>CM050327.1:19680840-19983452 GCA_027475135.1 Bactrocera correcta | reverse complement strand
ATTGATTATATTGCCACGAATAAATAAATACATTCTTGCACTACAAACACTACAGTACCGATTGGAAGCGGCTATGGCAACTTGTCTCCGGCATACACCATGAAACACCGGAAAGCACGGTACGCGAAGAATTGCTGAATGTATCGAAGGAACTGCAAGACGGTGTGCTGCAATTTCGCAAGCGTACCGCCTCTAATGTGAAATTGGAAGACTTGCTGAAGAAGAAGAAGCAGCAGAAATTACTGCCATTTACGCAAAATTTGCAAGAGTTGTTGGTATGTTATTTAAAAATAATGTTTTGTTTAATGCATTTAATACAAAAATACTTTGCTACCAGGACTTGGAGTCGCAACAATGCTGGGAAATACTCTGCTACTATCTAACCAATGAATATCGCGGCTCCGCAAGCTCGCTCGCAGCACATATTTCATCGGAGAGTAATATGAGCAAACTGCTCGATGATATTTGGGGTTATTATACGCTTGAACGCATGATCGTATTGAAAATCGTTAAAAATTTGCTACTCTTCTACAAAACACCCAATCATCCATATCACACGCAATACAAAGAGATTTTGAATAAAATTACACTGCCAAAACTACGTGATTCCTACCTTAATCAATTGGAGCAACTCATTAATGCATATCCACCCAATCAGCTGGCGAACGGTGAATTTTTCGATTATCACACACGTCTGATTGTCTGGTCGGAGGGCAATGCACGTGAAATCAACGAAGTACTACACATCTTGCTATTAATTTGTGAACATTCACCATTCGAATTGAAGCATATAGAGAAATTATTCGACTGCTTTCGACAACACACTTTTGGCAGACAACAAAGTTATTTGGATATTGCCAAGCCACTACATAATGAGTTAATGACACGTTTGGCGTACTCGGAGACCATCCTGCTTTTGAAGTGTATCGACTTGAGCGACACAGCCTCTGCTTTAGCGCTGAATATTATCGACTCATTGGATAAGGAAATCATACGTATGTATCATAATCCCGAAAATGGTCCACTGCTGCTAGGTTGGATGTTGCTGAAAATGCGCTTTACAAAAGCCACTGAGGATGCGCAAGCTTTTCTGCCATGCCAGTTGATGGGTAAACGCGCCATTGACCTGCGTTGTTTTGAGTATTTGCACAACCTGCTAACAAGCTCCATGTTTAAGGTATTAATTTTGCTTTTTGATGAAATTGTTAAAGTTAATAATAATATTTGCAGGATGATAGCTTGGTGTCGCGCATTGTACGAAAGACTGTCTACAATATCCTTACGCACATGTGTAATTTCTTCGATGGCGATGGCTCGTGTGCACGTCATCCCTACATATATGAATTGCTCAGCGAGCTGCTATCGTGGCCAACGCTAGCGAAAGAGTTTTGTGCGGATGAAGGTGAGCTCACACAAAGCTTACAGAGGAAATGTGAAAAGTGCTGTGTTGAAAACTATTACATATATCGTGTGTAAAACGAATTTGTAGGCTGTCACTATATCAGCCTTTACTTAAATTACTCGAAATATTTTTATTTTGCTACAACAAAAACAACAATATTAAAATTATATCAATACTGTTTATTTTCAGAAAAAGGCGTGCGCTCCTTGTTTAACACACTTCTGGAGACTTTCCCTTTAGATTTTGTGCATCTATCAATGCTGGCGAGTGCGCTTACCAAAGCGGGCATGTCAAATTTTGTAAGCATAGCCTTAGACGCACTACCAATAATATTATTAACATTTCCATTTGCTTTCTAGATAAAAACACAGCTTGAATCACTACCCATATACACGGACGTATACGACGAAAGCAGATATCCTCTGCGCGCCATCAACGAAGAAGACTACATACTCACTGCCGACATAATACCATTCCCACATTTGGACTTCATTATCCCAGCAAATACAACAGCGGCGATTATGTCACGTGCCGAAGGTTATTGTGTGCATTTTCGTGTCACACTCAATTATTTTGTGGTTCTACATCACGAAATCAACTGTTTACTCGCGGAGACGGTGCAGAATCAGGGTGATTGGTCACAAAATGAACGTGTGCGCCGCATCAATGCGGGTCTTGAGTATCTACAGAATGTGCTGCAACGCACCAAGGCGCTCAGCGCAATCAGCGCGGAAATGGTGCATCCCACCGAGATGTGTATTGATCTGCTGAATAAGTTTAAGGCGGTGCCGCAGCCACCGGTGCAAATGTTGGCCAATTGCTTGAATGTTTGCACGATGCTTTTGCCTTTAGTTGATGCGGAGATTTACGCACGTGTCGTACATTTGCACATCTTGCCAGCGATAACTAATGAAACGCTCGATAATTACAAAGAATACGCGCTGGGCATCTGCTTCGATTCGCGTGTTGTTGGTACCTATTTGATTGATGTGGAGAAGAAATTAGAGCGCTATGATTTTTTAATAGCCTATATAGGCTTTCTGCGCACGTACACTAAGGTGACTAAATTAGAATTATTATTTTCTTCTCATATTCTTTTTTCTACTCTGTGCAGGATTTAGTGTCGTCCGTCTGTCTGTTTGTATATACGCAATCGTTCTGAAATTTCGCATATGTTCTTCTCTCCCAAGGAATCTGCTCATTTGTCGGATCCGCCAATATCGGACCACAATAACATAATAACATATAGTTGTCATATAAACTGAACGATCGGACTCAAATGCTTGTATCAAAAGCTTTTCCATTTGAGATAAGATCTATCTCTCCGACCTTTCTCTCTTCCTCGCTGCACGTTACCTAACACCCCCCTACATCTATCTACAGCGACCATATTCATAACTGGAGGAAAGAGTACAGACTTGACTCCTTAATATTGCAGTCGATGGCGTTAAAATTCCTACTGTCAATAACCCTAAAATTTTAGATATGACATTCGACAACCTGTACTCCTTCACTCCTCTCACAACCGGGATTATAGCCAAAGTACAGAGTCGCAACAAAATCCCCAAGACGCTAGCTGGCAGAACATGGGAAAAAGATAAAGAAACATTGTTGGTAACATACAAGGCATTCGGCCGGCCTTAACTTAACTAGGCCGCTCATATATGGTCGCCAGGCTGCAGTGAAAGCAGTCGAGGAAACTACAGACATGTTAGAACATTGCACTAAGGACTACAACCGGATGCCTCTTGATATCTCCCATCGAACACCTGCACAATGAGGCCCGTATGCTCCCAGTTAAGGAGCATAATGTACTCCTCTCCAAGCAGTTTCGGTTGGGGTGCTTTTGCAGAAATCATCCCTGCAGTCACCTGCTTGTAGCGGAACGGCTTCTTAAGAGCATCAAGAGGTCCTTCCTCAACAACGTGGACGACATAAAACAGTGCGCCGACACAACAAACTTCAGACATGCACTGATCGCCATTCACAGTGGAGTCATTAACACCTTCACCCTCTCCCTTCGCCGCTTAGTGAATGGTGTACTTGGAAACAAAACACCACCTATTGCAGACGACGAGCTCGATTTGCCGCGAAAATCGATAGTGACCCCTGCGCAGCTTCGTTCTGGATACTGTAGCAGGTTAAACTCCTACTCATCCAGAATCGACACCGACATATAAAATATATTTATGTCCAGCGTGCAAAGAGTCCGCGCATGACACTAACCACCTCTTTGCATCCCCTGCTAACCCTACACATCTGACACCCTTCTCCCTTTGGTCCGACCCTGTCGAAACAGCATGTTTCTTGGGCCTACCGTTGGATGACCTTGATGACAACTTATCTAAGTCTGACCATCGTAACGGCGACTAGATAACTGATACAACAACAACCGATTAGATTTCTTGTGAAAATTTGCTTATTTGTGAAGAGTGTCATGAAACTTAACTTTTTTTTTTTGGTTTATTTTAATTTTATTTTCTAGTTTTTATTATTATTCATTAATTCTTTTGTTTTGTTAATTGCAAATTTAAATTTTTTTATTTTCTTAATTATTATAATTTTTTTAATTGTTATTATTTTTTTATTCTTATAAATGATTTTTAATTTTTAATTTTTTTAATTATTAAAACTTTTGTTTTGTATTTATTTTTTTGTTAGTTTTTTAAATATTTTTTTATTTATTTCCTATTTTGTATATTTCTTTTATTTATTAATTTTAATTTTTTTATCTTCGTTTTATTTTTATTTTGTTTTATTATTATTATTTTTTTTTCTTAATAGGCTTTTTATTTTTAATTGTTTTTTTTTTTTGTAATTTTTTTTTTAATTCTTTTATATTTTTATTTTTTTTTTGTTTCATTTATTTATTTTTTGTTGGAAATTATCTTTATATTATTTTATTTTTCATTTATTTTATGTTTTGTTTTATTATTTTTTTATATTTTTTATATTATTTTATATTTTTCTTAATTGGCTCTTTATTTTTAATTGTTTTTTTTTGGTAATTTTTTTTAATTCTTTTATATATTTATTTATTTTTTTTTTGTTTCATTTATTTATTTTTTGTTGTAAATTATCCTTATATTATTTTATATTTCATTTACTTTATGTTTTGTTTAATTATTTTTTATATTTTTTTATATTTTTCTATATTTTTTTATATTTTTCTTAATAGGCTTTTTATTTTTAATTGTTTTTTTGTAATTTTTTTTTAATTTTTTTTATTTTTTTTATTTTTTAAAACTTTTTTGTTTCATTTATTTATTTTTTGTTGTAAATTATCCTTATATTATTTTATATTTCATTTATTTTATATTTTGTTTTATTAATTTTTTATATTTTTTTTTTTATATTTTTTTATTTTTTTTTTATATTTTTTTTATTTTTTTTATTTTTTTTTTTATATTTTTCTTAATTGGCTTTTTATTTTTAATTGTTTTTTTTTGTAATTTTTTTTTTTTAATTCTTTAAATTGTTTTATTTTTACTTTTTTGTTTCATTTATTTATTATTATTTTTTTTTTTGTAAATTATACTTGTATTATTTTATATTTCATTTATTATTAATTTTTTATCTAAAATTTATTCACTCTGTTAATATATTCTCACTCGCCTACAGCTACAGCGCAATAACTTCTTCAAAATCGAGATACCCGGTTTAATATTTTTGCTGCGCGAAGTATTCCCACACATGCATGCTTGGGGCTTTCAATCACAGACAGAGCGACACAAAATTTATACCGAAATTATGGGTTTCGTGTGCGACATATTGGATACGGTCACTAGCCTCGGTGATAAGAATGAAAAAATCAATACGGAAAAGCAATTCTTGCGCGACATCTGCATACATAGTTTGTCGAATATCGAGAATGGCATGGTGTTATTGCGGTAAGCAAAACATAACCTCAATTTGCTGCTTGTTGTTTTCTTAATAAACACATTTTCTTTCCAGTTTTGTCGCGCTGGGCAATGCCTACTTACAGCACACCATGGAAACTGAGTCTAATTGGATGATACAGCAGTCACATGGCGTTGTGCTGCTCGTGCGTTTGGCTATGCGCATACTCATGCAGTTGCTGCGTCTGAAACCGGCTACGCAAGAGAGCAGCGATTTGTCGCCACTCGAAGCCCTAATCTATACGCAGCCCAAGCAACGTGATACGCTGCGCATCATACCGGTGGTAACAAGTTATATGAGCAATATCTTCGATCGCTGGCTGCCAATACTGTCGTGTCGACTGCTGCGACGTATAGCGCTTGAATTTAATATGTCTTTGTTGGCGTGTCTCGATATGGAACCAGATCAGATACGTTTAACCTTCCTACAGCGTTTACCCGATGAATTGGAGAGCGATTCGTTGAAGGTGGCCATATTGGAGCTGGTGGAGGCGTGCATCGAAAAGCAGCCTGGCGTAACGGAGGCATTTTTCAAGGTGAATGCCACGCAAGAGAAGCGCTTCTTGGGCAAGGAAGCTGGCGTGCAAATCGCTGATAGCATTTTAACTTTCTTAGAAGACTATCTGGAGGCTGTGGCAAAGGACTCGCAAATGGTCGAGCATACGTTGCCTAATAAAATAATGAACATCTTCCATTCGCTCTGGAAGAATGGCATGCAGAGTCTAGTGGAAGAGCTCACAAAACGCCCGAAATTTTGGACACAACTTTGTAATCCGCTATTCAGCACACTGGGCAAAAATGCGCGTGTCTACACTCAGCTACTGAATATACTCTCCATTGAAATATTCTCCACACCGCCGAATGGTAACAGTGAATTAAAGCAAGTCGTTTTGCGCTTCTTCGAGGCGTCGAATTTCAATAAGTGGCTTAATTATGTATATGACATGCCGAAAACGCCCGCCGCAGATCCGTATTGCGCTGTAGAGCTGTTTACCGAAGACGTGCCCGAGTGGCTGTGTCGTCTGGCTGCTTTCAAGAGTTTTCTAATAATACTGCTGAAGAAGCAACCGCAATTCGTTGAAGTGCCATCCAAACAATTGAAGAAGCTGGCTGAGCAAACGCTTGTCACGCTCGTGGATCGCGCTGAATTCATCGAAGATTTGCGTCCATTCATCGTGCTCAGCGAACTATATCTCTTTGTATTGCTCAGCTTCAAACTCTCGTACACAGATAGCCCCGAAGAGGATGTGGAAATGTTGAAGCAGCTTATTAAACTGCTCAGTCGCCTCTCTTCTTGCTATGAAGATTTGCATTTGCGCGCCAAAGAGGCGTGTCTCGCCTTTACTATTAAATGCGCCGATTTGCTGGCTGTTGAGTTGCTGAATGACTCCGACGCCGCGCTGAATTTCCTCTACTCGGTCGTAAGCATTATTTGCTCGGAGTTGCAAACTTTGGAAAATAGCGCACGTGTAGAGAAGCAAGCCAAGCAGGAGCTGGAGAATCTGCAGCAGACCTCCTCAAACTCACTCGTATTGAGCTTCAATCTACTCAAGACGGTGGCGAGCATATTTCACGACGCCGGTCCCGGCAACTGGGATTTGCCATTCATTGTCAATAAAATATTCCAACGCTTGCTGAGCTGCGCCAGTTCCATACTACAGCTGCACAGCAAGCAAAAGCTCTCAGTCGAACTGCTGGATGTGCTGATCGTCTTTGCGAAGGGCAATTGCTCGGCGGAATTCTTGCATTGCGATGTCGGCGACTATTTGTGGCTGAAATTGTTGCCACCAAAAGAGCTCTTGCAGTCTAATTTCGCTGTGCTGGGTCAAACGAAGACAGAGGAGCATGGCTGGACGGTGCAGAAATGGTGGCCCATCTATACGCGTGGCATCACCCTGGTCACCATCTTGTTCGAGAAACACAAGCATTACTTTGTGAAACACGCTTTGCAATTCGTGGGCATACACGAGGTATATTTGGTGGACTCATTGCTGTTGGCCAAGCAGACTCTGGAACCGGCAGCGATGGAGCTGATCAAGAGCTCGGTTACTTTAGTGTCGAATTTGGTGGAGTTTGAGACGCTGTGGCGTTTGGAGCACTCGCAGTCGTTGTTCAATTTGATGGTGAGTAGAATTTTGGTTTCTAAAGTTTTGGGTTTTTCAAAAGCTGTTGTTTTCGTGAGAATTAAGTAGATATAGACAGGAGATTTTTGCAATTTGGTAAGCAGTTTTTGTTGCTACCTTGCTTATGTATTGAAAAATTTCTTAGTATTTTCTCTCTTTTATCAAAACATCCTAAAAGTATGCTATGTTTTAGAGGTTTTAGCACTAAAATCACTTGCAATTGCAATCATGTTGCATATAATTAGGCGGATTACTCTGAACGGGGTATATTAAGTTTACCAAGAAGTTTATACACCCGAAGGTAAACTGTAGATACGAATGATAATCAGTGTCAGCTGAGTCATGTACGTCTCTCTGTCTGTCAGTATATACGCGAACTAGTCTCTCAGTTTTTGAAATATCGCCCTAAAAAAGAGATATCTTCAAGAAATTTGAGTTAACTTATTTTCTAAGCGAATAATGCAATCTCCGTAGAAATTGTTCAGATCGGGCCACCAAAGCATATAGCTGCCATACAAACTGAACAATCGGCAAGACAAAATCGTCCAAATCCAGATGGAATTAACATGCTGATGCTAAAGCATCTGGGCTCGACGAGAATAAGCTACCGTACCAAGGTCCTTAACCTGTAGCTGACCACTCTTCAGATACCCGATGTGTGGAAAAACGGAAGAGTGGTCCCACTGCTGAAACCTGGAAAACCTGCCAACAAAGAGGAGTCATATCGTTTGATAACTCTCCTCTCCCCAGTAGTGGAGCCCCTCGAGACCTTGCTACTCCCGACCGTCACACCTAAGCCTGGCAAACCACCAACATCGCTTCCGAAAAGTGCACAGCATCACCTCAGCACTTAGCGTCAAAAACTGCCAAATAGGTCATGGCTTTAACCAGACACACTCTGCGAAAGGACGATCCTCGTAGCGTGGGACTTGTGAAAAGCCTTTGACCCAACGCTACTTGAGGACATCGAAAAATCTACGATCCCTCCAGGATCGAAGAGATGGATCATGAACTACCTGAGCGGTCGTCAATCATCCGCACTATTTCTAGGTAAAAACTCCAAACTGAGAAGAATTAAAAAAAGGAGTTTCGCAGGGTGATGTCGTCTCCCCGTTACTGTTTAGCTTATACATCTCGAAACTCGCAATCATCAGAGAGAATTTCTATCACCGTGTACGTTGATGATTGCATGATAATGTCGTCGGGCAATGGAATCGATGGCGTGTGCTCAAACGGCTATCTCTCTGACCTTTCTCGCTTCCTCGCTGCACGAAACCGAAAACTCTTCCCCTCTGAATCTATATCAACCATATTCACAAACTGGACGGAGCAGTATGGACTTGACCTTAATATTGCAATCGATGGTGTCAAGAAGAAGACTGTCAATAACTCTAAGATTTTAGTTGGGATTTTCGACAGCTTCTGCTGTTGTTGGCAACATACAAGGCAATCGCCGACTGGCCAGTCCTTAACTACGCCGCATCAATATGATCGCCTGAATACAGCGAAAGGCAGACGAGGAAGATACAGACATGTCAGAACACTGCCCTTTGAACTACGACAGGATGCATACTGATGTCTCTCATCGAACATCTGCACAGTGAGGACCGCTTAGTCCCAGTTAAGTAGTATAATGAACTCTTCTCTAAGCAGTTTCCTATGGGGTGCTTTCGCAGAATCATCCCCACAGTCACCTGCTTGAAGCAGAACCCCTTTCTGGAAGCATCAAGAGGTCCTTTCTCAACTATGTTGACACATAAGACAATATGCCGACCAAACTTTGGACGCAACCAACTTCAGACATGCACTGATCGCCATTATCAGTGGAGCCATTAATACCTTCGCCGACTCCTTCTCAGTAAATGACGTACTTGGATTCAAACCACTACCCCATTGCAGACGACAAGCTCGAGTTGACGCGAGAATCGAGAGTGACTCTTGTACATCTTCGTTCTGAATACTGTAGCAGGTTAAACTCCTGCTTATCCAGAATCGACACCGTCATAACAAACATATATCTAGCGTGCAGACAGTCCCCGCATAACACTAACCACCTCTTTGCACACCCAGCTAACCCTACATATCTGACATCCTTCTCCCTTTTGGTTAGACCCTTTCGAAAGAGCACGTTTTTTGAGCATACCGTTTGCTGACCTCGATGGCCACTTATCTGAACCTTACCCCCGTTAGGAACTAGATAACCGTTACAACAGCAATATAGTAAGCAAATCTTGAAGAGCATTATAGCTTCGGTATAACCGAATATTACATTTTTTCTTGTTCTTTCTTATTTCCATTAACATTGCCCTCCATTTTAATCACAGCGCGCTGTACAAGTGCTTATGGGTCATGCCATTTCAATGTTTCACCAACCGAAGAATCTGAAATGTCTCATAGCCGGACGCAACTTGCAATTGGACATATTGTCAGATATTGAGCGACCGGGCTTTACTGACGAAGTCATCAGCGCCTTCAACAAGTGAGTAGTGATTAGTTGAAAATATTTTTATTATTAAATTATTATTATTTTTTAAACTTAGTCTCATTGAAATCATCACACTGAGCGTACAATGCCTACAACGCTTCAGTCCCAAGCTGCTGGACTTGATATGCGCACCTGAATTTTTGGTCAGCAAATGGGAACCGATTTTCGAAATACATTTTGGCGCGCCCAAATTGAATGAGACCGCCATAACGCTAACATTTGGCACAGTGCTGAGCATTGTTGGTGTTTTTACGAAAGTACTCAACCTGGTAAGTCCATACGCATTACATACCTAAAGTATGACAAATACAATAAACGCACATTTTACGCTTTCAGCAAGGTCATAGCTTCCACGAAGTGCCGCTCAACGTATTACCCAGTAGCAGGGATGGCGCCAACACGCCACAAGCCAGCGGCACAACCGCGCTGGCACGCTCACAACGACAATTCTCGAAATCTGTCTCCATTACATCCGTTTCCTCAGCGAATTGCCCACCCAACGAGCTGCTCGCCAATCTAGATGGTGAACTCTGCCTGCTTGCGCTCGAGCATGTGCTAATGCTAGCCGCCTCACAAAGCATGTTGGCGCTGAAAAATCCCTACTTGCCGGCGCGCGAAAAACAAATAGTGCGGCGTGAGATTAGCACCGAACTCTTGACATTTCACGAATTCGTGCGCAAAAAGGTGCTGATCGACCATCGTGAGCACCGCGAAATGTGGTACCGCCGCAAGCATGGCTTGGTGTTTATGGAATTGAGTGGTACACCTGCTGTCAGCGCAACGGCAAGCAGCTCAGCAACAACAACAACACGTCTGTCACCGACACAGTCGGGCGCACGTCGCCATTCCAACGATTTGCGTGTGAATGTGGTGCGTCGTTTGCATTTGCAACAAGAGCACAGTCGTCAGCACCACCAACAGACGCCCGTCGGCACTGCCTTCGATATGTCGCGTGTGATAAGTCCGATTGGCGCTGGAGGGCAAGCGCAGCAGCAACAGCAAACAGCGGTGTCTTCCACACCGCAGCTGTCGCGTTCACCGCTGCGGCGTCAGGGCGATCCCATACCGTTGGGCAGTGAGGTAAAACGGAGCAGCGCCAGCAGAGATCAAATTGTTCAAGATGATGATGAGGTGGAAGTGCTGGAGGAAGTTCAATATTTTCCTCCTGAGGAGCCCGGCTATACGCCTCTCTCCTATGTACAACTGGTGGAGGAGGATTACTTGCATTTTATGTCCAATCTCTTTACGGTCATCTGCCAAAGCGATTAAAGGACAATGCTTGGAAGTGTGGTTATGTCGCATGCTGCTTATCTTCGGCACTGCAGTTGGTTGTTGCAACAAGCAGAAATTATTTATAAGTACAATTCTAAGTGTTTTTTATATAATTCAGTGAGAATATAGTTTTCCATCAAACAAAGCCGAGTTTAACTTTTTACAAGAACTTTTGGGGTAAGGTAAACGTAAAGGCAAGTGAAAAAGTTGTATAGCAAATTATTGGTCCCAAACATTTTTTTTCTTTATAAAGAAAGTTTTCCATTATTCATAATTGTTTTTTGTGTATTATTTTATTCTATACATTTTTTTTGATATAAAATCTGTAGCATAAGTATTTTTTATAATTTTTTTTAATGTTTTTTTTTTATTTTTTTTTTCAAATATTTTTTTTTAATATTTTTTTTTCAAATATTTTTTTTTAATATTTTTTTTACAAATATTTTTTTTTAATATTTTTTTTTCAAATATTTTTTTTTAATATTTTTTTTCAAATATATATTTTTTTTTAATTTATTTTATAAGCATTTATTTATAAGTAGTTCGTTTTATAAATAATGTGTTGTGTTTTAATAAATAATTTTTTATGAATAATCTTTTATATTTTTTTTTTTTTGTTTTTTATCAATCTTTTTTTTATAAATAATTGTTTTATTATTTTAGTTTAAATACTTTATCTTATGAATAATTTTTGATTTTTAATAAATGGTCATTTAGTATTTTATAAATTGTTATAATTTTGTTTCTAAAAATAATTTTTTACAAACAAATTTTTTATAAGAAAATATTATACTTTTTTTTAGAAGTAGTTCTTTTATAAATAATTTTTATTTCATAAATAGTTTTTTTTTTAAATTTTTATTATATTTTTTTTAATTTTTTTATATTTTTTTAAATTTTTTTATATTTTTTTTTTTACAAATATTTTTTTATAAATAATTTTGTTTTAAATATTTTATCTTAGAAATAATTTTTTGGTTTTTAATAAATAATTATTCTTTTAATTTTTTAAATATTTTTCTTTTAATATTTTTTTATAAGCATTTTTTTTTTTTTAAATTTAATATGTTTTATAAATAATGTGTTTTTTTTAATAAATAATTTTTTATGAATAATCTTTTAAAAATATTTTATGTTTTTTATGCATCTAACCTTTTATAAATAATTTTTTTTATAATTTTTGTTTAAATACTTTATCTTATGAATAATTTTTTGGTTTTTAATTAATAGTTATTTAGTATTTTATAAATTATTACAAATTTTTTATGAGTAATTTTTTCTTACAATTTTTCTTTACAAGTAGTTTTTTTATAAATAGTTTATTTTAATATTACTTTTATAAATACAATTTTTTTATTTTATTTGTAATTTTTTTACAAATATTCTTTTATAAATAATTTTGTTTTATAAGTATTTCTTTTTAATATTTTATCTTAGGAAATTTTTTGGTTTTTAATAAATAGTTATTTAGTTAGTTAAAAATATTTTTTATATTTTTTTTAATATTTTTTTATAGATATTATTATTTTATAAAACGTTTTTTTTCATTGAGTTATTTGTGTTTCAGTTATAAACATATCTTTTTTTAAATACAAATTTTTGAATTTTTACTTGTTTACTTTTTTTTTTACTATTGTATGAAATTACATGATTATTATTTAATTTTTAATATTTCTTTAAATATTCATATCATATTGCCTAATTTTTCAGATTTAGTTTCAATTATTATTTTTTGTGTTCTGGTTTAATCTAGTTTTTTTTTATTAAATTTTTTTTTTCCTTTTTTTCTATAATTATTAGTAGTTTTAAAATGCTTAATCTTCGAGATTTCATTTCTTTCATAGTTAATTATACAAATATTTCATTTAAATATACATATGTTTACATACATATGTACATATGTATGTATGTATGTAGTACATACATATGTTGTATATATTTTATTGATTTATGTAAAAATATTATAACTACATAAAGTATATTTTCCTTCAAAATATTTTTTTCCCCACAATTAATATTTTTTTCCATTATCTACATATTTTTGCATACTGAGTTTTTTTAATATTTAAAACTTTTTAATATATATTTTAAGTTTTTAGTTTTGTTTCATTATTATTTTTTCATTTAATATTGAATTTTTTAATTAATTTATTTTTTTTTGTTTTATTTTCTATAGTTTTTGCTTTAAGTGTTTCTTTAATTTAACTATTTGCTTTAAATTTATTTTAATTTTTTTTTATTCTGTTTTAAATTACTTTTTTAATCTATTTTATTTTCAATTTATTTTTATATTTTTTATTTTTTTTTAATTTATTTTATTTTTAATTACTTTTAATTTTTATTTATTTTTTCATGTATTAAATATTTTTTTTTTATTATTGTTTATTTATTATTATTTTTTTTTTATTAAATTTTTTTAAAATTTGTTTTATAATTTATTTTAATTTTGCTTCAAACAAATTCAAATTAAAATATCTCATAATACATGACCGCCTTTGTAGGGTTAAACCTCAATACCATCAGCTTTTTCGTCAAAAGCGCGCCTACTTATCTGCCTCGGTTGTTATCTAAAGTATATACATACATATACACATACTAGCCAGATTTTACGCCAATTCATTCAAATACATAAGTAGATTTGTTATCCAACAATCGCTTCACAACGTAAATCGGCAAGCAAATGATGATGATGCATTGCTGCATTCATCAAACGCGAACATACATATGTATACACAATCCTGCGAAAATACATACACAAAAAAGTATACACATATCCATATATGTATGTATGTATGTACATTCGACGATAAATCACTCTTTATAAATACAGATACCTGCATCTATGTAGCCACATAGTCACATGGCAGCTGGCCAAATGCATAACAACGCACACGCACACATATATACTTATACACGAACTGTATAAGCATCCACACACACATATCTATAGAGATACGTGCTATCAGCAGCAGCACTTCATCACCGATTTGCTGACGCGCGCATAAACGAGCCCCCAAATCTGCCGAATGAGCGTTGAGAGTTCATCGCTGACTGCCAGCGCTGCCGCTGCTTCTCTGCTGCTGTCGTCATTACTCGGCTGCGTTGTGACGGTGGTAGTTGCCTCTTGGCAAAGAAGTTTGTAATCACGGGTTGGTGCTCTTATATACAATACACTAAATATGTGTATGTGTATGTATGTATTTTTGTAGATATGTTTGCATATACAAAGGTGCAAACGCTGTACGCCGAGAGCACTGGGGAGAGTGCCTCCTTCTATGAACTTCAATGTCGAGGCTGGTGAGACAGCTGAGCAGAGCGCTCACGTGGTTTTATTGCTGAGTAATTTGTACATATTTACTGTTTGTGATTTCAGATAACTGAGCAGCAAAAAAAGTAAAAGCGAATTTCTTCAAGTTCTATGCAATCACATATATGTATGTATGTATTTGATTTATTTGCAAAATGAGTTGCTCGAGTTTATCTTAAAATGGTTGTGAAATTGCGCGTTGACGGCAATGAAGTTCAACTAGTGCAAATCCACGATTCAGCGCTACGAAGTTGAACCAGTTAATTATTTAACCAAAAAAATAATTTAAAAAATCCATTTATAACGGAAATGTGTTCATGCTCATTTGTTCATATATTTACTTTGTAATTACCATTAATTATTGACTTTAATGTGCGGAGTTATGACTAAATCAGCTGCGATTTTTTGTTGCGAACTCGTCGTTACGCTTAATTCATGAAAATTGATAGCCAACGGAGAGGTGTGAAATAAATGTTTGCTAGAAAACGCGTAAGGCAGGCTTTAAAGCAAATAGCAACATTTTCTGTTTATATTTTTTAAGTAAATAATACTCTTGAGTTAGTTTTCTAAATATTAAAATAAAGTAATATGAAATAAATAAAAATAAAAATAATTAAACAAAAAAATTTTATACATAAAAGTATTGAAAAAAAAAATAAAAAAAATCGATATTTCAAGAAAAACATGTTTAAATAAATACATATAAAAAAAAAAAAATAATAAAAATTAAAAAAAAAAATCTAATAAAAAAATTAAGTAAGTAGCGGTTTTAAATTAGTTTTCTAAAAAAAAAAAAACAGTAAAATAAAACCTGTGTAATAAAGCAAAATTAAATTAAATACTTATGTATATAAAAGTATTTGAAAAATTAAAGCTTTTCTATTTCTAAAACTAGGTATATGCAATATGTCTATATGTATGTAAAAAAAAAAGATAAAAATATTTTAATTCCATTTTAAATTCACTTTCTAGAAACAAACAGACAATTAAAACGAAAATAAAAAAAAATAAAATGAAATTAATTACATGAAATTAAAAAAAAAAAATTTTTTTAATTAAATTTTAAAAATGTACATGGGTTTATGTAAATATTGAAATATAAAAAAAATATAAAAATAAAAAAAAATAATAATAATAATAAAAAAAAATAGTAAAAATAAGTAAATAACATTTTTGACTTCATTTTCTTAAAACAAAAAGTGAAACAAAATGAATTTCAATACATAAAAGTATTGAAAAAAATCAAAAATTTAAACTAAAAAAATATATTTATGTAAATAAATAAAAAACAGTAATAAAAAAGAATAAAAAATTAAATAATAGAATTTTTGAATTCATTTTCTAAATAAGTAAAATAAAATTAAGTAATAAAACAGAATAAACATAAATATGTGTATATAAAAGTATTGAAAAAAAGTTTAATTAAAAAAACAAAAAATAAAGTAAACGAATAAATTGAATAATTAAAAAAATAATAAAAAATATTTATAATTGGATAATAAAAAATTATATTATATTAGATATTTTATTTAAAAAAAGTGGTAATAATAATAAAATTAAATTCAATTAAAATAATAAATTAAGTAAAAAATGTGTTAACTTGGTTGCACCAACAATATAATACACTTTATAAACAGAAAAGCTTCCACATATGTATGTATGTATGTATGTTTAATTAAAAAAAAAATGCGGCAAATGACGAGAAAAGGAAGTGTATAAAATTTCGAATCAATATCTGAAAAAGTAAATTTTTGTTTAATATCGGGTAGTCGAAAAAGTGTTTTCGTATTTCTAATCAAAACTTCAACTTATTTTTTATAATTATTCTAATAAATAAATAAACAAATATGTACCATTTTGGTCGACCAGTTTTTGCCATTTTGTTGTTGTTGTTGTTGTAGCGGCAGAATTCAGCCGAGTTGACAGTCCTTGGCCGGATAAAAATCCGGGTCCGTTCCAGTTACGTAGACCCGACTGTCGTGGGAACGGTTGCCATTTTGTCAAAATGTATGCCGTAAATCTTATTTTTAATTCTATTTAGTATAATTAATTCAATGAATAAAATAATGCATATTTACAGCGCCTGAAACTATGCTATAGTTAATTTTTAAACTGATTTTGGAGTGATTTTATGAAATCGAAACTGAACTTTCGATTCAATGGATGCATAAATCTACCTATTTAGATAGTATTTACTTATTGGTAACTTGTTTTTATAATTTTTGAAAATAATTTTAAATTTGCTTATAAAAATTTCCAAACGATGTATGTATGACCTTTCAAATCAAATAGATAGTCCATATAAGTTTTCGTAGTTTCCAGACAATTTAAGCAATCACTATAATATAACATGAGGACCTTAAGCTGTTTAAAAGCTTATGTGCCTAAAAGTATGCTACACTTGTTTTAAAAATCTCATTTGTTGTGGGAAACATAACTTATTTTTATTAATTTAAATGAGAATATGTTATTGAAACTGAAATTACTTCTCAATTAGCGCTTAAATTCACTTATTTATACAGTATTTACTTATTTGAAACTAATTTAAGACTTTTTTTTTAGTTTTTGAAAATAATTTTGAATTTACTTATAAAAATTGTGAAAACGGTATGAAATTCAAATATAATACACTTTTGGGAGTCCGAGGACGATTTAAGCAGTTATTATAGCATAAAAAGGCTTTGAAGCCTAAAAGCATGCTACATTTGTTTTTTAATATATCTTTTGGAGGGGGAAACCTAATTTATTTTCATTTAATTTCAGCGTGAATAACAATTAACTATTTCACTTTGATGTTGAAGAGTGTCTTTCCATAATATTATAAGCTAACTGTGTTTTAGACGTTAATAAAATATGTGTACTTTCTGTTCTATTGAAAAACTGAAATTTTATTATAAAAATTTAAAAAATAAAAAAAAAATATTTGCAAAAAATATTTATTTATCACTTATTATTATAATTTATTTATTCATTATTATTTTCTTTATTTTTAGAACGAAAATTGCAAATAAAATCCTTTGACATAGATTTCGCTCCTCTCTACGGTACATTCGCAGTAATACTCAACGTTATAAACCGATTATGTTTATGCTGCGGAGAGCGTTTTGCAAACAAATCTATTTATATACATATATCAAATTCACATTGTATGTATGTATGTATATAGAATGAATTATATAGAACACTTCGTCTTTGGGAGTACTAGGCAGGGACGAGTTGACCAAATCGCAGCCGCCGCTGAGGTTTCGCAGCAAATATGAGCAGCTGTTTGCGCGACTGAGCATGAACAACAATAGCAATAAACATAGAATTTGTGGAGAAAATCGCAAATACATAAAAGCATACATACATACAGACAAACATGTATATACATACATATAAAATATGCTTGAGCGCATAGAAATGACTGAAAGCGTCTAGGCAAACAGAGTGTGAGCAAAATGTGAAAGGCAGCGGCTTTGAAACAAATGCGGCAATGTGGTGAGTGTGCGCGCCCAACTGCTTACACAAACAAACATACATATATATATGCATATGTATGTACATACAACTAGTTACTAGTATAGTTTCTTATATGAAAAGTGTGTGTATTTTTGTACGTCGATATGTGTGTGTTGCTCATCGCCGCCGCCGACAGTCGGCCCACGTTGTTTCTTCGGCAGATACAAGAGCGCCAAGAGTTCACCCGGCCGTTCAGTAGTTCGTGAGAAGCCAACGTGACCGTTTGTCGTCCAACGCAGCAAAGCAGCCAAAAATCTACAAACAAGGAGTGCAATTGTTGTAGCGTGTGCTAAGTTAAAATAAGAAAAAAAATTATATTTTTTCAAGAGAAAAAACTCTAAGCAGCCAACTCAAGTGCTAAATGAGATTTACAAACGAAATTCAATTACACAAACGAAAATTACATAAAACTTTGGAAACGAAAATTTCGTGCATTAATTGTAACGTGTGTGTGCGCGTTTAGATTTTCGCAGCAAAGCGGCTGAAAAAAAAAATCGAGCAAGCGAGAAGTTTAATAGAAATTGGAAAATATCTCTACACACATTTGTTTGAACTCTGTTGCTTCCCTCCCTATACGCGGAGGTAACAAGACAAGCAAGTAAAAACTAAAAGACGCACAAAAGAAAAGTCGAAAAAATAAAAAAAGTAATAAAAAAAAATTTGGAAAAAAAAACTTAAAAAGACTTAAAAAAAAAATTATTAAAAAAATAAGATTAAAAAATTATCTACAATAACAAAAAATAAACGCTCATTTGTCAAATTCGAAAAAAAAAACAAAACTGTTTTCTTCCCCCCAAGTGTCGTGTAAAAAAATAATGATTAAAAGTTCTTCGTCGATTAAAAATTTGTGGTTGTCCAAAAGCGCCCATTTAAATGCATTGCTCGTTAATGGATTTGTGAGTAAGCGTGCTAAAGCGACTGCTTTGAGTTTGGTTGAGAATTTGGATGAGTCGTCGGCAAATGGCAACGGTCTTAACGGCAGCGGCAACAACAATAGCAACGGCAAAGCGAAGTCAGCGTTGACGACCAACAGTGGCAACAACGACACTACCAACACTAACAACAACAACAACGGCACCACCAATTTAACCGAGGCGAAACAACAAACATACTACAACAACACGGTATGGTTAGATGATCGCAGCAAGTATGGCCATACCGGCAAGGAGTTGCAAGAGAAAATTGCCGCAGAGGTGAGTGACGCACAGACATGCGACTTTTGTTGCAAGGAAGCTGCACTAGTTGCAAGTTCCAATTAAACTTTTTAATGAATACCGTGTTTTCGTAATACAATTATAACAGTAACAACAACAACCATACCCTGCCAAGCAACCCAGTCATGAGTATCGATTTTCACGCGTGATATAACAGCTGAATCGCCCACGCAACACACCCATTAAAATGAGTTCGTACATACATATGTCACATATTTATATGTGTCTGTGTGTTTATTATGCGCGTTTAATGCATGCCACACTTTGCTTTATGTGCTCTCCTCAGCTTGGTTAATACCAAATTCCGTGTTTTATATAAAATTTCGTCCTTAGCGCGTTCGTGCTGGCGCCAAGCTGCAATAAATGCACAAACCCAATGCTAATTGTCGGTAATTTGTCTATCGGTTATCATGAAAATCGCTTTGTGCTTAAGGCAGCGCTGTCAACAAATGCTTTTAATGCTTAAATGGAATGTCTAAATACAGGGTGTTGCTGCATAAAGTTCCGAATTAGCGAAAAACGGTGGGTAATACAGCTTGAGGAACAGTTTAAGGTCACAGTTGCCGTTGTTGTTGTTAAAACTAAGCAAATACTTGGTGTAGGATATCTGCACTTCGATTGCACTTCGTTTTTGATTTGAGGTTAGGAATTTAGTCCCCTGTCCAACAAAGAAATCGACGGTATGAAGTCCTTCAGACGACATGACTTAGCCAGCGTAGCCGCTGTCTCTTAATTCGCTGATGATGTGTCAATGTCGAAATTCTTCATAGTCGGGCAAAGGAACGTCCGCTCCGTTGTCATCGAATGGGGGATCGGGTTCACCATCTCCTGGTGTTATGCTTCCACTGCGATTCCGCAGGCAGGAGAAATACAAGTATTTCCTCCATAACCTCTGTTTGTCACCGCATCTTTTCGTAGAATTTTCCAGCATTACTCCTGTCGGCCAGCTCGCCAAGCTCTTCATACTCACGCATTTCGGCCTCTCTTTTTTTGTCTGCAAATCCGTCTCGTTTTCCTTTTCAGCTCTCGGTATATATCCCATACCGCACGTCTTTTTGTCGATTATAATGCTGCGAAGTAAGCAGCCTGTTTTCTCTCCACTTCAAGACGACACTCCTCTTCGGACCAACTATTCTTTTGCATTTTTCGAAAGCTGTACTTAAGGAGGTTGAAATGCAGTCCCACAGTTCCCATACATCGAGCTGCTGATAAGTGCTCTCAAAGAGCAAGCGTGCAAGTCGAGTAGAAAATCGTTCGGTTGTCTGTTATGATTGCAGCTTCTAGACGTTGAACCTTCTTGTGTTTGTTTTTGCTGGACAGAGGTGGTTGCGTGCCTTCGCTGCAACAAGATATTGGTCCGAATCCATGTCAGGACCTCAGAGAGTACGCAAGTCTTCCGTCTATCACAACATGATTTATCTGGTTGATGGATTTTCGATCCGGAGATAGCCCGGTAGCTTGA
Organism: Bactrocera correcta; assembly: GCA_027475135.1. Lineage (NCBI taxonomy): Eukaryota > Metazoa > Arthropoda > Insecta > Diptera > Tephritidae > Bactrocera > Bactrocera correcta. The sequence continues at coordinate 19,962,787 of CM050327.1, read as the reverse complement.
TGAATTTTCCTACGCTGCAATCTCGTACTGCAGATAACCATATTTCGGTCCCCGGCGAAGTCGATCAGCCTCATCATGGGGCTTGAATTTACCGACCGATATGCCAAATATACCTTAAACGTGGTTTACAGAATAATAATCACCTACCAACCAAATCGATAGAGTCATCAAGCTGTGATAATCCATGAATATATGTAAATACTTCTTCAACATGGATTCAACTTTAAAGGCTTTATGAGCAGCTAAGCTATTTGTTAGTATCGAAAGCTTTTAGAGGTATGAAAATGCTTAGAGTGGTAGACAGGTTATTGGTATATACTATATATTTGATAACTTAACGGTGCTTTAGGATTTAATACTTTTAAATTTAGTTCATTTCCGGCCAAACCTTAAACCGCAAAGCATTATTAACTTCAAATATTCTGTAGAGTAGTTCAGCCTCTGTAACCACATACATATCAGAAAGCCTGATCCCACAAAAATGTACTCGTACGAATTCGCTCGAACTATTAAAATAAGATTAACTGGAATTCATTGCGATAAGTGGCTTTTGAGGGTTTTTGTCAATCCGAATTTAACAATACCAAAAAATTTAACAGTACTTTTATGAAAGACGACTAAAGTGAGAATAATAACCACTTCTGAACCTTACTTTGTGATATAATAACAATAACGGTAATCCATTTAATTTTTCCTAAGTAATACACTGTATAGTACGAATACATGTTTTTGTTGGTTTTCTTATTGCGGAAAAACTTGTCTGTACATATATTTTTGTCAAGTGACATCTCAGTTGGCTTAAGAATATTTGCTAATAATACCCAATTCCCACCTTATTACCCAGTACATATCTTTCTATGGATTTACATACATATTATGTACGCATATATACAAATATGTGTATTGGAAATTGTGTGTTAATCAACAAATATTGACGTTTAAGTGTCATTTATTTTCGCTAAAGATTACATTTTGTTGACAAAAATTATTTTTTATCTGCGTAGTTTTCTTTTCACAACAAAAATATCAAAATTGTTTAACACTTTGCTTCATCCTTAGTATTAAAAAATATGACAAAACCAAATAAATATAGCAAAAAGTATTTTAAAGTACTTACTTACACTTGTTTGAGTTTTTCTGAAAGAACATAATAGTGAATCACTTTTATATATATACAATACATATGACCATGTGATGCACTTTGCTGCCAAGCCCCTGTGGGGTGTTGCTAAATATTCCAGTGGGCGTATGCACCTCACATGTTACTTCAGTTTATTAGTTCGCAAACTGCAAACAATGTGGTTATATTGGCTTGATTAATTTACGTTAAAGTTTATTAGATCGATAAAGTTGTTTGAAGATATTAAATTTTATGGGGAAGAAGACATAATATATATAGCTATATCGTCAAATAAAATCCAAAACAATGTAAAAACATGGAAATTGTGTTTTTGTTGCTTACGTTTCACTACATCATATTACATACATACAGGTATATTCAGCATAAAATTTTCAGCTGTTGCTGTCAAATATAACCAATATATAACCAATGTATTACGAACATATAACCAATGTATTACCAATATATTACCAATATGTAACCATTTCATAACCAAAACTAAATTGTTTTTCAATATGAGTGGTACCTATTACATGTACATACTATTGTGCCCAAAAAATAAGGTGACATTGTATTTATTTTGAAAATTCTTTATTTCTTCTTACAAATCAATTTCGACCCTTCAAAGTAATCCCCTCCCGATGCAATGCACTTATGCCAACGGATTTTCCAATCTTCGAAAAACTGGTAGTAGTCACTTTCGGGATGGCCTTCAGTTCCGTCTTCGCTGCGGCTTGAATCTCCTCTATCGTGTAAAAACGGTGTCCCCGGGCGGTCTTTTGAGCTTGGTGAACAGCCAGAAGTCTCACGGCGCCAGATCAGGTAAATACGGTGGTTGCGGAACGATATGGGTTGAGTTTTTGGCGAAGTGATCACGAATTACTAGGACAGTATGGGATGGTGCATTATCGTGGTGTAAAAACCAAGAATTGTCTTTCCACAATTCGGTCCTTTTTAGGCGGTTTGACCGGTTGGAAGGAGTTCATAATGCACAACACCACGATAATCGAAAAAACAGATAACATGACCTTGATTTTTGAGCGACTTTGACGCGATTTTTTTGGTTTCGGCTCTCTTTTGGCACGATATTCGCTCGACTGATCAGTTATTTCGGGGTCGTAAGCATAGATCCAAGTCTCATCACCGGTTATAATGCATTTCATGACACCCCGGTAGTCGGAAAGCATCGTTTCACACACTTCAACGCGACGCCTTTTTTTCAAAAAATTAAATGTTTTCGGTATTAGTCGAGATTTGACGAGCTTGAGGCCCAAAACATCCTCCAAAATGGTATTGGCTGAGCCTTTCGATATGCCAACTTCATCAGCAAGGTCTCTAATTGTTAATCGACGGTTTTTCAACTCCAAATCTTTGATTTGTTGAACGTGAGCTTCAACGGCTGAGGTTGATGGTCGCCCGAAACGCTTCGACACGTTCACGGCCGGCTTGGAACTCACTATACCACTTGTAAACATTTTTTTTAGACACAGCCTCATCACCAAGGGCTTTCGGCACCATCCTCAAAGTATCCGCAGCAGAAAATTGATTCCGTAAACAAAATTGAATGCAAGTTCTTTGCTCAACAAATTTCGACATCGCAAAAAACGAAAAACTCACTTTTAGCAGCTCACAAAACGACACGTATCTCAAACACTAATGAATATTTTGACATGAAATTTGATATAAATGTGACTGACAGTACTACCAAACTAAAAAAAATAATTCTCCAAATCCTTCGACGTGCAGTTTAAATTCAAATGTCACCTCAGAGTCGCACAGAGAGATTTAGCGTGGATCAGTTTCAAAACATTTCAATGAAGTGATTTGGAACTGTCATTTTTGTATGGCGAAATCTTGATAAATTTATGAGATTAGTGGGATAAATTACTCAACAGCCGAAATCGTGTGATTAAGTGTCAGTCTGAACATGGTATTGCATTATTTTGCATTTTAGGTGACGATATATTTATTTCTATGTAAAGTATCAGGAAGTGTCAAAGTGTTCACCGCTCGAATTCATGTAAATAAATCATCTAATTAGTGCTAAAACAATATTTTTTATTATTAAAATGTGGGCATTATAAATATTATATAAATATTTGTAAAACAAGTAAGAAAGAGCATATATTCAGTACTTGGAGGCTTGAATAGTTTTGTTTCGATTTGGACAATTTTTGTCAAACTCTAAAGGTATTTTCCGCGTTCAGTTTTATCTCGTTACAATAATTGCTTCTTGATTTGTATCAGATGGAATTTTGAATAGTGTTATATGATATTAGAAGTAGGTTTGGGTGTAGGCTGATTTGGTACCATAAAAATGCCGAAGGAATGCAATCGGTCAGGGGGGTCTCGAGATATGTGTATTCATTTAAAAGCCCATCGTTCAATTTTGGCTCCGGCTCCATTAAAGCTGCCTCATACCATCTCGCGGATACAATTTAATGTTTCTGGTCTATTTAGTTATAGATTTATCGCACTTTAAGTAGTTTTTTACACAACAGTTATAAAGGAAGTGAGCGGGGTTACTCCCCATCCGATTTCACCAATTTTTGCACTGTCGGTAGAAGTTCTTATAATATTTACGCTGAGTGATCTCCAAACTCGAAATTTTTGTTTGCTCAGGAACGCGAATACCAAGTTTTGTCAAGATTTTTTAATCAAGTTACAGCGTGCACGGATGGACGGACGTACAAATAGACTCTCACCCGGATTTCAACTCCTAAACAAAATTAGCTTAAGTTCAATTTCAAGACATTGCTTACATGAAGAAGTAACAACCGGAAGGAAACGTCGGAGTCTTTATAAAATAGATATCGTAATGATCAGCGTGACGAGTTAAGTCGTAGCCTCTTAGTTTATGAGATATAGATCCCTTAATTTATAAGATGTTAGAACCGCCGATATTGGACAACTATAGCATATATCAGTCATACAAACTGAACATCGGAATATAGTTCCTTCATGGACAACGAGACGAGATATCTTCATGAAATTTGGCAAGGGTCATAATCTAAGGCAATAATGCATCCAAAGAAATTACAAGCTGAACATTCGAAATCTAGTTCTTTTAAGAAATTTTTTGTTCTTGTAAAGGGTATTAAAGCTTCGGAGCAACCAATTTAACGTTTTTTCTTGTTTTATTTTAATATTCAATTATGAGTTTTTTTATCTAATCTGGAGTGATAAAAAAATATTTAATGGAATATATTGAAATAATTATATCTTTTTATGGGCTAGAAACTTACAATGATTGCTTATTAATTGATTTGGCTTATAGGTTTCTAGGATTCGATGAAATAACTTAACGGCACTCCTACATATAGTTTTCTACAAATACCATATAAATATATACATATATATATGTATATATGTATATTATCCTTATATATAAAAAGTACGTGTCACGTTGTTTGTCCGCGATAAACTCCTAAACTACTCAACCGATTTTAGTAAAATTAAGCACACTGAGTCCAGTTTGAACCAACTTAGAAGATAGGATAGTTAAAACAATTCATAAATAAAAAATGCAGTGAAAGCTCTCTTAAATGAACGCCCTATTACGCGGAAATCTCCTTTAACCAAGCACATTGTTGGTGTTTATTGAGTACAATCTATTAAGCGGTCTACTCTATTAACTGTGCAGAAACTTACTTGGTCGAAGCAATGAAAATAGCTATGGCTAATAACTTGACGAAGTTTTACAGGACTCACTTAAAAATTAAAAGAAAATTTGTTACAATAACTTAAATAAACTTAATTTATACAAACGATTTAATTACATACATACATATGTACATTAGGGTGCTTCAAAATTTTTTTTTGAATTTTTTTTTTTCAACTCTTACCCCCTCAAATGTTAGTGATTGACAAACAAAAAATACTCCCTCAAGCCAGGCGCTTTAGCTTAACTCTAAGTGGTCGCTATTTTTTTTTATATTCCCATACATTCAACATAGGAATTTTCGTTTTTTCATTTAAACTAAAATTTCACCAACTAATTTTCGTTTCCCAAAAATAACCACCACATATTCATAAAGCTGGCTTTTCAAACTTTAAAAATTCCCGCAAAATTATTATTCTCTATTGAAAAAATTCCAAATTTCAAATCACTATATTTAATCGCCTAATTCAGATAATCAAACTCGTGCTCGAATTGCCAATAGAAGTCAAATTTCATACAAATTTCCTTCCATAACCGAAGTCTCTCTACCTCGAAGTTTTTGTGTGGATTATGGTGATTCCAGGTATGGCAGTTCAATGCTCTTTATTTTGAAAAACCTGAATTTGAAATAATTGATAATTAATAATGATGCATTTGCACAGTGTAGCAGTGCAGATACAAGATGTGGTAATAATTATTTTATTTAAGTATAGTTTAGTCCAGGATTTGAAGCCAAAGTTGTGGCCAGTAGTCGCCGTTTTGTATCAAAATATCAATACAAAAATATTTTTGAAACTCTTCTCTTATCCCTGGAAGAAGCTATAGAAATTATGTGGGTCTGAGTGCTCAAGATTAATTAACATAAAGGGCTCTAGACTAATCTTAGGACTTAAAATTTAAAAATACTGAAAATTAACATTTTCCACTTTTTTTATAAAACTCATATTTATTTAAATATATTGTATAAATGTTTCTTAAAGTGTGTTGCTTAGCGTTTACTTTTCAAATACTAAATTTTTGGAATAAAATAACATGTTTGTTTATAAATTGAAAAAAAAAAAAAATAGATTTGACGGTTCTCTACTTAAGGTTACATGGGTTTACGCGTTTCAAGAAATAGATTTTTTTATTGTTTTATTATATTCCACAACACTTCTAGAATATTGTCCTGAATTTTCAAGTTGATCTGAGCAATAGTTTCGGAGATACAGCCTTGAGATTTTGTGCGCTGGAGGATAGCTAAGCTAAGTGCGGCGTTTTCAAACGCGTTTGTTTTCGAAGCTGTGTTTGTGAAGTCAGTTGGTTTTGAAATCAACTCGAAAACTACTCAACCGATCTTCATGAAATTTACACAAGTCTTTAAGATATAAGTAATTCTTAAGGCTTGAAGGAAGAATTGTTTTCGTTTACAACTATTTGAAACAAAAATATCGCGAAATTTTAATTTTTTTCTAAAAATATTTGCCAAAAAGCCAATTTTTAGTTTTTTTATCCTTCGCCCAAGTTCTAAGTAGGGGTTTTAACTAAAACACGTATATATTTTTTAACTCTGGATGATTTTGTAAGAATGGCCGCGTTTAAAATATTTTTTTCAAAAATTTCAGAATTTCTTTGTTAATGGTCTATGTTTGTAAGGATACAAAATTCTAATAAAATATTGCCTTTTTTAAAAAAGAAAAAACATTGTTTAAAATGGCTGTTTTTAAACCCTTGTAACCCCTTAATTTAGTTTAATGTAAGTGTCTTGAGATTCTGAAAAATTTTGTTATTAAAAGTAAAAAAAAAGTATTAGGAGGTTAGTATTGGGGAGAATTGCTCACTGTTAAAATTATGGCTTCGAAATTTCATATTATATTTGTATTAATCTTCTTTGAAATTTTTAAAGCCTGGTACTTCAACATCGAGTATTATATTCGTATTTTTTTTTTCATTTTTATAAATTTTGGATTTTATAACATTATTTTTTAATTGAAAAAAATTTATTTAACAATATTATGATTTTCTGCCCCAAAGTCAACAAATGGTTCACAAAACACGAGAAAAAGTCATACATATTTTTGTTTATTTGGAAATATTTTTTTTCTTAATATTTTTGGCTATGCAAGTGCTTTCTTGTATAGCCCGCTTGTAAAGCGGAGTAAACAATTTTACAATTTTTTTATGTGTACAAAACTATTTTTATGACCTTTTTGTGTCTCTTTATTCGCTCTTTTTCGCGTCTACATTTGCTTTATTTACATGTGGTTTACGCTTTAATGTACTGAAACACACAGGCATATATACATAAGTATACATATATATTAGGGTGGGTCAAAGACCGTATAAATTTTTTCGCTTGGTACTTTGAAAAATTCAATTTCCTATAAAATTCACAAGCCAAAATATTTTTTCAAGTGTTTAGAAGAGAGCTAGATATTTTTCTATCTGATAATAAGAATAAATAGAAAGCCAGTAGAGGACACTCATGTTACAACCAAGTAAAAAAAAAAAAAAATTTTTTTTTGAATCACCCTAATATGGATACATATATATATATATTTACGTATTTGCATATACTTTTTGCAAGCAGTTAAAATTTTTAAAGTGAATTGTGATAAAAGATAAACTAAAATTATGTTAACCTCAAAGTAAAGCTGCAAACCACAAAAACATATGTACATGTAAATATATTTATATATTACCACGGAGCGACAATTTTAGTTTGGTGAACAAGAAAAACCCACACGAAGCCAAATCTTGTGGTTGATCGTTGGTATTCTTTGCGACTCAGCTCTTCATACCCAAAATATCTACCAAAAACATTCAAACGGACTCGCGAGAGTTGTGGAGCTCTCTTGCCATCTCTCTAACACTTGCCTGACAACTTTCAAGTACTACATTCTTCACTTTTTTAATACCTTAATCAGTTGAAGAAGGTCGTCTAGAACGAGGCATGTCTTTAACAATCTCTCGACCGTCTTTGTACCTCTCGTTTCAATAAGCTGCTCCTTAATCGGCATGTTGTTGTTGTAGTGGCAGAAAACATTTCTGAAGTAAATTCGAGGAATGGTGCCGAGTTGACGGTGAGATAAAATCCCGATTCCGTTCCAACTACTTAGACCCGACTGACGAAGGAATCTTAGTCAGAATCGCCGATATCGACATATAGCTGGCATACAAACTGATCAAAACTTTATTTGTGATGGGTATTCTAGCTTCATTGCAACCGAAGTTAATAGTCGTATAATATTTATATATTTACATTCACAAACTTTTATGTGACCCCTCTCAAAAGTAAAGAAGAAAAATAAAACCATTGAAAGAATGCAAACATAAACAAAATTAATTGACTCTCAGTTGGCGAAAGAGCTGGAAGCGATTGGGTTGCTTTTTCACATCTACTTATACATATATAAATATTAGAGTGAATCAATTTTTTCTCTATAATAGTCTTGATGAATTCTACTGAATATTCTGAACTATTTTGCATAAGAGCATATAGGTCTAACAGCGGGTTCCAATCAGTGATAAGGCGAAGTATGACATAGTTATATATTATAGTTGTCCAATCTGGTAGATTTCGGCAAATTTTCGATAGAACACCAAAATGTATCTATTTGTTAAATTCATTCGAACATTCGAACATGCCAAGAAATGAAAATCCTAAAAAATCACTGACTCGAAACCATTTACGGAGCTGTATTATCTTTGACCAAATTATTCAGTAAGAACCGAAGAATATTTCCCGAATAGACGTTTTTCGGTTTTTTTTTGGCTCCCTATAAATCAAGCCGCTCTAATAAATATATGCATATTGTGTATATATGTACACATGTATAAATACATATGTGTGGATGTGTCAATTTCAGCAAACTTTATCGTGTAAACAGTTTAGTATTTATTTATTCTATGGCTGCTGGCAAAAATTCACAACAATGCAATTCGAGAAAGAAAAATGTGAAAGGAGTCAAAACAAAACAAAAAAATAAACAGATATACATATAATAATGGGTTGTCAAAAAAGTTTTGCGGTATTTTTATTGAATCAATTCGTGTGGCACCCATACATCGCGCTTCTTAGTGACTCCAAGCTTCTTCAAATGGTTTATAACGGTTTGATGACTCATTGACCGATGTTACGGCTGCTACTATGCCGGTCTTTTTCGACCAATTCAACGATTTTATCGCAATTTTCTACAACAGGACTTCCGGAGCGTGGCGCATCTTCAACCACCTCTACACCAGAACGAAAACGTTGAAACCATCATTGTGCGGTGGAAATAGAAACTGTATCGGGTCCATAAACTGCACAAATTTTATTGGCGGCTAGAGATGCATTTTTGCCTTTATCGTAGTTGTACTGTAAAATATGCCGTATTTTCTCTTTATTTTGCTCCATGTTTGCGACGCTATAACTCACGAACGACTTAAAAGAAATGATAATCAATCAAACACTTGTTAGCGCGTGAAATGAGCTTTCCAAAAAGTTGTAGCATAATCCGATGCGACGAATAAAACTAGAACTACGCGCTTTCAGCGCCAACTAGCGAAAATACTGCAAGACTTTTTTGACAACCTAATGTGTATATTTATCTAAGTACATACCATCCATATATGGTATATGTATATTAAAAACGTGTATTTGGCAAAAGTAATGTCTCTTTTAGACTACTTCTGTGGCTGCATATGACCAGCCGGTATACACGTACCATTGATCAAATTTGACCCGGACTAAACCATTTAAATCGATAATTTTTTTTCCTGGGTTAGTACAACTTTCTTCAGTTTGTGTTCAGTTTAACTTTATATGACAGTTAGTGTGTGTTTGACAGCTGTTTGCTTACTACGCGCATTTGGTTTCTAGAAAGGTCTACTAGTATGTTTGTGGCTCAAAGAATTCAGGGAAGGTCGTGAAATTATCTAAAACTTTCCGTGAGCGGGTCTGTTGACGTGGACATAAAGTGCTTAAAAATCTTAGTTTTCGCATCGGAGAGTTGGTAGAGGATCTCAACATATTTTATGGGTTAATTTAATACATTTTTGTTAATGTTTTGAATATGAAGCCTGCCAATGCTAGACTCGTACAAAAAGTCCTAAATCTATTGCTAAAACGGCGTCTCAAGAGAGAATGCTTGATAACGTGGTGGGCTCTACATTCTTTAAACGCATCATTGTTACGAATGGGACGTAAGATTATGAATGTGACTACGAAACTTCAAAAAACCTAGCGAATAACGTTCCAAAGATGAACCGAACCCGAAAAAACACATCAAAGTCGGTCAAAAATAAAGTGCTGATCATCGTTTTCATTGATTGCCATGGTTTAGTTCACAAATGAATACGCTCTGTAGGATTAACTTGTCATTGAAGAATACTATTTAGTAATTTTGAGACATTCACGTGAATAAATTCGACCAAAACCCCGGATTTGTGGGTAAAAAAGTCATGATTTTTTTCACTGTGTCCCTTTCAATGAAGATTGTGACTGACTTTTTGCCAAACAAGTAACGAAAGACATCACTCAGGCAGGGTATTCGCCAGATTTGGCTCCATGGGACTTTTTTCTGTTTCTGAAACTGGCAAGCCTCGGGTTTGGGTCCAATTTAATCAGTGTGTAGGTGAATATTTCAATTTATATATATTTCTAATTCCTTTGTATATTCCCTAAAGCATTGTCTTGTGAAACATTTTTATTTTCTCCGAGCGTATTTAGTAACCTGTTAAAAAAAAACTGGCAACAATTAGCATTTCCAAAAAAATTGATGAGCAGGCGTTTAGTGCATTCATACCAAGCTGTATTAAAATCTGATGACGCACAGCTCCGTACGTACGTAATATCATATATGTATGTATATACTATATAAAATATATATATTTATATGGTATACGGCGCACAATTTAATTTTTCGCTTATTATATGCCGTTATTTACAAATTGTGATAATAAAAAAAATCATCGTTAAGCTTTCATCAAGCGATTAGTCAAGTGACTCTGCACGTTTCTCTACGTGTTAGACGAACGTGTCTAATCTTATCGAGCATTTGTTTGGGTAATTCAGCAAACCGGCAAATAATTTATTGATCACAGGTGTGTATGTTTATCGGCAGGTATCGATATGGTCGGATTGGCAAAAATCTGTGTGAATTCCCAGATTTTTTTTATGTATTTATGATCCGAGCAAATTAGGCAAAATAAAAAGAATTAGTAATAATAATATATTCATAATATATAACGGGATTTTTGATCACATGACTGGGTGATATAATTTTGAAAATTAAATACGTTTACTTTTCTGACGTGCAAAGTTATATTTTATCATATTAATTGGTATAAATGATTATTATTTTCTCAGAAAATTCCATTTTAGAGCTTCTGAATGCTTTAGGTATCTCTACATACAAGGTCTGTCGCAAAATAAATTGAACTTTTTAAATATAACTGTTTCTGGTGGCGCCACCTATTTGTGGGTATAAAAAGTTTAATCTCTTGTTGACATTTCGTAAAAATTTTAAGACAATTGGATAACTACAATCGATGTTATCGATCAAAAAGTGACAGCGGCTTTTGATCATTGGTCGTAAAATGCATTTTGAACAAAGAGCAAATATTAAATTTTGTTTTAAACTTGGGAAAACGTTTACTGAAACATTTCAAATGGTGAAAAACGTTTATGGTGATCAGTTCCTATCCCGTAGTAATGTGCATGAGTGGTTTAAGAGGAAGAAGGTCGTGAAGTCAATAATAAAGACAATGCTGATTTGTTTTTACGATTCCGAGGGATTGTACACCGAGAGTTCGTCCCACCTGACCAAACGATTAATGCTGTGTGGAAGCGTCTTTTGTCACGCATTCATCGTGCTCGACCACAATACCGTAAGGCAGAGTCCTGGCACCTGTTGCACGATAATGCGCCGTGTCATCGTAAAACGCTTGTCACTGATTTTTTGACAAAAAACTCCATATTAACCATTAATCACTCACCCTACTTACCTGATCTGGCACTCTGTGATTTTTATTTGGAAAACTTCATTTGCCCATGAAGGGACACTGGTTTTAGGACATTTCAGCTATCCAAAAGGCGACGACCGATATTCTCACTAAACACTCATTTGAAATCCTAATTGACCGGGCTAAACGCTGTATCGAACACAAGGAAACTACTTTGAATAAAAAATATAACATTATTATTTTTTTGCTGATTTTTTTAACAGTCCTGTTTCTTTTGCGACAGACCTTGTATTTGACTGCATATATTATTAGCTGTACCATAACTTATCGATAACCTTCTTTATTAGAAGTCTTGATTCCGCCATTGGCTGGTTGAAACCAGGTTCTCATATAAAATTTCTGCGAAAAATTGAAGTATAGACAAAGTTAACTATATCAGCACAAACTTTGGCTTACTGAAGATACATATATTGTCGCTTCAGTGGGTAATTACTGTTAATTCTCTCAACTTTACTGGTTGTATTTACTCGCCGGGAAATGTTTATCTCATTTATGTAGTTGAAGGTCATTATGGCGAACGTAAACTTAATCTACTGCATTTAGTTTTTATGATATTCGGGGCACGAGCTGAATTGTTTGGCATGAGTTTTGTATTTTCAGTTTCAGTTATCGAATTTCATCTGTATGCATACATACATACATATATACACGGCATTATCTGTCTGCTTTTTATTGTTTTTTTTTTCGTTTTTTTTTATCGTTAATCACAATTGTTGACTCTCGTGTGTAATTTGATTTTGTTGATTGGCGCAAAATTTGTTTTCATGAGTGTTTGTAAACATACTTACGTATGGAGCTAAGTATGTTCGTCTGTTTGAGCACTTTCACTGATGATTTGCAATATTAGTTTTGTATGTACTATTATACATACATATGTATGGTATAGTTTAGGTTTTGGCGTAAATAAATGTACTATGAAAAATTAATTGCGTGATGATATTCTATTGCAGACAAATAAGGCGGCACACAATTTTCTAATTATTCGAGTGATTAAAGGAAAAAATTATTATTACATTCTCCAAAGCTATAGAGGAAAGTTGTGAAATGATTTTTTATGAGGCGATCCAATCACCTTAATTTTTTTTTTTTATTTTTTAAAAGAAGAGCATGACTCACACTGAAAAATGTTAGCAGACTCATATTAACCGTTACAACTTGTCATCCTTGAACAGAAGCTAAAAAGCTAGTGGGAGCCTTGGTGGGTGCTCAGCAATGTTTTCTTCGACCATTAGCTTTTTAAATGATTTTAAAAAGTTTTTTTTAGATCTTGACACTCTATATGATTCATAAAAATCTCTCACTCTTATAGTCTTTTAGAATATGAATATTTAAAAGGTAATTATTTTGCGGTAGGACTATTCAGTATTCACTCAAGCCATTATTGGTGATGATTCTATGAAATGCAAAATATCTGAAACGACGCTGATAAAATTTAAGACTTTTTATCTAAATTTCGCACTAAACTTTTTCGTCGAAATTTTTTTTCTCGGTTAGTATGACTGTCAGTGACATCTGTGCCAAGCGCCACCGCAAAATGATCATTAATGTTTAGTATACGCTTGTCTTTCTGAGGTACATAAAGTGCATTTGGTGATTTTTACGATGAATGAAATTATTCAACATTACATTTTTTTACGGAATCAAATTTTTGGCACCAAAACGTTCAGAGCCTTCGCTGATAATTTTTTGTCGCGAGCAAGAGGGTCGAGAACTCGTTGACGTCGAACCACGTCCAGGACGGCAAACAACATCGGCTGATGATCAACATGTCAATAAAATAAAGTAATTGGTGCTTGAGAATCGACGACTAACAATAAAAGATCTTACTTTCATCATTGGAAAATCAGAAAGATCAGTGACAACAATAATGGAAGATCATTTGGACCCAAAAAAGTAAAAACACGATTGGTTTTGAAAACACTCAATTAAAATTTCATAAAACGCGCCGTGTGAACGTCTGTGAAATAATGCTTTTCGACTGAAAAGAAAACTATTATTAAATTTAAAAAAATGGTAAAAATACTCGTGAAATAACGGACATAATGGAATGCCTTAAAAGTATGGTCTGTGATGTCTTCAAAACGCGCGTAAAATGAAAAAAAGTGTACAGAAACACAAAATAACGACACAGTTTGACTATTTACTGATAAGGCAATCAAAAAAGGATCAATTTTTATCGTCTTACAATATTAAAAAATTACTGAATGCGTCCGTCACCAAACGAACAGTTATTTAAAAACCGACTTCCGCAAACAGGTCAAACTAAAAGTGCAAGAAAAGCAAATAAAATGTAAAAAATAGAATTAAATATGTGCCTCGGCGCACTTCGTGAAAATTGCAATAACGATATGTGGTCGGAAAAAACGAAAAGTAAATTTATGTGGATTCGATGGAAAAACACTTGTACGAAGACCTCGAAATGTGGAATTTGATCCCAGATGTACACGAAAAACAATTAAACACGAAGACGGATCAATAATGTTATGGTTTCAGTTTAATAAAGTTGACATTATGTAATGGCCCTCCCAGTTGCCGGATCTCAATCTTACAGAACACCTTGTCATCTTCGATCAGAAACTAGAAAGATGGTAGGAGTCTTAGTCAGAGTCCAGAAATTTTATTTTTATCCTTTGTTTTATTAGGCAATCGTTTTAGATGCTGATATACTGAAAAAAACATTGGGGAGAAAGACTTTATTTTTTTATAGCCGGCCTTATGGCAGCTACTGCAGCTTGAATCTCGTTCTTTAGATCTTGAATTATTTCTGGATGGTTGGCGTAACATTTATCTTTAACAGCACCGCACAGAAAATAGTCCAACAGAGTTAAATCGCAGCTTCTGGGAGGCCAATTCACATCACCCCTTTTGCTGATTATGCGATTTTCAAAGATAAGGCGTAAAAGATTGAGTGCAGCGTTTGCTGTATGGCACGTAGCGCCGTCCTGCTGGAACCAAATGTTGTCCAAGTCTACCTCTTCAATTTGCTTGAAGAATAATTCGATTAACATTGCGCGATATCGCTCACCATTGATGGTTACGGCGGTTCCTTCTTGATTTTCGAAGAGAAATGGGCCGCTGATTCAACCAGAGCAAAATCCGCACCATACAGTGATTCATGCTGGGTTCATTGGCTTCTCGACGAATCTGTGCGAGTTTTCTGTGCCCCAAATGCGCCAATTCTGCTTGTTAACGTAACCATCGAGGTGGAAATGAGCCTCGTCCGAAAAGATGATTTTTCAGCAAAATTGACCATCCCCTTGACTCACCACTTTGGAAAAAAGTTTTCAATATTTCCCAGTTTTCTTCTAGTGAATAGCGACCCATTTTGTAAATTTAAGACTTTTTACTGAATATCTGTCACTTTCCGAACGGTATTTGACGTTTCGAATGTCGAAATATAGATAATTCAAATTTAAAGCGTCTGATGACCCACCCTATATACATATGTACATACATATATGACGGGTCTGTTAAAGTCCAGTGTTTTACGAAATTGCCAATACAATGGAAAAAAGGAAGATTTTAAAAAATTGTCTTTTTAAGGTTGGTAAGTGCCTTCTCGATTCGAATCACGATAAGTATATTCCACCATTTGTGAGGTAAACAAAAATTATTAAAAATATTAGCAGTCGAACAACAAACTCAAAATAACATTTACATAATCCTTGAAAACAATACAATGTTCGAAAATGCCCAGACGATTATTATCAAAACTATTTGTTTCCTGTCACTGCGTTCAACATGTGAGCGCCAAATTTTGTTATGTTTTGCGCGTCAAATACGCCGTAAATACGTTTATTGCGCTGACCTGTAAATATATTTACATACAAATCAGCATATACTCGTCTAACATGTAATTACATACAGACATGTAGTTGAGTTATGAAAATTCACATTACGGCACGCTTCGAAAATGCCAAAAAATTTTGGTATACTCAGTATGTATTCGCGTTTGCCAAAGTTCGCATTTCTTTGCAAAAGCCCGTCAATTTATATTAATAAAGTATATAGTTTTTTAAATAATTATAATTATTATTTGAATTAAAATTAACTTCTAAATTGTTATTTGAATATTTAATTGTGGTACTTGTAGTAAAAAAGTGTTTAAAAATAATTGAGTTTTGTAAAAGTTGTTATGCTGGTATGTATCGATAAGTAACTACTGTATTGAGTATTAATGAGAGAAAAAATAGAGTTATAAACACAGAATGACGTTCTTAATGAATGTAAGTCTCAAAAATCAGTTTTGATGATTTTTAATTAAAAAAGTATATACAAATGCAGGAGTATTTGTACCAATAGAAAAATCAGACATCGCTCTGAAAGAATAATGATTTTATGAAATTACGCAAAAAATATAATTTTTAGGAATTTAAATTTATGTAAAATGTATTCTATTTAAATATTCTCAAACCCTGTTCAGGGTATAAATACAGCTAGCAAAACCAGAAAAAAATTATCCTCGAACCGCCAACTTGGGAGTGGTGAGTGGCGAATCGAACACAAAACTGGTATAAATGATATGAAG
This sequence comes from Bactrocera correcta, assembly GCA_027475135.1. Taxonomy (NCBI): domain Eukaryota; kingdom Metazoa; phylum Arthropoda; class Insecta; order Diptera; family Tephritidae; genus Bactrocera; species Bactrocera correcta. The sequence goes on along the minus strand of CM050327.1, from coordinate 19,946,491 downwards.
TGTAAATAATCATAAAGAATTATATTTATTTCCGTCTTTCTATATATCAATTAGATCTTAAATAATTTAAGGGGTTACATGGGTTTCCTCGGGCAAAAAACGGCCCTTTTCAATAATTTTTTTTTACATATAAAAAATTAAATATTTTAATGAATTTTCTTTATTTAAAATACTTATTTTTATTAACATTTTGTAAAATTTTCAAAAAAAAAAATCAAAATGGCAGTCATTACGACGCCATTTCCGGCAGTCCCTCGAAAAAAAGGTGCATCCGCGTTGTCAGCAGAACTTCTTTCAGGATCATCCGAAATAAAAATAAAAAATACGTGTTTTAGTAAAGACAATAAGCTAGGAAGGAAAAAAATAAAAATTGGATTTTTGGCAGACGTTTTTATAAAAAAATACAAATTTTGATGAAAATTTATTTATATAAATTTATTTTATAATTAAAAAAAAAATCCCTCGTTCAAGACCTTGTAAATGATATCTCGAAGACCTGTGTAAAATTTCATGAAGATCGGTGGAGTAGTTCGCGAGAAATCTTAACAACCGACTTTGAAAACATAGTATTCAAGGCTGTATCTCAGAAACTATTAGTCGGATCAACTTGAAAATTTAGGACAATATTCTAGAGATGTTATAGATTTTAATAAGACAAAAAAATTTCGATTTTTTGAAACTTTGAAACCCATGTAACCCCTTAACATGACTAAAAATAGACTTGTTCAGTTTTCTGTTGTTTCACAAGTTTCTTATAAGAGGGCTACGGAGCTAGCAAGGAGTACATTGAAGTCGTTACTACACTAGACCAAATTTATTATAAAAAATAATCAAAGCATTTAATTTTCAAAATTTAACACTTTACCAAAAAGATGTTCTCAAACACTATAAATTGTATGACTATCTGAATGCTTCTAAAATGATTTTTAATTCAGGGTCACTAAAGAACTGCAATAATATAGGGAAGTGTGTAAAAATTTAAAGTGTTTAACTATCCGATACCTGCTGAAACTTTTATTAAATGCACAGCGAAGTCATTTGCGGGAAGTGTTGATTTTTTTTTAAGTCAAAGACTTCGGCATATGAAGCCAATCGGAAACTCCAAAAAGTGTATGGAGGTGCTACTTCAAATGAAACAGGGTGCCGTAACTGGTTTCGTTGTTTTAAAAACGGCGATTTCGATATTAACGACTGTCCACATGAAGGAAGGACAAATACCTTCCAAGACAGTGAATTGGAGACGTTGTTCGATGAAGATTCGCGTCGAACACAAAAAGAGCTTGTTTCAGCATTGTGAGTAACCCACCAAGCCATTTCAAAGCGACTACATGAGCACTAAATGATTCAGAAACAAGTTGTTTGGGCACCTTACGATCTCAATACTAGGAAATGCAGGAAAAAGTGATTTTGCTGCATGACAATGCTCGGTCTCACTTTGCCAAACGAGTTAAAACCAAACTGCAAACCCATAGATAGGAAGTCCGTAGCCATCCGCTGTAATCTACAGATATTGCACCAGCCGATTATTATTTGTTCAGTTCGATGGCACGTGATCTGACTCAGAAACAGTTCCATTCGCCAGACGACATCGAAAAATGCTTATTTCTTAAATAGCGTCACAAGATGAACAGTTATATCGTAATGGTAATGGGGTTTGCTATAAGGATGGGAAAAAGTTGTGACTAGCGATGGGTAATGTTTCGAATAATGTTTTTCTTGTGGCTGAGGACGTGGAAACTGCTTTCCGCATCAACAGAACTGTCATCACAGCAACGGCATATGCCTATTGCAGGTCACTAAATTCTCAGTTTCATATTTTATTTAGAGAAACATATGTGTAAGGGGTATATTGTTAAATAGCATGCTAACTTCTAATCTGGAAGCTTTAAATTTCTAAAAAAAAATACGAAATCATAATAGAAAAATTTAAGAAGTTTTATAGCTATAATTACCTACTATTAGAACACATGTGATCATTAGGAATGCTTGACTTTAAATATTTCTCTAAGATGTGACTCCATCTCCTACTCCTACTCCCTGAAAAGGGTATATTATTTTTTATATAACCAGAAGGCAACGTCAGAGACTCTGAACTGAGTCAATTCAGCCATGCCCGTCTAACTGTTCGCCTGTATGTGCGCGAACTAGTCTTTCAGTTTTTGATATCGGTCTCAAATATTGCTCACATCATCTTCTCTATAAGAAGCTTTGTCGAAACCGACGTTATGGGTCAGTTAAAGCACAAGCTAAACTCAAGTTCTTGTACCAAGAACTCTTTTTTTTTTTTTTTTTGTCAAGTCATCTTTATGGAATTTGCTTTGAAATCAAAGCAGCACTACAATCTCCAGAATATAAATATTAATTAAATCGGAACGTTATAGTACATATGTATATACATAGCTACGAAGCAAACTGTGTGATCGAAATCCGGTCCTTCTACGAAATTTTTTTTTTAATTTCCGAAGGTTATTATAGCTTTGGTTTTGTCTGAGTGTCTACATCTATTCCGACTGTGAATATATGGTGGATTCATATAATAAATCTTAGAACTCCAATTGGTATTAAGCATAAATTATTCCTAGAGATCCGACAGTTTCCTCTTCACTCGATTCTTGACTAATAATATAAGAAATTATTTCAAATCCTGGTAGAATTACAAGATAAACTTCTGGATGACCAAAGATGACCATCTTTTATTTACGGTTTCTTGATGTTAAATATTATTATTTATATTATATTTTTTTTTGACAAACATCAAGTTTCCATTATCTTATTTAATTGGCAAATAATTAAAATTTATTAAACACATAGAATACATTGTTGCATTCTAAAACAATAAAAACAAATAGAGCGCTCGAGTGATCTATTTTTACCCTTGCACAGATTATTTAGACAGTGATGTTGTGCGAAACTGGGATTTCATACATACATATATGTTTGTATAACTAAGTACATAAATAGACAATTATTCAAAGTTGTCAGAGAGGTGTGAAAAAGCCTGACATTTGAAAAATATGCTTTGCACAAGGCAAGTGATATTTATGAGTTGTAGAATGTACTAGCGGCGAGTGACTCATAATTTGAATGAGTTTTGTAATTTAAACGTTTTCAGAAACATTTGCCGTAAAATAATTAAAAATATATTTTTTACAAGTTTTCACTTAAAGTTGAACCTCTGAATACTTTTTGTGAAATATGCTCAAAATATCTTCTAAACTTAGAGGACATATGTATGTATGTATTTTTAAAAATCAGAGAGGTGCTAAGGGCGAAATTTGAATTTATCTACGCTTCATTGTCTCGGTTTCTAATTGGTAACTTGACATATGATAGTAAGTTTCTCGTTTCCTTTTCCAATAAATTTACTAAAGTTTGTTAACGGGTGTTCGATTCACAACTTATCGGTTTTAGTATGAGTTTTGCTTTCTTGTCAGAAGACTTACAACAAAATAGTTTTGCAGTTGAATTGAAAATAAAAATGTTTCTACTGATTTCTTAAAGTGGTATAAACGCTAGCTTAGTAATACTATATGCGTAATGTTATGCCGATCAATTTAATTTATACCAGTTGCTGACCTCCTAGATGTAGTGAAACGAAAACAGTGCTTGAAGCATTGTAATGCTAGGATTAGTTGCTATAGATCAATGTCAGTCAATTTAATTTATACCAGTCGTTTGTTCGATTCGCTGACCTGGATTTGACGACGGAAGGTGGCACTTAAAGAATTCGTTATTGCCGAGAGTATCAACTATGGAAGCTCTGGTTGCAATACATACATATACATATGTTCAAAAATAGGAAGTTTCGAAAATAAGTTTTATGAACTGTTTAACGGTTTTCTAAAATATTAGTACATTTTTTGAGCTTTCATTACATAAAATTCATTTGAGTGGATTTATAAATTTTTGAAATAGTTTGAAAAGTTTTTAATTGTTTTTCATAAATAAATTGTTTATACAAAATGTAAGGATTTGTAAAACGTTGCCACATTTGATAGATTGGATTTAAAAAATTAGGAAAATTATTGCGAGATTAAGTTGTATTTAAAGAAATATTATTTGGAAAGTGTTTTTGAAAAAAATTTACTAAACAGAGTTGCCACTTGAGATAAATTTTTTTTTTTTTTGAACCAATGAAGATTTTTATCAAGATTTTAGGGAAAATCACGTAAAATTTACTTGATCAGATTTATAACTTTCTGAAATAGTTTGAAAGGTTTTTAATTGGAGATTGTTTATACAAAATGTGAGACGTTGCCACATGTGATAGATAGGATTTAAAACAATATGAGAATAATTGCGAGATTATAAATTTAAAGAAATGTTATTTATAAAGTGTTTCTCTTTATTGATAAAAAAATTTTTAATAGAGTTGCCATTTGACATAAAATAAAAATTTCTTTGAACCAATGAATGTTATTAATGTTAGTGAATATTATTAACAAGATTTTTGCGAAAAATTGTTTTATTAAACAGTGTTGCCACCTGATTTCAAATAAATAAATATGTAAACTAGCGAAATTAGTTCTAGGAAGCTATAGAACTTAAAATTATTTTCTAAGCTGTTGCTTATGTATATATATACATATATATAATATCTTATTAAACAGTGTTGCCACCTCACTTCAAAAAAATGTTTCTTTCAACTATTGAAAATCGGCTAGCAAGATTTTTTCGAACAATTCTTATTAAGTAGTGTTGCCACCTGATTTGACATAAATAAATATGCAAACCAAAGAAGTTAGTTCAAAATATTCGATAAGCTATAGATACAATACTAAAATTAAAATAATTACAATTTATTATATGTTATTAAACAGTGTTGCCACCTCACTACAAAAAATTTTTTCTTTCAACTAATAAAGATCAACTAGCAAGAGTTTTTCGAACAATTTTTATTAAGTAGTGTTGCCACCTGATTTTGATTTGATTTAAAATAAAATGACATCAAAATTAAAGGAATTAGTTAAACATTTCCGTAAAATATAAATAAAATTAAAATAATTTCTTTAGTTTTTTAAATGCAGTTTAGAAAGTGTTTATTCTTGAAAAAAAAAAAATAATAATCAATATCTTATTAAACAGAGTTGCCACCTGACTACAAATAAAACGTTCTTTAAACTAATGGAGATTGACTAAAATTTTGTCTAACAATTTTATTTAACAGAGTTGCCACCTGCTTTAAAATAAAAAATGTCTAAACGAGCCGAATTTAAAATAATTTCCTAAGTTTTCATTTATGTATACTTTAAGCTGGCGTTGCCACACTTCTGTATTATTTACATTCATATCAGTCTAGAACTACCTCATGTTGTTCAACAAAGTGGTTTTCAAGTAAAATTTAAATAAAACAAAAAGTTGACGTTGCCACCTGTTCGCAAATACCAACTAGTTGTAAATATAAAAATTACAAAACTAAAAACAACTATAAATATTTAAAAATAAACACAAATAAAAATAGCAGCATCTTTAAATTTACTTGGCATAGGAAATACATTTTTCGTGTCAGTACTCGGTTAGTTTATGGTTAATGATGTGTGGCTAAATGCTAGTTGGGTTCAAAGCGAAATAAATTGTGCCCGTATGTGCTTTGCTTGAATCAACAACAAGAGACTAAGAACTGCAAATAATTAAAAATATATGTATTTCTCTAAACATTTGCTTGTTCTTCCTATTTTTCCCTCTTTAATTATCTTTCTATTTTATAATTTGCGCCATTTCCGGTGCACTAGAACGTAACGGTGTATTTATGAAAAACAAAAATGTGTACATACAATGGCGCTGTTTTATTTTGCTCCTAAATTCTATATTTTGCAAAGTTATATTTGTCTGTATGTATGTACATATGTATGTATGTATCTGTGCTCGTGTGTCATATGCCGGGCTTGCAAGGCTTTGTGTGTCAAAAGCACGAGGTAAGATTTTGTCGATCGCCTAAAATCAATTCTACACAAAATTTATCACACAAATATGTATATACATATGTACATATGTATGTAGATATGTATGTTTGCATTTATTTAAGTTAATGTCCAATGCTCGACTTAGCAACATGCCAAGTGGTCTGCAAATGGCCAAACCGCAAAAACACACACACAAACTTGAGTTATTTCTGTCTACAACTGCAAAAACGTGATCAAAATGAACGACAAAAATTCAAAAAAAAAAAAAAAAAAACAGCAACAACAACAAAAAGCGCAAAAACTATTTAAGAATTAGAGAGTACTCATATTAGTGGGCCAACAACTGTCGGTTGCCCCGCCATATGAAATGAAGCAAGTGACTGCTAAGCATGTGTGCCAAAAATTAAAAGCTACAATAACAAAAACAATCGTGTTATTGTAGATATAACAGGAAAAAGTTGCGATTTTAAGCAAACAACAACTGCAAGTGGGAAGCACGCCCCTTCCACGCCAACACTAAGGCACCTATTTATTTACTTTGAGGCATGTGAGCGCTCTGGATTTGAAATTATGTACACGGGCATGTATATATGTACATGTACATATATAAAAGTATGTGGCATTTTCAAAAAATATTTACGCTTCAATTATTTGCACAAAGCCCAACAACTTCCAGAAAAATAAATTTTACACGCGCCTCTGTGCTTGAATGCAGTACTTAGATAGCTACTATGCATGTATGTGTATTTGTGCAAATAATTTTGTAAACATTTCTTGTATTTGCTTTATCTAAACTGCCTAATTTTGGCAAAAGCAGCTGTTATTTGCGTAGACAACTTTCAGCAGCAGCGAAGAAGAGATTTTGACACCTTTGCTTTGCACTTGTAATTATGAACACAGACATACAAACACGCAGACATATGTACATAATTATATAAACATAAATTTACATAAATACAAATATAATATAGTCTCGTGATCATTATTTTTGTTATTTATTGAAAACAACAACTAGTACACACGAACATCGATGCAAATACACATACATATAAGTAGGTAGATATATAGGGATGTTTCAATATGGATGGATATTAGCTAGAGATATAAGTATTATTTATATTACATTTAGAAGTTAAAAAAATAGGGAAAAAATCAAAAAAAAAAAATTACTCAAAATATTGACCTTTGCTTCTTACACCAATGTTCGCCTTTTGATCAAACACCCAATTTTCGTCTTCTGCATAGGAATCCAAGTGCTGCTCAACCAATGCAGATACGATCGATGACAAAAAATGGTAATTGGAAGGGGCCAAGTCTATTGAATACGGCGGGTGGTTCAGCAGCTCCTAGCCAAGTATTCTGATTGTAATCTGAATCGATTTTGTTTTGTGTTTTGGGGCATTGTCGTGTAACAAAATTACTTTGCCGTCTCTTCTGACCCATTTTTGAGGGTTTTCGATCAATGCATTCTTCAAATTGATAACATGTTGTCTGTAGCCATTAGCATTAGCAGTTTCACCAGCTTTAAGAAGCTCATGATTTGCCCCCCTCTTCTGATCCCACCAAAAACGAAGCATTGCCTTCTTACTGGATGAATCTCTTTTGGCAGTCGATATTTTTGGTTGTCCCGGATCAACTCATGGTTCTTTTTGTTTGGTATTCTTAAAAACAAATCTATTTTACATAGCCAGTGAGAGTTCGATGCAAAAAAGACTTTTTTCGTGTCTTTGAGGCAAAATTTCACAAGCTTTTTTTCAGGTTTCTATATGCCTTTTATTTAATTCATGTGGTATTCATTTTCCTTACTTTTGGATCTTTCCCATAGCTTTCAAATGGCCTGAAATTGTTTTTTGTGCAATACTTCACTGGATGACATTTGCTTTTCACTCAAAGTATCATCTTTATCCAATATTGTTTCAAACTTGTTTGGTGGTCTTCAACGTTCTTCATTGCTCACATCAAAATCATAATCTCTGAACCCTTAAAACCATCTTTTGCAGGTTGCTTCTAAAAGAGTTGAACACTATATGCCTTGTCAAGCATTCGATGCGACTCTACAGAACTTTTCTTCAACATCTTACCATTTCTTGAGAAGTATTATTAGACTAGTCTCTCAGCTTTTAAGATATCCATTCGGATTGTTACAATGTCGTTTTCTCTTCAGGAAGCTGTTCATTTGTCAGAACCGCCGATATCGGACTGCAAAACCAAATGAAATTCTTGTACGGAGAACTGTTTTATTTGGCGATATATCTTCACGAAATTCCGGTGGAGTTATTGGCTTAGGCAACGTTCTACAACTCGAAGAAATTATTCAAATTGATTCACCTTAACATGTAGCTGACATACAAACTGAACTATCGGAATCAAGTGCTTGTTTGGAAAGCTTTTTTATTTGACCAGATATCTTTGCAAAATTTGGCATGGACTGATGTCTAAAACAACGGTGCAATCTGCTAAAAAACGGCTCAGATTAGCCAAATATAGCTTATAGCTGTCATAGCAGTTAAAATATATAAACTGTGCCCAAAAAATAAGGTGACATTTGAATTTAAACTGCGCGTGTCAAAGGATTTCGAGAATTTTTTTTTTAGGTTGGTAGTACTATCAGTCACATTTATGTCAAATTTCATGTCAAAATATTCATTAGTGTTTAAGATACGTGTCGTTTTGTCAGCTGCTAAAAGTGAGTTTTTCGTTTTTTGTGATGTCGAAATTTGTTGAGCAAAGAATTTGCATTCAATTTTGTTTACGAAATCAATTTTCTGCTGCGGATACGTTGAGGATGGTGCAGAAAGCCTTTGGTGATGAGGCTATGTCTAAAAAATAATGCTTACAAGTGGTATAGTAAGTTCCAAGCCGGCCGTGAACGTGTCGAAGACGAAGAGCCACCAGGGCGACCATCAACCTCAACCGACGAAGCTCACGTTCAACAAATCAAAGATTTGGTGTTGAAAAACCGTCGATTAACAATTAGAGACCTTGCTGATGAAGTTGGTTTATCGAAAGGCTCAGCCAATACCATTTTGAAGGATGTTTTGGGCCTCAAGCGCGTCAAATCTCGACTGGTAGCGAAAACATTGAATTTTTTGGAAAAAAGGCGTCGCGTTGAAGTGTGTGAAACGATGCTTTACGACCACCAGGGTGTCATGAAATGCATTATAACTGGCGATGAGACTTGGATCTATGCTTACGACCCCGAAACAATTGATCAATTATCGTGCCAAAAAAGAGCCGAGACCAAAAAAATCGCGCCAAAGTCGCTCAAAAATCAAGGTCATGTTGACCGTTTTCTTCGATTATCGTGGCGTTGTGCATTATGAATTTCTTCCAACCGGTCAAACAGTCAACAAGAAATATTATTTGAACATCTTGCGTCGTTTGCGTAACGCTATCCACCTAAAAAGGCCGGAATTGCGGAAAGACAATTCTTGGTTTTTACACCACGATAATGCACCATCCCATACTGCCCCCGTAATTCGTGATCATTTCGCCAAAAACTCAACCCATATCGTTCCGCAACCACCGTATTCACCTGATCTGGCGCCGTGAGACTTCTGGCTGTTCACCAAGCTCAAAAGACCGCTCCGGGGACACCGTTTTTATTCGATAGAGGAGATTCAAGCCGCAGCGAAGACGGAACTGAAGGCCATCCCGGAATGTGACTACAACCAGTGTTTCGAAGATTGGAAACTCCGTTGGCAGGTGTGCATTGCATCGGGAGGGGATTACTTGGAAGGGGATGAAATTGATTTGGAAGAATAAATAAAGAATTTTCAAAATACATACAATGTCACCTTATTTGTATTTGTGAAGGGCATTGCTGCTTCCCTTGAATCGGAAGTTAACGATTTTTCTTGTTTTTTTTTTTTATAATGTCCATTTCTTTAAGACTCAGTGTCAACTCTCGCTAATGCAGAACCCTGTATATACATACATATTAATGCACTTTACACTTTGCTCTTTGCACATTTGTTTAAAAACTTATGCATTCAGCTGTGACATTTATATTTCTCGTCTTGTTTTTAGGGTCTTTTGGCAAGTTGAAAACAATGTGAATATAAAAAATTCAAATAAATCCTTTGTGCAGCTCTTGGCATTGACATTTAGACATGACGCGCTGCATTTGTTCTATTATTTGTTGTTATTTATATTTCGATTTGTAGTCGGGTCATAAATCGACACACCAAAGCTGGTCTAAGTATGCACCGCAGATAAATATTCTACACTTTAATGCATAGATAGATTTTGAAAAATAGTTAGTTAATTTTTTTTTTTTTTGAATTCCTACTATATTTCATTCGAATATATTTTTTATAATTACATAGATATATACATATGTATGTACGCAGATTAAAACCTCATTCATCGTTTGCGAAATCCATTCATTATTCATTTCATTTATCACGACGAACTACGCGCAGAATTCGTAGAACACTTAGTAGCTGTTTACTGATGTCAACTGTAGATAAATATATTAAGTCACACATTTTCGACACCTTGTGCTATTTTTGCTTAATACAAAAGAAAAACGAGTCATAGGACAGTTGGCAAAATTTGGCAATGACTGAAATTAGCACAAGAAAGAAGTTGTTGAGGGACTTTACTGCGAGTACCTGCCAAAGTACATATGTACATGTAGGGTAGGCCATTTAAAGTTGACCCATCTGGTAACGCTGTAACTTTTAACAGCGCTGACAAATCGGCTAATGTCATACCGCGTTAGAAGCGTCATTCGAAGACAATTTATACCATGGAACAGTACACTCCAAAAGAACGCGCTGAAATTGTTCAGCTTTATATTCAAAATAACTTTTCAATTGTGTTAACTCAACGTGCGTTTCGCAAAAAAAATAAAGTGAAAAGTGCTCCAGTTAAGAACACAATTAAGTCTTTATACGCAAAATTTGTGAACACCGGTAATCTCAGTAATGCCAGTCATGCATCCAGACAACGCACAAGACGTTCTGATGAAAATATCGAAGCTGTACGAGCCAGTATTGAGGAGACTCCATCGACATCGAGTTATCGCCGCTCTCAGGAATTAGACATCTCTCGCACCACTCTCCGACGCATAATTCATAAAGATTTGAAGATGTTTCCATATAAAATTCAAATGGCAAAAAAACTAAACCCAGCTGATTATCCGCGACGCCTTAATTTTGGCAAACAAACAAATGGGTCAACTTTAAATGGCCTACCCTGTATATGTATGTGTGTATATCCGTAGGAGACAATAAATCAACTTGTTCACTTGAGTACTTAGTAACCAACTGAATATTTCTAATCTCTTTTAGAGCACTTAATAAAACAGATTTCTGTCCGGTTTTAAAGAATTTCACAATATTAGGTTTTTACCAAGTAATTTTTACACCGAATACAACTTCATTGTTTAGCCCATATAAGAGGTGATCCATTTCGAGGTTCTCTTCTTAAAAAAGAAAAAAAAACTCAGAAACTTTAAATTTATTGATGAAAGTTTGTTATCATCCCAAAGAACATTCTTATTTATTTATGTTCTGAAGTTTATCTCTTTGAAACATTGGCCGTGACTAAGTCTCAGATGTTCCATTCGTTGAGTCCAATTTTCGATGACTGGTTCGAGCATTTCGATTGGTAACTGGGGAATGAGACGAGTGATGTTTAGCTCTAAGGCCTGAATCAAAGCGGAATTTTCCGTTCAGAATTTAAATTTTACATATTCTCACAGAAAAATGTCTAACGAAGTAATATCACTCGATCTTTGAGGCCAATCGATCGGCCTAAAACGTGAAATTATCTGCTCACCGAAGTGTTCTCTCAATAAATCGATTGATTGATGCGATCTGTGGGAAGTACGGCGCCGTCTTGATGAAACCAAATGTCTCCGAGATCCCGAGCGTCGCTTTCAGGCATCAAATAATCGATTATCGCGGCGTGGTAACGGTCACCATTGACGGTTACGATTTTACCGGCTTAAGGGGTTAGAGGTAGTCAGAGGCACGAAAAAATGATAGTTTTCAGTATTTTTTTGCTATTAAATCATGTTATTTTACAAAAATAGTAATATGGCATTATTATAAGATGTGTTGACTTGAAGTCACGAAAATTAAAAAAAAAAAAAATATTTCCGAAGTTATAGTTGTTTGTGTTGACCTTTTCCAAACAAAGGTACTTGCGGTGACAAGCATACAAGCATAAGTCCTTGGAGATTCATATAAAAACAATCGGACAAAAAAAAATGGTTTCATAAATAGATAATCCCGGGCCTGATCGACGGATTTTATTTTTGTTTTTTTTTTTTTGCAAAATAAATAAAATGGCGGCCTGAGGAAATTTTTTTCTAAATTTTTGCGAAAAAATTAACAGTTAATTGATCCTAAAAATCGAAATTTTCGAAAAAATCCTTCGATCAGACCTGAGTTTATTATGTATTCTAAGAGCTGCAAAAATTTCGTTAAAATCTACTGAACGGTTTTCGATTAACAGTTGTCATCGATTCAAAAAACATAGTTTTGAGAAAAACGCGTTTAAAGTTTTACACTAACGCTTTAATTGTGTTGTGAAATTTTTGATCTAAGCTTTACGAATCTCTCTTTCTTATTTCTCGAATAACTCAAAAACTAATTATCGGATCAACGTGAAAAGTTCAGGGAATATTTTTAAGATATTACACTTAACGAAAATGCAAAAAAATAATTTTTTTGAAAATTCTAACTGCCACTAACCCCTTAATTTTTGAAGACATAGGAACCGTGGATTCTACCAGCCTACAAACCACACCAAACCGTTGTTTTTTCTGCGTGAAATGATTGCTCTTGAATCTCTTCAGAATGCTCTTCGTCCCAAATGCAGTAATTTTGTTTGTTTTAAGCCAGAAATGAGCGTCATTACTGATTAAAATTCGGCTCGAAAACGTTAGATCTTCTTGGAACTTTTGAAAAGCCCACTGAGTGAAGCGATGTCGTTTGGGAAGCGCGCTTGACCAATTTGTATTTTGTACGCTTTCAATTTAAGATCTCCACGTAAAATGCTCCGAATCATTCCACATGGACTGATCCTGCTATCTTCTCTGAAATAATGAATGCTGGATCTTAAAATTTTCATCTACCTAAAATAGTTTTGTACCTAAGTAAATAAACAGTATAGAAAATTCCTGTTTTCTGTTATGGCTTTGCAATGATTTGAAAGAGTTTACTGATCGCTTTTATAACTCACAACCTATCAAATGATAGAATGCCATGACTATGATTGTGTCTCCTTTACTGAATCTACTTCTGATTGGAAAATCTTAATTTTAATTACCTTTTAAATTTTTCCAGTTTACACTTTAGTTTTTGCTGAAATATAGGAATAGAATGTATACGTTTTTATTGCCCTTCGGCTTGAGTTATATTTTCATTTCCGCCAGGCGAAATTAACTAAGCAAATGAAGGTCAAAACGTATGCTGAAATACATGTAGATGCTTCACAGGCATACAAAAACATATACATACATATGTATACATAAGTGAATGCTCATAAAACCGTTATGTCAACTTTGGCCAATATTTTTTTCGCCTTATTTTGTATTAATAACTCAATGTCGAACAATGTTGCATTGTCGTTGATTGTGTTTACATGTGTACAAATATATTATGTATATAATATGTATCTATATATAATATATCAATGTATACATATGTGTATGGATTGGCAATATATATATGTATGACATAATTCCTGCTGCCTTCTATCATATTGTCTAACATTTTACTACTCACTCATAACGGCACACAATAGCGTCCGTCTGATGTGATGACTTTATCGATTCATTATTGGTGTTATTGCAAAATGATAAAAGAATGATAGACAAATTAAGTTAATTGTTGGACAGAAAACTAATTGGCGGTGAGCGTGAAAATGATTTCAAGCGATATGAGGATGATGACGGAAGCATGGAAATATGTAATATAGGTAAAATGTAATGAGGTCGGCAGGTATTGTCAAACCCACTTCTCCTAAAATCCATAGACTATATGAAACTGTTATCAGATTGAATAAAGACTTTTTCCACAACAGCTGCTAAACCTGGTTGAAAGTCTTGCACAAGTATCTTAAACTGAGTTCTAAACTCAAGTGTACAGTTATACCCTTCTGCTTGCAGTCATATCAGTTGTAATACTCCTGAAATCCCGCTTAGTGATCTCAAAATTTATCTTTGGTTTTTGCAATCTAAGCAGAATATTTCTAGACCTTATTTAAACTTCGCATAGCCTTAAAATAGCTCGAAGTAAGCAGATATTTCAACAATATCAACAATATCCGAAGCTGCTCTCGCTATTATTGATTATTCTTTGGTATTCTCTTCTATTCAGTGTTTTGAAATAGTCCTCAAGACAAGCATACCATATTCATAATATCAAAGCCACTTCTAAATAGTGTTATAAAGGTCTTGTGAGCTTTTTCTTCTATAGAACAAATCATAACAAAGTCTCTCTTAAATTCCGAAAACTTTAGAGAATGATGTATAGAGCAAACAACTTGTGTAAATGAAAGGTATTGGCATAATCTTGTAGATACAGAATTAACAGAGGATTGAGATTTTTACCGAACAAAGATTATAGTTTAAGAAGAGTTTAAGGCAATTGTGTCTTCTAGCGTTTTAAGAGTCTTGAGAGTTTCTTCTTCAACAAACGGAACTGTAACAGGGTCTCAGGAATTACTTTAGACCACGTTGAACAGTTTTTGATATTCTGCAAGTAAGTTTATTAGTCAGAGGTTCGTTATTCATTGAGAAAAACTTTAATGAGTGGCGAATCGTACAAAAAAACTGGTATAAATGAGAGATTTTCATAATTACAGAATTAATAAGGAGCTTGTGCCATTTTACTGAGATCTCTAATTGCGGACTATGGACAGGTTAACTTAGTTAAATAAATTTTGTTTAACCAACTTGCACTCGCTCTTTCAATTGGTCATTTAAAGAGAGCCTTACATGTATATTATAAATTTGGGTAATAGACCAGTTCAGAAGCCCTTAAAAATTGTAAAAGATGAAAGAAATTCGTAGTTGAATGAAACCCATTTGAAATGAAAGATAAAATAACAAAAATTAGAGCAATATTTCTTTATAAGTGACCTGGTCTACGAAAAGGGGGCTTAGGTGTCAAAAATCATTTTTTTTTAATTTTTTTTTTTTCAATTTTTATTTTTATTTTATTTATTTATTTTTGTTTTTTGACACCTAAGCCCCCTTTTCGTAGACCAGGTCACATATATATATATTTAATTTATTTTTACCTTCATCGTTATTTTTAACTTATCTTTATTTTTATCTTTATCTTTATCTTTATCTTCATCTTTATCTTTATCTTCACCTTTATATTCACCTTTATATATATCTTTATTTTTAACTTTATCTTTATCTTTATTTTTAACTTTATCTTTATCTTTATCTTTATCTTTATCTTTATCTTTATCTTTATCTTTATCTTTATCTTTATCTTTATCTTTATCTTTATCTTTATCTTTATCTTTATCTTTATCTTTATATTTATCTTTATCTTTATCTTTATCTTTATCTTTATCTTTATCTTTATCTTTATCTTTATCTTTATCTTTATCTTTATCTTTATCTATATCTTTATCTTTATCTTTATCTTTATCTTTATCTTTAACTTTATCTTTATCATTAACTTTATCTTCATCTTCATCTTAATCTTCATCTTAATCTTCATCTTCATCTTCATCTTTATCTTTATTTTTATCTTTATCTTTATCTTTATCTTTATCTTTATCTTTATCTTTATCTTTATCTTTATCTTTATCTGTTTTTCTTTATCTTTATCTTTATCTTTATCTTTATCTTTATCTTTATCTTTATCTTTATCTTTATCTTTATCTTTATCTTTATCTTTATCTTTATCTTTATCTTTATCTTTATCTTTATCTTTATCTTTATCTTTATCTTTATCTTTATCTTTATCTTTATCTTTATCTTTATCTTTATCTTTATCTTTATCTTTATCTTTATCTTTATCTTTATCTTTATCTTTATCTTCATCTTTATCTTTATCTCAATTTTTACATTCATCTTTATCTTTATCTTTATCTTTATCTTTATCTTTATCTTTATCTTTATCTTTATCTTTATCTTTATCTTTATCTTTATCTTTATCTTTATCTTTATCTTTATCTTTATCTTTATCTTTATCTTTATCTTTATCTTTATCTTTATCTTTATCTTTATCTTTATCTTTATCTTTATCTTTATCTTTATCTTTATCTTTATCTTTATCTTTATCTTCATCTTTATCTTTATCTTAATTTTTACATTCATCTTTATCTTTATCTTTATTTTTGTCTTTATTTTTCTCTTTATCTTTATATCTATCTTTATCTTATATATTTATCTTTGTCTTCATCTTCATCTTTATTTTTATCTTTAGCTTTGTATTTATCTTTGTATTTATCTTTATCTTTAGCTTTATCTTTATCTTTATCTTTATCTTTATCTTTATCTTGTTAATTTATCTACACTGCTTTTCGAATTGTTTGTCTACAATAATTCGCACTCACTCAATCACTCTCTGCTTGTTGCTTTTTTCAAAGCCAAGTCAGCTCAGTCGCGCCAAATATTTTTTCTCGCATGATATATTTTGTTTTTACTCGCACTGTGAAACTGCTAGACGGTGACGATGACCTATTTGACATTTAACCTCTGTCGGCAATGTGCACAAATTACAGTAATCGGTAAGCGGCTTAGACAGGGCGCGACTCGGAACACTTTTGCTCATTTCACAAATTACAAGGAATGAGCAAGAAAAGCAAATGAGAAATTGAGAGAAGGGGGAAAAAAAGGAAAGCTTAAGTAATTTCTTTTAGCGACACAGACAGACATAGGCAAGCATAAGTACATATGCCATGAAATAATCCAGTATCAAGTCTGTCTACAACGGTTCTCATATATTATTATTTTTATATTCTATATACATACATTTATGTACATATATATATTTTTTGGTATCAAATTTCATTTAATCATTATTGTAATTTCCTCTGTCTTTTGCAGAAACGCCTACGCGCCGCACCATTGCTGAATCTAGTGTTTGCCAATCGGAAATTGTCCTTTTACGATACCAGCCACACTCCCGGCAGAGATGACGGCATGCGGTAAATATACTACATATGCATATACACACATGTATATATAAAACAATATATATGTATATATAAAGTATTCCGAACCTTTTATAACCCCTAATATTTTTGTTGGGTTTACAAAGCACAAAAAATATCAGTTTCGTTTAATACTAATTTCTGAATAAACAAAGCTTTAGCTAATACAACAAAAACTGTTTTAAAGCGAAAAATGCAACTAATTTTGCAGTTTCCAAAAATAAGCTAAACTTTGTTAATTTTTTGTTTGTTATTGTATTATATTTTTGTTTTTTTATTGCTTGCTTTCAAATTGTTTGTCGTTTGGTGTGCGTATTATTATTAATATAATGTTTTCTTGGTGGCAGTGGCGCTGTGACGTCACGCTAAATGTCTACCGTTACCGATTTTTATGCCCGAACCCTTCATTGCTCAGTAGGGTCAAAAAAATTGTACATAAAAACTTTACAAAACCATTAAAATTCTATATTTGGAAGTATATATTTAAGTCTACATATTTGTTGCATACTTTTAGGTGATTATGGCAGTTTTTTGGAACATTAGAAGTCTGAATGAAAATATTGACTCTGATGCTTTCGAAAAACTAGAAGGGTTTCGACAAATTTTTATGAAAAATAATATGATTCTATGGACAAACGTCATCTACAGCAGTCCTATGATTTATAGAATTGAATAAAGGAGATGAGTTTTGTCCATAGAAGACTTATATCACGACCTTGCCTTTGAATTTTAAGGCTCACTAAGTCATGTTATTATCGATTTAAACTTTATTCGAGTCCCAAGTCAATCGATATTTTAGTAGTTGAAGTTAGATTCAGTTTAATTTCTATTCCCAGCAGTTTGGTGATCCTTCAGCTCACAGGGCGTGGCAATCCGTAAAGAATTGCTGAGATGATTCCATTTCGTTTTCTTCTATACACCTTCTGCATCAACGCCGATATAGCAATGACCTCTTAAAACCCTCATAACTAGCAACAGTACTGAGGGCAAAAACTGACTCGATCGCTTACGATCGATCTTAGATCAAAAGGTTCTTGGGACACCGCATAAGCCAGATGGTAGTCTATATATGTATAACTAGGGAGACGCTAACTTTACTGAGGGCAAAGAGCTCACTGGGTCACTTACGATCGATTTTGGACCAAAATAATGTTGGGACAGCACATAATGACGGCTATCCAGTGGTATGAGTAGAGGGGAGCACAGACATTAACGTACGGTTAGTGAGCTCAAGGCTAGTATCGCTGCTCTGCTATCAGAGAACACAGTCACTTCTCTGAAGGCGGCTGAACACCGGAGAAATAAATCTAAAAGAACTGGTATAAAGTCAAAGCATTTAGAAACCCAGATTTTCTGAGTCGGATAGGAACTTCCGCAGCCACACATCTTCCGGCGATATGACCTATATGCAAAATGGCATTAAGTGCCATGGAATGGACCTTAGTGCACCATATATGTTGACGAGTACCGCTAATTAAACGCTCACGAGCTTACTTACAAAAATGGTCTTTTCTAGAGCCTTCCACTAATAAAGACTCCGTACAGCATAAATGGGGTTGACTATGATGTTCTAGAAGCTCAAGACTACTTTCGGTTAGAGAACCCATCTTTTGTCAATAGTTCCTCTTCAGCAGTACAAGGCAATCAATGCCTTTTTTGGTGTATTCTGTATTCGAAAATTTCCTATCCAGGAAGGGCCCTGAATACTTCAGTCTATCCGCAGGTTAGTTCTCATTCACCGCAGTGGTGCCTTCGGCATCTTGTATACCCAAAAATAATAAAGCCTGCTTAGTTTTATTTGGATTGGTGGCGAGGCCACTTCCGGCCGCGATGAGATGCTCTTTTATTACTTCGTACACGGAACTCAAATACTTTTCTTTGACCATGAATGCTACATGCTCTGCCTAGGAAATCATTCGGCAGCTATGATCCTCAAGCTTTTCCGGCAGGTCGTTGACGCCCATAATCCACAGAAGAGAAGAAAGAACTCTACTTTTTGTGGTTGTCCTACTCACATTTTGCCGAGCATGTGCCCTATCTCATTCTGTCACGATAACTCTTTCCCACAGAAAGCTGAAAAGAAGATGTTTGTGGTTCGATTCAATTCCAAAACCACCCAAAACAGTTACAACCCTCTACGCTAAGAATTTATTGAAAGCTCACTCAATATCAAGCAAGATCCAAACAGTGAATTCCTTAAGACTTATGTTCATTGAACTGCTAATGAAACAATTAGTCATCATATGAGGTCTGTAATAAGATATAAATTCAGTGTCGATTGCTAGAAAAATCGAAGTCAACTATGAGTTGAAAAAGTGACTATCATCGAAAGCGAAGTATCCAAATTCAAAGCAAAAAGGTGCAGAAACAAATTCCAATTGACTTTAAGAAATCTTGAAATCACATTTATTGGTTTACTTAAAATAAAAATAAAAAAAATATATATAAATATAAATTTAGATAGAAAACTGCAAAAATATCTCATTTGTCTGAAAGCAAAAGCCATTTTTGGCATTTTCAATGGCATAACATTGTCCATTCAATCATTTTGTAGTTTAATTGATTCACCAGTGACTCTGCAACACTATGACAATTCATTATTTCCATGACGATATTGCATTAAATGCGCAAATATTTAATAGATCAATATTAAACAGAATGCGCTTCGTCAAGCTTGATTGATTGATTGAAAGCGCTACATACATATCAAGCAAAAATACGCCTTGATTGATGCGGCAATCGGTAAACTATTAAAAGTAGCAGAAAGTGATACTTTTCAAACGAAATGGATATATGTATATTTGCAATATAAAGATACATAATACAATTTCTCAAACACGACGTGACTGCGTGTCAATATTGCGAATTAGCCAAGGCAAATATTTTAGTTGGCCGGTAGACTCATTTATAGACAAGGCACTATGTGCGAATCATATGCTTGAGCTAATTTTAAGCCGCGATTTATTTTTATACTTAACACATTTATAAATAAAAGCAGAGTGTTCAAAAATAGATAGACTTGACACTGTAGCTTAGCGACTTGGCGAAAATGCTGCTATATATAGCAGCACTCTCCTAACTTTACCAAAAGCAAATATTTTTGTGGCGGCACCAAGCGCCTGACTCGGATCAAACCGTGCGAAATTATTTATATACCAAACAATAGCTTTTATTGCTATGCAAATTGTAGCAGTACAACAACTTTGTTGGACAGACGGAATGTAGTAGACTTTGCAACTTTGCTGATATGCGTACGTAAGAGGTTGGGAAAATAGCCACATTTATGGTCAGGAAATTTATGACACAAAAGGAAACAGCTGACGCTTTTTAAAATAAATATATATATATAATCAGCGTCCCGAGCTGAGTCGATTTAGCTAATGATTTAGACAAGGTTGGCAGACTGTTTCTGAGATATCAAGTTTGTTTTCCAAAAAAGTCTTTGCCGGAAAAAGTATCTTCACAAAATTTGACATAGACTATTGCCCAAGACAACCAGTCAAAGTTTGCCCTCAAAGCTAATACGGCTGAGTAAGCTAAAGTTGAGCAACATTAAAAGCTCCGTCAAGATCGAGAAGGATCTCTCCGAGCTTTGAAGCTAAATAGAGAAGATACCATCTTCTTTAAGAGCATACAGCTGCCAGAGTACGCCGATGATATTGTTATCATTGGCCTCAACAACCGTGGCATTAGTTCCGCTTTCTCCTGACTGAATGAGAAAGCGATGCAATTGGGTCTGGGAGAGAACGGGGTCAAGACGAAATATCTCCAGTCATCAAACTGACAGTATTTTGAAAGTCATCGTCTTCAAAGTCGTAGATAATTTTTTTATCTTGGAATCTTTGCACAATACCACAGTCGATGAAACTATGTATGAGCTCTAGAGATATACGACGACATTGGCATAGTTCAGCGAATTAAGAGGCAGCGGCTAGGTGGCTAGGTCATGTCGTCCAAAAAAGATGAAAAAACTCTAGCTCTGAGGGTATTCGACTCAGTACCCGCTGGGGGAAGAAGAGGAAGACTTCCACTTCGTTAGAAAGACCAGGTGGAGAAATATCTGGCGGAATCTCCAATTCGCGTCAAACAGCGAAAAAAAAGAAACGGCGCGCTGTTGAAAACTAGTCTATAACTGCGTAACCAGTGTCTACGCCAGTAAAGAAGAAGAATTTGGACCCAGAGGTCGTCCACATCGACATTCTCCACTTCTGGCACAAATCATGGCTCTATAGCGTTCTTTACTGACTGTAACATTATGGCCAGTTTCATTTTTGAAGAAATATAAGCTAAGCATTCCTCTGGCCATAGAGCACACAAAACAGGCTTCAATTTTGCACGAGTTGTTATTCCAAAAACCAAGATCCCCCATAAAGCGAATGGGCAAAGTTACAATTCTTGTGCGAGAAGGCAGGTGAACTCATTCGGACCTTTTTCGGCACTTAGCTTCGCAGCAGCAATAAAGTTTTCGGTGCACACTGTTCGGCGTTTCTGAGAATATGAAATATACACTAAAGTATTCGCCTTGCGAAACCATAGTGTAAATCAAGTAACAGCTGCCAGAAAGAAAAAAAGTAGGTCTTCATTGGAAACCACAAGTGTAAAAAAGACAGCCGTTATGCATTTTCTATTCGAACTTTCCTTCTTCATCCTGGTGCGGGAATATACCGTCTATTATTAGACATAAGGCAGGCTTTTAAGTTGCCGGATGACTGCAATATATAGCATTTCAAGTTGAGATGTTTGTCATTGCGAAAACTGCGCAGCTGGCGTATAATACACCTGCAAGCAATAGAGAGTCAACATTCACGTAGGCAGCCAAGCGCAATCAAGGCATATCAGCCAGAAGTGTCATGGGAAGCCGACAGTGGAAAGTCTTGCCAGAAGCAAGCTATTTCACTTCTACTTTGTGCCACCGCGACAAAGCCATCGGGAGCGATGGCTAAGAATGGTGTACGCCTAACACCTGACAAAGTGATCAACACTGCGAAACCCATACATGGCCTTTACGACGTTCTGGACAGAAGCATGCTAAAGAAAATCAAAACGCGATAGAACGAGCTACCTGCGTGCAAAACAAAATTCCTATTCCCACGCGATAGCAGAGACTGTAGCAACATGATCGGAATACTAACTGGTCATTGTCTGGTGGCGTAACACGCCAACAGGTTAAGGCTGACAGATCGAGAAGACTGCAGGAAATGTTTAGAGCAAGACACCAGGAAAAAACTAATAATCTCTTGTGCACTTGTCCCACATTGGCAAGACCACGCTGTAAGTATCTACTTCACGATATGTTACACTGGAGGAGGTATCGATAGTGAGGTCACAGAGGCTATTAATTCGCGTCAAGCACAGGCATCCTAAAGGGAGGCCACTAATGGATCTAGTAACTGAACTCCATCTCGTATCGCAAAGGACCAAACTGGTGTAAGCGTGGCTTATTGGTCTACCAGAACAACCTAATCTAACCTAACTTAATATAGCTTGTTCAGAGTATAAAAAAATATGTATTATATTTTCTTATAAGACTAATGAACTGGTAAGATTTCTGAGAAGTTGGCAACCCTTGCTGAAAACTAAAAATTATAAAAAATTAAATCCATACGATTATGATCAGCTGACTAATCAGTCCCAACAAACCACTTGGGTTGCTTGGTCGTAGAAATGCAGACCAGCCATTGCTTCACCTGACGACAGCAGCCGGCAATTTGTAGCAGCCAGCGTGGCCGCACGTTCAGATTGATAACGGAATGTACATTTAATTTGTAAACAAAACACTCACTATTTTTAGAACATTTAAGTGGGTAAATAAATATATTTGACTACTTAACATGTCTATAAATTAAGAGCAAAGATTTGTGCGACGGACTGTACTCGTAGTTGGGAATTATTATACCCTGAACAGGGTATATTAAGTTTGTCATGAAGTTTGTAACACCCAGAAGGAAGCGTCGGAGACCCTATAAAGTATAGATATAAATGATCAGTATGTCGAGCTGAGTCGATTTAGCCATGTCCGTCTGTCTGTCCGTCTGTCTGTATATATACGAACTAGTCCCTCAATTTTTAAGATATCGTTTTGAAATTTTGCAAACGTCATTTTCTCTTCAAGAAGCTGCTCATTTGTCGGAATGGCTGATATCGGACCACTATAACATATAGCTGCCATATAAACTGAACGATCGGAATCAAGTTCTTATATGGAAAACTTTCACATTTGACCAGATATATTCACGAAATTTGGTATATATTATTTTCTAAAGCAACAATGTAATCTCCGAAGAAATTATTCAGATCGCTTAACTATAACATATAGCTGCCATACAAACTGAACGATCGGAATCAAGTTCTCTAACTTGGTTCAAACGCATTTCACTCGACAACACTGTGTACTAATGGTTATCAAGTTGTTTTCAATTTGTACTTCAAATATGTTTTCTTTGTTGCATGGCATTTTGCGTTGCACATAAATCTAATTTGTCCGGACTTTGGAATAACAAAACAATAATAATAATAGGGATGTTGATTTGTGGATGAAGCAACAACATGTTGTGCCTTCGATAAAATAATGTAATAATGTAATAATTAAAATAATTAACTTTTCTAAATAACACAGTACACGTGAGTAAACCGATTTGATTTAGTATCTTTTTATAACAAAAATATTGTTCGGAAAATTAGTAAATAAATAACGGCAAATATTAGAGACAAATAACCAACATTAGGCAATTCGTCGATCAAACTATACTTGTTGCTCAAGCAAGCAGTTAGCACTTGTGATGCAACCCTGCGCAAACATTTATTCTGTTATATGCATAGTGAAATGCAATCGATAACAGCTTTTAAATATAAACTGCATTTCGTTCACTTAATTATGTTCAAATGCCTTAATTGATCCACATGTACGCCATAAAGTCAAGCGGAAGTGTGGAGCTCGGAAAATGCATGAATTTTTCTTCCACAATTCCGGCCGATTCCGACAAATGTTCTCATACAAATGCTTCAATGCAGCCAAACAGAACTCTGCGTATGTCCCACCGAAACAAACATTAGGTTGTCAAATATCTGCCTTCCGCTTTTTTGCTCTTTATTCAATGCTTTACTATATACAGTGTTACTGTGATCGGACTTAACTCAAATATGCGCCGTTTCGTTCGATAATCTGTTTCCATCTAGATGGCTACTTCATAATACCCCCCTCGTAGAAGCCCCCTCCTTATTTGCGTAGAACTCGAACAGCCACTTTTCACAAGCCTCCTTTGACTTCAACTTTACACCAACAAGGGTGTTAGCCATGGAGAGGAACAGGGGGTAATCACTTGGCGCTATGTCCGGGCTATATGGTGGATGTGATAAAACCTCCAATCCGAACTCCTGTAGTTTCTGACGAGTCATCAACGAAGTATGTCGTCTGACGTTGTCCTGGTGAGCACTACATCCTTCCTGTTGGCCAATTCTGGACGCTTCTGATCAATCGCCTGCTTCAAGCGGTCCAGTCGTTCGCAGTAGATGGTAGAATTAAGCGTCTGGCTATATGGGAGCAGCTTATAGTGGATGATTCCCTTCCAATCCCACCAAACACACAGCAAAACCTTCATGAGCGTCAATCCCGGATTGGTGACTGTTTGGAACGATTCACCGGCCTTTGACCACGATCGTTTTCACTTGATGTTATCGTATGTGATCCATTTTTCGTCGCCAGTCACCATCCGCTTCAAAAATGGGTAGAGGTTCTTCCATTTCAGCAGGATATGGCAGGCGTTGATTTGGTTCAGAAGTTTATTTTGTGTCAAATCATGCGGCACCCAAATATCAAGCTTTTTTGTGTATCCAGCCTTCTGCAGATGGTTTAAAATGGTTTGGTGACTAACTTCCATCTTCTGGGCGATGTCACGAGATGCCACATGCCGGTCTAACTCGATGTTTTCCATGACTTGATCGGTATTCGTCGTCACAGGTCTTTCGCCGGCTGGCTTATTCATGCTGTGGTTTTCATCCGCTCTGAATTGTTGAAAACATTCCTCCGCTGTTTGAAGTGATAGAGTACCATTCCCTAAAAGACCACCCAAACCAAACACGGAACGTTTCCCTAGCAGATTTGCCTTTAACGAAGGAAAACTTTAAAAAAAAAGCGCGAATTTCGGCGTTAGTGAATTCTGTGTTTACCGTCTTTAACTGTTGAACGCAATATTCAAACTAATCATGTATAGCGTTGTTTTGTAGGTTATGTCAAACCTTTCAAAGATGTATAGTATTGCCAGAAACGAGCTCTGTGGCGCTTTATACTCGTACATAGCCGCGAAACTCAAAAGATAAAAAGGCGGAAGGGCGTCATTTGACAACCAATGTAAAAACTATTGTTTATCTTTACATGCTGACTTATAAATTTTGCAAAAAGTTGCTTTAAAACCGCAACTCATGCGCCTGAACGCATTATCTGCAGAGCTTCAATGCTTTATGTTCGCCAACAGTGCGTATGAGTAACCAATGTGAGACTTCAAAATTTGATTAAGCCTTTTAAGCTAGCTACCTACACTTAAACACAATATATTACCATATGTGTGCCCATAAAAATAACACAACTCATCTTTTGCTCACGTTTGGCTGCCGGCTCTGCTCATCTTGGGTGATTTTTTCAATTTCATGCTAATGAGGAGTTAATAAAAGCTAATAAAATGCAAATACAAGCTGCAGTTGGGCGATAAAATTTGATTTGACTGTACGAAAGCGTGTGTTATACGCAAGTCGTGTGTGCTAAAGAATTAAAAAACATTAAAAAATTAATATCAATTAACATATTTATTCGAAATATTTGCGAACTTCAAAGAGCGAAGTGAAACTGGCCAACTTTAACGCCTATAAAATTCAAGTTCGAACTTTTGAATATAAAGTCTGCAGCGGATTACACAAACGAACGGTCTCAATTGAATCGGTCGAAGCGCAAGCAAAGCGGTGTGTGTTACTTGGAAAAATAAAAATAAAAGTCTAAAATTTTCAAAAAAAAAACGCCAAAAAATTGTGTGTAAATATTTAAATAAATATTTTCGTTACAATAAACAATTGCCTTAAAATAAAAATGGATTTCCTAAGTTTAATTGACGAAGTCGCCGTGACGGGCCGCGATTTGCATAGCAAATATATTGACTCGCGCACAGAGTCGTATGAGAACCTTAACGAGCTGGATAATTCTCTGAAATTGATCAGCGCCGAAATGCTGAGCGACAAAGTGCTGGCCCAAGGCTTGGATAAAAACGAGAATTTAGAATTGGATCATTATGATGAGGCTGTGCTGACCGAATTGGTGCAGGGCATTTGCATGCAGCAACAAAAGTCGACTTTTGTCAAAATCGTGTCCAAATATTTGAGGTAAATTGCCGAAATTGTTGGTGTTGTTGGTGATAAAATTTCCTATTGGTTTAAAAAATTAAAATTCATTAGAAAAACAAAAAAAAAAAAAAAATATTTACACAGCACCGCAGCTACAGTACCACTCTCAAAGAAAACAGTTTTCCATGGCAGAACTTGATTTTGATCGATCCGTTTGTATGACAGCTATATGCTAGAGTTGTCCGATCTGAACAATTTTTTTGAAGATTGAACCTTGAATATTGGAAAGCTCTCCGTAGAAGAACTTAAGTTTGACAATTCAGTTTGTTTGATAGCTATGAGACATAGTTGTTCGATTAGAACAGTTTGTTCGGAGGATATAGCTCTGTGGTAGACAATAATTCGTGTCAAATTTCGTGAAGATATCCTATCAAATAAATAGTGTTCCATACATGAACTTTAGTTTGGTTGTTCAGTTTGTTTGACAGTTGTGTGTTATGATGGCTCGGATAATTGAGCAATTTCTAGAAATAGGCAAGTGCTCGGGAAAAATATATCTTAAAACAAGTAAGGAAGGGCTAAGTTCGGGTGTCACCGAACATTTTATACTCTCGCATGATAAAGTGATAATCGAGATTTCATTATCCATCATTCATATATTTTTTTATTTTGCGGTAAAATTAATTAGATTAGATCAATTTGTGTACTTTGAGTATTGAATTGTATTTTCATTTATATGTATGTATTATATAGAGAAGGCATCAGATGGAATTCAAAATAGCGTTATATTGGAAGAAGGCGTGGTTGTGAACCGATTTCACCCATATTTCGTACATGTCATCAGGGTGTTAAAAAAATATTATGTACCGAATTTTATTGAAATCGGTAGAGTAGTTCCTGAGATATGGTTTTTGGTCCATAAGTGGCCGACGCCACGCCCATTTTCATTTTTTAAAAAAGGCTGGGTGCAGCTTCCTTCTGCCATTTCTTCCGTAAAATTTAGTGTTTCTGACGTTTTTTGTTAGTTGGTTAACGCACTTTTAGTGATTTTCAACATAACCTTTTTATGAGAGGTGGGCGTGGTTATTATCCGATTTCTTCCATTTTTGAACTGTATATGGAAATGTCTGAAGGCAACGACTCTATAGAGTTTGGTTGATATAGCTATAGTAGTATCCGAGATATGTACAAAAAACTTATTAGGGGGTGGGGCCACGCCCACTTTTACAAAAAAATTACGTCCAAATATGCCCCTCTCTAATGCGATCCTTTGTGCCAAATTTCACTTTAATATCTTTATTTATGACACTTTATAGGTTTTCGGTTTTCGCCATTTTGTGGGCGTGGCAGTGGGCCGATTTTGCCCATCTTCGAACTTAACCTTCTTATGGAGCCAAGAAATACGTGTACCAAGTTTCATCATGATATTTCAATTTTTATTCAAGTTACAGCTTGCACGGACGGACGGACAGACAGACATCCGGATTTCAACTCTATTCGTCACCCTGATCACTTTGGTATATATAACCCTATATCTGACTCTTTTAGTTTTAGGACTTATAAACAACCGTTATGGGAACAAAACTATAATACTCTCCTTAGCAACTTTGTTGCGAGAGTATAAAAAGAAGACAGATCTTCTTCTTTATTGGCGTGGATTACAACATCACTCCAGGAGCGCTTGAAGATTCCAGGTGTAGGCAGGTCCTTCTCCATCTGACCTTTCTAACGGAGTGGCTGTTTTTCTCTTTCTCTACTTGCATCAAATATTCTCAAAGCTTGAGCGTTTTCATCCATTCGGACGACATCATCAAGCTACCGTAGCCACTGTCTTTTAATTCGCTGAACTATGTCAATGTCGTCGTATATGTCAGCTTATGGTTCCATCGAATCCGATATTTGCTGTAGCCAATGCCCAAAGGACCATAAATCTTCCGCAAAACCTTTCTCTCGAAAACTCGTGACGCCGACTGATCAGATGTATTCATGCCTCTCCACCATATAGCTGGCCGGGGATGATGAGTGACTTGTAGAGTTTAGTCTTTGTTCGTCGAAAGACTTTACTTCTCAATTGCCTACTCAGTCCGAAGTAACACCTGCTGATATGAGTTATTTAGCGGTGGACTTCGTGGCTGACATTGATGATGGTGTTCATATTGGTTCCAAGATAGACGAAATTATATACGACTTCGAAGACATGACTGTCAACAGTGACGTGGGAGCCAAGTCGCGAAGGAGTTAATACGATTCAACGAAATTTTGACATTCAGACATACTATTATCAATAAAGGATTCTCTCCAAATTTATTTATCAAACACAGAGACCAATATTTTCCGTAAAAGTTCTTAGATCCACATATTCGGTACCTAGAAACTTTAGGAGTTTTGCTTCGAATTAGACAATTTTTGGTCATAAGCTGCCATGCTTCGAAGCCCGATTTGGTTCATTCCCGTTCTGTAACAGAAGAATGCTAGAAATCGAGTTTTATTGAAATCGGTGAGGCAGGTCCCGAAATGTGTAATTTTATTTTAAAGTGGGCAGTGCCGCCCCCATTTGTTCAATTTCGACGCTGGCTTCCATAGAGCCTTCTCTTCCCATCTTGACTTATCGTGCATCCGTTCACCCATTTTTATAGCGTTGTTAGGGTTGCTGAAGGGATTTGTCCTGAGTTAATTTAGTTATTGTAGCCTCAAAGGTTCGAGATACCTGTTCGAGTGTGGCACCATGCCCATTTTTCCAAAATTTTTGAACCACTGGTATCCCTTGCGACTGCAATTCTCTGTGCTAAATTAGAGTTTTGTTTCTCATTTTAGTGTTTAGTTTTGGCACTATGTCGGTTTTACGTCTACGAGCTTCGATTTCACGATTTCAAGGCATCAAATAGACGGTTACCATGTCGTGATAACGGTCGCCATTGACGTTACGTTCTTACCGGCATCATTTTTGAAGAAATGGTGGTGGAATGGAATTGCACAGCTGCAGTTCTGGACTTAATCTTATCATTATATATAAACATCCTTCAATAAATCTCTTAACAGATTATATTTTGCTACGTGCATCTGATTTGCTATAGACAAAGCCTGCTTATTTTATTAATAAATTTTGTAAACAAATAAATTTTAACATAATTTACAAAAAATATGGCATCTTAAATATCAGAAATCAGACATTTATCATCTGTTATCAAAATAGAATTTAGAATTTTGGACTTAATATTAAAACAAAAAACAAAGAAAGTTATTTTTAGAGCACCACAATCGTTCATTCATTACTTTCTGCAATCTTTATGGTTTCCATAATTGAAAAAAATGCTTAATACGCGATTTTAAATCACAATAGCTCACTAACCAGTCCTCGTACTCGCACAGACAAGGCGTAATTCTTAAATTTTATTTGCTTCGACTGATTAGATAAAATTTTGTGACTCAAAGCGAGTCATGAGTTTTATTTTCTAATTGCAGCGCCCATAAATATTTGTACTACCTGTTTCGTCACACACATACATACACAGATTTGTGGAAGATAAACTTGATTTTTTTTTACGAGATAACACGGCTAGACATTACACTGTTAGATTATAAAGTACGAGCCTATTTTTGCTTACGTAGTTTTGAATTTCGGGGAAGAATTGTATGGCTGTATGTAAATTATAACTTCATTGACAAATTTACAGTTGTTGTTTTACGAGTTTTCAGGGATTTTATAATTTTAGAAATGTCGTTAATATTATTTAGTGTTCTCTGCAAATATTTATGGTTGCTGCAGTTGGGGATTTAGTTCAAGGTGTTTGATATATCTATGTATATTATAATCATAATAATATAATAATTCAATTCAAAGTAGATTATCAGTATACACTGTAACAAAAAAGTACCCAAAACTTGTAAGTAAAAAGCAAGATATTTAATTATAATGTTCTCCATGAATATAGGATCAGAACTCGCATGATCAAGCATGTCCAAAGAGCACTGCTTACGGTATTCTTTTTGAAAAAAATCCATCTTTATCGGGATGAGTCGGGTAAAAATGAGTTTCGTAACCAAAATATTCACCAAAATCATTCGAACGGATTCGTGAGAGATGGCAGGAGAGCTTGACATCTCTCTAACTTTTGCCTGACGATTTTCAAGCACCATATCCTACACTTTTTTTTAATATTTTCATCAGTTGAAGAAGTCGAAGATGTTCCAGAACGAGGCATGTCTCCAAAGATCTCTCGACCGTGTTTGAAGGCTGTTTATGATTTACCAGGAAAATTTAATTACAATTTCCGGGTGCTTTTTCGTCACAATGTATTATTAATAGAAGTACTTAGTTTGCATATTCTCTGGACATTTAATAACAGTAGAGTTTTATTACAGTTCAGAGTTCAATAGAAATACATAGATCTGTTTCATAAACTTTCACTGGGAAATAGAAAGAATTTAATTATAAATGTTCTAGAGTATTTTGGATGATCTTGAAGGTGGTTTTTACGACGAACGAGGTTTTGTTAACTTCAATAAAACCGAAATTTATATCCGGGCATGTACTATAATATTTTATTCTTTGCTCTCTTATTCATGGGCCTATCTATCATTGAAGTTTATTTGCTAATTTCGGTAGATATTTTCATCAAAACACATAATCTTCTTAGAGGTCCACTCCTGGCAACATTGTTCCCACTTTATAAGTATATTGCGCGTGAAATTAAAGAGCATAAAAATGAACTAAGGTGAAGATTTAGAATCGAAGCAAAAGAGAGCTACATCAATACGGCCTAAATTGTTCAGAGGAAAAAAATATTTGCCAAGATCCTTCAAAAAATATTAATTATAATAATTTTCGAAATTTTTCGAGTTTCGAACAAGGCCAACTTACTCACTAAACGATATTTTACACTTACTCCCAAGAGACTTGTTCTGAAAGCAAATGGCAGCGAGGTCAGCTCTTAGACTGAGCGAATCTTCCCTATTATTCAACTGTAATAAGCGGCATTCTAAGATGCTTAGTAAGTTCCCGGTTTCTATGGAATCTCACAGATTTAGAGAATTCTAAGGAATAAACTTTAATTTGGTTCACAATATTGTGTTCACTTCCAGAGAAGGCTGACAAAGGGGTGCAGGTACACAGGGGTAAGTATCTATACGAATGCATACGAACTATAACAAATAATCGAGTGGCAGGAACAAATGTACATATAAAAATTGACTTATGCCTATCAGATCACGATAGTGTCTTCCAAGCTGAGATCACAGCAATTAAAAAAACAAAAAACCTTCTTGTACTGAGAAATTTGTGCTCACAACAAGAACTATAATAATGTACGCAGAAGGTCATGGGGCTTTGAAATTATTAAAGTCCCTTACTCTATAATGAGAGATAAATAAAGAAAGCCTTGATCTCTTGGTATTTCAAAATAACTTTCTGGACATAATGATATTCATAGCAACTGTGAAGCAGATGAACTAGCCATAGCTCGACCACCCTACAATTAGACTACGAAAGAGAGGGAATTTATATGCCTTCAATTCAAAAGGAATACCAAAAATATAGTGCTAACAGGTGACTGTCTAATTGGCAGATACGGCAGTAGACTGGCAACACCATGCAAGCACTATTATAAGTACAAGCTGTCAAGAGGTAACAAAGAAGAAAATACTATAGACGATCTTCTATGAGATTGAAAAACTTTGTATAAGAAATCACAATTAATCGTCGAGGGTTTTTTTCGGAGTCTCGAAAGTTTTTGTATTCATAAATGTCGCTTTTCAGCTTGTTGACTCGAACGTCGTGGCACTGCAGCAGAATGAATAAGGAAACAGTAATTTTTTTTTATTTTTTTTTTTGATTAATTTTATTAGGACCTCTAAAGTTGCTTTACTTTAAGCACAAAAAAAATTGCGATTTCGTGAAAATCCCAGTTTGACCCAACCAGCCAAGTCAGCTGCTTTCAATTAGTATGGCGCTAAGCAAACATAAGCTATTGTCAGTCTAATTATTTTATTGCGAAATCTAAAATTAGCATTTTATTGTATACAATACTCGGTTTAAACATTTCCATTACGCAAAGAATAAATACTGCAAGCGATGGTTATATTAAAACTATTAAATAATCAAATAAATATGATATGCGATTTTCCTAAAATAATATAATCTGCGTAAAAGCCGCTTGCACGCTTACCATATGTCTAACAATAGAACAAATAACTAAAACGGTTTTAATATGAAACTATAACAACCTATATGAGCATTAGGGTGGGCCGAAAAAATCGAAATACTTCTTTAATAACTTTTAAACGGTTAGGTTTACGAAAAAATCATTTGAGAACAGTTTGTAGAGTGTTCAATTTCTACAAATATCTATGAAACGAGATATTTTTTTAAGTGGTTGCAGGCGAAACATACATTTTTATATACAAGAAGTGATAATAAAAAAATATATATAAAACCGCTTGGCAGAGAAACTTCCAGTTGCAATTAAGAACTCATACTCATAAGTGCCTTTCTAAGAGGTGTCAATGAAGCAATTTTTCGGAGTACGAAGCGAAAAAAATTTTTTTTTTTTTTACTCACCCTAATGTATATATATATTCCAGAAATATTTTTTGCAAATGAAGCAAACACTTAAGTAGTTTACGTACTAAAACACTAAATATTTAAGCAAATATTATGTCGATTTTCAGTGGTCAAAAAAAGGCCGAGGAAGCGGCCAGTATGTATATCACTAGCTATGTATTTCCTAATAACTTCACCAAGATGCGCTAATTAACACCTTTCGCCGCGCGCAAACAAAAACCGCTGAGCAAATGCTAATAAATATTTATTAAAATTTTAACAGTAATAAAAGTGCTGTTAATTTGATGCAAAAACGCCGATGAGTCTGATGAAAAAGGGAGGGCTTGGAAGGGCGTGTGGTGTTGGCTGCGCAGGTGAGTGACGCGCACGCGTCTCACGCTTGCGGGGCTGAGGGCTGAGCTCACTTTACACTACAGTTTATTGGCTTATCGAAGGCTGGGTGGGGGCACGTGCGTTCCGGCTTGTTGTGCCGATCATGAAGCGGCTATATAATTGGCGCACAGCGTGGACTTGAAAGTCATTAGCGCGCATTCCAGCCGACTGTGCACAAGTGCAAATTCATGAGCGCATAACATTTGGTGATTTAACCAATTATAACAAATCAAAATACGATTAAAAGTGCTCAGCGCTAATTAGATATTCAGAGTAACGTAAATTAATTGTATTTTAATAAGAGTTTTTGACAACCAGTTGTTTGAGTAAATAAAAAGTCACGCATACGCCATGGAGATCCAAAGCAGTGCAGTTGAGAATTATAGCTTTGGTGGTGTTGGTTTTAAGGAGAAGGATACGTTGGATTTAAGCGCAATTGAAGAGGAAGCTTATGCGAAGAGTGATAGTGAGAGTGATGCGGGTATTATGATTGTGATTGATAAAGTGAGCGATGATGGCGAAGAGTCAATAATCGACATTTTACCAACAACTAATGAAACATGCGCCGAGACTGAAGCGAAAAATCAGTTGGAGAAAAGAGTGGAAGAAGCAAAGGAACTGCAAGAGACCACGCAAATTATTGAGGAAATCATTGAAGGCGTGGCGCTTAATCATAGGCGTGGCACCATTATACGCACCATATCGGCGATTATAAGGTAAATGCAACGTGACAAGTCACAGAACAGAAACCGAGAATTTTTCTGGTTTTTTTGGTCAATGTAAACACAGAAATAAGATCCATAGATGAGACTTCTTAGCGTGCTCATCAGCCTAGATCATCATTTTATAGCAATTATTCGCGTATCTGATCAGTGTTAGTATTACTATATAGTATAACGGTAACAATGCTTTGACAAGACTCTTTTGGCGCCATTTGGATAATTCGTCTCGCATTTTTAGCGAAATACTTGTATCGTTTAAAATAAAAGCAAGAGCGAGTTGCCATACTTTTGAAAATAATAAGTCAAAAAAATATAACAAAATTTAACACTAAGGCCGAGTATTAGTCTGATAAATTTTAAATGGTCTAAGAATTTATAAAATAAATTTGAGGAGAGTTGCCACCTGTTTGAAAATTTTAAATACATGAGAAATATATGGAATTATTACAGTAAGGATAACAAAACTATTTACAAAATATATCTGTCCGAATAAAATTTTTTTTGAGCTGAAGTCGATTAACCCATATGTGTGTGTCCGTCCGTCTGTATGTAAATATGTACATACGTGAACTAGTCCCTCAGTGTTTGAGATATCGAACTGAAGTCTTGTACAAGTAATTTTCTATTCAAAAAGCTGCTTATTTGTCGGAACCGTCGATATCGGACCACTATAGCATATAGATGCCATACAAACTGAACAATCAAGCCCGAGTCTTT
Organism: Bactrocera correcta; assembly: GCA_027475135.1. Lineage (NCBI taxonomy): Eukaryota > Metazoa > Arthropoda > Insecta > Diptera > Tephritidae > Bactrocera > Bactrocera correcta. The sequence goes on along the minus strand of CM050327.1, from coordinate 19,911,752 downwards.
GTAAGAAAAACTTTTTTATTTTAAAAGATTTCTTCATGAAATTTAGCACAGCTCATTGACTGAAAAAAATGCTGCAATATCTGAAGAAAACTTTTAGATCGGGCCACTATAGCATATAGCTGCCATACAAACTGCGCGATCCAAGTTCAATTCAAGTTCTAATATGGAAACGTCTTTATATGTAAAGGGTACTCTAGCTTCGTTGCAACCGAATTGAACCTTTTTTTTATTTATTATGTCTTCATTTAGTCATCATTTAGCAATATTATATTTTTGTGGTTACCATTTAACTGTCGCACAGTGTCTTCAGACAACTTATCGCTTCTTAAGACAATCGCGCAACGACAAGTGGCGTCGTTTGGCACACGCCACCTATGATTGTATATAACAACACAAGTATGTGTGTGTGAGTGAGTGTACACAAATTAGTGTTTACGAAAAAAATAAAATAAAATTCTCTGTTTGGTGGGTTAATTGTTGTCAAGCTATTAAATTTTTTTTTTCAAATTTAATGTCTATCAAACTGAGCACATACATATATATCAGTACATATATATAAATATATAAATTGTTATATGTTTTCATGTATACTTAATGTACATACCTACTTATGTACATACATACCAGACAGCAAACACATTTGAAAACAAGTAATATTCAAATTAATTGCATTAATTTGTTTAGATTCTTTGATTTCAAGTGTCTTTTAAATACCGTTACTTGTATGTACAATGTCTTTTCGTTTTCTGTTTTTTTGCCAACAACAACGAATTCGCTTTGGTGTAGCCTACAGAAGCGCTTCTTATCGATGCGACCGTGAGTAATTCCATTCCAAAAACAAAAACAGAAAAAAATCTCAAAAATATTTCAAATTTTAGTTTTTTACTTTTTACAAATAAATTTTGTGCGTTTTCTTCTTAGTAAAACTTTATTCAGTTCTATAAACACCGTTATTTATATAATTACATTTTCATAAAATTCATTATCTGCGCCAAAAATGAAGTAATTTCGTTTACCATTCCGTTATATTGAAAAACTTTAACTCTTGTTGTTGTTATTGCTGTTGCATTGAGTGTAGTAATTGCTCCTGTGAGCGGCATTTTTTCCATTGTGTAGTTTTGAAATTTTTTTAGTATTCAATAAACCGTTATTTTCGTTATTTGTATATGTTATTGCGTGTGCTTTGCCACGTGTTGAGTTTCAAATACTTGTTTTTCAACGTTTTTGTATTAAAAGTCTGTCCGTTGCTTTTTATAAAGATAATACATTTTCGGTTCGTAATCAATTTGGTTTCTATTAGCTTTGAAAGCTTAGTTTCTGCCTTCATCAACGCGTTGTTTAGCTTAAACAATTTTGTTATTGTTGTTGTAACAATATACACTACATACATATATTCAAAGAAATTCTATGATTAGCACTGCAGGTTCTAACGTATATATGGGCGGTTCAGACTCCGATGAAAACGATCCAACAGATGGGTAAGGGTTTACATAGACAAATATACACTTAAAAAAATTATTTTCAAAATTAAAAAAAAAAATATATATATAAATATTTTCAAAATTAAAAAAAAAGAATACATTTTCAAAATTTTAATTTTTTTTTATTTTTGTTTAAAATATTATGAAATATTTAATTATAATAAATAATGCTTTCTTACTTCGGTATAAAATGCAAACAATTTATGTATATGTGACCTGGTCTACGAAAAGGGGGCTTAGGTGTCAAAAAAAAAAAAAATAAAAAATTAAAAAAAAAAAAAAAATTAAAAAAAAAATTATTTTTAGACACCTAAGCCCCTTTTCGTCGACCAGGTCACATATATGAAAATAAAATATATACAGGGTGGTTTGAAATATCAGTGCTCTCACTCCGAATGAAATGAAATCTCCATTGATTGCTTTTGATTACAGACGATCATACGATTAGAGATGTTTTATAAAACAAAAACAGAAACAAATAAAAATTTGTTCTCAAAAAAAAAAAAAATAATAATAATTTAAAACAGTAAATTACGATTTTGGATTTTTAAAACTAAACTTTCAATTTCAATTCCGATTTTCGGATTAAAGAAAAAAATTTCAATTTTAATCTAAAATTGTTGAATTGAGAAAGTATTTTATACATCAAGTTTTTTAAATTCAAAGCTAAATTTCCAACTTCTAATTACGATTCTCTAATTAAAGTATTTTTCAACCTTTAGTTCCGATTTTCGAATTTAAAATTAGATTTCGAACTTTCTATGCAAAAATTTGTTCATTTTGGTATTCAAAATTTAATTGCGATTTTGGAATTCAAAATTAAATTTGCAACTTTTACTTCAAATGTTTCTAAAAATTATTAAAAATTAAATTTTCAACTAATAATTTCGATTTTGAGATTCAAAATTATATTTTCAACATTAACTCCGATTTTCGGATTCAAAATTATAATTTCAATATTTATTTCAAAAATGAAAAATATTTCATTTCACAATACTTTGGCATTCAAAACTAAATTTCGAACTTTTTTAATTCTAATTTTGGGGTTGAAAATTAAATTCTGATTTTTGAATTGAAAATTAAGTTTCCAACTTTCTGCTCTTACTTACGGATTGCAGTATTAAAATTTTAACAAAAAAAAATTTCAAATACAAAATAATGTTCCCAATTTTTAATCCAAAATTTTTTAGTTGAAAAATATTTTATTTCAGCATGATTTTGAGATTCAAAATTCATTATCCATCTTCTAATTCCGATTTTCGGATTCAAAATGAAATTTCCAAGATTTAAATCCGATTTTCGGAAATCAAAATATTATTTTCAGTTTTTAATCTCATATTTTCGATTTTAAAAATATTTCATTAATCACGATTTTGATATTAAAAAATAAATTTTTATTGTTTTTAAATAAAATTTCTAATTTTTGATTCCCATTTTCAGTTTAAATAAATAAATTTCGATTTTTGGATTAAAAATTAAGTTTCGAACTTTTGATTCCAATTTTGGGATCTAAAATTAACTTTCCAAAATTTAAATCTGATTTTCAGATTCAAACAAATATTTTCGATCGAAAATTTTGTAGTTGAAAAATATTTAATTTAAAATAATTTTCGGATTTAAATTAAAATTTCCAACATTTAAATTCGATTTTGGGATTCAAACAAATATTTCCTATTTTTAATCCCAAATTTTTTAGTTGAAAAATATTTCATTCATCATGATTTTGGAATTCAAAATTAAAATTCCAGCTTCTAATTTCGATTCTCGGATTCAAAAATGAATTGCCCAATCATTTAGTTAAAAAATTTTTTTTTTTTTTTTTGAAAAAACTACAAAAAAAAAACATTTCAGCCACACAGGTCTTTTCAAGCACGCGTTCAAAAATTTCCATAAAATTCAATGCAGACAAAAGATTGATTAGCACGTCATGCTCCTCTATTATCATCTCAAAGCAACATTCATTAACGCTATGAGCGCAAATTCTTGGCAAATTTCTCACCTAGATTAGTCATAGTCTAAAATAAGGTAAACTCATATACACGCATATCTTCTCTCATACAATAGCATGTATGTATGTGTATAAGTGCATACTTGATAATGAATAGCAGAAAAAACCGTTAGTTAAGTGACGTTTACGAAATGCACTTAAATCTCAAAAAGTATGCAAACATTTCCTTTCACAATCAACTGCCTGCATTTGCACGCGCCCATAGTATCTCTGCCCTCCGCTCAAGCATACATATTACATACATGTAATAGATTGATATGCCCGTTACTTATGCATAAGTATCTCAAGTATGTAGTTGTTGGTTTTTTGAGCCAAATCTTTGCTACCTTTTTCACATATGTACACATACATATAGACAAACATACGTAGAAACTGTATCAAACGAGTGGATACATACTAACAACATACAAACATAAGTATACATATATACATATATATTCTTATATATCCATCTACATATCTTCTCCACACATACATGTAAACATTTGCTGGTATCTACACATCTATGTATGTATGTGCGTGCATGTGTTACATACATATGTACCAGCTGATGTTAAGATGCCAATATGTCTAACTAACAGCTTTTCACTCTGCTAACTTTTGACATATTACTACTAACTAATGCTCGAAAATTAGACTAGCAAAACAAAGCAACACTTACCAACAACTCGCTAATCAATTTCTTTACCATTTTTTTTTGTTTTGCAAATGCTTTCGTCGAATAACAACAGTCATCGGGAGCAGGAGCAACGCAATGCCGAAGATGTGCTCTTCGATATGTTCTACAATGAGGAGACCGGTCTTATATCGATGGGTAAATTTTTGGCCGCTCTCAAAACGACCGGCATTAGGCGCAGCGATCCACGCATACGCGAATTGATGGAGAATTTGAAGAAGGTGCATAAATTGTCGAATTATGAGACTGGCTCGTCGGCGGAAACGCAAAATTTGAATCGTGAAACATTTAAAGCGTAAGTAAGATTGAATAATAACAAAAAATATCCATCTTTAGATCGCCTATTAGATGTTATATGGTTCCATTAAAACTATAAATCATCCAGCCCATAGCTGAGGGCTTTTATAGCTAGTCCTTTCAGACCAAAATGAAATAGATTGAATTTTGAAAGGCTTTTAAATTGATATTCGATAATTTTGTAAGATTCCATAAAGCTCAAATACGAGTAGCTCTCTTATTGGTCGTAAGATCACAATTTTTAAGCTGAATCTTTAGAAGTCAATGAATATTCAGGAAGTCTTACCAGTTTTTCGAAAATTTCCTGTTTAGCACCCATCGGAGTGGATGCAGACCACCCAAAAAGAAGCCTCGTTGAAATACAATCTGCATTTCTGCTAGAAAAACACTACAGTGTCTAGCAGCCTAATACAAGAGTTGATTGAGAGCTACCGGCAGAAGACTCCCTCTCGAACCTTCCACTGGAGTTTCGATCCATCCATGAAAAAGCACTCCACCCCATCCACAAATCTCTCAGAGGCATGTGTGTAGAGAAGAAGCCGCTGAGAGTAGATTCCGTGGCGCAGTGGTCCAAGTTATAAAAAATGTAATCGAAGAGCGACAATATTTCGGTATGTCCTTCTCTGGGACTTAATATGTGCGGCTTGCCTCAGTCCCGGGTGATATATACGTTAAGTGTCATCGTTGGTGTTGTACGTAGTGCACCGCTAATGCTAATGAGAGTCGCTCGTTGAACATGTTCCAGCTGTTTAGCGAGTGTGCTTTGCCGAGGGCCTTCCAACAGACAAATATAATAGTATTTGGTTATTAGCGGTTTCGTAAAGCTAAAGCCCATTGTTTGGTGAGAGATCCCACCACTTTCCAATAGCTCCTTTACTGCAATATAGGGTACCCAGTGTCTTCCTCACCTCCTTCATAATCTTTTATTCCTTGATAACTTTTTATAAAGAATGAGACCCACGAACTTCACCTTTTCAACAGGGTGAAGTTGAGAGCCCCCTATTGAGAGGAAGGTTGCCTCTGGCTTTTTATACCTCCTCGTAAATAAAACTAGACCAGTTTTATTTGAATTCGACAGTTAAACCGGTCCTATCCTCTAGCTACCACAATGAGGTACCCTTGACTTAACTCATAGACAGCATCCCGAAATTTTCCTTTAAACATAAGAGCATCATCTGCGTAAGCTATCACCCGACAGCCTCGTTTCTCGAGTCCTTCCAGTAGCTCATTTACCACTAAGACCCTGAGTGACGGAGACAGAACCTCTCGCCGCTGTGCACCTTTATTGACCTGTCGTAGTGCACATGCACTGCCCCTTTCAGCCAAGAGTGGTTCCGTCTCAATCTCAAACCTATCCAGAGTGCTAATGACCACTCCCTTACATGCTCGAGAAATTACCGTTTTTGAACCAAAATGATCCCAACTGTATTTTTCTCTCTCTCTCTCTTTACAGCGTTGTGGCACAGAATATCGTCTTGATCGCCAAGGCTTTCCGTCAACAATTCATCATACCCGATTTTGTGAGCTTCGTTAAGGATGTCGAGGATATCTATTGGAAATGTAAGACGAACGCCGATGGCGCCGTCGCCAATTACATACCGCAATTGGCGCGTTACAGTTCCGATTCGTGGGGTGTTAGCATCTGTACGATCGACGGGCAACGCTACTCCATTGGCGATGTGGATATACCGTTCACTTTGCAGAGTTGCAGGTAAATTTGTCAATAGAAATGAATGAGAACGAGAAAAAAATCACAAATTGTGTTTCGAAAATAATCACATACATGCAATCATCTGTGTATGTGTGTGTGTGAGCACGTGTTGCTCATTGCGCTTCATACACATAACCAGTTCATACCCAATATGCACCCCGTACCCGCAATCGCAACCGTAACGCTGCCGTACAGCTTCAGCAAGCGGACAATGACGCGCAAAGGAACATGTTTGGCGCAGTGTGACCGGTACTTCCCGGTGTTAGGTGATGATGCGCGAAGTATGCACTGCAAGCTGACCCACATGCATACTTGCCTACGAGTAACGACCGACGTACATACTTATAAATATACACTTCATTTGTAAATGTTCCACGAATTAATTACACTTCTTTCAGAGCGCGCTCGCTACCCAGCTTGGCGTGAGCGTGTTGTGCGCGTATTCCAAGTAATCAAGTGATAAATTGCGTTTTCATTATGGTTGTACTCTATTGGACAGCGTGTCCGTCGTGGACTCAAGCCACTGCACGCGGCGTTGAGTGTGCGGCTCTTCGGACGTTGGCTTGAAGTTTCTTCTGACCACCTACATAGTTACCCTGCGCCGCCGGTGTACCTAGTAGTCCACGTTGTTGCCGTCCACATTTGTGAATCATCTACATATCTATGTCCCACCTTCACGAGACTGTGCCTCACTCATTTTGTGTTGTTTGTGTTTTTTGTTGCATTGTTCAAAAAAAAAAAAAAAAAAGAGAGAGAATGTAAAGGTTCGTAATTGTTTCAATCGATTTAAATCACTGCACAATTTGTGTTTCCAGCAAACCGTTGACGTACGCCATCGCCTTGGAGAAGCTGGGACCGAAGGTGGTGCATTCGTATGTGGGCCAAGAGCCAAGTGGTCGCAATTTCAACGAATTGGTGTTGGATCATAACAGTAAGTGTGCGGAAGTCTAGTGTAGGATCTAATAAAAAACTGTAATATTTCTCATGCAATTTGTTTTATTGATTTGTTTTTGTTATTCATTTCGATTTTTATTAACTTTAGACAAGCCACACAATCCCATGATCAATGCGGGCGCCATTCTAACCTGTTCACTGCTGCAGGCTTTGATCAAACCCGATATGACGGCAGCTGAGAAATTCGATTACACACTGCAGTGGTTTAAACGGCTGTCGGGCGGGGAGAATATCGGTTTTAATAATGCCGTGTTCCTGTCGGAACGCGAGGCAGCCGATCGTAATTATGCTTTGGGCTTTTATATGCGCGAGAATAAATGCTATCCGAAGCGCACGAATCTCAAAGAGGTCATGGATTTCTACTTCCAGGTGAGTTCGGTTATTAGAAAAAAATTAAAAAAATTTTTTTTTGTGTTTGAAGCTTATCAGTTTTATAAAAATTAAATTATTGTGATTGCAATAAAAAAGAATATCGAAACGAAAATAATCACATTGTTAAAAATTTTAGAATGGTTTCGGGATTCAGTTTCTAAGACTTCAAAAAATTATTTGTTACGTTTTTTTTGGAAAAACAAAGATATTTATAAAAAAATTTGATGTAAAAATTTATTATTTATTTTAAAAATTTCGGGACTTCTAAAAAGTTTTGTGTTTAAAGCTCATTTGTTTCATAAAAATCAAATTCTTGAAATTGCAATAAAAATAATTTCGAAACCCGAATTTTCGGGATTGTTAACAATTTGCGATTGGTTTCAGGATTGAGTTTATAAGATTTGAAACAATATTTTAGATTTTTTTTATTAAATTTTTAATTAAAAAATTTAATTTTTTTAATATTTTAACTAAAATAAATTTTGGAATTTCTAAAAAATGTTTGTGTTTAAAGTTTCATAAAAATCCAATCCTTGAAATTGCAATAGAAAAAATTTAAAATCCCGAACTTTCAGGATTGTTTAAAATTTTAGAATGGCTTCGGGAATGAGTTTCTAAGACTTCAAAAACTTATTTGTTACATATTTTTTTATAAAAACAAAGGTATTTATAAAAATTAACGATGTAAAAACTTATTTCGGGACTTTTAAAAAGTTTTGTGTTCAAAACTCAATTATTTCGTAAAAATCAAATTCTTAAAATTGCAATAAAAATAATTTCGAAACCCGAATTTTCGGGATTGTTAAAAATTTGGAAGTGGTTTCGTGATGGAGTTTCTAATATTTGAAATAATATTTTATGATTTTTTATAAACACAAATTTTTAATTAAAAAATTTAATTTTTTTAAATATTTTAAAATCAAATATATTTCGCAATTTCTAAAAAATGTTTGTTTTTAAAGTTTCATAAAAATCAAATCCTTGAAATTGCAATAGAAAAATTTAAAATCCCGAAATTTCGGGATTGTAAAAATTTGGTTTCGGGATTGGGTTTCTAGAATGAAAATATGCACAAAATTTTCCTGCTGGAAAAATATAACTTATTCGTAAGCTTAAAAATAAACGTTATTACTTGCGCTTTTTAATCCCGGAATTTTGAAATTATATTTTTCGGGATTGCACTCGGGATTGAAATCTATACATTTTTCTCGAAATGCTAACTTTCGTGATTGCACTCGGGATTGAAATCTATTAATTTTCGGGATCGGCATTTCGACCTACTTAAAAACTAGAACTCTTCTTTTTTACACTTATTTCATTTCAATACAACTTTCATTTTCTCTCCCCACAGTGCTGCTCCATGGAGACCACTTGCGAAGCCATGTCTGTGATTGCCGCGACGCTAGCTAATGGTGGCATTTGTCCTACCACCGAAGAGAAAGTATTGCGTCCCGAAGTCGTACGCGATGTACTATCTATAATGCATTCGTGCGGCACCTATGACTACTCCGGTCAGTTCGCCTTCAAAGTTGGCCTACCAGCCAAATCGGGTGTCTCCGGTGGCATGATGTTGGTCATACCAAATGTAATGGGCATATTCACATGGTCACCACCGCTCGACAAATTGGGCAATAGTGTGCGTGGTGTACAATTTTGTGAAGAATTGGTGAGCGCTTTCAATTTCCATCGCTATGATAATCTCAAACATGCATCGGACAAGAAGGATCCACGTAAACATCGTTACGAGACCAAAGGACTATCAATTGTGAATTTGCTCTTCTCAGCGGCCAGCGGTGATGTGACGGCATTGAGACGTCATCGACTCTCCGGCATGGATATCACATTGGCCGATTATGATGGTCGAACGGCGCTACATTTAGCCGCCTCCGAAGGTCATTTGGACTGTGTGAAATTTTTATTGGAGCACTGTCAAGTGCCACATAATCCAAAGGATCGTTGGGGTAATTTACCGGTTGATGAAGCGGAAAATTTCGGACATCATGCCATTGTGGACTACCTGAAAGAGTGGGCAGAGAAGGCTGAAGCGGCCGAAGCTCATACACCTGAAGCGGTTATTAAAAATACCGAAGCGGATGAGGTGAGTGTTTTGTTGTGCGACAGTTATTTGATAGCTTAGGCTGAGTACACATTGGATTGGGGAGATTTTTTATCATGAAACTGGAGCGAATAATATAATTAAGCTGATTAATAAATAATTTAAACTCATAGCTAACATTCCGACCGGTTCTCTGACAATAAGCCATCGGGAATATATGCATCTCAAACATCAGTTTTGGAACGGAAAAAGTAAATTGATCACTCTTCTTCTTTCCTTTAGTTTTTGAATGAAGTCGTCCCTCCAAACCACTGTGTGCTTAGCATAAGTTTAAAATCTGTTTTTATTGTTGTATTTTTGAGTTAAGCTCAGTTTAAGTTCACGTTTTATCTTTATCGTTGTTTGATTGAAATATTTACTGTTTGCCGTTTATAGGAAATAATTACTTCCAATCAGAGCATTAGCTCCGACTACGATCGCAGCGCCACTGCTAGTCCCATACCGTCGGATACAGGCAGCAGCAGCGGTATTGATGATAATACCAAACCTGGTTTCTAAACTCGACATATGTACATCACGCACACAAACATACACACCTATAGACTTAGAACCCATCAATTCGCATCACAAATACCTACATACACATACTTAAGACAATGATTTGAAATGATTCCCGGAGAATCTCTTACGAAGAGTAAGCCCATATACCAAAAAAATAAGAAAAACAGAAAAAACTCCGACGTCCGTTCGGCAGACACTGCAAATCTTCTACGCTGCATTATGCATATTTTAAAATAATTCATTTATTAACTATACTTAATTTTAGTTTAGTACTTTAGTTGTAGTTTTAGGTCCTCAGCATCTCACAACTACATGAACGGAGAGCCGTTATAATATATATATGTTTGTATGTAGCGAATAAGTACAGATTTGTGTTAAAATATTGACCCCTAAGTATTTACATGCATAATGCTTTTAGTTTATTCACATAGCCTAAATAGATTGAGTCTTTCGACAGTGATTATTGAGTGGCAAATTGAGTTGCACTCGATTGTGAGCTATTTTAGAGCGCGAGTTGTGCGAATATGCATAGAAAAAATGTATGTTTGGAAGTAATTGTGAAGAGTCTTTGAGCATACTTTAAAACAAAAAAAAAGTTCTTTAATATTTGTATCACACTTTTGTTGAAATATGGGAAAATCACTCAGCTTTTATGTGAGTAATTACGATAGACTATCTTAATGTTTGACAAATAATAAATACACTAGTGCAGAGACGGCTAAAGTTTCCTATAAATTATAGTTGAAAAATATTCATATGTACCATGCTGAAACTATAAACAAATTAAGACGAAAAAAGTTTTAAAAAATATTGCAAAAATTTTCGAAAATAATTTAAAAAAATTAAAAAACAAATTTCAAAAAAAAAAAATAAAAATAATTTTAAAAAATTCAAACTGCTTAAAGTGAGAAAATGGTGGATTGTGTGGTTTTAAAATTGTAGACGAAAGTATAAAGTGATTTCAAAACAAAAAGCGAAAGTAACAAGGGAAAATTTAAGTTGAAAAAAATTCACACCGTTCAACATGTTGAATTCAGCGAAAATATTAAAAAAAAATTAATTTTGGGTATACAATTATTTGAAACCTTTAATTAATTAATTAATTTTTTTTTATCAAAATAATAATGGAAATAAAAAAATATTTTTGCAATAATTAAATAAAAAATAAAGTTTAATAAAATAAAAATATAATTTAAAAATATATTCTTTAAATAAAAAAAACATTTAAAATGTTGAGATTTTTGAAATTAATTATTTTAGTTAACTCAAATTACTTAATTAATAGATAATTATTAAAAACTTTTATTTTTAAAGACAAAATTTTGTTTCATCAAGAATTTCAAAACGGAGAAAAACTATCTGGAAAATATAACTTCTCAATTAATTCAAATAATTTTTGAAATTTTTATTCAACAAATTTTATTAACTAACAATAATAATATAATTTTTTAAATTTTTTAACCGACATTTATTCCTATAAAAATGTTTCGTTAAAATTTTCAGAATATTGAAAAACATCACACTGCTTGATTAATTAAATTTATTAATTTTAATTTTTTTTTTTTTTAAATTGATTTAACATCTTTTAACTTAAACATCTAATTTTCAAACTGATATTTCTATAATAGAAATTTTGCTTCTTCAAAAATTTCAAAATGAAAAGAAAATATTTGGAAAATTTTAATTTTCTTATTTAATTAATACCTTTTACATTTTTTCTACGTTTTGAATTTTCGTTTTTCAAAACTAAATGTTTTTATTAATAAAAGTAATTTTATTTTTTGAACTTAACTAATTAATTGCCGTTAGTTAAACAAATTTATTTAATTTTTAAAATTAATTAATTAATAGCCGTTCATTAAAATCTTAATTAATTGGTTTAAAAAATTTATTTTTTACCTCATATTTATTTCAATACAAAATGCGGTTTCATTAAAATTTTTAAGACGTAAAAAAATATTTAAAAAATTAAATTATTTAAATTAATAAATTAGTTTAATTTTTGAATTAAATGATTTAATTTTTTTTAACTGATTTAAAAAATTTATTTTTAACTTCATATTTATTCCAATAAGAAATGAGGTTTCATTAAAATTTTCAAGACGTAAAAAAATATCTAAAAAATTAAATTTTTTTTTAATTAATAAAGAAATTTAATTTTTGAATTAAATGATTTAGTTTTATTTTTGTTTTTTTTTTTTAATAAAATTATTCATAAATTAAAAATTTAATTAATTAAATTAAATTAATTAAATATAATTATATTTTTTCCAATAAAATTCTTACAAATATACTACACTATTCAGCATGTTGTGCGGTTATAAAAAAGTAATTATAAAAATTAATCACAAAATTTTATTCGCATTTAAATGAATGCGTACAAAATTTTAGCTACTGTAACTATGTAACGAAAACAGCATAAAATTGAACAGTTCAAGAAATATGCGTTATTAAAAAAATCACTTAAAAATTAAAAATTAAATATTGAAGGTCTGAGGTACTTAAACATCATACTTTTTTATTAATTAAATTTAATTTTTTTTATTCAATTATTAATTATTTTTTTAAGTAAAATTAAATTTACATTATTTTAAATATATTAAATTTAATTATTTTAAATAGATTAAATTTAATTATTTTAAATAGATTAAATTTAATTTTAATTAAAAAAATTAAAAAAACAATTATTAAAATAAAATTACAATTAATTTTCATTTGAATTTTTTATTAATACTTTTTTAGTTAACTAAATTTCATTTTGATTTTTAATTTAAAAAATTAAAAAATTAAATTTATAAAATTAATAAAAATTAAAAACTTAAAATTAAATTTAAATTTAATTAATCAAAAAAATTTTAATTAAAAATTGAAATTAAATGTAATTTTGATGAAATGTAAAAAATTAATAAAAGTTAAAAAATTAAAATTAAGTTTAATTAATTAAAAATTTCTCTTAAAATATACTTAAAACCACATTACTCCACAACAACACACTTGCGATTGACAACGTTGACACCTAAATAAACTACTAAATGACAATAATATTTGACTTACTGCATTTTATGTGAAGTAAAATGTGAATTTTCTTAAAGAAAAACTAAACTGAAAAAAATAAATAAAAATTATGTACCATTTAAAAAGAATATTTCAGTACTTATGACAATTTTTGTTAAAACCAACGCACAGCTGCTTTTATGACAATGAAATTTTAATTATTTTTTTACTTTGCAGTTTTGCATTAAGAAATGATGATTTCAAAAGCAATGAATGCAAAAGTAATGATTTAGAAAAAATTATGCATGCAAAACGTTTGATTACACACTCAAGCCATTTTAAGCCATTTGAAAGGAAATCGTATATTTGTCAATTATATAGAGCCAGTAAATAAATGTCCAAGTAGCAAAATGTTTATAACTTATCAAAATCAAGAAAAAGAACTTAAGAAATATATATATGTACTTATTTATGTATAAATGTGTTTTGTAATGACATCAGTTTGTAAACTTTTAGACGATAAGCTTTCCAAAAAAAAATTATATATAAAAGTAAATCAATTAAAAACACAAAAAATAAATAAAACCACAACAAAAAAATAAAACTACAACAAAAAAATAAAACTACAACAAAAAAATAAAACTACAACAAAAAATAAAACTAAAACAAAAAATATTTTATTATCTATTAAACACAAAAGTTTAGCTGTGATTAGTTTGCTCGGTTGCCACCAGACTTCAATAACATTCGACTTATGTAATTGCTATGTAGTAAATAGTCAGCTATGTACTTATATTTATTTATTTAAAGCAAGCACATTTTAATTAAAATTATAAACCATACGAAAAATTTTGTTTAAAATAATTACAAATTTGTTGTTGAAACATACCAATGCAATTTCCAAACCTGCCTCAGCACACTGCAAGAAACATTGAACGAAATACCTACCTAAAAAATATGCAAAATTATTAAAAAATATAAATAAAAGTTGAAAACATATTGAAGTTTTATGAAAAAGTTTAAGATATACATACATACATATAACTATTTTTTCGAGATTTTAATTTATTGTTAAGCAAGTTAATTGCATTAGAGGCAAGCAAAAGTGCTGATTACAAATGATAGCCGTTAAAACAGCAACAACTACAACTGCAATGTGGAATTTTGGTTAAGCAACATAACTTAATTTAGTTTGTTTATACGCTGTAGCGCCAAATGGCGTCCTTCTCAAGGAATTTTCAACAATTTGCATACAAAACTGCCTTCTAAGGCACCAGCGGCCTTAAGTCTATTTAGAAATTAAATTTTCACTTAAAGCTGTTAAATTAAATGAGCTTAGTGTAAAACCTACTATAAAGTCAAATTAGTTGTTTTTTCAAAATTCCATAGATGTAAGTGCAGTTTGTAGTTCAGCTGCTTGCAACATTTAATCAAGGAATTATATATGAATGCAGCAATGCTTTTACAACTGTATGATTATGCTGCACTTGTGCATTGAATATTTATTCAAAATATATTTACAACGTATATGTGTTTTAAATAAAATAAAGTGTGTTATACACAAACAACACAAAATTAAAGAAAAGTTTAGCGAAGTTTTATTAAAATAAGAAAAAAAAACATTCTCACCGGAACTTAATTTAGATCATTCAGAAGAATAGAAGGGTGTTTCAAAGTAATCTAGCGCCCCCTGGTGCCGCCATCTATATGTCGTTAGAATCTCCTATTTTTATCGATTGTCAAGTGAGAATTTCATGACATTTGATCGATTGGAAGTGAAGTTATTGCGTTTAAAGTCTCAGTATGTTTGTATTATCGGTGCGAAAATGAGCTTCGAACCAAGACCCAATATTAAATTTTGTTTTAAAATTGTTAAAACTTTTATCGAAACATTTCAATTGATGAAACAAGTTTAGCAAAAGCAGAATGCACGAGTGTTTTCAAATCGGAAATTCTATCGAAACTGTGCGAGAATTCATCAAAAATCAGTCGAATTCATCATTGTAATTCATGGAAATGGAATTGAACATCACCAAAACATCGATTTATCGCATTTTGATCGAACATTTAGGCTTACGAAAGGTGTGTACACGGTTTGTTCCGCACAAATTGACTGACGACCAAAAATTGCTCAGAATCCAACACTCAATTCGACGCTTGTGACCGATTATTTGACCAAAAATCACATTTTAAGCATTAACCACTGCTCGTTTCCACCTGATATGGCACAGCGCGACTTCTTCCTTTGCGGAAAAACGCATTAGACCATGAAAGGAAAGTGCAATTTGGACGTAGAGGACATTCAAAAGGCTTGCAACAGTATACTGGCAGCCTTACCGGCCAACGAGTTAAACACTCGTTCGACATGCATTTGGACCATGCAAAAAGCTGTATTGAAGCAGGAGACTATTTTGAATAAAATAAATAGATTTTGCCGAAAAAACCTGTAGAATAAAGAAATGGTCATGGCTAAATGGACTTAACTAATCATGCTAATCCTTTATGTAAAAGGTGACCAATTTCGAGATTCCCTTCTTTTTTAAAGAAAAAATACAGAAACTTCAAATTTAATGGAGTGTGTTTATTATCATTAAAAAGAACATTCTTTGGCATTTTTTTGTTGAAGATTATCTCTTTCAACTATTGGTCGCGGCTATGTCTCCAGTGATCCATCCATTGAGTCCAATTTTTTATTCCTCGTTCGAGCATTTCGACTGGTAACTGCTGATTGACACGCGTGATGTTTTGCTTCAAGGCCTGGGTCGAAGTGGAATTTTCCGCATAGACTTTAGACTTTACATATCCCTAGAGGAAAAAGTCTAACACGATCTTGGTGGCCAATTGACCAGCCCAAAACGTGAAATTATCTGCTCACCGAAATGTTGTCTCAATAAATCCAATGATTGACATGATATGTGGGAAGTGGCGCCGTTTTGTTGAAACCGATGATTGCACCGGTCCACAAACCACACCAAACCATTGTTTTATCTGAATGAAATGGCAACTCTTGAATCACTTCAGGTTGCTCTTCGTCCCAAATGCGGCAATTGTGCTTGTTTATCCATACCCATTGAGCTAGAAATAGGCTTGTCACTGAACTTTTTAAGAACGCAGCGATGTCGCTTGGGAAGGCCGAGCAGCTTCAGTTCATGCACAAGCTGTATCTTGTACGCTGTCAATTTAAAATATCGACGTAAGCTGCGCCAGAACATGAATTTTCGTAATAAAGTTGAACGATTGTATACGTTGTTCAGGTTCAGTCTTTCCAATAATGACAAATAACATGACAGCTTTACACGATTCACATGCGATCTGTCAAAAAGAGGCCACTGAAAAAACTGCCTCCACTTGAATCGACCAGACGAATAGACAAATGGTTATGGCTAAAACGAGTCAGTTCGTAATTTATGTGTATATTTTGTAAAGTGTTCGACGTTTCCTTCTGTTTTTTACAAACTTCGTGGCAAACTAAATATACCTTGTGCAGAGTATTAATTTTTTGCAGCAAATTGTTTTAGTTCCATTCTTTTTCTTTGGCACTACAACCGTGGGTTGGTCTGGGCCTGCATTCCAAGTGAAGACACATCCCTATGCACTTGATCCTCCGATTGGATGCGTAGGAATCCTTGCTTCCGCTATGCACACATGCATCTCGAATCGAAGTAGCTTTTCGATGAGGCATCAACTTCCATGCGCACAGGTTGGCCTAACTAGCACATTCGTTGAATTTGTACACGCTTAACTATATCAATGTTGCGGTATAGCTGATATAATTCGTGGTTTCATCTTCTTCGATACTAATCGTTAACGCGGACGGCTCCAAAGATCTTACGAAGGACTGTTCTCTCGAATACTGACAGTATTTTCTCATCTCGAGTCGTCATTGTTCATGTTTCGGCGCCGTATAATAGGACGGGAATAGTGAGAGACATAAAGAGAACAATTTTATTGGTCGAGAAGACTTCTATGAGAGTTTGATGTAGTCGTCAACGTTTGGAGAGGTCAATATTCGAGGCTTTCGTGTTGCTTTCAGTGGAGTTACATTTTTACCTGGCGGGTCCCAAACCCAGTGGCACAACTCCAACTGGGGATAAAGTTGTTTTACTGCTATTTTGTGTTTTAGTTCCGAGTAAATTTATATGTACCTAAGACTTTCTTCGTCATTTTTGGTTTAGAACATTTTTTTTTAATTTAATAACTAATACTATTTTTTTTGTTAAATAATTTATTCCAATTTTCCTAAAACTACTCCAAATTTACCTTAACAACGGAAGGGACGCTTTGTTCTGCAATTTGGTGTCAGATCGGCCATATATTCGTCATAATGGAGATCTCTACCTGTCCTTCTCTATGAAGTAGATATAGATCACACCTTGCAAATCTCAAAAACCGGTCACCGCAAAGTAATCTCTCTGTTGCACTTCTCATTCGAAGTCTTACCATGACCAAGTTTTCCTGAAGGTTCATAATCTGCTTTTGGCTTTGCGTCAGTTATTTTTCCTCAATGAGTCTCCCTATTACTCCTCCATAGAGCAAGATATTTAGTGTTGTCGCCATCAAAAGTTTACATTTTTCCTGCATCGGTCCTCCGATATTGACCACCAACCAGCATAATTGAAAAATTATTTTAAAGACGTATTGGATTTGTAGTAGGTAAGCCAGGAGTCTAATCTTACGTAGTTGACAACCTTTTGTGTCCTTGGTGTCTCTATTGTTTGCCGCATATCTTTTATAGCAGGGATGTGGGTCTTTTTAATTTTAAGACCTCCCACGTCAAGCCACATTTATGCTCGTATCATCACCTGGTTTAACTTACTGCGCACATCAATGATTATCACTTTAATGTCATCTGCTTAGCCAACGAAATATCGTAGGATATATCGAGACTTAATATTTTGTGCTAACTGATGTTCCGGAGGTTGTGGCCGATGATGCACAGCTCTTGATGTGACCTTTAAGTCTCAAAATCTCTCAAAGGCTGCATACAACGAAACTCTCTCTTCTCAATAGTTCCTCACTATAAGCCTGAGATATGTGGGTATTTTAAAGTTTTCCTCTAATGTGTCAATTACGTTTGCCCATCAGGGGATAATTCTTTCATAACGACTTTGTAGCTCAGATTCCATGGATTCATGCTTAAGTCGTTTCGAATCTCTTCCCATTTTCCTATTTGTTTGATGTCGATGGCTCGCTTTAGTTCTTTCTCCGCGGTGCTTGCGATTTTGCTCAAATCCCTTGTTATAAAAAATTATTTTTCGCTGTGTACCAACTAATAATTATCTAAGACAGCAACCATTTTAAGCTATTGAGTGCTTTTGGTTATTGTAAATCTTAAGCAGCTTAAATTAGTTGAGGAATGTTCTGCTATGTTAAATAACATAAAACCCTTAGGAAAGCTACATTCTCTGCTAACGGTAATGAAATGTTTAGAAATAAAATTAGTCAAAATTGCAGGCGTCTATTGCTGGGGAAACTAGGTATATGAATTCGAACAAAGGCACACCGTAATTCTTTCCTCTTTCTACTACATTCCTGAAAACTTGGATCAATGCAGCCCAGAGGCCATTCTGATGAATGATATATGGATGGGGAGAAGCCGTTGGAGATGAGGCGCATCGAGATTTTTCACGTAAGGGTCTAAGCTAGGAAGGAAGGTTAGAGAGAGAGAGTTTTCTATAGGGAACTCTCTGTCAATCTTAACTTTTGACTAACCAGGAAGGTAGGTAGGTAGGAGTGCAGCCCTGTTGTCTATCGGACTCAATTAGCACTTGATGTGCCATTTTGATACACTGTTCGTAGAACCTCCTGTATCTACTATTACGTTTCACGTTCTCTCTCAAACCATTTTGAGGTTTCGATGGAACTACTTATGTCTGATAGTGGAAATCCATTCAAGATTTGGTGCTTGATGGATTTCAAGTGTTTTGTGTTGGATCTGTGCTAGAGCTGGCTACCTAACCACTGTAGTGTTTTTCAGGCAGAAGTAACTGGTATTAAGGTTTTTTTTGGAGGTGAGCAACCACCCTGACAGCAGAGCGGCAATACCACAGTGAACCGGTTCTATGTTGGCCAATTAGGATCCCTCTTTTAGTAGACTTCTTAACCCCAACTAAACTCAAATAAAACTCACACGAAACTTATCAATATTACAATGAATATACAGGTTAAATTTCAAATGGATACTTGCAATAACCAATTCTTCCAATACCATCGTCGCACGATTTGAGAAAAGCAAATCGAACGCTCCAATAGTACAGTATATCACTTGAATAATAGAGGCCCGTTTTTCCAATGTCTGGTTAGCAGCCATCTGTCCATTCTGGTTTAAAAACAGGTTCTTTACCGAAAGAAGGGGTCTTTGTTAGGTAAACCAGAACTTAACTGATATATGGCTGCTAATCAGACATTGAGAAAAGGGTCTTTAGATTTTATTAAAAAAATAATTATAACTTAGTGAAAGTCCTAAACATTTTTAGCTCCATAAAAGTCTAATGGCGAGTAAAAAAAATATATATGTGACCTGGTCTACTATAAGGGAGGGTCAACGAAAAGGGAGCTAACGTGCGAAAACTAGTTTTCTGGGAAACAGCTGTTAAAAATAAACAACTCGTTTCGTCAGTTTCTCTCAGTGAAAATTGATTTTTTGACACCTAAGCCCGCTTTCCGTAGACCAGGTCACATATTTATCCAAAGTCACACCGTCTCATCTTAATAGAAAATACTGCGAAAGTTACATATGAAAGAAATAAGTAGAAAAAACTGATTTTTGAAACTGCAGGTTGAATTGCCACAACTTAACGGTTTTTTTAATGTGAAGCTTAACGAATTTGATCGGTTAATAAATGTCAAACTTTTTCAACATTAGCAGAACGATTTTCAATTGCGGCATCAGTATATATTTGTGATTTTCTTGATTAAAAAGTTATGAATTAAGACCGAAGTGCCGAACTGTTTAAAAAAATTTTAAAAGTGGCAACGCTGCTCCGAACATTAACATAAACCACTGCTGTTGACTTCGTTTTCTGCTGTCCAAGCTCCAACAGACCCACCTATAGTACGGTATATGCCGATGAAAAGCTACAGCCACTCAACAGCAAACACAAGCCGCCAACGAACGAACCGGCGAACGAGCAAGCGAATGCACGCATCAGTCGAAGGAAAGCAATTGGGGTGCGCGTTTCGTAGAGACGGAAAAATACCAGAGTGAATGTTGTTGGAAGCAAGTGTCTATACACACGAATGTTTGCCAGTTCGTTTGTGCGTATGCGGCAACGATAGTCGAATTTCAAATTTGTGGGAATTAAATTAAAATTCCTTTGCATGCCAAGCGAGTGGGGTTTACGCAGAAAACACATTGCAGTGGTGATAAGTTGATTTTTCGGCTTAAATTGTAAAGTGCGTTGTGTGGAAATAAAAAAATATAGAAAATAGCAAAGGGAAGTGGTGTGACGCTTAATTTACCGCTAAAGTAGTGAAGTGAAAAGTTAATTACGTCGAGCAGGAGTCAACGCGGAGTCATAGAGCACTAGCGAAGCATATGCCGGCAAAATAGAGAGCGCATGCTGCACTAAAGATACGCTTGGGATAGGTCCATATGCAGCGCCGAGTTGTTGCTGCTGCTGCCACTAAATACATACTTACATACGTAGTGTAGACACACGCAACTTCCGAAGGCAACAACACCAGTTGGTGGTAGATGCTAGCACACTAAACTACAGTCAGTAAAGCACTGGGGTCAAAACTAACAGTTCACTGGTGGTGAGTCGTTTGAGGGTTGAGTTGGTGGCGCGCGTCCGTTTCCGGTGTACTCACACGCTTTGTGGTTAACTATTGATGCTGTTTGCTTTGTGGCCGCTTATCAGTATTGAGCAGTGAGCGAGTTGTCGTGTTTTTTGTGGGTGTGGCATAGCAAGCAAATAGATACAAGCGACTAATTGCGGTTTTTGACAGAAAAATTAATGGAAAAGAGGAAAATAATACCAAAAAAAAATTAAAAAAATAAAAAATTTCGAAAATAAAAATTTTTAAATTAAAAAAAAGAGTTATATAAATATTTGTTTCGTCTGAAAAAAAGTTGGTGCACGCATAAAAACAAGCGTATACCGAAAAATAACGCGCTCCAACGCCCAAAACGCTGCTACAGTTACAGTTACGCTCCTAATTACTCCGAAAAAGGGAGTCATACACTTGCGCTCCAAATGACACAATAGTTGTTGTATGCATCAAGTGGAGCTGTAGAGATACATGTGTCTGTCTGTGTTATACTTATAACTGTAAACCACAACAATTCGATGGACTTTATGTGTATTTGTGTCCAATAACAAGTCATAACTAGTTGGCGGGAATTGCAGCAAACAAACGCAAAAAAGCAATTAAAAAAAATAAAAAAATAATAATAATAAAATTAAACAAAAAATAATTAAATTAAAAAAATTAAATCAAATAAAAAAAAAGAAATTAGAAATAAAAAAAAAAAACTTAAAAATTGAAAAACAAAAATTAATTTAAATTTAAGAAAACAATTTAATAAAAAATTTGAAAAAAAAATAATTACAAATAAAAATAATAATTAAAAATTAAGAAAAAATTTAATTTAAAATTAAATTTTATATTAATTAAAATAAAAAAATTAATAATTAAAAGAAATAAATTAACTAAATATTAATACAAAATTAAAAAATAATTTATTAAAAAATAAAAAATTACTTAAAAATTAAAGAATTAATTAAATAATTAATTAAATAATTAATAAAAAATTATAAAATAATTTATTAAAAACTAAAAAATTAAAGAATTAATTAAATAATTAATAAAAATTTAATTAAAAATAAAAAAAAATCATTAAAAATTAACAACTAATTTCAAACAATACGCGCCGCAATAAAAAACCCACAAGCTATTAACCCGCCCGTCTACGCGCTGCTTTGACTACGCACAGCAGACACCAGTCAGTCACTCATCCAGCTATTCATCCATCCATCCATCCATTGAGCCATTGAACCAACCATCCATCCATTAGCTTCGCGCTCAGCTATTTCCTAGCCATCAATCTATCAACGACAGTTATTCAATAGCAGATAACATCGCAACACATCACTCGTCACAGCGTTTTAGCGCAGGCATACCGGCAAGCAGTAGCAGCAGGAGTCACATTTGCATGTAAGTGCGCGTGTTTGTGCGTGTATTTGCTTTTTACTTCTCTAACATATTTCATACTTACATTATTGTTTTTTGTGTTTTGCATTTTATTATATAAAAATATGACCCCTCTTGCCAGGCCAAATTTGAATCAATTGTGATGCTGGCACTTGCATAAGTAAATATGAAAATTATATATGTATGTATGTATGTGTGTGAGTGTGAATGAATGTTAATTTCTTAGCGTGTCTTTGCATATTGACGCTCATCAGCAATTGTATTGTAAAGAGAAAATAATTGCATTAATGCAGTCTCTATTACAATTATCACGTGTGAGCAATTTAAGAGGTCATTGTCACTGGCACACAAATAAACTGGCAAAATGTTTAACAATTATGTTGAAAATTGAGAACAATGCTCACTAAAGTAGCTATAAAATTGTCTGTAACTGTTTTCTTTAAAGAAAACAAAAACAGAAAAAACTCAACAAAAACGTTAAATTTGACAGCAACGAAGCTTTAATACCCTACACAGCTGGGTTTGATACTCTTTCCATAGCATAAAATGGTATAAGATTCGGATTTTGATCGATCAGTTTGTATGGTAGCCTTATGCTATAGTGATCCGATCTGAACAATTTCTTCTGAGATTGCGCCATTTTCTTGGAAAATAATTTTTGACAAATTTCTGGAAGATAACTTATCAAATTGATAAGCTTCTCATACTAACACTTCATTCATATAGTTCAGTTTGTATGGCAGCTATATGCTATAGTGATCCGATATCTAAAGTTTCGACAAATAAGCAGCTTATTGGGAAGAACAGAACATATACAAAATTTCATATGGATAATCTCAAAAACTGAGGACGTTTTCTTCTGGCTGTAACAAAATTCGCTGCGAAGTTAATATACCCTGTACCCTGAAAAATTTTGTAGATGAATCCCATCAAATTCGCATATATGTAATACACGGTGATGACTTTAAACGCACAGAAAATTCATTTCTAATAAAAGCCTGAAAAATTAATGAAGGAACAAATATTTTGATCCAATTTTCATAATATTTTACTAGCAAACCGGATGGTTCTAAGCACCAGAGATTTGACTTACTTAAAATCATATGATTTAGATAGCTTGTGGTACAATTATTTCTTGGAACACTTAGTCACCAAAACTTAGCCTTCATAAAATCAAATATTTCATGAGCTGCATTGGACCGGACCGGCTTATCGGTAGTTGTAGTAGTTCCAACTGTTCACTGTCCGATGATGGTTAGCTGATACCAGTTTAAAAGAAGACGAGGTAAACTCATCTCAACCCTTCCTAAACTATTTTCCATAGGGGTATTCACACCGAAGCCTGTTAATTTGGTAATTAGTTAGTTGATACTTCGTTAAAAGGCTTAACTGTGAACATACTTTGAGTTCTACCTCTGTAGTATGGTAAATTTTATTCCGAAACAGCTGATTCAATTTTATTAAAGAGTAATAATGCCTCAACAAAGTGCAAAATCAAAAATTGTCAGTCATTTAATTGAAAATTATGTGGAACAGATCAAATTTATTACTGGTAAGTACTTTAAATTGATGTACAGAGGAGCAGGAGAACAGCTGATGTGATATTACCGAGTAACGAATCAATTATCAAGCTTACCAGATGGATAGTTCGTTACTCGGTAGAACGATAGTCTGTTAATTTTACAAAAACAAAATACATGTAAACAACTACCGAATAACGACTAACGAATTAACAAGGCTGGTCTGAATACCCCTTGTGTAATACTTTCGGACAACCAGGAAAAGAGATAAAATGTCAAAGCAGATTTGTGGTAACTTCAAGGCGCTTTGTCGAGACTTAACATAGGAGTATAGAAAATTTCTGGGTTCACAAAGGACTGTCCAAAATAGTTCAAGGATGATCATTTATATGGTAATATATTATCTCATATAAACATCTGATTGTACAAGCTTATAAAGCGATTCCCTGGCATCCTTTTAAAGCCTAGCTAGGTGGGTCACAAAATGGAAAGATTGTAATAAAAATTTCGTTCTCTTAAAGAGACAATCGATATTAGAATTGATTAACCAATAGGATAGCTGTCTATATGAGTTTCTGGAGTGAGTTTAAAGTTTCCTCAGCCATCAACAGATATTAAAATTGTGATAAACTGCGGGGAATTCACTTGAGTTTAGAAAGAATCTTTAAGTACCCAAGATCCAGCTGAAACATGACTTATCGTATTAAAAATACCTGTGGCAAATGTTAATCACAATAAATTTTTGGTAATACTTTCATACTTCCTATAAAACTGCTTTAATTCTATTTAGAAGATCTAACCTAACCGGACGCTAACACTCATGGAAACATTTATTTTTATATCCTCTGACTACCCTTGCATTGATTAATAAACTAAAATATGTATGAAGAAATCAAAACGAAAATCAAGGATACTATTTTCTTTTATGAAAAGTATTGATAATAATAAAAAAATAAGTATTCAACCTTGTATCATATACCTTACGCGGTCTGCCCTTTAAATTAGAAGAAAGCCCTAACGGTTTGGTGGAACTGCTCAAAATTTAAGAAGAGATCAAAATATACTGGGATTGCGAATTCAAACGTCATCTGTAAAGATAACCATGGCCTGCTAACTCTTAGTCGTTTCTCTCCTGCACAGTATTGCTTTCACCAAATTAAGGTTGATTGCCTCGGTTGCCATACTAACAATGATCGCTTCCCATACATTTTTGAAAGGCCCTATCTGCTTTGCCGCTATGTGTCGGTCTGTTAGATCTTCCAGGCATCACAACGGACAATGGTTTCTAGCTGTCCAGATGGGATTATTCGTGGCCTCAAAAATCAGCCCTTACCTAACCTCACCTAACATTATGTTGGACTTTGAAACAATGAAAATTATAAAAATAAAGGGAATTCATAATAGATTTTAACCCTTCGGAAATGAAAGAAAGATAAGAAACTTAACGGTGGTTGAATTTTTCAAGGGATATTAATGGTTTATAGAGCTAGAACATTTTTTACCCTTAAAATTCAATTTTTCCCTCATTTGTAGGACCTCTAAGATAAATACATGTAGTTGCCCTACAACCTGGTCGAACAAACTCAAGTCAAAGTCAAAGTAGTTTCACTAAATTTGGGGTAGATATGGTATGAGACAACGCTAGAATTTTCGAAGAAATTGTTCAGATCGGACTCATCATACATACTTATACTAATTTTGGAGAAGCTCTTACAAGGTCAATCTTCAGTTGAAAGGACAAAAGTTGGCGTGTTTTGTTTCAAAGAACTTATTTGGACGCTTGTAATTATCTTATATCACTTATATGTATATGTACATACTATATATAATATATTTTTATACAGCTTATTATTTTCAGAGATCTTAGCCCTTTCAAAACCTGACCATGCTTTTTACCAAAAAGGACCTCACTGACTTGTATACCTTGCCTCCTATTAGCTACTCAATATTAGCCTTTGTTTACTTCCATATAATTTTAACCTAACCACAATGCAGGCTACTTGAAAATAAAAGGACCAAGTTGCCATAAAACTGTAATCACAAACAATGTATGCCAATCAAGTGTCCACATCAATGTTCGGATGTCCCTTTCAGCTTTGTCAGCAAGTGACTTTAGAATGTAGTGTAAGCAAAAATAAACCGAAGTTACACATACGATATACCACATTTATAAATAGAGCCAGTTATTTATAGTGGAGTTAAGTACAGGGTGATTCGAAAATCTTCGACTCGAGTTTAAGCTCGGAACTGAGTTTATTTCCAGTAAATGTTTTCTTTTAAATAGAATTAACGGGTCAATTGAAAGGTCCTCGGCCTATCATAGTAAAACAAATCTTTCTGGAAAAAATTCAAAACTCTTTCTGGAAAAATTTGTTTTCTTTTTCATTGAACATAGTTCCCATTAAGAATGATACACTGATTATAGCGACTCTCCAACTTTTCGATGCCATTTTTGCATTATTACTGGCCTTAGTTTCGACATGCTTTCCTTTGAGTTCTGATAAGAGGAAATAGTCGCTGGGTACCACATCTACAGAATGAATGCTGAAGTAATAAAGACCCCCAATTCATGGTTCCTTGCCATCGTTTTCACTGACTTGTGACACATTTCCTTGGTGCAGCATTTTCTTTGTCAATAACGCTTTGTAATAGTGCAGTCCACTCGAATGACTGTCGATTGGACTTTGGAGTGAAGTGATGGATCCCATGTGTCATTAATTGTCACATCTCGACGCAAAAATTCGGGTTTATTGCACTTGAACCTCTCCAAACACTGTTCCGAATCATGAACTCGTCGTTGTTTTGGGTCAAAACGTTATTTCGAGCTGCTTCCACTTTGCTCAGAGCTTTCTCATACCCAAATGTTCATGAGTAGTATGATGTACACGTTCAATTAGATTCTTTAGACTGTCTGATATCTCGAATAACTTCACTTTACGGTCATCCAAACTTACTTAGTGGACTTTTTTGATACTTTTATCGGTAACAACCTTTGTCGCTGAGATCTTAAGCTTTAATTTCAGGCATCAAATAGGCGATTATTACGGCGCGATAACGATCGCCAGTGAAAGTTACGTTCCCACCGGCATCTGTTTTGAGGAAATATGGACCACCGGCCTTTTAACCACACCAAATCGTTGTTTTTTTCTGGATGAAATGCCAGCTCTTAAATCTCTTCGAGTTACTTTTCGTACCAAACGCGTAAATTTTGTTTGTTTACATACCCATTGAGTCAGAAATGGTCCACATCGCTGAACATAATTTGTCTCGAAAACGTTGGATCTTCTTGGAACTTCTCAAGAGCCTAAAGAGCGAAGCAAAGTCGCTTGGGAAAATCGAGTGGCTTCAGTTCTTGCACAAGTTGTAGTTTGTACGCTTTAAATTTAAGATCTCGACGTAAAATGCGCCAAGTCGTTCCATACGTCAGTCCGAGTCCGAATCGACTCTCCATGGTCTTCACGTACACTCTCAGCTACTTCTTTCACGTGGTCTAATCAGTGGGATAATGAAGGCTGGATCTCAAAACGGGTGATGATGTTGTGAATAGTTGGTCAGGCGTAGGTATTTCCAAAACTGAACAAAATAACGTGAACAAAAATAACGCGACAGCTTGACACGACTCACACGTGATCTGTGAAAAAGTACTTCTACTTAGATCACCCGTTATAATATTTTTCATTTGAATCCTGTCGACTTACTGAAACGTCCTCGACCACATTCGCTCATGAAATAACATGATTTGAAGCATTATTTGCAAATAGATATAAATACAAACTTTTGAGTAAATATGTACACATATTTGGGCAGTAAAACTTAATGTAAATGGAGAGTATTTAGACTGTACACAAATTTCGTAATTATTTATGTTAACCGCGATTTGCATACTCGTATTCATGTGGACACACCTACAAAATAATATGTGTTTTCGTTTTCAATGTAAATTTATTTCCCATGGTTATACAAAACGTATTGACAATGTGCCGCATGTGTCGTTTGATCCTCTTAATCCTTATTGGTTGCCTGGCGCTCCAAATATTTGTACTAATAGCCATACAAATATGGTAGACATACTTATATGTGCGTAAGTGTGTATGTTTTTGTGGTTTTAAGCGGAAAGTTTGTTTTGCTGAGCTTCTATTTTTCGCATAAATGTCTATGGACGATGGATGATGGAGATTAAATGAATATATCATGCTAAATAACATACATACATAAGTACAAAGTGTGTAAATAATGAACTTTACTCGTCGGGAACAAAAATCAGCTTTGGTGGTTAGCCACATGAGGCAAAAAATGAAATTTACTCACTGCTCATATGAGAACTAAGTGTGGTTTAGAACAGGTTTTATGGAAAGAGTGAATCAATGATTATAGAGGTACTCATCGAAAGCCCAAGAAATGTGGGTAGGCCATTTACATTGTCCTTAAAACTACCTGAAAGGCCATCATAATTTCACTACTAACTCAAAGTTAATGAACACTAGCTAAAATGGCAATGCGACCGAGAAAAGGAGATCCATGAGGAAGTAACTATAACAGTTCTATTCTTCAATAGAGGATATTGAATCAACGGTTATGTTAATCGGCAGTTTGAACAACGAAATCTACAAATGTATTAACGAGCGGGCTTCATCTGGTGCAATCCAACCAATGGTTCTTTCATTCTGAAATTGTTGATTGTACCTTCTAATGGACAGCCAAGCGACAATTAATGCTATCCGTAGCGCCAACACTATGTGTCACTGCGTTAGGTTATGCAAGCAAATAACTCGGTTAATATGACCTGGGTACACAGTCATAAAGGAAAAGAAAGAAAGGAAAAGGCCAATGAGTTCGTTCGCTGGGGGCAGCTTTCTCAAATTTAGTTCATTCACAGGTTGTTTAAGGGTGTATTCTAGTCTAGAAGAATGAATTTCAGGTAATTTTTAAAATGTCGTAAAAAAAAGGCAATTAATATTTTTACCATCCATTTTTTTACTAGTTATTTACTAATTTTCGAAGAGTACAGAGAAAAATTAAAAACTAAAAAAAAATAAAATATTTCAAAAATTATGAGCTGACGAAGTAGGGGGTCTCTAAAAATTTCGATGTGACTATGCCCATGATTTCAACACTCTTAGTTATCTGAAACCGAAAAAAAAAGATTATTTATCTAGAATAATGTCGCAATGGTCGGAACTACGGAAAAGTGGGAAACATGTTTTTTCACCAAATGGCGACTGCCTGAAAAAAAAAATGTTTTTGATCGTTTTTTCTGACTATTTAGATTTTTTTTAAATAATAAAAATAAAAATTTTTGAATGGGGCTAGTTCCAACCATAGACAAGCCTATAAAGAAGACTCTATAAAAATTTGAAGTAAATCGGTCCAGTAGAACCTGAGAAATCGTGGGCATCGTACCGAAAAAGTCAGTTTTGAGAAAAACGCGTTTAAAGTTTCGCGTTCAGGCCGAACCAGTTTGAATGCCGGGTCAGAAAAATGCCTATATCTCCGAAAATAATTTAAATTTTGAAAAATCTCCTTGTACACATATTATTGAAAACTTTGAAAATATAAAAAAAAAATTTCGATTTTTTTTTAATTTCCAGACTAGAATTTTGAAAAATCTTCTTGTACACATATTATTGAAAACTTTAAAAATATAAAAAAAAAAATTCGATTTTTTTTTTAAATTTCCAGACTAGAATACCCCCTTAAAGCAATGGATCCGAGAGAAATACCTCAGGTCTTGGAACACAGCGCATACCGCGAAATTACTTTGAGTTACTATTGATGGTGGACGCACCAAAAAGCTTCTATTTTTAGGTAAAAGGGAAATTATTAATATTATCATAGGCTCCAATTTAAAAAAAATTAGTTAGCTGGATAGAAAAAATTTTTTTTTTACCAATTCCACTGAGTTGCTGAATAAAGCTCAATTTAGTTATCATCCGAAAGCACATTGAGACACATGATGGCCTATGTGAGGCTGCCTGCGGTCCGGCGATCCTGTATCCCTCCTTTCAACTAACCAATCAACCAATATCTCAAAGTAAAAAGCTTCAAATATACCTATGATTGTTTAAATTTTTTAGCGAGGATATATTCCGCACTATCTGTCTAGCAAAACACCAAATTTCGAAGAAGTAATGTCTTTTTTTTTGTAAAGAAACGATTTTTTTTGTAAAGAAATAAAAAAAAACCTGTATCGGTGTAACTAAATGAAATAAATTCAAAGTCTCACTTTTATTTGAACAATACACGCTTAATTGGGGTTCATGGCCTACTAATGGTCATTGGGCATATGCACCAGATTAGACAAAACAAACCCACGCGTAAACATTTACATAAATAGTACGATGTTATTTTATATATAGTATAAAAAGTGGATTATAATATCAAAAATTCATAAAGTTGCTTTAACACCTACAATTGTAATGGCTATTGTTAGTGCAGTTTATCGGCCTTTCATACAAATATCCATTGGTAAACGTAAAATCGTATAGCACCGTTTATCACTCATTATCTCAGATAGTAGTTAGCATGTGATGACTGGGGGTATTATAATACCTAGCAACACGTTGAATGGAACTAACCTTAACGGTGTTTGTATCATATGTGTAATAATGGCAAGACATTTTGATTTTTCGAGGTCTGAGATTCTTTGTGTAGATCTCACCAATTAATTTGACTTTAAATTGACTTTGCTCTCTGGTTGAAATTAGGACTTATGGTATAACTTTTTCTATATTTTCAAGTTTTAAAATAAATTTTTTTTTTTTAAATATATGGACGCCCCCTAATCGATTTTGTTTTGTTTTTTTTTTAAGAAAATTTCATTTTTTGTTTCTTTTTAGACCCTTGTTGAAGTCCCGCCCTAAATGACCCTTAACTTTATACTATGGTTGCTTACTTATTCAAAGTCTCGTTAGTTGATTCTAACACATTTTATATTTAAAAACTACTACTTGTTAGGATACTTATTATTCGGGTGTCATGAGTAGATACTGAATTTTCAAAACTCTGGAGACCACGAATCGACAAACAACTGGTATAATTACTATAATCAAGCTGAAATAGAATTGGAATTATTTGTGTAACTTTAAAATGCGGTCTAGAAACTGTTCATGTGCCTGGTATTGGTCAACTGGATAACTCGGTTTTTCCTTTAATATGTAAATTCTTTACATTAACATAAACAACATAGCGATCAGAGAAGTGGCGCACCGATGACCTCTAATAATAAAGTAATCCGCACCACATATGATATACTTTTGCCAACGATTTTTACAGTCCTTGCAATACCTTTCATAAATACTTCTTGGCATGGCCTTCAGCTCCTTCAGGGAATTTAATTTTATCTTTTCGATCGTCTAAAAATAGGTTCCACGGAGCGGCAGTTTCAGTTTGGCAACAGGAAAAAATCACACGGAGCTCAATTTTTTTGAAAAAAACTAGCTTTATAGGGACGAGACGAGCAAGAACGTGTTTGGTACCCAAAATATGCACCAAAATAATTCGAACGGACCCGCGAGAGATGTCGAGCTCACTTGTCATTTTTTTAACACTTGCCTGACGATTTTCATATATCCTTTACTTTTTCAATATTTTCATCAGTTGAAGATATCGAAGGTCGTCCACAATGAGGCGTGTCTTCAACGATCTTTCGAACGTCTTTGAAAGCTTTGTACTACTCGTAGGCGTTTGTTTGATAAAACTGAATCACGGTAAGCCTTTTTCAACATTCACAATTTTTCATTCTTTTTTTTTTTTTTTTGAAATATTATTTATCAGGGGAATTTTATAAAAACTTTTGGATCCTGTTTTTTTTAATTTAAAATATGGAAATACGTAAATGGGCAGCGTGACAACCTGAGTCAATTGAGCCATGTCCGCCTTTCTGTCGATCCGTATTTACGCGATTTAGTACTCGTACCGTAGTTTTTGGAATCGCCGATATTAGAATATTCAGCATTCAGGGTTTCTCAAGTTCCTTTAGGATGCCGTAAGTTTGTTTTGACCGATCGATTAATGTAACAATTTGACGGGACGGTGAGGAGAATTGATCGATACTACTTTAATGCATTTGATTCCTTTATTGAGTATTCTGAATTCACAGCTTTCTTTATAATCATTGAACATCTAAATTTAATGACCCTTAATATATAATTTACCTTATTTCTTAAATTCTGCTGTGAACTTGGCACAAACTAACTAAGGAAAAATAGAAAATAGGACAACTGAAACACATTAACTCTTTAAAATATCCCATCAACCCAGCTCACCCTTTTGGTAAACCCTTTATGGAGTATATTATGATGTATTAAGTTTTTTTTTTTGTTTTTTTTTTTTTTTATTCTATCTCTATTATTATGTATTTAGTTTTTTTTTTTTTTTTTTTTTTTTTTTTTTATTATTTTTGTTTTTTGTAATAAAAGACAGAACTAACAAGCAACTTGAATATGACTTATGACTTATTGTATTAAGTGCTTGTTATTAATATTACAAAATTTATCGAGAAATTCAAAGTTAATGAAAAAGTGCAACGCTTCGAATTAAGAATTTCAGCAGAAATGTTGCAACTCACCTTTCTATATTTTAGCATAAGTATATACCATAGACTTATGTACATACATATATACAAGATGTATATTATTGAAGACCCAAGCATTTCATAAATTCGATATTTTTATAAGCTTGCAGGAATATACCTATGTATGTATTTACGAATAAATATGTATGTATGTCTATTTCAATGTGCTGTTAAGCATAAATGCACTTAGTTATGTATCAATATTGTTCATATGTCCGCACATTGTAAGTTTGTCACTTGTGCGTTAATTACCAGAAATAAACGTGAGAAGTGACCACATGCTTGGCCATATGAGTGAATAGCCGGCTTTTTGCTTGCCCGTTAAGTGGAGGTGGTGAGGCAAAACAGTTCACAAGGTAGGCGTTTCGATGTGCGCGACCACTGACTGCATTAATGACAATTTTGTATTGACGGGCGCGTATTTTAATGCTTTTTATTTACTCAACAGTAATTAAAGTAAAAATTATATATGAACGAGGATATAATTTCCAGAAACAGTAGTCGATAATATTATGTATGTTTCATTAATGTTTATGGACTACGCTTCGTCAAAAGTTTAAATTTTGTATTATATATATTTGTATTATTGTATAACATATGCGTACATTAGAGGATTGTTTTTTTTTTTACAAAATTTGTTCAATGGATGTTGTATAGATCATTCTGAACAACTTTGTGTAAGAAACTATGGTAGAACCAGTCTATGGGGGTTTCGAATGATCGGTTGTATGAGGGGTGTAATATAGTTATTTGCCCGATCTGACGGATTCCGCTAAGTTACCTATATAATTTCAAAATGAAATATATACATTTCATTCGGATAGCTGAAAAACTGACGAGCAAATTTTTATAATCTTAAAAAACTTCGCTTTTGCTGGCTCGAAACCAGTTTTAAATCTATGTAAAATATTTATAAATTTATATTTTCCGCAAACGAGATTTTTCTGTTTTCGTGGCTGTCTTTAAGAGGGTATTCTACTCTAGAAATCAAATTTTGGGCAATTTTTTGGAATTTTATTTAAAAAAAATATTTTAACTATCCATTTTTTATAGTGTTTTTATTGATATCTTAAGAATACGTTATGTTTTATGTTTTTATTGATATTTTATTGATTTTGTTTATATGTTTTTATTGATATCTTAAGAATACAGAATAAAATTTTACAAAAAAATATTAAGAATTAAAATAATTAGAGGGGGGGAGAGACAGGTGTAAAAAAAAATGGCGCATCCTGGTGACATTGACCCTGACTCTACCGGTGGTCTAAAAAAAACAAAATCAAAAGAAATTCTTAATCAGCAAGGATGGTCCGGGAACACGAAAATTTTTTTTTTTGAAAAATGGCAATTACCTGAAAATAAAAATCATTTTTTACGCTTTTTTTTTTTGAAATTCCTGAATTTTTTTAAATATTACAAACAAAAATTTTGACACGATGCTGGTAGGAACGATAAAGGATTATATAAAGAAGATTCACACAAAATTTCAAGTAAATTGGTTGTATAGAACTTGAGATAGTGCCGGTACCGTGTGGAAAAAAGTAGTTTCGAGAAAAACGTGTTTAAAGTTTAAGAGACAATTGTGGTGAACACGGACGCCACCTCACAACATCGGCTGTTTCTCCGAAAATAAGTCAAATTTTGAAAAATCCTTCCAAGGTCATATTTTTGAAAGTCTAAACTTTAAATATTTGAAAAAAAAATCGAATTTTTCAAAATTCTAGAGTAGAATACCCATTTAAATCAATACCTGAAAAATATTTCAAAAAAGAACTTGATTTTGATCGGTCGGTTTGTATTGCAGCTATATGCTATAGAGATCCGATCTGAATAGTTGCTTCCGTTGCCTTCCATACGTATCTTTGTCCAATTTCGTGAAGATATCTTGTTAATTAAAAAAGTTTTGCATACAAAACTTGATAATGATTGTTCAGTGTGTATGGCAGTAGTTCCATATTGACGGTTCCGACAAATGAGCAGCTAATTGAGGAAAAAGGAACGTGAGTAAAAATTCATATCGATAATTAATTTTGGGTTACCCTGTATTTATGAAATATGGCAAATTTTGAGCAGTTTTTTTTAATTTTTTTAATTTTTTTTTTTTTTTTTTTTTTTTGAGAAAGCTAACTTTTTTCAAGTTAAAATTATATAATTCTTAACATCTTTTATCCAGATGTACATTTGAAACATGAAAACATCTATTACTACTTTTACCATTTCTTATAGAAACCTTGTTTAGAAAGAAAATTGTATATATTATATATACATATGTAGATGTAGGAATGAGGTTCCATATATACCTAATATGTTATACGAGTCTTAAATTCAATCTACTCTTCCAGAAATTTGCAATTTTCTTACTTTTATTTGTATAGTATTGAGTTTCAATAGATTATAGCCCTGAACTGGATATATTGAGTTTGCCTTGAAGTTACTTCTAGATTTCTTTATAACGTAAATTTCAAAAAGGAGCTATTACATACTTTCGAGAGGGTAAAATTTTTGAATCAAAAAGTAGGTTATAGTTAGAGCAATGACAATTGGTTTATAGTGTTAAAGGTACCGTTTGTATATAGCTATTGGTTGTCAAAAAAGTATTAGGAGAAATCGTCCCCACTTAAAAACAAATCTATAAATAACTAAAACTACTGATATTAAACTGAACTAGTTCTGGTGTCAATATATTTTGAAAATTTTTTGAGCAAAGCAGGAATTGTTAAGCTTTTGAGTATGCTTTCGAAGTCGCTGTTTTCAACTCCTAGATCTTTTGGTTGGTGAAACAGGAAGGATTGGTGAAAAGTTATGCAAAGGTGTCTTGCTGTTTCTAAAAAAATATTTTTTGGTTTTTCTTAACCTTCTTGTGAGCCCATGATGATAAGTTTTCAAGCTACTAAATATCTCTGTTGTTTAAATTGCAAATTTTCTGGAATTGTTTCTAGGAAGCTCGGCTATAATCCCGTAAGCGGTGTCTACGCCAGTAAAGAAGAAGCAGAAGAAGCTTCTATGAATATCGGAGATGCAAGGAATCATTATACTAAACCTTGCAAGATCTGAATGTTTATTTGAAGACTTATAGAAATCGCAGGGTAGTCACTACACTGTACAATACGCGGCCGGCTACCGCATCAAATCAATAATTTTCAAGAGTTTGAGTTCTAAGTAACAAAATGATGTTTTATGACAATTTCATATTCGTATATTTATAATTCAGATCATTTCTTTATCATATTTAAGCCAGATTTTTCGTTAAAGAATACATTTTTCTTTTATAGACCAACTTGTTACTTTAACTCCACAATCCTCTATTCATTAATTAACATTGTTGACATTTGATACTAATTTTAGACACATGTTTGCATATACATATTTTACTACGTTTACTTATACCATACTATATATGGTATATGTATACATATGTATGTATGTATGTACTTACATACCAATTACCTGTAAATATCGATGCACTGAAATATGAATTTATAAATACATATCTGCTCTGCTTACGTAGTACATTTATAGCAATGAATTAAAGTAATAAAAGTGAATAGTCAAACTGCTGAGGGAGTATTTGCCGGGTCAATGCACTCGTAGGATTCTCATACATACAAACTACTCATATGCTTAAGTACGAACTCAGACGGGTCGTTAAGTGATTGATTGAAAGCGAAAAGTACCGCTAAGGCTTGTGTATACTTATGTTTGTAAATAACTACTTGTCATACAAGCGTATGTGAGCAAGTATGGAAGTAGTTACGTATGTAAATATTCCAAATTACTGCAAATTAACTGAGAATAATTTACCACAAACGCAATGCTATAAGAAATTGTAATTAGCTAAATCAATGCCGATGCATTTACAGTCAATTGAGTTCAGTTTGCGAGTTTGCTGCAAGTATACACACTTTTATTATGGTGGTTAATTTGAAAAATCACTAAACCATTAGTAAGCAATTGTCTTACATTCAATTTTGAAAATATTTGCGATCTATTTTTTAATGAAAGTGATTTTGGGCATAAATTTATAATGAGAAAAAACAAGAAAAAACGTTAACTTCGGTTGCACCGAAGCTAAATACCCTTCACAGGTGCATTTCTATTAGTAACTATGTGTCCAGTTTGTATGGCAGCTATATGCTATAGTTAACCGATCTGAACAATTTCCTCGGAGATTACATTGTTGCCTTAGGAAATAATATATACCAAATTTCTTGAATATATCTTGTCAAATGTGAAAGTTTTCCTTACAAGAACTTGATTCCGATCGTTCAGTTTGTATGGTAGCTATATGCTATAGTTAACC
This sequence comes from Bactrocera correcta, assembly GCA_027475135.1. Lineage (NCBI taxonomy): Eukaryota > Metazoa > Arthropoda > Insecta > Diptera > Tephritidae > Bactrocera > Bactrocera correcta. The sequence continues at coordinate 19,875,094 of CM050327.1, read as the reverse complement.
GATCTGAACAATTTCTTCGGATATTACATTTTTGCCCTAGAAAATAATCTATACCAAATTTGGTGAAGATACATTGTCAAATGCGAAAGTTTTCCATATGAGAACTTGATTCCGATCGTTCAGTTTATATGGCAGCTATATGTTATAGTGGTCCGATATCGGCTGTTCCGACAAATGAGTAGCTTCTTGAAGAGAAAATGACGTCTGCAAAATTTCAAAAGGATATCTTAAAAACTGAGGGACTAATTCGTATATATACAGACAGACGGACATGGCTAAATCAACTCAGCTCAACATACTGATCATTTATATATATACTTTATAGGGTCTCCGGCGCTTCCTTCTGGGTGTTAGAAACATCGTGACAAACTTAATATACCCTGTTCAGGGTATAAAAACGGATGGACATGCAATAGGTACTCCTAATTACTCCTAATTTATTTATGGAAGAATTTTCACTGCTACGCAGATAGTAGTTATTTAACTCCGATGGTTAAGATAATATTCTTCAGAAAATTGGGAGAATGTTGAGTTGTCTGAATATCAACTTTTCGTGCGCCTTTCCCATATACATACATACATATGTATACTATTATATTTGCCCTCGAAATAAGTATGCAAGTGACTACGGATATTCTTAGGACAAAAAATGCAGTAAACAACCTAGGCATAAGTTTTGATCCGAGACTAAACTTCACCTCCCAACTTAGGAGACTACGATGGTCAACAAAGAGCGCCCCACCAATCTTAAGCGCCAGCTGACTGGTCGTAATAATCGTCTACCTGTGTTCGCTATTCGTCGAATTGTTGAAAATTTCGAGCGTACATTTTCTTTTCATAATTTTCAAGTGCCAATAAGATAAAGTACCGCTGGAAGGAATGAAACTATTACTGATGTTCAGACATGTGTTGCTGATGGCAGCCATTTGTCGATTCCAAGACGTTCTCAAGACAGCCCCAACGTCTCAGTCCACAACCTGGCGGATTTTGAGAAACGATTTGGGCTTGCGTACGTATAAAATTGTTCTCGCTCAATAACTGAAGCCTTTGGAATGCCGCAAACATCATGTCTTTGCCTTGGAATAACTTGAAAACGATAACGATTGTTTTAAGAAAATTATTTTCCTCGACTTTCCCTCGATACTGTCGAATATTGTGCGAAGAAAACCCAAAAATTATTAATAAACAAGCACTACATTCACCTAAATTGACAGTGTGAAGTGGTTTTTGGTCTAGTGGAATCATCGGTTAGTACTTTTTTCGAAATAAAGCTGGTGACACTGTTGCTGTTGTCAATGGCGAGCGGTGTAGTTCGACGATAACCAACTTTTTATGACAGCAATTGGTGGCAGTGGACAAAATCTAGTTCCAACAAGTCGAAGCCAAGTGCCAAACAGCACGTACAACCACCGATTCACTGCGAGAAAAGTTTGCACATTCGATTACTTCGAGATATTGTGACATCGAATGGCCTCCAAGAAGGTGAGATTTAACACCATTCGACTACTTTTTGTTGTGTGATTTGAAGTCATTGGTGTTCAGCAATAAAGAAGACTCTTTTTAGGCTTTAGAAGTCAATATTTATCGTGATATCCATGACATACTTGAATGTATGTAGGGGAAAAAGAACTCAAAAATTGGATTAAACGAATTCATTTCTGCAAAATAAGTCGTGGAGGTATTCATTCCATATTGGTTTTTAGTTCTACAAATAGAAAATAGTCACTAGGTGGTAAATCAGGCGAAAGCGGAGGATAGCTGATGAGCGCCAGTTTTTTAGCCTGAAGTGTTAGGTTCTGAAAATATGTATTACTACCAATTAACTTTCTTTACTAGTCCGCCTATTTGCGGAAAATTAGATATTTACTAGCAAATACTATGTATTGTACTTAGTCCTGCCATAAGTTTTGTTACACATTCAGGCTGATTTAAAAACGAAACTATAATGAATTTTTTAACAAAGTAAACTTTGATTTATAAAACATATAGCTAATAAGCGATGTACAAATTAGTATTCGAAATGGGCATCTTTTGCATTCACACAAGCCTTCAAACGATTTGGCCATTGATCAACACACACACTGATTTAACTGGTATTGAAAATGTGGCTCGAAGCAACAATTTTTGAAAACTCTCTAAATTTCTGTGGTGTGTTCGAAAAAGCAAGACCTAAACTATTGCCCAATAGGTTCAAATCTGGACTTTCAGATGGCCAATTAACTGCAGCTATGAGTACAGGAATATTGATTTTAAGCCACTGTTGGTTGTTTTTAGCTATGTGTGCTGGATAAGAATCTTGCTGGAAAGTGTAATGCAAACAAAGTAAAGCTCAACGGCTTTACCACGTCTTCTAAAACATCCCAAAGCACACTTTGCTCCAATGTTAATCGCCTTTTCACATAAGTGAAGAGGTCTAACTTTACAGGAGACTTTCCACCAAACCTTTACAAGAGTCTATACATTTAAAGGTTCGAAACTCAACTAATACTTCAATAAATTTAGTAAAATGACAACCAAAATTGCAGTAAATGCATAATCACGTGCGAGTATTTAAGGTAAATTGCCAAGTAAATTACATAATCATTGACTGAACTGAAAAATATTCGATTTAGGCCAATATAAAAAAATTACAACAGCGCTCGCTACACTATTTGGTTTTGGCAATCTATTGAGGAAATTTCATCATTGAACTCCGCCTAAGTCAAATTATATATACACTTCTGAGCTTATGCACTCAAGCACCTACAAAAGCATGCCAAATTGATTGAGGTGCCAGTAAAAAGCGTGTCCAAATGTGAGATGCCAAAAATAATTGACCAATTGCCAGATAACGAGTTAGACGTCGCAACTGTTAAGCCACAAACTGGATGCACAAATGAAATGGCAAAGATACATATACTTAAAAAAGCTAAAACCGACTGCTTGCATGCGCCCGGCGCTAGAGAGTTTGGCCGGCGAACGGATATTTGAAAGTGCAATGCACTCGCTAAGAAACTAAATGCACAAACATTAATATTTAAATACATGTGGTTGAATGTATGTATGTATCAAGAGTATACTTGATTTTGTGCATTCATAACGGCAAACTCGGCAATAACCCACAACAATTGCAACTTCGGTAAGCACAAAACGCCAAAACGCATCTCAGCTTCCGAATGCAAATAAAATTGCAAAATTTATGACTCCAAAGCAATCTTCAGCGTTTTTATGAGCACACGCAACTTGAATTCGGGAATATAATACGGAAATTAAAAATAAAAATACTTTTTTGAAGTGTATAGAAAATTAGTTGTGAAAGTAATATCATTTTACTTTCAAAATTTGTGCGAATAATGCGAAAAAGCTTGGAGGAAAAGACTAGTTAATATAAATAATCAATTGATCAGAAAGACTGTGTATTTTAGCTGAGTCCGTAATCAAGGAAGCTAAGCTATAAAGAAATTTCTCGACAACTAAAGGTTACTTCATATTCAAACTAACAACTCACTTTCAAAACGAAGCTATTCACAAATACAAAAGACTATTTACTCCTTAGAACTGGATTATAATCGGTCAGTTTGGTTCGATTTTAAAAATTTGTTTGTAGATTGTGCTCTTACCTTGAGCAATAATTTATGCCTAATTTCGTGAAAATATATCGTCAAATGAAAAATATTTCTTATAAGCACTTGTATCCGATAGTTCCAGCTATATGCTGTAGTGAACCGATTTGAACAATTTTTGTCCAACTCATGCTAAATTCCCTGCATTCCGATCGTTATCTGTGCAAAATTTCATAACGATATCACAAAAACTGAGGGACTAGTTCGCCTGTATACAGACAGGCGGGGTGATGGACGAACAGAAGTTATATTGATCATTTATATACATACAGTGAGCGCATTTCGTTTAGCCGAAAAGGTGGTAAAAGTCATTTTACAAAGAAATAAAGAGGTTTGGAGAGATTTGTTGGGTTCATTTAAGTTATTATGGTTTTTTTTTATACCCTTTAAAGCCATGCCGAAGGGACCCTACTTGCCAAGTGAAGAGAAACCGTTATAACGGCACATAAAGAAAATGCCATTAGTAATGTTCAGATTGCTTTAAAAATTCAAAAATCTGAGAAATTTATTAGAAATTATTTAAGATTGGGCAAGAATTATGGTCAGAAGAAAAAAACCAAATCTAACAAAAAAATTACAGAGCGCCAAAAAGCCTAAGGACCTGGCAACAAAACAAAAGCCTACCGCTTCGAAAATTATAGCGGAACGTGATCTTCCCATTAAGAAACGTCGCGTCCAGAAAATTTTAAACATATCACAAAACGTTGTTTATAAAAAACAAGCAAAAGCTCCGGCACCGACAAAAGCCCACAAGGATGCAAGGATGCAGTTCGCAAAATCGCACATGAAATGGATGTCAGAATGGAAAAATGTAATTTTTTCCGACGAGAAAAAATTCAATCTCGACGGTCCTGATGGATTAAGTTACTTTTGGTATTATTTGAAATCAAAGGAGGAACCAAGGTTGAGCAAGAACTTTGGTGGTGGAAGTGTTATGATTTGGACAGCCTTCTCGTGTTATGGAAGATCGAGAATATGCTATGTTCCAACAAAAATGTATAGCAAAATCTACACGAACATGTTGAAATCAGAATTAATCTCATTTCTGGAGGACTGCCATCAAAAAGAACCAATTTTTCAACAGGATAACGCCGCTATCCACGTCTCGTGACATTCTATTTACTGGTTTGAAGACAAAAATATAAAATTGATAAAATGGCACGCAGTCCAGACTTAAATTCCATCGAGAACGTTTGGGGTATTCTGGCAAGAGACGTTTATAAAAATGGTCGCCAATTTAGCAGTGTTTTTGAACTGAAAAGGGCAATTCAGGACAGCTGGGAAAAATTACATGAAGATATCTTAAAAAACGAATAGAAAGTATGAAAAATCGCATTTTCGATTTAATAAAATGTAATGGAGGCAAAATAAAATATTATTTATTTACTTAATTTTTTATTTTTGTCTCAATTTATTATTATTGAAACATTAGGCTAAACGAAATTCGCACCTGTTTATCGTAATATCACTTTTATATTAGCAAAAAAACAATGAAATTCGAAAATCTTTGTTTTGTTTAATAATAAAATATATATTGAATTAGTTGTAAAAGGTTTATTTTCTTGTTTGTACCTTAAGTGGTAGAAATTAAAAAAAGAAATGCACGCACTGTATACATTAGGGTGATTCAAAAAAAAATTTTTTTTCGTTTGGTACTCGGAAAAATAGGTTCCTAGACACCTTTAAGAAAGCCTCTTCAAGCATGAGATCTATATTGTAACGGGAAGGGTCTCCTACATACAGTTTTCTATTTTTTTCTTATTATCGGATAGAAAAATTTATATCTCGCTTCCATTTACTTGAAAAAATATCTTTTTCCTTAGATTTTGTAGGAAATTGAATGCTCTACAAATGAGGCCTGCATGATTTTTTCGTAAGCCCAACCGTTTAAAAGATATTAACGGTTGAAGTTTGATTATTTTTTTTTAATTTTTTTATTTCTTATGAATTTTATAACTCAATGAAAAAAAATTATTATGAATGAGGAAACTCATGGTTTTGTAAGAAATTTACTGCTCTATAAAAATAGTCTCCTATGATTTATCGATTAAGTTAAGCGTTTACGAGATCTTCATCGTCAAACATCAATGCATATTAAGGTGGATCAAAAAAAAATTTTTTTTTCGTTTGGTAATCACCTCTTAAATATTATACTAAATTTTTAAGTTGATCAGAGTAATATTTTCGGAGATCCAGCCTTGAGAACTTGTGCGCTCGAGGCTGATGCGCCGTCTTTAAACGCGTTTTTTAAGCCGGTTGGTAAAATTTCTCGAGACTACTTAACCGATTTTCATGAATTTTTACACAGGTCTTTCAGATACAATTCTTTAGGACTTGGATGAATGATTTTTTTTTCGTTTACAACTATTTGAAAATAAAGTTTTGCGAAATTTTCACTTTTTTTTTTTGTAAAAATATCTGCAAAAAATCCAAGTTTAAAGTTTTACTTAAAACACGTATTTTTTGACTTAAGATCATCCTGTAAGGAGTTATTTCGTCAACGCAGATGCGTCTTTTTCCGAGGGGTCGCCGGAATGGCATCGCAATGGCCGAGTTTAAAATACGTTTTCCAAAAATGTCATAATTTCTGTCTTAATAGTGTATATTTATGTAAAAACAAAAAATTGGTTGAAAATGACTGTTTTTTACCCGAGGAAACCCATGTAAACCCTTCAGTGTATATGAGCCCTTAAAAATAATGGTTTTGACAAGAAAAAGTCTACTTCTCGAATGGCCAGCTCAAATTTTGTATCTGAAAACAAACGAAACTTTGTAGTACGATAATAAAACAAAACTTTTTCTTCAAAACAAAACTTGCACAAACAAATTAAGAGTATCTATGAACTCTGGGGAATAATATAGAAAGTGTGATGTTATTTAGTTAGAGCAGAAGTTAAAATTTGGATATATTTATATGTTAAAAAAATGTTGCCAATTATGAAAATATGAATAAGGAACTATTTTTTTCCGGTTTTTCGTATATTCTATATACCTAATCTCTAGTTAGTTGGAAAATAACAATGAATGCCTAAAAGAGCTCTTTGAATCAGTTTGTTCGGTTGCGGGCACTCTATCTTTCGTATTATAATTTTATATTTTTCAATAAATTGTATTAAATATGTTTCAAAGCATAAAATAACTTAATTTATATTATACATAAATAATCATTAATTTACATATATTAATATATATAATAAGCCAGACTTACCAAATACTTCTGCAAAAGTTGTGTCCATTTCACTTCGTCGCAGCAATGATTCTTTCGCTAAAGAATGTTCGCTGCTTTCGTTGTACGCACTTCTTCTCGTATACACTTTTGTCGTTATGCTTCACATTAACTATAACTTGCTTGCACACACAGAAAACAACAACAACAAACATTGAGCTCGCACAGGCGACTTGACATTGACATTCGCTCGCAAAATGCCGGCACTAGATAATTTCACTAATTTGATTTTCTATCATAATGCTAATGACAATAATTTTCACCAATTTTCACTTTGCAAATCGCACACTATTTATTTTTTGGATAATATAACATAAAATAAAGACATATTAATTAGCAATATGTGGCATAGAAAACAATTTGAACTAATTTCATGCGAACGAATAATCACTCAAACAAGCGCTCGTTTCCGCACGAAAAACGGAAGAGGACGCGAGCATTCACATTTACTTTATCCGCTATTTACTTCATTAAAAACTCTTCACGCACTGCAAATTGCATATATTGTTAAAAATAGAGGTAGAGGAATAACTTTAATTAACACAACATTTGATTTAGCACACAAATAAACACGAAATATTCGATTTGCACTTGAAATTGTAAGATTGCTGCATCGCTCGTTGACAACTGCGGAAACTGGCGCGTCGTGAAACATATGGGAAGTGGCGGTAGGGTTGCATTTGCCAAAAAAATTGTGTTACAGAGATGTTAATATAAGAAAATAATTTTTTTTAACTTAATACATATTTAAATAAATATATCGTCACCTAAAATGCAAAATAAGGAAACACCACTTTTCATAAGTTAACAGGCGAAGTAAAAACGATGTAATAGAAACCACTCATATAGAAAAAAATGGAGTTTTGGTTATGAAATGGTTATATATTAGTAATATATTCATTATATATTGGTTAATTATGACGGCGGAAGCTGAAAATTTTATGCTACATACATACATAAAATGTAATATAGTGAATCATAAGGAATAAATATTTCGATTCTTTTATTGATATGTTGTTTTTGCATATTATAAATGTAATAAAAGGCCAATAAAGTCAATAAGTAATCATTTATTCGTGATAATTGTCTATCAGTTAACTGATAATATGATGTAAGTATAATTAATTTGTTTTTTTGTTTTTTTAACAAGCACATCATTATAGTTTATATTAAAATAGGTTTGCTTGCTCAACTGTGGAATAAAATAGTAAAAGTTTGAAATCTACAATTTTTATTGCCTTAGTTTTTTTTTTGTTTTTGTAATATTTATATTTTAATATTTTTACACGTAAATAGGCTCTTACCGCGTTAACTGTGTCTACGCCAATTAAGTATAAGAAAGAACATATCATTTTATGCTTAAAAAATTCGACAATTTAACTTTTTCCATTACTGTTCCATGTACATTCGTACTAACCCTAATTCTTACGGAATTGCAACTCTACATCCGCTGTTTGACTATGAGTTTCCGCGCGTCTGTCAACGAAAGTGTCAGCTGTTTGAATAGTTCTCAGTGAAAGCTTTGAAAATTTGCATATAATTTTGTTTTGAAGTGTATTATTTTATTTAGAAAGTTATTTAAAATATTAGATAAGTGCTTCGTGTATTGAAAAGTATACAACTCGTGGGTTTTGGTACTTCTCCTATAAATGTGGAAACAACTTACGGCTGCAAGAAATATTCATACATGATGAAGCAATAGAAGCGCAAGGATGTGGTGGAATACGAACACGAACAAATAGCAGTTGAAGCACAAAAATATTACACTGACGTTGGATTATGAAACCGGAGGATTGGTATATTTATTTTCCCTTTCTATTTTTATGTTGTTCTAATGTTATTTTCAATATTTAATTGATCATATTTGTAGAATAATTAGGTAATTAAAGGAAATAACTATAGGTTCTATGCAAATTTAAATTGCTGAGTCTATTTATATTCAACCTGCTGATATAATTTTCCAATTATTTAATAATGAGCGCAATTTTGTAAACACTACCTGCAGATAGGTGAATAATTATATTTACAAAGGGTTCGATTTTATTATTTTTAAGAGCAGTATAGGTAGATATAACAGAGAGAAAGCTTTGGGAAACGTGTTGTTATGGTGGGTTGGAAATGACAATGAGTAGCAAATACATGGTTTACAGCAACTAGAGGTTTAGTTGGAGTTGCTTATGAAGTTCAATATGTTATTATAAAGGATGATCCATTTCGAGGTTCCCTACTTTTTTAATGAATAATTACAGGAGTTTCAAATTTAATGGGGAATGTTTATTATCATTCGAAAGAACATTCTCTAGCATTAATGTTATAAAGATTATCTCTTTTAAATATTGGCCATGGCTACGTCTCAGATGGTCCATCTATTGAGTAAAGCTTTCAATGACTCCTGCGAGTATTTTGACTAATAACCGGCGTACGGCACGTGTGATGTTATGCTCCAAGGCCTGATTCGAAGCGAAATTCACCGCATAGACTTTAGACTTTACATATCCACACAGAAAAAAGCCTAACGGTGTGATATCACACCATCTTGGTGACCAGTCGGCAGGCTTAAAATGTGAAATTATATGCTCACCGATTTGTTCTCTCTATAAATCTATTGATTGATGCGATGTATGGGTAGTGGCACCGTCTTGTTGAAACCACATGTGCCCCAGATCATGAGCTTCAATTATGTCCTCACCGGCTTGATTGGCAATAAAACATGCACAAAGTTTACATTGATTAAATATAAACCTTACATATTTCGCACATCGAATATATTATCGATATATTATGTCACCTATCCATCACATAAACATAAGTTACATTGCCAAAACTTATGCAACTTATCTGCGTAGACGTAAAATACAAGTGTTTATTCCAATCGAAGGTGTTATGGCATTACTAATGCCAAACGTGATGTGCCAAAAAGATCAACCACTTTTCATTCGAAGCTCGAATTATGCAGCGGTTATGCGAATGCAGTTGCACTTTTCTGCATTTGCTTTGCGCCATTCGACACTTGCAACGTGCCTTACTTTATTAGTCTACTTAAACCAGTAAGTTTATATGCGAAGATAGTGCGCCGAAGAATTGAGACATGCTTTAATTAATTTTAATAGCTCAAGCAAATCTCTGAATGTCTGGGTTTTAGTGATAAATTTAATTGATAAATATGTACATATTGTGTCATAAATTTTACACTGATTTTCAACATTTTCTTACACCTAGTAATTATTTTTGGGTCATATACAGTATTATAAAAAATTGCATTCATCAGAAAAAATATTCAAAAATTCATACTTTTCTTTGGTTACCAAAAAATATGTTTTCTCTCTATCGTTGCTTGCTAACATAACTCATTCAAGTCAAGGGTGGTGAAATAACCATTTGGCCTTTCCAAGGTTTAATAATATCATACTAATACTCGGCATTGGGTATTTGACCGCGATAGTCTTGGAATTCAACTTCTGGAACCTTCACAACCAACGGTTTTCTAGGCGCATCTGAGAGATCGGTGTCTTTTCGGCCAACTACCCTTATAGGGTTATTATAAGAAGACCTAGATGTCCGAATAAAGCCATTTTTTAGCAAGTTCTTGATTTTAAAAAATCAGCGGCTCATATGCAGAATGGGTACATCTTAGAATAAACTGGTTCATTGTCCTCTAAGTGGATGGTGGCGACAACATTGGTGTTGAACCGAAGTAATTTATTAGGGTCGAAAAACGCCTGCAAATGTCTTACATAAAATTGTAGGAAATGGTAAGTGGAACTTCGATGACTTCGATTTTGGTGAAATCAACTTGAACATTTTTGTGGAACTTTAAAGTTTCAGATCCACCATTAAAGTGAATCAATAGTTTTTCCTGTCTGTCTCAGTAGGTTGAGTCCAACTTACAGGGTTTGTCCGGAAAGTAAAAGGACTGCCCGCTGCGACTGTACTTCGGAGCGTTCGTACGCCGACTGGATTCGGTAGAGGGCGTTCCTAGCTAACGAACGAGCGGTTGGTCAACTATCTCCGTGAACCTGAAGAGTCAGGAAGAGCCGAAAATGCAGCGTTCGTTAGAGCAGAAATGCAAGGTTTATCCGGGTCGATTGATTGTTTATATTGACCTTTCAAAATATACTCCTTCTGCCTAGATGCCGCTTTGGCAGCGTAATTCCCAAGCATTGAAGGCGTCACGGAAGGCGTTTTCCGGAAAAACCTTGAGAGCCGAGGTGCATGCTGCTCGGATCGCCTCTATCGTCTCAAAATGATTGCCTTTCTTTTCAGGCAAGGAATTAAAAAAAAAGTCCGGGGAGGCAACATCTGGGCTATAGGGTGGCTGGAATGCCGGCCATGGTTAGGTAGCTGTTCACAAGAAAGACGGTGTGAACCGGGGCATTGTCGTGGTGCTACTTTCAATCGGCTGCGACGTCTTGCCGAATCCGATTGACCCTTCTTTTGAGTCTCTTGAGGACTTCCACGTAAAACTTGGCGTTGAAGGTTTGTCCAGGAAGAAAAAATTCATGGTTGACAATACCTTTGATGCTAAAAAAGACAATGAGCATCGTTTTGCACTTTGGATTTGTTCATTCTTCCGGTCTTCATCAGCGACCTTTTCTCGGCCCTCTAAAAAAGCCTGGTGCCACCGAAGCGCACTACTTCTTGCTAAAGCAACATCTGTGTAAGCCTGCTTAATCATATCTTCACTTCATTTTGTTATTGCTGTAGTGAAATAAAACATTTTCTTACTACACAACTAGACTACTAATCTTGGAAACATCTGGGAACACTCGAGTTACGTAGAACCGACTTAAAGGTCAACGATATGGTGATATTTTCGGAATAATCGATGAGATCTTTTGGTATCATGTTTGCTTGAAATTGTGGGACTTCATTCGAATTATTAGTAAGCTTTAATTTATTGGGTCGATAAATCAGGGTCTTAGTTAATTCCTCGAACCGGAAACATCGATATACCATTCCTAAAGAACCAAATTCCAAAAATTTCGTCAGAAATAAACCTTCCTTTGTTGGGAAGGACTATTTTTTCTAAAATTGCTTTGCTGAATTACTTTAATGTTACTTTCGTTGCAAGAAACACAATCTCACCGGCTGCCGCCATAACCCATTACTGAATAGATTGGTATACTATAGTATTATATATGTGAAAGATGGTGTTTTCGGAAGTATCATTTAAGGCGTCCGTCACTGGCGCTTGCTGTCAGCTGTAATTACCAACAAACGAACTTGGAAAAAATATGGCAAAAGCACAAAAACACTGTCAGCTGCCAATTCTCAGCGACGTGTGCGTCGCCACCTACGCCCGTCGGCGGCACGAACGCATAAAAGCATTGCGGAAAATAGAATTTCCAATTGAAATGAGATTTGCATACAGACGAACAAACTTATATGCATTTCGAAATAGTTCTTCTATGACATGACGTTGCCAGTGCATTGCTCTCGGCGTCGCATTGTTTTGACAGATGGATGCCGAACATTGACTCATGCGGCGGCAGCTGAGTGAGAGGTAATATAGTGAAGCTTTATGAGATATATTTACCTAAGGTTACCTTTACTGAACTTATTTTCGTAGTAATATTTTTATAAAGTGGTAGATATTTAAAATTTCTTCTCACGTAACTGTTATGAACAGGAACTAACTCACTTGAGGAATGCTGCAAATTCATCTTCTCTCTGTTGAACTTCTTATGAAAATAATTTATGTGTTTACAAATTCCTTGTATGCAACCTGCGTTTATTGTCCATAACAATTTTGCTTGCTTTTATTATTACCACATTTCGCCCGTTTGTATCTCACTAACTCACTCCAGCTGCACGCAGATGGAGCATCAAAGCCACTTCAATAAACATTACAACGCACACACGCATACATACATGCATATATAACTCCATGACACAACGGTATCTAAGCGAGCACGCACAAGTTTATTACCTAAATGATTTTGACTCGATTTCGTACACACCCTGCAGGAAAAAAATACACAGAGAAGAAAGTTATTGCTCTGTTGGAAATACTAAGACAGATATAGGCTTTGAAAAGATCTGGACAAAGTTTTAGTTTAGGGTCCTGCCAACATTGTTATTTGAAATTTGTACTGCTAAATATTTCTTTCTCTTTTTCGTCCGCTCTCTTAAGGTGGAACAACATTTCTCTCTCTTTTTCTCCCGCTCTTCTTTTTACCTATCAAATTTGAATTCAGTGACAACTTAAAATAATTTTAAAGTAAAAAAAGAAAATAAAAAAAAACATTAGTCTCTTTTTATTTTCTAAAAATAAACTATTCAAAGCTATTTGAGATCACAATGTAACTGTTATAATGCTCTCAGGTCTTTTGTTCCAAAATACATGAAAAGATATGTTCTAAACAGGCTACAAGAATCAAGAATAGATCAAATTGGAAAGAATTTTAATTGAAGAACTAGTCAGACTTTGCAAGCTTGGTATATGAGGGGCTCTGGGCAGAAACACAATGAAAATCTACACTACCAGGATTTCATTTCTTACAATCTACATATATCATTGCATCGTCTTTACTTGGAGGGTTCCTTCTCTGCTTACATATCTGCGAAAGTTTTGTGGGTGGCGCGAAGTCGTTGGAGAAGCGTATTAATCTAAGTTGAGAGAAAGGGTAGAAGGTCGAGTCTTCTCTTGGAAGTTCTCCATCGACTTCAATTTTAGACTACCAGACCATTGTAGCGTCTTCAAATCGAGGTGACTGTAGGTAATACTATTAAGCATCATCCATATACGACTTGTATGGTTGCCCGGTAATGGTGTAATCGCCGAAAACTGCATAGCCGATGAGCGTGCTAGGAACGGCATCCGTACCCAATTTCATTCGATTGGAAACGAGTTGGTTTTCTCATCATTTATGGTCATTTACATTTTGGCACTAGACCTATGGAGCTCCAGGAGGCTCGGCTATGCGTGATCATTCTGGACTAAGCATTGTCAATCTCGCTGTATTTATACTCGTAGGAGTTATGTCTGTACAATGTCCAATAGGTTCACACGCAGTGCGGCTAAATATTTTTTCGATAGGCGAAGTGGAGTCAACTTGTCACTTTCTCTTCCATTGCCCCGGACTGAGAATGAAACATATCGACAGTACATCATCGGCGTACAAAGTGAAATGGTCGGGTATTAACTGCCTCACGAATTTTTTGGTAAGCTCAAAGAGCTTTGTCTATTTATGAGGATCTGGAGATCGAATTTACGGCTAACAAAAAGGACAAACATATTTTCAATTGAGATCCATCGATTATCTTTAATATAACCTAATATAACCTAAACAAACCTAACTATGTAAAAATTGAAATTTTTAGAAGAGTACTCAAAAGATTCCTTTAACCGTTGTATGGTAGAAAAGTCAGGTCGCAAAAGTGCCAGACCAAAAGCCACCGCTATTAAGCCATCAAAATCACATTCTGTCAACTAGATCATCTTCTCAGATGATTACAATTTCCTTAATGGCTTCGTCAACAAACAAAATTGTCTCTATTGGCGCAAGTCAAATCCTCGTCAACAAATGTATCGTTTGGTGCGGTTTATGATATGGCAGCATCATCGGGTTTTATTTTTTTTTTAAATGAGGCAAGGAATGCCATACCATCAGTAGAATAGCGAGCGTAATAATACGATGTAAACCGACAAAATTTTAATAAATCGACGCGGACGATCTCTATTTCCAACAAGATGGCGCGCCATTCTGACGACTCGTTAATTTCGAGAAATGGTCCAGTGAAATAGCCGAGAAGATCTTTGGTCTCTGGTTTATTTTCTCTAGGGAAATGTTAAATCAAAGGTTTACGCTAATCAAATGCAAGACTCGAGGATCTCAAAGACACCAACCTCCTCACTATAACCGAAATGATGTACTAAGTCTTCTAAATTTTTTGCAAACGAGTGGATATATGCATTTTGTTAAAATCATAAATGGCATAAAAAAAAGAATTTATTTCATTCTTGGTTCTTATTGTTGGACCCTTAATTTTTGCAAATTTTCAAGGAAATGCGAAAGATTAAAAAATATTAGCTCTGACCAAACTCTTAATTATAAATAGATCCGTCAAGAGCGACTGGATTCTTTCAAGGGACTCCCCATTAGTACACTTGAAAGTCTACTGTTTTTCCTACCCAATCTCCGATGCTCTATGCGCTACATGTCATTACGAGATTCCACTATCGCACCGTGACACCCTGCTGATTCCACACACTTTATTCTTTATTGGCTTTCCAATTTCAGACTGGAGAACAACAAAAAATGGGGAAAAAAGGGAAATTTTGCTTTGGCGAAAGCAATAAAATTGCATTCATAAATCGCCCAATCTCTGCAAGTGTGTTCGCTGGTACTTTTGCCATTGCGTACTTAGAGCAGAATTTATGGAATAGCGGCGCTTGCAAATACACTTCGTATTACACTCGACGGTTGTTTCGAGTGCGTGAAAGTACCCTTACTTATAGTCGTGACCGAACTGAAGTTGCTTGCGCTTACAATGGAGGCGTCTGGATTCGCAGCTAATCAGTGATATTGAAGGAGTAGAGTGCATGAGTTGGGTTTGGGGGTGAAAAATGTAATATAGAGGTGATTGTAGATTGCAGCAAATACTCGGAAGTATTAGGAAAATATAGTAGTTTATTGTTTGGAAGAGTGTGTGCAAATGGTAAGTGTTGCCACGTTATGCTTCAGAAGTATTTGTTTCATACAATCCGATAGAAGTTGCAAATTTTGAGTGGTTAGATTACTTTTTTGAAGTGTGTTGAGAGGTGGACTATTTCCGCTGACCGAAAGACCGAGGTAAGTTTCTGAAGTCAAAACTAAAGCTTTGGAATGGACACCAACAAAATAAAGAAGTCAGCTCTTGTGAATTTGTATAACGATTTCCTTTATAAAAAATAAAATTGAGCTAATTCCAGTTTTTATTGTAAAACATAAGCATGAGAAGTCTCGAGATTCGACCATTACGTTTTCAGAAAGTAGGTTACAATAGGTGCGATAGCTGATCTTTAAGATGGGGATCACTTACGGGGACTACTATGTGTAGTTTTTTCTGTGACCGTAAAAAGCGAACTTCTGAATCCGAAAGTCAGCAAAGCGTCTTGAGGCTAAAACAAATTAGACAAACTACGCAATTAGAACTCTTTAATTCTGGATTCTGAAAGTTTTTTGGACGAAACTGCTTTAGCATCCTTCGACAACTAACCAGCTAGACATTTAAATTGTTTAGTTATGCTTATCTCTTGAAAAATCGGTATCCTCAAGATATAGTTGACTTTCAAGAAATTTCTAGCTCATAAACACTAACCTAAAATGTTTTTGACAATACCTACGACCCCGTGTAGCCTAATTATGACCTCGGAATAACCTCAGCACCTCAGCATAAAACTAATTCAAGGGCTTGAAAAGTGATCTAAGCCTTACACATCCCTTTAATACTTCAAATTCAAATTACCCTCATTTACTTCCAGAACCATTCGTATTCGGCAAAATCAAGTAATGAAACATATTTATCTCCTCTCTTTCAGCGAACAACACTTTTCAGAACTCAGCGTAGTATCGCATAAGCCATCAAAATTCCTTGCTGTAGTATGGATACGAATTCTGTTAGTCCATTGCCACCGCCAGAAGCACCGCTTGCTATGATGGAGGTCGAAAAATCGCCACCAGGGACACCAACAACGAATGATATGCCACCACCACCGGATGAAGAGAAGTAAGTGGAAATAATCAATTATCTACTTGAAGCTAATAAAATAAGACGCAGACAGTAGTGCGCAAAATAAAAGCAGACTAGATAGTAGAGACAAGACAATTTTGAGATGGGATGGGATATTAATAAAAATCGATATACTTTTTCTATTAGTAGCAAGAAACCCAATATAGTTTTTTTTCGCTTCACGGACGAAGAGATCCCTTTATGATCTTTCTTGGCTATTTTATATATCTCGATAAATGATCTTTGGATTTATCGACTTTATCGAAAATACACAAAATAAAATAATTAGTAAGACTTCAAGAGTATATAGGGAGAATAACAGGGAGATTTATCTAAACCGATTTTATGGTACGAATTAGTCTAAGAGCGCCCTTTGATAAGTTCAGAATGCTTATTGAAAGATATAGATTTACATACCATAAATATTTCTATACAGACGCTAGTTTTCATAATATTTACCGCAAATCTAAATGTAGGAATTAAAAGACTTTTTCGGGTAAAAAAGATAATGTTAAAAATTTGATATTTAGTATGTTTATAGTTACCACAAAATTTCTGCTAATCTATATCAGTGGGACTATAGAACACTTTTCCGAAAGATAAGTGTGCAATTTCCTTAACTCAATGCTTCAACTATCGTCTGTTTTTTTTATAGTTAGGTTAGATGGCTGATAAAAAATCTCACGTCGACTACTATATGTAGTTCTTTGTGATGCCATAGGAAAAAGAATTCCTGTTTTCCTACTATAAATTAGCAAAACGCTTAATTTCCATTCCCGCCAGCTCGATGGGATGTCTGAAGATATACCCTCCCAAGTGTTTAAGTCTTGACCTCCCAAAGGCGAGACAGTCACGAAGGAAGTGTTAAGTTGATTCTCCCTTTTTTCAACTTTTTCCATACAGCTGCTGCAGATGGAAGCCTTTTTGCGCAGACGCCAATGAAGCAATGACCCGTTAAAAGCCGCAAAACTGGGGAGAGGCTAAACTTACTGAAGGCTAAGAGATACCTAGATCTGTTGCTATCGATTTAAGGCAAACGTTTTTTGCAACAGCGCATGTACCAATGGTGGCCCAGTGCTGACCAAACTTCCGCGAGGTCCAGCTATTTAGTAGTCGAACACAAGAGGATACGGGAGCACTGATCCGCTGCCATTATACCGATAGTGGTTCTAGGGTGCCTTTTCTTATTAGCTCATCAGCCTTACAGTTCAGTCCAGTCTTATCACAAAGGCACTTCATAGTATTGATAGCGAGGTTAGACACTCTTCGATCCGTCCTGTACGCACTGTTAATGAGTTTAAGGATAGATTCGCCGATCTGCTATCTGAGTAGAAGAACACTTCCTGAAAGAGGCTGTACTCCGGAGTAGTTAGTCGACTGCAGCCTCCATGTCTACAACCTAGGCCTGAAAGACTATTGCAGTGTTAAAATTGATAGAGAACTTCTGACAGTAAATCTAATATATAATAATCTCCACCAACCTTCCTCCAAACTTTGACCCATCCGTGATTAAGCCCACAGCCCCTCTCCGCCCACGGCTTCTGTCAGAACTCCCTGGGCGGTGCATGAGCCAGCAGGACTCCATGACCCAAGTGATCCGGTATGAAATCAAAGTGAGTGAGATTTTTTTTTATGTACCTAACTTAACTTAACCTTAAAACGAAGTCTTGAGTGGCCGATCTGAACAATTTGTTGGGAGACTGCAACGTTGCCTTAGACAATAATCTATATTGACTTCGTTGAAGTTATGTCGTCAAATGAAAAGGCTTTCCATAAAAGCTTTTTATTCCGAAAGTTCAGTTTGTATGAGAGCTATAATGTTCCGATCTGAAGAATATTTTCAGACACTATTTTGGACAATATGCTTTATCAAATTTTGAAAGGATAATTTATCAAATAAAAAAGTTCTCTATATCAGAATATGATTTTGATCGATCAGTTTGTATGGCAAATATATGACATGGTGGCCCGATATCAACAGTTTCGACAAATGAGCAGCTTTTTGCTCAGAAAAGAACGGGTGTAAGGTTTCAAATCCATAGCTCGAAAACCGAAGAGTATAATTCGTAGATATACAGAAGGAAACACGAACAGACAGACGGACATGGTTACATCGACTCAGTTCTTCACGCTGATCATTTATATTTACATGGGTATTCCAAAGTAAACAGAACTTTAAGAATCTAGCGCCCCCTGGTGCCGCCATCTATATGTCGACTGATTAGAATCTGCTATCTTTATCGATTTTTCAGTGAGAATTTCATGACGTTTCCTGGATTGGAAGTGAAATTATTGCGTTTTAAGTGTCAGTTAAGTTTATGGCGATTATTGCCTATCCCGTAGCAAAGTGCGCGAGTGCTTTCAAAGTTTTCAAAGTGGCCGTGAAGACATAAATGACGATCAGCATATGGGTCAATCAAAATCCGTGATCACCGGAAATTCCTTCGAAATTGTGAGTGAATTCATCAGAAATCAGTCGAAGTCATCATTGAAATTCGTGGAAATGGAATTGAACATCTCCAAAACATCGATTTATCGAATTTTGAGACAACATTTGGGTTTAGGAAAGGTGTGTGCACGGCTTGTTCCTCACAAATTGACTGACGACCAAAAATTGCTCAAAATCCAACATTCGAAGGACATCATTAAAGATGTATATTTGACTAAAAATCACATTTTAACCATTGACCACTCCCCGTTTTCATCTGATATGACACCGTGCGACTTCTTCCTTTTGCTCATAACTGTATATAATTTGACCAAATGCAAAATTGTCAAGGTCCATTTGAAAATGTAGCCATTAAATGTGTCTAACCTAAAATACTTTTTTCAACATTTTCCCATTTCAATTCAAAGATACAATATCTACAATATATAAAAAGTAAAGAATATGCGGACTTACGCTTCCACTTAAGCAGCCAGTGTTATATACATGTATATACATATATACATATATTTATTTTTTTGTATATAAATAAATTTGTACTTCGGCCCAGCATTCGCCACTGCTTGTATACTTGAGAATTTCACTTCGCAATTCGGTAACCACTCATTTCCTGAGTTAAATTAAGATAGTTCCTGCGTCGTGTGGAATTTCGCACGGCCAATCAAGTGTCATGCCGTCACACTTACATATTTTCCGCACATATACCTACCTACATACATACATATTATAGTTATATCGTAGGCAGCACGGCTCTCTAATCGGTATATTTACCATACCTTGGCCACTTACTTTAAGTGCCCTCAAATTTAATTAAGTACATCTCGTACTTGTAGCTGGAGACAATGTGGACTCGTAAAGTGTCACCAGCAGCAACGCGAGATTGTTAATCGTGAGCCAGCGACGATCTGGCAATCAGTGCACATTGCTCATTTATTCGATGACTCGTTGTTGTACATACTAACACATTTTTCTATAAATTTTTTTTCTGTCTGTCCGTTGAATAACTAAGCAGATATTTGCTTGATAAACAAAACTGCTCGCTATCGCCGTAGCAATATCAGATAATTTGTTTTAATCTACATAAATAGATGCTGTGATATAACCACCTACTTTTATTTAATCGGCGGCTGTAGCTGAGTGTGTCGACTGCGTGACTAACACTCGGTGGGGCTTGGGTTCAAACCATAACAAAGAGTCTAGAGTCTAAGTGATCGAAGCAGTTCTTTCCAAAAGTGATTACTGCTTGACAAAAAGTTCATTTAGTAATGATATCAACCATTGATACTTAAAGGTGACTTAAAAATTGTACCGCTCTCCATTTATCCGATAATGACTTCTCGGCCAGAAGTAGCAGAGCCGTCAAAGTATATACACATTTCTTACCTACTTATGTTTACTTCAATTACTACTTACTGTTATAAATTTTACGGTGATTTATTTGTTATATGACTTTTTAGCCAAAGCTTTTTATCTAACTTCCCTGGGTCAGACTGTATTTTATATAATTTCTAGAGCTCGGGCTCGTTTAAATTGGAGGTTATTATAAATGCATACAGGGTTTGTCCGGAAAGAAATAGGCCTTTTCAGGCAAGGAAACAAAAAAGTCCGGGGGGCACATCTGGGTTGTGGAAGCGTTGGGATACCGATCTGTTTACCAGAAAGGCGGTGTGAGTCAGGGCGTTGTCATGGTTCAACTTCCAATCCGCTGCGATGTTTTGTCGGACCCGATTGGCCTTTCGGTGCGCGTATGCTCCGAAGTACCGTCGCGGCGGAAGAAAATCAGCCCTATTAGTTTCCGGACAAGCCCTGTATACAGTCGTTGGAACAGTCATAACGTTTAATAGAACATACAGTAATTTGGCTAAAGGCCGCATTACTAAAAATCTATATCTTCCTTCGAAGATCAAAATATTTGTACTTCATTGTTTCCGATGACCTCATTTATCAAAGATGGCTAAGATAAAGATTGTTGTTGTATCTTATTATATTCTTCTTTACTAGCAGTCGACATTGCCTAAGCAATTATAGCCGAGTCAACAATAGTCCAAATGCAGTTAGGTTCTTCTCCACTTGATCTCTCTAACCGAGTGGATGTCTCCCTCTTCCTCTGCTTCCATCGGCTAGTACGGAATCCAAAACCTTCAAAGCTGGAGTTTTCTCTTCGGCAAAATATGTCGAATGTCGCCACAGCTCATCCATCAACTGCGGCACTCGCCATTTCCAATGCACAAATGACCATAAGTCGTCCGCAAAATCTTCCTCTCGAACACTTCTATGGTCAACACATCAGATGATGTTATTGACCAAGCCGCCGCACGATATAGCAGGGCGAAGATGATGAGTTACTTGTAGAGTTTGCTCTTTTTTTGTCGAGAGAGCAATTTACTTTTCAAGTCCGAAGTAACAGCTGTTGGCAAGAGTGATATTCTGTGTTAGATTTCAAGGCTGATGTTTGTTATTGTTGTTTATGCTGGTTCCAAGATAGACGAATTATAAAAATCTGATCAATAATAGATTTTCCAGGTCTAAAGCAACGCTCTTATCAGCATGGTCCAATTAGTTTATTGACGGTAGGTTTCAGTCTTTCATAGACTACTCTCGATAAGGACTATGCGATATTAAGAAGGCTTTTTCTACAGAAATTATCGCGGTCCTTTTTTTGGATTGGGCAGATCACACTTACATATATTCCAAAGAAGTTGATGCATACACCTTGTCTTCACCGTCGTATTTAATTAGCTCGGCCAGTAATCCATCAGCCCTTCCACTTTGTTATTCTTCAGGTGGGTAATTGCTTTTCGAACTTCTTCATGATCGAGGAGTGAAACGTCTGTTCCTTCGTCTTCGATTGGGGAATCGGGTTCATCATCTCCTGATATTATGCTTTAACTGACATTCAACAGGCTGGAGAAGTGCTCCTTCCATATAATATTGAATAATCTAAGTAAAAATCTCCGAATGCACTTTATGTACTTCATAAAGACAAGCGTATAATAAACAATAATGATTATTTTGATGTGGAATTTGGCATAGATGTCACTGATAGTCTTACCAAGTTAGAGGAAAAATATGTCGACGAATGGATTTTCGCGCGGAATTTAATTTTAAATGTCTTAATATTTTTTGCTCGCTGTAGAGAGTAGTCAAAATTTCTTGACTAAGGTTTCATTCCGAGGAAAACGAAATCAAACTTAGTTAATTAGATATACTAGTTTATCGTTATTATTTTTGTACTTATAAGCAACTCATTTGCATATTTGTATACCTAACCCTATGTATGTATAAAAAAATGTAAGTACAGTTGTTGGGTATACATTAACGGTGTCAACGTGTAGACACACTCAAATTGCCCGATTAAACGCGTACATTGTTGTCGATGTCAGCGCACAAAGTAGAAAATGTTCACAGACACACATATATCTTTGTATATATATATATATATATGCTATATCAGTAGTATATGCTTTGTTATAAGCGTATAATAGTAATCGCATAATCGCTACAGCGTTGAGCCACCTACTTTTGCGAGCTTCCTTTGACATCCTTTTCGTTGTCAAACGCTGACCAACTGACCGCACACAATCAAAAGTTCGTAAATGAGGTTAGAAAATATAAAGTATGAGTATGTGTTAACCGAATTCATATTCAACTGAAGAACAATGTAGAAAGTTAATGTCACCGATACTGCGGCTTGACACAGTCCGAATGTCCGGTGCGTACACACCCAATGCGCAATGTATTCAACAGTTGATTGCGTGTTAAACCGACTTTTCCTTCTATCTTAATCTATCTTCTAATAATATGCATTTAACGGTATTTTTACAACTCTGAAGCGATTTATGCGATGAAAATTAGGTTTATATATTTGCCATGAATTTAAGAGGGCTTAAATATTTGCAATGTTGCAGAGGCAGCAATGTATAGTATACTATATGGCGCTTATGTCACGTGTCGTAGGTGAATAGTGGTGAAACGGAGGGTTATTGGACCCATTTATACATTTTAGGCTTAATTAAGCTTGTAACACCCTAAACTACACGTCCGTTTGGTCAGTATAAACGCGAAGTTGTCCCTAAGCCTTTAAGATATCAATCTGAAATTGCATACGTTTTTTTCTGTCTAAGAAGCTGCTCATTTGTTGGAATTGCCGATATCGAACCACCGATAAAAATGAAGTTCTTGTATGGAAAAGATATTGTGTTGCAGCCAAAGTTAAATTTTTTTCCTGTTTTTTTCTCAGAAATACTGCTTTTTACTTTAAGTTTTTTTGTTCCAATATTAAAAACTCTTCACCCTAATGATTATTGAGCTGTATCTATCTACATAAGTATATATATATATGTATGTATGTCTCTATTTAGTCTAGACACAAACTATTTCCAGCCTATGTTTATCACCTACTGGAAAAGCTACTGTATGATTAATAGTCTGTTAACAGCAGTGCAAACGCTTAATGTTATTTAGCAGCGATCTTCAGTTGATAACAGAGAACTTACAACATTTCGTTATTTCGTTGAAGCAAGTGCATGTACGTATGTATTTATACAGATTTCATCTCTCCGGCTCTCACCAAATGCTCCAATGCAATTTTATCAATTATCTGTGCAACGAACGCTGTACAGCTGACCGGCCAGTAAGTGTCCGCAGTTTGTGTGAGGCTGTTGGGAAAAGTAGAAAACCGAATAAAAACAAAAAACAGCTTCGAGATAATAAAAAATTCGTGATTTTGAAATAAAAATAATCTATAAGTGTTAGCAAAGCTTAATTGAGCAAGAATTTCTTATAAAGTGATTTAAGTAGTGGAGACAATAGTGGTATATAAGTGAATATGTGTGCATACATATGTTTGTTGATATGGGAGTAAAATGATTACTCAATAAATTGTAGGAAGCGCAATGAAATGCAGGTTATTTATTTTTGGAAAAAATTAATTAAAATAATTTTGGCATAATAATACATTATAAAAATTGAAACTTAAAAAAGTAAGAAAAATTAAATTAAATAAATTAAAATAAAATAAAATAAAATAAAGTAAAATAAAATAAAATAAAAAAATAAAATAAAATAAAAAATAATAAAATAAAATAAAACAAAATAAAATGAAGTAAAATTAAATTAAATAAAAAAAATTAATTAAATTAAATAAAATATAATAAAATAAAATAAAATAAAATAAAATAAAATAAAATAAAATAAAATAAAATAAAATAAAATAAAATAAAATAAAATAAAATAAAATAAAATAAAATAAAATAAAATAAAATAAAATAAAATAAAATAAAATAAAATAAAATAAAATAAAATAAAATAAAATAAAATTAAAATAAAATAAAATATAAATAAAATAAAATATAAATAAAATAAAATAAAATAAAATAAAATAAAATAAAATAGAATAAAATAAATTAAAATAAAATAAAGTAAAATAAAATAAAATAAAATAAAATAAAATAAAATAAAATAAAATAAAATAAAATAAAATAAAATAAAATAAAATAAAATAAAATAAAATAAAATAAAATAAAATAAAATAAAATTAAATGAAATAAAATTAAATGAAATGAAATGAAATAAAATAAAATAAAATAAAATAAAATAAAATAAAATAAAATAAAATAAAATAAAATAAAATAAAATAAAATAAAATAAAATAAAATAAAATGAAATGAAATGAAATAAAATAAAATAAAATAAAATAAAATAAAATAAAATAAAATAAAATAAAATAAAATAAAATAAAATAAAATAAAATAAAATAATAAATTGTAGGAAGCGCAATGAAATGCAGGTTATTTATTTTTGGAAAAAATTAATTAAAATAATTTTGGCATAATAATACATTATAAAAATTGAAACTTAAAAAAGTAAGAAAAATTAAATTAAATAAATTAAAATAAAATAAAATAAAATAAAGTAAAATAAAATAAAATAAAAAAATAAAATAAAATAAAAAATAATAAAATAAAATAAAACAAAATAAAATGAAGTAAAATTAAATTAAATAAAAAAAATTAATTAAATTAAATAAAATATAATAAAATAAAATAAAATAAAATAAAATAAAATAAAATAAAATAAAATAAAATAAAATAAAATAAAATAAAATAAAATAAAATAAAATAAAATAAAATAAAATAAAATAAAATAAAATAAAATAAAATAAAATAAAATAAAATAAAATAAAATAAAATAAAATAAAATAAAATAAAATAAAATAAAATAAAATAAAATAAAATAAAATAAAATAAAATAAAATAAAATAGAATAAAATAAATTAAAATAAAATAAAGTAAAATAAAATAAAATAAAATAAAATAAAATAAAATAAAATAAAATAAAATAAAATAAAATAAAATAAAATAAAATAAAATAAAATAAAATAAAATAAAATAAAATTAAATGAAATAAAATTAAATGAAATGAAATGAAATAAAATAAAATAAAATAAAATAAAATAAAATAAAATAAAATAAAATAAAATAAAATAAAATAAAATAAAATAAAATAAAATAAAATAAAATAAAATAAAATAAAATAAAATAAAATAAAATAAAATAAAATAAAATGAAATGAAATGAAATAAAATAAAATAAAATAAAATAAAATAAAATAAAATAAAATAAAATAAAATAAAATAAAATAAAATAAAATGAAATAAAAAAATAAAACAAAATAAAATAAAAAAATTTAAATTTATTTAAGTCAATGTACTAAATATAAAAAATGAATTTATTTTAGTAAAGTAAAATATTATTAAACAAATAAAGTAATAAAAAATATAATAAAAATAATTCAAAAAAAATATATAAATTAAATTGAACTAAATTATATAAAATTAAATTAAGTTAAATTAAATTATATATAAAAAACTAAATTACATAAATAAAAACAAAATTAAATACATAAATTAATACCAAAAAAATTTATTTTAAAAAAATACAAAATTTAACATGAAAAATATATAAAAAGTGCCATTTAACAAACTAAAAAAATATGAAAAAAATATTTATTGCAGATCGGCAGTTTGCATAAGTACATTTATGGAAAAATAACAAAAAACTGTTATAAAAATTAAAAACACAATTAATTAAAAACAAATACCTTAAATGCTACTTCTAAATATAACACGACTGTTTAACTCCTCTATAACACAAACAAATTAGTTTATATCACAAAAGCTTAAAATACAACCGCAAAAGTGGCTTCTTTGTCGAGTCTCACAGACGCTCATAAAACTACACGCACCCACACATATATTAAACAAAGCAAAATGCTTGCAGGCGAGTTGAAGAATGTGCAGCGCTGGCGTAAACGAACGTAAGTGTTGTGATAAATATGTATATAAATATCAAATAGAATATTTTAATTCATGGAAAATTTGAGCACCAGCTTAAAGCTTTATTCCAGTGGGATTTCAAAAGCATGCAAGTTGTAATGAGTAGTCTATTCAAATCAAAGGTCTGTATACTTACGAAGACATGCTGGATGCAAACTTAACTTTATTGCCATCTGAGACGGGCTTGGCGGCCAAGAAAGCATCAAACCAATAGCCTGTTCTGATGTGAATCGTGTTCCAGTGAGTGTGTTTTGCATCTAACGGAACATACAATAGTGAGAAGCGGCAAGGTCTGGACTATAGGGTAGGTGAGGCATAATTTCCAGCTGCTGTTTAACAAATTAACTGGTTTAACTGGTCTAGATATAGGCGGAGCCTTGTCATGATTAAAAGTTATTGCCTCATGTTTAATCGCGGGGCCGGGCGTTTTTCAGCAATCGCTCGTTTCAATTTGATGAGTTGTTGCTGGTAACGTTCTTCGTTAATGTGTTCACGTAGCTTTTGAAGCTAGTAATACTCTACGCTCTCCTGGTCTCAAAAACGACTTTGTGACATTCAAGCAGCATTTCTGAGATACAATATCGTCTTTCAATATCTCTTGCTGCATTTCATACGGCACCCAAGTGTGTTTGTATGTATCCGGCTGCTTTTAAAGTTTTAAGAATCCATTTAGCCATGTTCACATGTCCGTTTGTCTGTATGTTTCTCACTTTTTTGAATGTCAGTATGATACGCCCTTTGTAACCCAAGAAACTGCTCATTATGGATCCAAGAGTAGTTGAAGAGGTCTTTCTTCGGAAGTTCTCCATTAACTCAGGGGCCCTAGATCTTCAATTTCATCCTATGGAAAGCGAGTTCGTATTCCAATATCTTCTTGAGTTCTGGCATTGTACCAATGGACTTCCAGTGGGCTCAGAAAACACTAGTCAACAACCGAAACTTTTGAGATGCCGAGATCTTTCTAGCCGAGAGTGAACCGTAAGAGGTCATCCGAATTACCTAACTACTGGGTCTTAGCAAAGTCAATCTATTCGCAATAGTTTTTCTCAATGCACACTGTCAAATAAGCTTACACGCGGTGCAGATAAATATTCTGTCGAACGCCCTTTGTTAAAACCGAAGGAATGGATGGAGAAAAATGAGGTGTCCCGCTATTTAGTACTAGAACGCAAGAGGATACCGTAGCACCGATCCGTTCTCATTCTACCTACAGCGGTTCTAGGGTGCCTTTTCTTGCTAGCTCATCAGCTTTACAGTTTCGTGCGATTCTGTTGTGACCCGGTTCCGACAACAGTCTTATCACAAAGACACTCAATGCGAGTGATAGCGAGGTTAGGCGCTCTTTGACCACGACCGAAACTAACTTATTGATATATCCATTTTTGGTACAAACAACCTCCTTTAACTCTATTATTACAAAGAGAGGAATTTGTTCAAATATTAAAAAATATTAAAGATATTTTTTTCGACTATATCTATAATTTAGGTATATAAAAAGTTGTTTGAAAACTATAATTTTTATATTATTTAAAGAAATACAGTTAATTAAAGTCAATTTAAACTGCCTTGAGCATTTCATATCCAGCTCAATATATGATATAAACAAATTATTTAGGCGTCCTCTGAACTATGTATGTTACCATCTCTTTATTTTTTCACAAAATTCATTTGTAATACCGCCCGCTAATAACAATAACACCAATGTACCAACAACATACGCATCACTTTCCATTTACCGCCCATCAATTCATTTACGCCAAAAATTTACTGTCATTTCATTATGCTGTAATTTGCATGCCACGGCGTATGAGTAACATGCCGCGAATACTTCAACCTAACAACTACTATCCTCATAATATACACGTACAAGTACAAAGTATATACACACACACACACACATTTGCGGCCACTTACTCACGCATTCATAGCCAATTTATTATTTTTAATTAAATCAAAAATGTGCGCACGCGTGTGTGTGCCGAGGTAGGTGCGCGTGAAATTGTCGCTCGTGTTAAGTAATAGCACCGCCAACAATAACAACTACAAATATATGCTATTCTACATAAATAAATAAGCTCAATAAGCTGGCGGCTAGTTTGTGGAGCGTAAACTTTGTCGGTGCAAAATAATCGTTAAATCGAATAAGAACGCGCCGTCGTCGTCGCCGTCGCGTGTCCACCCACCAACAGCAGCGTTCGAACTAATTTTAATACACACACCCAATTCGTGGCGCTGTGTTGTGCCAGTGGTAATGAAATGCTAAACTTGGCATGTTTTGCTGGTTATTTTTACTTTTACTAACAGCGTTTGTTGTTGTTATTCGTATTTGTTGTTGCAACTGGTTCTAGCTGTTGGATGGTCAACTACCCACTCCTCAGCGCTTGTGCCAAGCAACAGCGCACATTTGTTATCCTGGCCAGCCTTAATTGTGGCACGCAAACATAACGGTAATCAAGGCATTGGCGCGGGATTTGGTGGACGCCCGGCCAAGGCGGATTCAACAGTTGTTTGCCTGGTGTGTTGACCAAGTTTGTTTGGCATATGCTTAAGGTGCTCACTTTTTGTTGTTTGTTGTTGGTTTTGTAGTGATTTCAGGTAACTTTTATTTTTGTATTTTTGATTTTTGTTGGCCTTAAAGGCACAGCTGCTCAGCACTCTTTATACGGCATAACGAATGAGCAGGTCAGATGTCACTGCAGAGTCACTTGGTTTCCTCGATTTCGTTTGTTTACCCTAATCCCAAATATTTTTGGTGCGTGAATAATACAAGTGCGCTCACCTGGTGGCTATCAATCATAATTGATTGAAATTGGAACAAAAGAAGTGAATTGGAAATTTGTTTTTCAACAAAAGGAGTTGAGATGTTACAACTCTCATAGCTGCCAATCGAACACGCATGCCGTGTGACGGGTGTATTATCCTCATATTATGTGTTCTCTAAATTTATTAACATTAATATTAATGCATGATAATAATTGAAACTGCTTAAGAAGAATTATTTTTGCCTGAAGTCAGAGTGGTCTATCACAAGTTGTTTGAAACAACACCGGTTTAAAAATAGCGGTAGATATATAGATGGAAATTGAGGCTTTGTACTGCGAGCTGTGGTCTATTGTGTACTCTCCTATATCACATATGGTCAAAAAGGTCCAGCATTCTGAACAATTTAAGGAACTTGCTGGGCGCGACTGAGGAGATGTGGTTCCTGTCCACGTATGTAGGATCCTAGGTTATAGCCTTGAGTAGCAGTTAGTAGCATTAAGTGATTTCTAGTGGTAGAGAAGTAAAAAGTGCTGAATAGAGGCCAATCAAATCCAACCCTGCCCATATAATTTTCATATATGTATATTGTAGCATTAACAGTGGTAGCGGTTAGCGGTACTAAGACTGAGGTGTATGGTAGCTATATGCTATAGTGGGCTAATTTGAGCAATTCCTGCGGAGATTCTACTCTTACCTTAAATAATAATTCGAGCCAAACTTCGAGAAGATCTCTCGTCAAATAAAAAGTTTTTCACACAAGGACTTGTATTTTATCGTTCCGTTTGTATGGCAGCTATGTGATGGTGGTTAAATATTAGCGGGTCCGACAGATAAGCTGACTCTTGAAAAGAAAAGGATATGTGCAAAGTTTCAAATTCATATCTCAAAACTTTGGTAAGACATGACTAAATCGACTCAACTCATTCCGCTGATCATTTAAAGGATGATCAATTCGAAGCACTATACAAAGAAACTTAAAATTTTATGGGGAATGTTTATTGTCATTCGAACGAATTTTGTTTTGCAATTATTTTTTGATTATCTCTTTCAAATGTTGGCCGCGGCTATATCTTAGACGGTCCATCCGTTGAATCCCATTTTCGAGGACTCGTTCGAGCATTTCGACTGGTAACTGTGTGATTCGCCATTTTGCGTAATGTTTTACTTCAAGCCCTGATCAGAAGTGTCCGTATACAGACTTTACACATCCTCAAACAAAAAGTCTAACGGGGTAATATCACACGATCTTGGTGGCCAATCGACCGACCGAAAATTTGAAATTATCTGCTCATCAAAGTGTTTTCTAAATAACTGCATTGCTTGATGCGATGTGTGAGAATTGGCGTCGTCTTGTTAAAACCAAATGTCCCTGAGTTCAGGACCTTCAAATTCAGGCTTCAAATAGTCGGTTATTTTGGTTGCCTTTGATTGTTATGCTCTCACCGGCATCAGTTTTGAGGAACTATTAACCGATGACTCCACCGACCCACATCAAATCGTTATTTTTTCTGCATGAAGTGTCAGCTATTGAATCTCTTCTGGTTGGTCTTTGTCCCAAATGCAGTATTGTGCTTGTTTCCGTACTGTTCCGAACCAGATGAGATGGACCTCATCACAGAACAAATTTTGGCTCGAAAACATCGTCCAGCCGTAGTCTTTCCATGCTGAAATGCCAAACAATACTGAAGAAAATTAACATGACAGCGCACGATTCACTCGTGTTCTTTCCAAAAGAGGGTATTGAAAAAAGTACCTCTACCTTGATCTCCCGTAATATATGTATATATTTTATAGAGTGTGCCCAATTTTCTATCGGGTGTTACAAAACTCGTGGCAAACTTAGAATACCCAGAGGTATAAAAAGTAAACAACAAACACAACAGAAGCCAATCGCAGTGCCAGCTTAGAATTCATTCATCATATTTTGAATCAATGAATGCCCTTATGTCTCTCGACTTAGGAATAATAAAATATATTTGTTCAGACTCTGATGCACCGAGCTAGAGACTATATACTCATATAATACTTGTAGATCAGAAGATTCAAAAGGTGTAAGAGAAAGAAATATAAAACATCTTCAGCGAGGTGAGCATTCACTCCGACAGCAGAGAGGCATTATGCCTTAAAATTTATTTAAGGGATGCCCGAGCTTATTAACGAAAGCATCACAGTACTCTGTTATGGAACGCATTCGGAATACAATGGTGACTCATGGAGTACATGTGGATTGCTATCTGACCAATGACGCATATAAGCCTTATCGCTAAAGATGAGTTTTCAATCATTCGAATCATTTCTCAAATTGTTACTCAGCCCAATTCACGTACATACGATGATTCTGGTGGTCAAGCGGTTTCAGTTCTTGTGTCAATTTGGTCTTGTAAGGATGTAGGCCAAGAAATTTTCGAAAAAAATAGCAACAATGACGTCACAGAGATGCCCCAACACTTGAGAACGACGTGTGAAAGACTAATTTGGATCTTTCCCAATTGATGCACCAGCGGCAGCAATATTCACGCACTACGGCCACTTCCTTGTGTCACTGGCACGGGAACACTTTGTACTGTGCTTGTGGATTCAAATTTTTCCTCTAGACAATCGATTTTTGATATGATAGGACGATTATGACGACCATAAATTGACTGACTACCAATTTCTGTAGTACATTTCAATAATTTCACCTCGTATGTCTTGATGAAATTGCAAACCTTACTGAAGAGAAATGTCAAAAGAACGGGGAAAATATGGCGTCGTTTGCGATCCCTATCGGTCTGCTTTTGTAAAACTTTTTATAACCTCTTTTTATTATTAAATCAGTTTATTTGATTTATACGAGTATTTAATCGATTCAAAGAGAGCTTATACATTTATTTAATTTTTGTTAATTTTTAATAAGAAATAAATAATCGCAACATTCCCTTGTAAGTTTTTTTGAAGATTGAGTTTTTTGTAAATATTGCATAATATTATATATGCTATACTCTATAAGAGTATGTACTCTATAAAGAAGTGTAATTGCCATTTACATGCCTTTACGGTTTTCTTTTTTTAACTATGAACATAACCTTACTTCAAAACAATTAATGAGAGTCTTAGGCCAAATTTTATAGCATTATAAAATACTCTAACGAAATAATAATCTTTAATAATTATTTTCAAGTCGATAACTTTTACTTTTCTCTGTCTAACTTCACTGCCACAAGCAAATATGAGGAATTTTCTGTTTTTCTAATGTATACTGTTAGTCTAGTATATATATATTATATATTGCATAGTATATATATTCGTATGTATGTACATATATATGTATATTTGTAGCAAGTGCATTGTAATTGAAGCATTAATAATGTTAGATAATTAATGTGATTATATTTACCACAGAAAGATTGCAGCCAAAGAGTTCAATACTCACATGCAACAAGAAAATAATGTGTATGTACTTAATTTTAACTTTCGCTATTAAATAAGTTGCTGTGTCTAAATGTATCAATAATGCAAGGTAAGTATAATATACTTTGTTTGGACGTCTAATAAAAATAGATTTTAATGTTTGTTCACTTATTACATAAACGTTGTCATACCGTTCCCACGATCTCGATCGAAAGTTGTGAACTTGTAGTTTATGTAATTATAAGACCAGTGCAGAAGCCTTTGAAAACGGTAAGAAGCTTAAATAAATCATATTTTGTTGAAACTTATTAGAAACGAAAGTTAAAATAAATGATAGGAGAAAGAATTTGTGGGTGATCAGTAGTCGGGAAGAACAAAAGGAGGGCGTGGTTCAATTTTCAAGGGTTAAAAACAAATTTTCTTGATTTCCGGCAAACTCATAGGTAATGAAAATATCTATAATTCTTGTAATTCCCTCTTTCACCTAAACTGTATCTTTTCATAGGACTTGCGATCGAATCGAGACAAGCCGTTTTCAACCCATAAAAATCCAAATACGGTCTCTCCTTCCTTTTTCCTTAGATTTTAAGGTAAATATTTTTCTTTTCAATTCGTGAAAATTAAGGGTACTTAAAAAATATAAAATAATAAAATATTTGGCTCGGCTATAATCGCGTAAGCAGTGTCTACGCCAGTAAAGAAGAAGAAGAAGAAAAAATATATATCTATCTAATATCTGACTTTCATTATTGTTGTTTGTGGAAGGCTTCTGTTATTGCCTAAAAATATCTCTACTTTTCTCTTGAACTCTCCTGAGGCCGAATCATCAGCTGATGTTATTGTCCAAGCCTCCATACCAATGATGAGCTACTTGCCAAGTTTGATATTTGTTCGTCGACAAAGGACTTTACTTTTCAATTTTCTGCTCAGTGCGAAGTTCTACCCGATTCTGTTGACAAGAATTGTTCTGGGCTAGATTTCCAAGAAGACATTGTTGTTAGTACTGGTTCCAAGATACACGAATTTATCTACGGCTTCAAAGTTATGACTGTCAACATTTATGTACGTGGGAGCCAAGTCGGGAGTACGATTCCTGTTTATTTGATGACAAGAGATATTTCGTCTTGCCCTCGTTCACTGCCAGACCCATTTTCTTCACTTTCTTATCCAGCCTGGAGAAAGCAGAACTAACGGTGCGGGTGTGGAGGCCAATGACATTAATATCACCGGCGCTCGCTGTACACTCTAATAGAAGATCGTACCTTCTCTATTTAGCCCTGCAGCTCGGTTTATTTTCTCTAGCAATAGATTGAAGGACTTACAATATAGGGAATATCTTTCTATAAAAATCGCTTGGTATCGAAAGGCTCAGAAAGGTTCTTCCCGATTCTGACGGAGCTTTTGGGTCAGCTTATACATCCGTATTAGTTTTACGGGGATTCCAAGTTCAGACATAGTGGCATAGAGGCCTTTTCGTGCTGTCGAATGCGGTGTGTGTCGATCTTCCTTTCCGTCGACCCCTGCCGCTTTGCTTCAAGTTGCTTGAAATGCCGTCCCACGGACCCTTATACCGAGTTGCTGATGAGTGCTCACAGAAAGCAAGAGTACAAGTCTACTGGACCGTAGAACCGTTTTGCTGTCGGTTGTGACTGTGACCTTCTCGACGTCGACACTCACGTTTCCAGGGTGCGCGGCAAGGATGCAAGTTTAGAAATTGGATACTGCCCTACGAGTGTAACTGCTAACCCAGAAGCTTGACTATACCTCATTTCTTTATAAACTCTTTAAGGGCACTGTACCCTTATCCTTGAAGATCTGTCATAATTGTTATTAGATGTGAATCAGCCATCGAATATCAGGTCAAATGAAAACAGCTTACCTTAAACTTTGCCTCCAAAGGATCTAAATTCTTTGACACTAAGAATTTGAAGAAATTTTCATCTCGTAGAAGTGACTTTACTAATTATTTCATTAATTCCAGCTTTATGTAAATTGGAGATAGAGAAACTGTATGAAAAGACACCACAATTTTGTGTATGACGTTTTTTTCGCCAACCATTAACTCGTTTTGAGGTTCTGTATCTATTCTTCCTTAAACACGCTAGGGAATTTGGTACACTCAGTATTTTGAAATCTGTCTCTGGTTATAATATTGGCATGGTTGGGAAAGAAGCAATTCCATTTTCTCAAAGGTTTCGTTTAAATATTTCGTTGAAATATAGGAATAATAGCATAGAAATCGCCATTGTGAAGCAGAACTCTTTTAAGGCTTCTTTTTGAAGAATTTATGAAAATCTTTCACTGTGCTAGGTCTTATGAGATCTTAAATGTATCCATCAAACCGTCAATATTAATACAATAAGTTAAGCCGTCTCTTTAAGCAAAAAGGAAGTGATTTGCTTCTCACGATATCTTAACTAGGAGGAAGACACTCCTAACAAATAACAAAAGTAAGCTCCTGCTTTTGAGCCTAGATCCAAGCAACTCAGATGAGTTTATTGGAAGATTTATTTTCTCACCAAATCATTTAGTTCACCCTGAGAAAACGATTTCAGACTGTTTTCATTATCAAATTCAAAACTTAACTAGCCATCGGGTTCTGGTGCAGCACCATCTTCGTCAGAACTTGAATTGTCTTCCACGGTAGCAGAGGCCTTAGAACACCGATATTTCGGTCTCAAGAGGAATGGTATTCCCTATTGACTGGGTTATGAAATTGGTTGCTTGTGTTTTGAATTTTTTTCTTCACATTACTTCATTACATTGCATGGTTCCTTTGATAACAGGATAACAGAAACTGTCAGACGAATTCACACACTTCCGCACAGACGACATTGCACTAACATAAAAATGCAAAAATTGGATATTTTAAATTTATGCAGCAAACAGCACTGCTAATTAACAGCCTCGATTAACAGTGAGAGAGCGCAAATCTCTGTATACAACAGAATAGTGATCAAAATGAGCTGTTATCACGCTCACAACGCTCACTAAACCCGTCCATACAACTGATAAGTAGCTGAGTAAAATTCACAACAACTACAACAGCAGCAACAATTATAAACAGATTGCTCTTGCACATCCGCACAACCCAAATGTAGCCGGCATCAGCGCCAAAACCGTAAAATGAAAACAAAAGCCGACGAATGAATATCAACCAGACACATGAATTGGTCACACGACGGGCCACAACTTTAGTCGACGCTTGATATTGGCGCCGATCGGTTGGCATATAGTGAGTTAAGTGATCGACGAGCAAAAGTGTGGTTTTATTGCGATTAGAAGTGTGGCATAAGGGGTTAGATGAGTGTGATTTCAAAAAAAATTAATTTTTCACTTTTTCACCAGAAAAAAAATCAAAGCAAAGTGTGTAAATTAGCGTAAACAGAATAAGCAAAACGTAAAGGATGAGAAATCATTTGTTTAGAGCGCTGCTGTGAAGTGATGTGAATATATGTATGTATGTATATCTATACCACAACATTATAGACTATAATTGTTCGCGTACATTCAGCATATCAGGACTTAGTGTTTACTTCTAAGAAAATAAAGCGTTTTGTGTTGTTTAAATGAAAAAAATAAGAAGCAACAACAATAGAAACAACCTGCAGATTAGCAAAAATCGTCGGAAAGTGAGCGTAAATTAGGTCGTCGATGCTATTTATTTCGGTGAGGCTAAACGCATGCCGTCGGTCGGCACTTAAGAAATAAAAAAATTAAAAAAAAAAAAAAACAAAACAAAAAAAAAAAAAATAAATAAAAACAATCAAGCGGAAATAACCACTTATAAATAAGAAATTGTTTCAATAAAATTTGTTTTGTGTGCAAAGTTCTGCTAGAAAGCTCAGTTTCACCGCAGATTTGTTTTAAAAATGCAAATATGTAGTACATACATACATACCTACTAATCTACAATCGAAATCCAAAGTTTGCTTCATGAAATACTAAATATTGATATGAAATTTTAGTGAAATAAATATTATTAAAAAAATTATAAAAACTTTTTATTTAATTTTTTTTTTATTGTTAAAAAATTATAAAAAAATTAAATGGTTTTTCGAATCGAATATATAGTATTTATAACAAAAATATAAAAAAAAAATTATTTTTTTTTTAATATTGGAAACCGTATTATTTAAAATAATATTAAAACAAAATTTATAAAAAAGTTAATCATAATTTTTCTAACGGTAATGCTTATATTAAAATATTAAAAAAATAATTTATGTCAGCTATTGAAATGAAATTTTATTTGTATGACATTTTACTAAAATTTAAAAATATAAAAATATATTATTATATATACATATATAATATTAGTTGGTTCAAATGTTATAAGAATTATATTCGAAATATTATTTAATGCAAAATAAATAAAATAAAAAAGTTTCAGTAATTTTTTCAAACGAAAATACGTTAATTTAATATAGAATTGTAAAGTGTATTTGTAAAATTGTAATAAAAATTTCAAATACTAGAATAAAAGAGACTTTTAATTAAATTTATTAAAAAAGTACATTTAAAGTTAATAAAAAAAATATAAAAAAATATTTGAACCATAACGATTTTTATTCATAAAATAATAAAAATTCTTTTAATTAAATTTATTAAAAAAAGTACTTTTAAAGTTAATAAAAAAAATATAAACAAAATTATTTGAACCATAACGATTTTTATTCAAAAAATAATGTTCAACTTTAAATTATTTCTACAATCGGATTCTTAAATTAGCTTCATGAATAAATAAGTTTTAATATGAAATAATAATTTTAATAAATAATTTTTAATAAATAAATAAATTTAATAAATAAATAATAATAAAATTTCAGTTAGTTTTCGAATCGTTCATATTTTTAATACAAAAGTTTGTAAATATTTTAGAGTGGGATAAAACGTTAGTTAAAAAAAAAATTAAAATAATTAAATTAAAATTTCGAATATTGAAATAAAATAGTCTTTCAATTAAATTTATTATAAAAATTATTTGTAAAGTTTATTAAAAAAAAATTAAATAACTTCTAATAATAAAAAAAACAAAATAAAATAATAAAGAAAAAAATAAAAAATAAAAAAAAACAAAAATATTTTATTTATATTTATAATTCTTTTTTTTCATTAGATGTTATTTTTTTCAATTAACTTTAAAGTATTTTGTTATTTGTTTTTATTTTTTTATTAGATTTTTTTTTGAAACGATAATATTCAACTTTAAAATATATCCACTATCGAAATCTTAAATTTGTTTCATGAATGGACAAATGTTGATATGATATAATATTTCAGTGAAATAATAAAAAAAAAAAAATTTTCTTTACATAAATTTAAGAAGTATATAACACATTTTAAGTGTTTTTCGAATCTTTCATGTTTATTATAAAAGTTGTTATGAATATATTAGGGTGGATCGAAAATCCGAATGTTTGTTTTCGCTTTGTACTAAAATTGGTAAATATACAGTTCTAGGAAAGGTGTTCCAAGTAGGCGCGCCTAATTGTAACGGAAAGGTCCTCCGTCTAAAGCTATTCTGTTTTTTTTTTATTATCAGTTAGAATTGTTTGTATCTCGCTTTCAACTACTTGAAAAAATATTTTGTTTTATGGCTTCTATAGGAAATTGAATGCTCTTCAGAAAACTTCCAAAAAGATCTTTTCGCAAACCTAATAATTTACAGGACATTAACCATTAAAACTTGATTTTAAGAAAAACTAATTTTTTTATTTTTTTTGATCTACCCTGTATATGTACATATGTACTTATATAAAATGCTGTTAAAGATTACATTGAAAATTTAAGGGATCGTTAATGCGTGACTTTTAAGTAATATTAAATATAAATATACATTAATAATAATATTAAAAGTTAAAAAACAACTTAAATGTATTGAATATTAAAATAAAATTGTGTATAACAAGAATATTGAAAAAAAATAAATAAATAAATACAAAAATAAAAAAAAAACTAAAATTTAATATTTTTTATTGAAATTTAAAAAAATGTTAATATATTTTAAATATTATTAAAAAAAAAGATATTTTAAATGAAATATTAAAAAAAAATTAAGTAAAAAGTTTTAATTATTTTTTCGAATTTATTTACATTTTTTTAAATTTCAAAAAGAATATAAAATTTTCGTTTTAATTTTAATTTTGTACTTATTTATTTTTTCAATATTATATATATATAAATATCAAATACGGAAATAAAACTGTATTTCAATTATAATTAAAAACAAAAAATTCAGGTTTAAAATATAAAAAATTTTTAGAAATATTGCATATGGAAATGAAATATTTTTAAATGAAATTTTATTTAAAAAAAAATAGAAACACATCAACTATTGAAATATTGAAATCTGAAGTAAATTTAGTTATTTTTTCGAATCAGTAAAACTTAACTGTAAAATATAATATTAAAAAAATATATAAAATACTGAATATTAAATATCAATGACAATTTTTTTAAATGTTCGATAAAAAAATAAAAAAAGCCAAAAGCTAAATTATTACCGAAAATATATTTTTATTTACTTTTTTTTAATTAAAAAAACATAACATTTATCTTGAATTAAGAGGGTATTCTACTTTAAAAATCAAATTTTGGGCAGTTTTTTGAATTGTATTTAAAAAAATATATATATATATTTTTACTATCCAGTTTTTATTGTCTTTTTATTGATATCTTAAGAATACAGAAAAAAAATTTACAAAAAAATATTACAAATTAAAATAATTAGAGGGGGGCGCGGGAGAGACAGGTGTAAGAAAAAATGGCGCATCCTGGTGACATTGGTCCTGACTCTCCTGGTGGTCTGAAAAAAAAATCAAAAGAAATTCTTAATCAGTAAGAATGCTGTTATAGTCCCCACCTCAGGGAACACGAAAACCTGAAAATAAAAATCATTTCTTACGCTTTTTTTCGAAATTCCTGAATTTTTTTAAATATTAAAAACAAAAATTTTGATACGATGATAGTAGGAACGATAAAGGATTATATAAAGAAGGTTCACACAAAATTTCAAGTAAATTGGTTGAATAGAACTTGAGATAATGCCGGTACCGTGTGGAAAAAAGTAGTTTCGAGAAAAACGCGTTTAAAGTTTAGGAGACAATTCTAGTGAGCACGGACGCCAGCTCACAAAATCGGCTGTATCTCCGAAAATAAGACGAATTTTGAAAAATCCTTCCAAGATCATATTTTTGAAAGTCTAAACTTTAAATATATGAAAAAAGTAAAAAATCGAATATTTCAAAATTCTAGAGTAGAATACCTCCTTAATATTATTATAAAATTTGTAGAAAATTTATTTATTTTTTTTTTAAACGTGGCCGTGAAGTATTAGTTCCAGTAGAGAAAATATCGAATACTTTTTTTTTACTTTTTTTATATATAACAAAAAACACAAATTTTAAATAACAAAAAATTAAATTTTATTGGAAAAAATATTAAAAAAAAAATTAAAAGTAAAACAAATCAAGTAATATGAATAATCTAATATATAAATAAAATATTTCTATATTTGAAAATAATATTGTTGAGCTTGCATATTGAAACAAAAAAATAAATCACATTTTTTTAAGTAATATTTAATAAAAATATGGATATTGCAATGATAAATTAATTAGAAAATCTTGGAAAAATATTTTTGCTATATTTTTTCGAATCATTAATATACATATAGTAGTAATTTTATAAAAAAAGCTACATTAAACTTTCAAGAAATCATAAATATGTATATATACACACATATATGTACACGCAAATATTTTGTGCTAGCGCATATTCGTAAAACTAGAATATATTTTCTATTGAATTGTTCAAAATATAAATAATTTTTAATCTATAATATATAATATTCCGCAAATTAAATATTTCATATTTTTTATTTAATTATTAAAATTTTTTTTAGTCTAAAATTGCAAACTGTGGCAAAAAATTTTGTAAAAAAATATTTCCTGTTTAATTATTTATATATGTTTTAAACTAATATTGCAACTTTTGTCTAAAAATCCCTTAGAATTATTTTTATTAAAAACTCATAAATTTACTTAAAAAATTTGCGCACTCTCAATCACTTACTTCTGTTTACACGCGGCGCTAAACAAAATTTCATTTGTATTGAATTAATTTATCTCAATTTCCATTTGAATAATTAGTAAGTATTCGGAATTTCAGTGCAAGCAAATATTTACACAAATACAACCTTCAATAGGAGCTGGCAATTATTTGTGTGCGCGTTTATATTTACAATTTTCAATAAACAAACACACATGCACACATATAAAAAACATAAACACATATGCGCGATTGTGTGCGTGTGTGTGTCAGTGCGCTAATTTCACAGTGTCAAGTGCAAAGCTAATGAAATTGTCGCAAAACATTTGGCTGGAGTTATCTAAAAGGCTGCAGCACCCACAGGCACATCCATATGTACATGTATCTCACATACATAACCGCTTAATGCCACACACAAACACGAAGCAGATAAATATAAACGCTTTTCATTAGACACTTCGTGTCGCAGAAGCTGCGCCCACGTTCGCTGATTTTCGTGTGTTTTTTGGGATTTTTTTTTGTGATTTGTTTTTTGTGATTTTTTCGATTTTTTTCTAATTTTTTTTGGTGTTGTTTTTGTGATTTAGTGACGTGGAAAGTGAAAATTTTGTGTTCATCGGTGTCTTTTTTTTTCAATACAATAAATATTTCTCAGCAATTTGAACTTTTCAGTGCCATTTGAACTTGAATCGATAGTCACTCGATTATTGTTGTTGCTATTCTACAAGTAAACAATAAAATTGTAGTTGGAATTATATAGACGGAGACTGGATCTTTTCATGCGTGATCGCCATTTGAACAAAATGCCACGGGGTGGTACAACAACAGCGTGAGTTTGAATAAATTTGTAAATAATAAGCACGAAAAAAAGTGCAAAACAGAACTGTGTCTCGCAAAGCTTTTCAGATTTATCAATTTATTTTAGTAGTGACACATACATATATACATACATATAAAACTTGCTGACAACGATTTCAAATTGGGTTGAGTCATCCTCATTGAGGTTTCCATTTGCACAGCGTGTCAATCTCTAATAATGTTACTAACTATAGCTTACTAATTATAAATACTTTTTAAATTTATGGGTCGCAATTTATTAATTAATTTTTTTTTTGTATATTAAGTTGTCTCCCTTCGGTTATTTCCCTTCCGCTTTTTTGCTCTTTATTCAATGATTTATAAAAAGTGTTACTGTGATCGGTTTTAGCTAAAATATGCGCCGTTTCGAATGATAATCAGCTTCCATCTAGATGTCAACTTTAAAATACCCCCCTCGTAGAAACCCCCTCCTTATTTGCGAAGAACTCGGACAGCCACTTTTCACAAGCCTCTTTTGAGTTCAACTTTATAACAAAAAGGGCCTTCACCATGGACAGGAACAGGTGGTAATCACTTGGCGCTATGTCCGAGCTATATGGTGGATGCGATAAAAACTCTCATTCGAGGTCCCGTGGTTTCTAACGAGTCATCAACGAAGTGTGTTGTCTTACGTTGTCCTGGTGGATCACTACTCTCTTTCTGTTGGTCAATTCTGTACGTTGCTGGTCTATCGACTGCTTCAAGCGGTCCAGTTGTTCACAGTAGATGGTAGAATTAAGCGTCTGACCATATGGGAGCAGCTCATAGTAGATGATTCCCTTCAAATCCCATCAAACACACAGCAAAACCTTCCTGGCCGTCAATCCCGGCTTGGCCGCAGTTTGGGACGATTCACTGGGCTTCGATCACTACCGTTTTCACTTGATATTGTCGTATGTGACTCATTTTTCATTTAAAAATGGGTCGAGTTCGTTCCGTTTTAGCAGCATATCATGCGGCAACCAAACATCAAGCTTCTTACACGATTCGAGAATCTTTATTGGGGTTTTCAATACTGTACTAGATAATGGTCCAATTCCAATACCTTCCAAAAATCTGAACGAAAATGTGGAAATCTGTTCAAAATACTGAGACAAAAGCTAAAAGTCTTAGGACGGAGCACAAACTGATGATATTTCCTCTTAATTAAACGATATATAAAGACTGATGCCCTCAAGAATCGGCTGACACTTCCATTGCTAGAAGCGAAGAAAGAGTTAACTTCGGTTGCACAGAAGTACTAACATAAATATAAATTATTCGCTACCAGAACTTGAGTTTTGATCGATCAGTTTACATGGCAGCATTTTTTTTTCGGGTGAGGGTGTGGAAAATGCCTGCCGCATCAGCGGTACTGTCGTCACAGAAGTTGTATGTGCCACTTGCAGGTCACCAAAAATACCTCCGCTAAGGTACCGTCGCTTACTCTGGAACCACATTTGTATTACATCATTTTCCACATTGAAAGATTTACATCTGCGCACCCACTTCCAGGTCTCGCTTTGTGCTAAATAGCAAAATAGCTGCCAACTTCTGGATAATCCCCCAGGTTGCTTCCTTCTCCAGCATGATGCAGATTAAATTATCCGAACTGAAGTATTCGTGGTCGAATAACAGACGGGTTATGTAATACTCGACTTCTCCGAATTTTCGGTTTGTTCTTGAGTTTAGATCTCTTATTAGTGTAGTCGTTCATTTTTTGTGACTTTCATTCTCCCATCTTCGTTGTCATTTTGTTATTGTATCTTTCTTTATTTACTCTATTGCGATCGTGTTATTTTCACAAGTTTTCTTTGGATCCCACAATTTTTTCCTTTCGCATGCCAGAAGGTCTATTGGGGCATTACCGCTTATAACAAATATTGTATTAGCTGACGCCGTGCTGTAGGCTGATTCAACTCTGAGGGCTGTGGTGCGGTTTTCCTTTTTAAGCACATCTCCACAGATCTCAGCTCCGTATAATAGCACGCTGATTGCTATCAGCATTAGGAGCTTTCTCTTTTCTTGCCTAAAGCCCCCAATGTTGGCCATTGGTTTGCTAAGTTGTTAGGTGATTTTCTCTGCATTTATCTTATGCCTAGGTAGTTGACTACTTTGTGTGTTCTAAGGATATGCGTGGACGTTTGCATACTTATTTCGAGGGGCATGTGCTTATTTGTTAACAGTGGTAGCACTGTTCTTCCTTAGCGAGCTGGATATTCTGTAAGTCCAGCCATGCTTGCGTCTCTTCGCACTTCTTCTGTGTCTCGTACTGTAATTACTACTGTAATGT
Source organism: Bactrocera correcta (assembly GCA_027475135.1). Classification (NCBI taxonomy): domain Eukaryota; kingdom Metazoa; phylum Arthropoda; class Insecta; order Diptera; family Tephritidae; genus Bactrocera; species Bactrocera correcta. Next base: position 19,831,435 of record CM050327.1, on the reverse strand, counting down.
CGTCTCGCCTAGCCGATTAAGTACGATTCGTCGGCTATTTCGAGTTTTATTATAGCGTCATAGCTGATATTCCACAAGTCTGGGCATAGAATGGATCCTTGTGATGCTGCTGACGCGACTGCTATGTGTTGTACACCCATCTAACGCCGCTGAAGCGGTTTCGCCATCTACGCTGTGCGGCTTCTACAGTTTCAATGTCACATTTTATATATTCTAGAGTTCAGCTACCGGATCTGAAGCCGTGTTGTCTAGCAGAAAGTTCTCCAGCTTTTTTGATAGCCGCTTCAAGTCTGGGTTTAAGTAGCCTTTCATTGAGTTTTCCCGCTGCGTAATTGTACATGCTTAGTAGGTGGTATGCTGATGGCAAGGTGGGATCTCCTTTTTACTGATTAGCAGCAGCCGTTGCTTTTTCCAGAGTTCAGGAATGTTTCGGCTTCGAGGCAGGCGTTGCACATATTCAATAATACTGCCGGTCGCTCGCCAGCGATTATATTCAGGATTTCTACTGGCATCCCGTTCCTTAGATGGCAACTATATGCTATTGTGATCCGATCGGAACAAATTCCTTGGAGAGAGAACTGAAGACAAGTTCGCGTTTAGAAAGACACTAAAACCAATTAGCTTATGGAATTGAGACACTTCAACAGTATAGTTTTAGATTATGATATTATGATATATAAGTATTAGTTTCCTTCGATTATACAAAACTTGAAAAGTATTGAATAGAAGAAACAACTGATATACTATAAGTGTAATCAACTAATATAATCAAATATCAAGAAAATTCTGTGTGATTGAGATGTTGTCATACTCTGTTTTTTCGAACGAAACAGTATAACTTTGTTGAGATGATAGTGTTAGACTTTTATGCTCTATTTAATTTAATATAAATCTAAGAGAAAATAGACAAATCAAATGGAATTTATTACTATATTCTTATCGTATGTGTCTCTGGGAAGACCTTACATTCTCCTCAAACATAAACGAATAATTATGTAAACATGTATCGTACTTTATGATACAAATTAAATGCATTAATAGCTAAAAAAAGAATTAGCACGAATAGGCACACAATATTCCCGGGAAGTGACAGAATTACTGCTCCTGTCAGACACACAAGAAGAAGGCCTGTAGGATTTTATTTTTCTTTGATCTTTCTTACATGTACTTCAAATATCTTCTAATTCAAATTATTTAGAAATAATTGTAAATTTGGAAGACTTCTTAAATACCATTTTTGCAAGCTGCAAAGAAGTTTACGAATTTTTTGGCTGTGGTTGTTTGAAGAAGCTTGGAGTCACTAAGAAGCTCGATATATGGGTGCCACACGAATTGATTCAATAAAAATACCGCAAGACTTCTTTGGCAAACAAATATATTCAAGATCTTAGTTCCAATGAAATTGCATTTTGTGTTTGCCTTAAAAACTTTTCTTTCAAGTCGATAAAACGGATGAGTTTGTTTTCATTTAATTGACGATATTGGATTCAATTCAATTGGTATAATGGATACAATTCATTATATCATATTATGTATTACCCCTCAACTACCACTTACATAATAATTTATTATAATGCAATCAATTTCAATTGATTAGTCTAATTTATTATTAAATATTTAATTTTCAACATCTGACTTGTTGATTATGAATTTATTTATGTCTGTACTACCTAGTATGCATCACGCTTCCAACCGGCGCACTCTACTAAGTCATGCAATAGAACAAATTATAAACAATTGACAATTTACTGAAATAATCGGGTGCTATGCCATTGCCTCTCATACTTGCAGCAGGGCAACCACCGACACTCCATGCATACAAGCAGACAAACTCACAAGCAACTCCTCCATATATCTGAATTTTAGGGGTGCGACTTCACTACAAATAGCATAAAAAGTTTCCGAAATGAAGAAATTATTTAATAAAATAAATAAATATAGGGTGATCCCCTACTTTTTTAAGAAAAAAACTCAGAATCTTAAAATTTAATGGGGAATGCTTATTAACATTCGAAATAACATTTTTTGGTATTTATTTTTTGAAAGTTATATCTTTCAAACGTTAGCCGCGGCTTCGTCTCAGTTCGTTCATTCGTTGAGTTCAATTTTCGATGACTCGGTCAGCCATTTCGACTGGTAACTGGCGAACGCTACGCGTGATGTTTTTCTCCAAGGTCCGAATCGAAGCGGGATTGTTCGCATAGACTTTAGACTTTACATATCCACACAGGAAAAAGTCTAACGTTGTGATTGCACATGATTTTGATAGCCAATCAACCGGCCCAAAACGTGATATTATTGCTTACCCAAATGTTCTCTCAATGAATTCATTGATTGCGATGTGTATAAAGAGGCGCAGTCTTGTTGAAACCGCATGTCGCTAAGGTCACGAGCTTTAATTTCAGGCAATTTCAGAATCTTCTGGTTGCTCTTAGTCACAAATGTGGCAAGTTTGCATGTTAAAATACCAATTGAGCCAGAAATAGGCCTCATCGCTGAACAAAAATTTGGTCCGAAAACGCCGGATCTTCTTGGAACTTTTCAGGAGCAATTCCGAATAATACTGTTTAAAAACATGAATTTTGCGTGATCTGTTAAAAAAGGCTATTGAAAAAAGTACCTCTCTTTTAATGCGTTCTTCAATTATTGCCAAATAACAAACAACAATACGGACCTTGCTTAATAATGTGGAGAAAACTCGAGGACTCCATGGGTTGCTCCTTGACTTTAATAATCTCATTTTTGGATTTTAGGTAGCGTCAGACCTTTATGTTACGATGCTCTCCTTCCTGAATTCATAATTGATCTCCGCGTTACTTTAATCCAGCGGTTCGATGGATTCGTTTGTTAGTAGAAATAGGATCTTCATTGCTGCACTTTTAGTCTCCACGTCAGATTCTGCCACGTGGTTCTCGAAGGGCTTAATAAACTTTCACCTCACCGCAGAGAGTTATGGATTACATACTCTAATAAGCTGCATTATATGGTACGGCTGCTATGAAGTAATTGAGATACAGACCCTCAGGATGGATGGAATGTCTTTTTTATCGACCACTTCCAGCCTGGCACTGTGTACAGATCCCAAACCTTGACTGTTAGGGATTTATGTAGTTGGAAAGATCTCTCGCCGTCGCAAGCAATCATCCTTTATGAACTGGGAATTTTACCTTTGGGATCTCCTGCAGCCAACAAACCAAATAAGGCGATTCCTCACCACATCAACAATATGTTTCACTGGTGTCACACCCTTTGTTTTCAGCACCAGAATTAGTGTCAGCACTAGCACCAAGCTTAGATCCGGTCATTGTGCCAGCTACTATCGAGTTCGTTACAAACCCTGCTCTCGCCTGGAAATAACTAGTCCCCTCCGCGTTTTTTCAAGAGATGAGAAAGACTATAATTATTTATGGAGTTAGACTAAAGACAGCATTTCAAGTTACCGAACTACTGCAGTATATTTCAAGCAGAGTTCCATTTGGAGCAATAGTGGAAAGTGTTGCCGGAAGCAAGCAGTTTCACTTCTACTGGGTGCCAGGCCACTGAGGTGTCGAAGGTAAATAAATAGTGGACGAAATTGCCAAGAACGGTGTATGGCTAAGTCCCGAAAACGTTATTAACATGGGGAAACACATTGTCTATACGACGATCTGGGCAGAAGCATGGTAAAGAATGATGGATGGTAGAGACTGTAGGAAGAAGATCGGAATACTCACGATCTGGTGGCGACACACGTCCGCAGAAGGGCTGACAGACGAGAATACTGCAGCAAATATCTAAAACAGGACATCAGGGAAACAAGGAGGCATATATTTTTCACTTGCCCTGCATTAGCATGACTACGCCTTAATCATCCCCACGGTATGATATACTGGAGAAGGTATCGATAGTACTGTCATAGAGTCTTTTCCAATTCGCGTCAAGTGCAGGCATCCGATGAATACTCCTCATGGACCTATTAACTGAACTCCATCTGGTATCGCAAAGGACCAAACCTAACTTATTATTCTGGTTGCTGTTTTGGACCAACAATTGTCGGGGAAACTAGGTCCGCTTGCGCATAGTCCACGCTACGCATGTAAGGCTATTTTATTAAAGAGTGCGCCAGGTATTCGTTCGATGCTGAGCTAATTGCGGGCTCCGACCCAGCTTGATGCTCGCCATGGGTCGAACAGGGTTCAGGGGGTTCGACAGGGGTGAACTCTTACCAATACGTCCTTGTCGTCGTCGTGATACCGTGGTATTTATTACCTGTTGCCACCATCAGATAGGATTCAGCGGATATTTTTGAGTAATATTTTAACTAATAAATTTTTTGGTAAGTTTCGAAAAACAGTCATGCCCCTAATTCCGATAATTGAAGCATACCAATTTATATTCGCAACTCCGTCTGCATGTCAGCGTGTGTGTGCAAGCAAATGATTGTTTTATTGCCACTTTCTTTAATCGAGGGACGATCGTGTCATCGCCGACCACCAGTTCCACCGCAGGATTTCTATTTTTGTGCGGCGAACACAAAGGCAGACCGAAGTGCATGCAAGCAAACATATTCACACGCACTTACGTACAAACATGTCATATGCATTTATGTTTGTGTGCGTGACTGATTTGCCGATTTGCCGGCAAACATTCGAGGGGTGATTGCAATTTGTAAATGCTCCCATCATATGCTAGGCTGGCAATTTAATCATTTATGTACATATTATGTATTTATATGTGTATATATTTTTATATAATGTATATATGTTTGCGTGAAACAGGCGGAGTGGAAAAGCATAATTATTTTAATGCTTTCCCAGCAAAAGTTTCAGCGCACAAATGAAATGCAGCGACAAAATGTGTTTAACGGCAATTTCGTATGTGTATTTAAGTATGTATGTGTGTGTATTTATACAAATATGCGTGTGTTTGTGTGAATGTGTGCGTATTCTCCGAATCAGCCATCAACAATTAACAATGTCAAGTTGTCTGCCTTCAAATAGCACATTTCTATTGTCGCTTTGCTTGGCTTATCGCCGATCTTGCTCCGGCACTTTAGACGCGGCTTCACAGACTTCCTTCCAACTGCGGCTTGCTCATTTTTTTTGTTTTTTTTTTTTGTTTTTTGTTTCTCATTTCACTTCGCTGATAAATGAACTTGACATCCCATGTTGATTCGTTTTATTTTATTTTTTGTTTTATTGCTGCTGGAATAATGAGTTTTAACAAACGAGTTTAATAGAATCAGCAGCTGATAAAACAATTACTTGCTTTTGAATATTTGGAGGCAATTTCTAGGCACTTGTTGGAGCGTATACAGCGGAATAAATAGCATATTGATTTTCACTTTAGTAAAGTCGCTCGTGGGTTGTAGTTGTGCTTCTGATTTTTCAATTAGAGTACTCAAGCCGTACACTCTCGTTTGTGTAGAATGAACGATGCGAGCATTTTTTATAGAGATTGAGATCGGTAAGGGTAAGGTTTAAGCTTCAATATTTCGTTAAGGGTGCATTGAATACTGAAGATAACCCAAATTGTCGATTCCAAGCAAGCAGAATATTTGTTGCTCTTATGAAATAAAATGTCTCTCAAGAAAATGGGAACTTACATACAACACAAAATGCTCTTTTTCGTCTTTATTGGCGTAGGCAACGCTTACACGGTTGTAGGCGAGTTTACAACAGCAGCCTGTTTTCTTCATTTCATTTGGGAGTATTTTTTACGTGACGGGTCTCAAACCCAGCGCACAACTTTGGGCATAGATGTTTTTGGATACCCAGAGGATACTTGTTCGAACACCGGAAGTCTTGAACTGCTTGAGCCAGATGTAAAAGTGAATGGTGCTCAGAGAACTTTCTTCACTTGCGTGATCTTATACACATGGTTTCATCCTATAATAAAAAAATACCTGTAGAAATTTATGGCACATTGTTAAATGTGTTCAATTGTATTTCAACTTTTCAGTAGCTTAGTTCATAACAAGCATGTTATTGATATTATTGTTGTGGCATCGCACATTTCGCTCAACATTTTTGGGAATATTGCCGAGGAGATAATCCTTAACTACTTTTTTATTGGCGTAGACATCGCTTACGCGGTCATAACCTTAATTAAATAACTAGATGTGACGGCATGTGAACGGCCCACAGCAAGCTTCGATACCGGTTGTTCTACAGAGGTCAATCGCTTTGAGTCCAAATTCACTAAGTTCTAGTCTGTTGAAATCACCTCAAAATCTTTAACAATATTTCTTTTCATATCATGTTTCGCGGAAGTTTCTGTTATAAAAACCCACAATTATTTAAGGGTCTATATACTGGTCTTGGTAACGTCTTTCAAATTCCATTATATCTTGATTAAAGTACTGTGCTTATTCTGCCAACAAAGCTCTCATATTATATTTAAATTTAACTAAATGTGGGTGTAACATGTGCATCTTTAAAGACATTCTACATCCCTTGATGGAGAAATTCTTTATCACGTAGGTGATCTAGTCGTCATAGCTGTCAGCCCTATGGTTTCCAGCGAACCACGCACTACTGCCTTAAAATTGGTCCAGGGTTTTTTCTCTCTTCTCATTGAAATACTCGGAAAATAATTCTAAAAATATTTGAAATATGATCACCTGCCCTATTTTCATTTCACGTACCCCGATTAAAGAGTGTAAGGTGAGCCGGATTTTCGAAAATCTAGTTTCGGTTATATTGAGGCTGCGTCAAGTTTTCGCTCAATTTTATCAATATTAGGCACAATGACACACTGATAAAACACGTTTTCTCATTTTCATTGAGATAACTCGCATATTGGCCTATATGTATGCGATATAAAATCACCGGAAGGTCGAAAATCTAGATATTAGGTAGGCGTGATTAAAGAAAGTATTTATAAACTTATTTTTGACACACTTTTAAACTATTATTGTAAAGAAAGGATTCTCTTTCAATGTCAAAAATATATCCCATACATTGACCAATATATGTTCGTTAAAAAGTCAACTATAGGTACTGAGATCCACATAAGTGGTACCTATTTTTTAAATTTAAATATGGGGTACTCCATACCAAATCGACCACTTTTGAACCCGACCCCTTTATATTTTGCATATTTTATCCATCTTTTTCTACCCTTTGAAACACATTTTTGAGATTTTTCAAAATGTTTTCTTCAACTTCAAAAAAGTTATGAATTTTTCAAAAAAATGGCTTTTTTATTTTCAAATCGGCAAAACTTTTATAGAAACTGACTTTTGGGGACTTATTTTTTAGTTTTTCTTTTTTAATGAACTTTTCGCAAAAAAATACGCGGAAAAATTTAACACGATCAGCTATATAAAATAATCGGTTTTTTTTTTTGTTTTCGCCTGGAATACCCCATACATATATATTAAATAATTTTTACCTTAAAACCTAAATTTCAATAGTAACAATATCAATTTTTTTCGGTTTTTAAGATTTATGTTTGTTGAAATCTTTATTTTCTGTTGAAAAAAACTCATCACTATCTTAAGTTTTTTTGGAACACACAAAAAGAGCTCCTTAAACGATTTCAAAAACACTAAGTGTGCTCTTTAAGAGTATATTACGCTTTAGGCGAAATCCTGGCGCACCTTGGCCCGACTGTTCAAATTTTGTACCTCCTGATGTTGTCATTACTCGTAGATTGCGACAAGAGAGTACACAGAAATTATAAATAAAACGCAAAATATTTAATTGTTCATCAATATTTATTTTGTCGCCTTTAAAGTAGTCCCCATCAGATGTAATACACCTACGCCAACGACCTTTCCAGTACTCGAAACACTTTTCGTAAGCACTTTTTGGGATGGCCTTCAGCTCCTTCAGCGAATTTTGTTTTACCTCTTTGATTGACTGAAAACTGGTTCCACGGAGCGGCAATTTCAGTTTGGGGAACAAGAAAAAATCACACGAAGCCAAATCTGGTGATTTATCGATGGTGTTTATTGTGTTTTGGCTTTAAATTCGGTCACAATCGCAGCTCGATGCCATGATGCATTATCATTGTGTAAAATCTATGAATTATTCTTCCACAATTCCGGCCGTTTTCGATGAATGTTCTCACGCGAACACCTCAATACTGTCAAATAAAACTCCTTATTGACCGTCTGTCCGAATTTCCCAAAACAATGAGCATCATCTTAATTTTTGAGTGGTTTTGGCATGGTGTTTTTGGTTACGGCTGATTTTCTTTCCCTCCATTTCGATGATTGTTGACTTGTTTGCATGTCAAACCCATGTTTCATCGGCAGTTAAAACACACTCCATGAATGTGGGATCCGAATTTTTGAAAAATAATTGAAGACAGTTTTACCAAGTTAGCAAAGTACATTTTTTACATTTTTTTGTCAAAATGTGGTAGTTCACACTACTTGGTTGGTAAGAAAAGTTAAGAAAAAGAATTCAAAATTCGAATTTCTGAGTGTATGTTGTTTTTTTTTTTTGCTATCGAAGCGCGTATTTTGTGTGAAGCTAGCCAAAAAAATATCGTTTTGTTTTGTGATTCAGTACGAGTTTACAGATTACGAACAACTATTTTAATTTAGTCATAATCGTTTCAACTAAAAAAAATTATATTTTGGCAGAAAGCTTTCGATCAAATATTTTAAAAGTCATGTTTCTGTGGATTTATTCATTCTGCCGAAGTAGACGACAATATCCTAATATATATCACGGCTTTTAGAAAACTTTATGGATTTTTTACTAAGCCATTTTTGTTATGATTTTTTTACTAAGCCATTTTTTCCATGGTTGAAATATTGGAAAGTTCTAAGAAACCTTTATGCACTTTTTACTAAGCTATTTTTGCTTTCAGAAAGCTTTATGCATTTTTTTACTAAGCTATTTTTGCCACGGTTGAAATACTGAAAAGCTCTCAGAAAGCTTTATGGATTTTTTACTAAACCATTCTTTCCATGTTTGAAATATTGGAAAGTTCTAAGAAAGCTTTATGGATTTTTTACTAAGCCATTTTTGCTACGTTTGGAACACTGAAAATCTCTCAGAAAGCTTTATGGATTTTTTACTAAGCCATTTTTGCTACGTTTAAAATACTGAAAAGCTCTCTGGAAGCTTTATGAATTTTTTACTAAGCCATTTTTGCTACGTTTGAAATACTGAAAAGCTCTCAGAAAGCTTTATGGATTTTATACTAAGCCATTTTTGCTACGTTCGAAATACTGAAAAGCTCTCAGAAAGCTTTATGGATTTTTTACTAAACCATTTTTGCCACGGTTGAAATACTCAAAAGCTTTCAGAAAGCTTTATGGATTTTTTACTAAACCATTTTTAACCCGGTTGAAATATTGAAAAGCTCTAAGAAGGTTTTATGGATCTTTACTAAGCCATTTTTGCTACGTTCGAAATACTAAAAAACTATCAGAAAGCTTTATGGGTTTTTTACTAAACCATTTTTGCTACGTTCGAAATACTGAAGAGCTCTCAGAAAGCTTTATGGATTTTTTACTAAACCATTTTTGCCACGGTTGAAATACTCAAAAGCTTTCAGAAAGCTTTATGGATTTGTACGTAATTCGACTGGCGTAATTCGACTCATCCTTAACCCATTATGTACACACTGTAACCTTTCGGAAATTCCTGAAAGGTCCTAAGTGGTTTTAAATCTCGGTCCAATACTGATATCGTGTAATACGAGTAGGTTGACTTGACTAAAATAAACTTTAAAAGATAGATCTTATGACCTAAGCAGACATACATAACTGATTTTTTAACGATTTTATAAGAGCTTCTAGAAGATTTTACTCAATAATCTTTCTAAAATAAATTTTGTCAGAAAATAGCAACAAACGAAATGCTACATACCTCTCTTAAAAGCTTAAGTTAAACGATTTTTTCTAAAATCTAAGTTTTGAATGTAAAAACCGTTTTTTATGGTCTGGAGAGTCTTTGGCCTTATTTTTATTTTCCTTGTAAAGAGTAGTCTAAGAGACGTCTGAGCACCCAACGGCAACTATTTGGCAGGTCGCTCAAAAAAGCAATATTTTCTTTGAAAATATAAGTTAAATCTGATGTATAAAAGCTTCTAGTACCGTTGGGAAGGAATTCGTTTTGTTCTTTGCACCAGTTCGTATACACATTATTGGAATAACTTCATTGATTGATGGCTTAGTGTATCATTTTTAAAAGCATTTTGTGATTAAAATGTAGATCTCGTCAAACAAAAATGTTTTATTATTTTGTCAAAAAAACCTTCAACCAATTTTGTTCCTTAATTTAAATTATTTGAAAAATTTAAAACCGTTTATAACCAGAAAATACACACACATACATACATGTAACTAAGCCCACTTTAATAACACTGTCGAAAATGTAATAATTTCTGCATAAACGCTGCGCTGTTATCACGCTACTTTAAAGTGGCATAAAAATATTTGAAGAATATTATTTTCTTTTTGCTACTAAACGGTTTGTTTAAGCCCGAATAAGAGCTTTTAAATACAATTTAAACAATTTATTAAAAACACAACAAAAGACCGGCTCATCTCGGCTTTTATGAATAAACTTCAGCGCATATGCTCATTCATGCTATACACTAATAATACTATATATACATATTTACATCTACACATGTATATATTTTCTCTTTTGTTATCGCCGCGCTGCAGTCGCTTTTACTTTTTGCCGGTGCATGGAAATTGCTAAGCCCGTGGCAAGCCATTTGGCAAGTCAAAACAAACATAATATACAATGTATGTATGTATATATAATTAAATGTACATATGCACGCATATCTGCACTTGCTTGCAGCGTGATAAACAGTTGGACCGTCAGACAGTTGCATTAATGCTGAAGAAGCTACTAAAAAGCTGCGTCTATGCTTCAATGCATTCAGACTTACCTATTTATTTATGTGTGTTTGTGTGCATGTGAGTTGTGTGTTGCACTAGCATGCGGATGCATGGCAACATTTCACCTTTCTTACAACAAAAATGTAGCCTGCAAACTTGCAACATGCCGGTAATGTTGCAACAACGCATTCGTGCTTTTGTTTTGTTTACATTTGACGGCAGGCAGACGTGTTCAGTTCGCACATTTGTATTTATGTATGCATTATTATGTATGTATAGATATATATGTGCATATGGGCAACCACAGATGCATATTAGGGATGTTCTTAACGATAGAACAACTTTATTAGACATTTTATAAAAGATGCACCATTTCGAGATTCTCTACTTTTTAAAGAAAAAAATACAAAAACTTGAAATTTAATGAGGAAAAAAATAATAAATGTTTAATATCATACGAAAGAACATTCTTTGGTATTTATTTTTTGAAGATTATTTCTTTCAAATGTTGGCCGTGTCTCCTTTTCAGAGTCCATCCATTCAGAGCAATTTCCGATGACTTAAACGAGAATTTCGACTGATATTGGCGAATGGCAGGCGTAATGTTTTGCTCCAAGACCTGAATCGAAGCAGGATTGCAGCCAAAAACAACACTAAGCCATTGTTTCTTTTTTTTTAATAAAATGTCAGCTCTTGAATCTCTACACCTTGCTCTTCGTCCCAAATGCGGCAATTTAGCTTGTTTTCGTCTACATAATTTGTTCGACCATCGACCCTGCTTATGAAATTTCACTTGGATTTCATACATCCCATATTAAGAGATTGAAAAAATCGTACCTTAAAAACGGTATTATCATGCCAAATTCAAAGGAGGGAACATAGGGCTCTTCTGGGCGGATCTGGATTTCGGGGAAGAAGTAGGCATAAAACACCTCATCTGCTTCTGTCCGGCAGAACTGGGCTAGATATCGAGGAGCTTCGGAGTTCAAGGGATTGAATGAAGTATCAGAATTAGATATCAAGTCTGCATTAAGCTACGCAAAAAGCGTTGAGGCTCTGCATTTCAGCTCTGAACTCCATTTGTCATTACAAAGAACCTCTAGGTCGGTGTAGTAGTGTGACAGTCAGCCTGTCTAACTATTAAAACTAGTGCTTCCGATACAATTTTTCAGAAAACCTTAAGGGATTACATGGGCTTCCTCGGGTAAAAAACAAGCTACAAGGTCTGTCACAAAAGAAACAGAAAAAAAAAAAACAACAAAAAATTAATATTTTTCAAAAGCTATATTTTTTTATTCAAAGTGGTTTCCTTGTGCTTCGATACAGCGTTTAGCCCGGTCAATTAGCATTTCAAATGAGTGTTTAAGGTCATTTTTCGGAATGCTCTTGAGAATATTGGTCGTCGCCTTTTGGATAGCTGAAATTTCCTGAAACCAGTGTCCTTTCATGGGCAAATGAAGTTTTCCAAATAGGTAAAAATCACAGTCTGTCAGATCAGGTGAGTAGGGTGAGTGATTAATGGTTAATATGGAGTTTTTCGTCAAAAAATCAGTGACAAGCCTCGACCGATGATACGGCGCATTATCGTAAAACAGACGCCAGGACCCTGCCTCACGGTATTGTGGTCGAGCACGACGAATGCGTGGCAAAAGACGCTTCATAACACCAAGGTAAAACACAGCATTAATCGTTTGGCTAAGTGGGACGAACTCTTGGCTTACAATACCCACGGAATCGTAAAAACAAATCAGCATTGTCTTTATTTTTGACTTCTGAAGAGGACTTTTTTCCGGTGACTTCTGATCGTCACAGAGGTCCTCACGACCTTCTTGGAATCGCTTAAACCACTCATGCACATTACCATGGGATAGGTACTGATCACCATAAACTTTTTTCATCATTTGAAATGTTTCAGTAAACGTTTTCCCAAGTTTAAAACAACATTTAATATTTGCTCTTTATTCAAAAGGCATTTTACGACCGATGACCAAAAGCTGCTGTCACTTTTTGATCGATAACATTAATTGTAGTTATCCAAGTGTCCTAAATTTTAACGAAATGCCAACAAGAGATCAAACTTTTTATTTCATATGCCCACGAATAGGCGGCGCCACCAGAAACAGTTATATTTAAAAAGTTCTGTTTCTTTTGCGACAGACCTTGTATTTTCAAAAGTGTTATTCTCATATACAAAAGAAATATTGCATTGGAATACTTCATTGTTACAAACATACACTATTTATAAAAAAGCTCAGAAATTTTTGGAAAAAAAAAAATTTTAAACTCGGCCATTGCGGCACGATCCGAGGATAACTCCTTACAGGATCATCTAAAATGAAAACATACATGTTTTAGTTAAAACCTTAACATAGAACTTGGACGAAGGAAAAAAACTGAAATTTGAATATTTGCAAACATTTTTACAAAAAAAGAATTACAATGTCAAAGACAATATCGGGACGTTCTTTTTTCAAAAAGTTTTTTTTTTTCAAAGAATCTAATCGAAAAAAATATCTTTTGTCAAAGTCTTTAAGAATTGTATCTCAAAGATCTTTGTTAAATTTAATGAAGATCGGTTGTGTAGTTCTCGATAAATCTTGCTGACCCACTTCAAAACCCAGCTTCAAGAAAAATTAGTTTGAAGACGGGCACTAGCCTCGAGCGCACAAGTTCTCGGATCTAATTTAAGACAATATTCCGGAGGTGTTGTAAAACTTAATAAAACAATAAAATACATCGATTTTTTGAGACCCGTAAAGCCATGTAACCCCATAATTATGAACCATTATACCCTTCACAAGGCTTGCCACGAAGTTTGTAACAACCAGAAATAAATATCAGATACCTCTTAGTGTATATTTATAAATATATGTTATAAATTATGAGCTTAGTCAGATTAGTCAGTGTGTATATATCTGAACCTCTTTTTTTCCCTCTATTTTTGTTTAAATAATTTTAAAATATTTAAATTTATATTTTAAAAATTTTTCTTTGGACAATTTAAAGAACCATCCTATTGCAACTCGTAAATAACGGCAGGTTTCACTCGATAGCACAAGCCACACCTTACTACACCCACCCCCCTTACTAATCAGTCCAATACGTGAGCTAGAGCTACAATTCCATGGATTCTACAGACGACACGTTCGCACCATTGTCAACTATCTAATCATTTCAAGACGAAGAAGCTGTGTTTTCGCTGTTTTGAGAAAAAATTCAAAATTCGCTTTGACAACGAAGCTGTCAACGATGCCGAACATAAGATAACGACGCTGACGACGTCTGAATGATTAAAATTATTAAACAATTGCTACTATTTGTAGTGTACTGGTGGTTGTTTTTGCTTTTGCAATGCTCTTGTTGTCAGCCGTCGACGGGAAATTTCACTTTTAACTCAAACGCGTCAATTGGTAATTACACGCGCATGCGCAGGTGATTACCGACCACGGTTGGTGCCCCACGGCACCACAGCTGTTAACTAGCAATAACAACACCAATAATAATAACAACATCAGTTACAATAACAATAACAGCCCGCTTCCTCTGGCGGTTGAAAACAATTGTTGCGGACGCCTCAGCAAGCAATCCGTTTCACCTTCGCACCCATGCGCATTGAGTATGATCGTCGGTCATAAATAATTGAGGCAAGCAAAGTTGTTTATTAAGCCATAATGTCTCGCTAGTTTTCGGTTGCAAGCGTGACTGAGCTTTGCCACAACGATGCTGTACAATTTATATTGTTGTTGTTGTTTGTTGGTTGCTTTAAGTGACGGCAAGCATTTGGTAATGATTAATAATAAGGCTTCGCGTGAGCACTTTCTTTTTTACATGCCACCACAAACACACAGCCACAAATTTCCATGAACTTGAATGACCTTGCCGCGCAATGCAAATTAATTTCGGCGAAAAGTTTCATTTTCTATGCATTTTATTTGTAAAATGCTTGGAATTTCCAATTTTACTTAATTTTACATCATTTTTTATATTTTGTCTGGCGATTTTCTCCGCCTGCAACCGTGACGCCATGTGACATTCGTGCCACAGGTCGCCTGCCGCATGCAAAAGTTCACATGTTGCACATCTGGGTGCTGTTGCAGGTTGCACAATGGGAAACTCGCAATCTGATTAAAGACAATGAAGTTGATGAACTTTTAGAAGAAGCTAATAAATAAATGGCATTTGAAAATTTCTCGCTAGGTGGCGCTAATGCTTAACACGCAAATTTGCTCAAAATGGATTCTGATTTCTTTTGTTATGCAGATAACTTATGTCATTTAGGAATGAAACAAAATGTCGAGCAAATGGCCACCACGGCTTCGTTTGCATATCTCCACCCGTTTACACCAATTTTCGCTGACCCGCTTGAGCTTTTCGGCTACGGTGTCTTTGAGCTCCCGAGCGTTGCTGTTTGATTGACAATTGACATAAACCTTTGATTTTATATACCCCCACAGAAAATAATCTCATGATCATGATCATTTCGAAAGAAATATACCCAAATGATACCACTACCACTGGAACCACACGAGGATTTGATTCACCCCAATAGCGGCAATCTTGTTTATTGAGTATTCTAGTCCAGAAGCATGAATTTTAGGTAATTTTTAAAGTGTCGTAAAAAGGGCAATTAATATTTTTACCATCTATTTTTTTATTAGTTATTTGTTAATTTTAGAAGAGTAAAGAAAAAAATTAAAAACTAAAAAAAAAAGAAGTAATTTCAAAAATTATGAGCTGACGAAGTGGGGGCTCTCTAAAAATTTCCACGTGACCATACCCATGATTTCAACCCTCCTAGTTATCTGAAACCAAAAAGAAAAAAAGATTATTAATCTAGAATAATGTCGCAATGGCCGGAACTACGGAAAAGTGGGAAAAAAAAAAATTTTCACAAAATGGCGACTGCCTAGAAAAAAGTTTTTTTTATCACTTTTTCTGACTATTTCGAATTTTTTTAAAATAATAAAAATAAAAATTTTGGGATGGGGGACCATAGACAAGCCTATAAAGAAGACTCTATAAAAATTTTAAGTAAATCGGTCCAGTAGAACACCTAATAAATCATGGGTATAATACCGAAAAAGTCAGTTTTGAGAAAAACGCGTTTAAAGTTTCGCGTTCCGGCCGAACCAGCTTGGATGCCGGGTCGAAAAAATGCCTATATCTCCGAAAATAATTTGAATTTTAAAAAATCCTCTTGTACACATATTAATTCGATTTCGATTTTTTTAAATTTCTATACCAGAATACCCCCTTAAGCTAGAAATGAGCTTCATTTTAGAAGCTAATTTTTCGACTATCGTGAATTTATTGGAGAACGTGAATTTGCGTAATAACCATGGACAACTGCCAAAATGAAACGTGATTGGGAAACCGCAATTTTTTCGAAAATTAAAAATTTGACAAGTGCTTCTGTCGATAGCTTTATTTCCTAGAGGCAAATTCAGTTTGGGGTACAGCAAAAATCACACAGAGCCAAATGTGGTGAACATGGTGGTAGATCGATGATATTCATAGCGTTTTTTGGCTTTAAATTCGTTCACAATGGTATTGTTTTTGAAAAAAATTCAGCTTCATCAGAACGAGTTGAGCAAAAACCCGTTTCATATCCAAAATATCCAGAAAACCATTCGAACGGACTCACAAGAGATATCCAGCTCTCTTGTCATTTCTTTAATACTTGTCCAACGATTTTCTAGCACCATATTCTTCACTCTTTTAAAAGGTTACATGAGTTTTTTCGGGCAAAAAACGGCCTTTTTCAATAATTTTTTTTACATATAAAAAATTAAATATTTTAATGAAATTTTTTTCTATTTGAAAGACTCATATTTAATAAACATTTTGTAAAATTAAAAAAAAAAAAAAATATCAAAATGGCAGTCATTACAACGCCATTTCCGGCAGTCCCTCGGAAAAAAAGTGCATCCGCGTTGTCAACAGAACTTCTTTCAGGATCATCTGAAACAAAAATAAAAATACGTGTTTTAGTAAAGACAATAAACTAGGTATTGAACGAAGGAAAAAAAAAGAAAATTGGATTTTTGGCAGACGTTTGTATAAAAAAATGCAAATTTCGATGAAAATTTCTAGACATTTTTTTTTAAGTAGTTGTAATTAAAAAAAATCCTTTATTCAAGACCTTGTAAATGATATGTCGAAGACCTGTGTAAAATTTCATCAAGATCGGTTGAGTAGTTCGCGAGAAATCTTGACAACCGACTTTGAAAACATAGTTTTGAGAAAAACGCGTTGAAAGTTTTAAGAGACAATAAAAGTGGGAAAACAAATTTTTTTTAACTTACATTGAATCGTCGATTCATGGGCCATAAAGTAGAGAACCTGCTGCAGCTGCAATGTCCAGGGCATCTTCTTGCTTCAGTCTATGACGAATCCTGGCTTCATGAGTCTCGCTGGTAGATTTCTTTTCGGCTGCGGTCACCCGGTTTTCGTTCATGTTTCGGGCATGTTCATGGGAATTTGGACCAAGTTTTAGGTCCATACCGTGCATAATTAATAATAATGCTGATATCCCTTCATTGAAAATACAAACAGCGTAAAATGCAGCAATTTGAACGATTATCGACCCAGCTGGAAGTATTTTGGAAGTAATTTTCCAAATTAACTGATTGAAACTTTCATTGTTATTTTTTATAAGTCCTCCAACACACCGCTCCAAAAGCTCATCCTTAGTCAGGTCTTCATAAATTGGTTTCATTGCAGTCAAAACATAATCTGCTAATGAGGTATATTGGTGTTTGAACGATGAGAGAGTACCTGATGCTGATGCTCGCTGCAAGGTGCACCACGTGTCTGGATCTTCAGGGCAATTTTGATGCTGCCGGTTTCTGTAGAACTGTAGTGGTAGTAAGTTGCCCATATCGCATCCGTCATTTTATCAGCTGAATCACTGTTTCTTCTAATCGCTAAGCGCCATAATATACAGTTAATTTGTCAATCAATTTACTAGGCAATTTACCTTTACCAGAAAGAATTTGTTTTTGAGTTTTTTTGCCATTGACTATTTTTTCCTCAACAGTTTTCTTCAATAAATCACGCAACTGGGTTCCCATCTTCTTCTGTACGTGGCCAACGTATTCTTTCTTATTGACAACAACATTTTCACCATAAGGTTTGGCTTTGAGGATTCTAGAGTATGTTTTAGAATCTCCATCTCCTATATAATTTACGTACTTTAAGCCATGATTTACAATAGAACGTTAAACATTTCAATAATTGAAGATACTTTCATGTTTCCAGATGCTCCAGTGTGATTGGCGGTACATTGCTCATTTTCGATGTGTTCTGCTTTCCACTCTTCAAACTCTGCCGTATATAATTTTTTTCCCCCAGACTCACATAGTTTACAGTATGAACATTTAATATTTTCATCAGTTGAAGAAGTCGAAGGTCGTCGAGAACGAGGCATGACTTCTCGAGCGTCGTTGAAGCCCTTGTACCGCATATAGGCTAGTTTTTTTGATAAAACTGAATCACGAGAAGCCTTGAATCCAATGAATCCGCACACGAAATTTAGTAAGAAATACAAAAACTATAAGACAAGTTCTTCGTTCGAGACTTTTATCCTTGGAAAAATCGCAACACACTACTGAGGTGTACTGTCTTAAACAGTTGCTGTAAGCAAACTGGTTGACAGTTTGCGCTCATATTTGGCATAGTAATTAAAGAGAGTTCTACCAACTTAGCAAAATACTCTTCTATGAGTTATCTTATACCCAGAGAATTTAATTACAATTTCCATGTAGCTTTTTGTTACAATGTATATGCCGATAAAGTTTTGGAGACTTTAGCCGCACCAACTTTAAGCTCTCAAGCAATATTTTTCAAAGATGTATGTATTTTTCCTCATAATACCGTCTTCATACTTTAGGCACAGTGTATATTACGTAAGAAGAATTAAATTTGATCTCTACAAAATTTATTCGAAAATCGTTTAAGCACGAAAACCGCTCTCCAATTAAGCTATGCTAGCAATTCAATTAGCATTTCGCTAAGTACAAATGACATACAACGCAAAACTCTCTAATAATTAGCACAAATATTCTCAAGTCATTTATATCTGTAAATATACATATGTACTATGTGTGTCTGTTTGTATTTATATGCAGTTAAATGATTAATAAATGAATGTGCTCATATTTCATTATTTGTGGTGACATTAAATATTTGCGCAAAGATGCAAATACAAAAAAAATACACCTACATATGCTAGTGTATTTACAATTGGATAGTATTTATACAGTAAATACCACCACAAATGAAATATACGAGGAACGTTCAATTAGTCATTTAATTTTAGTAATGTTTATTTCTCTCCGCCAAAACTCTTCAAACAACTTCATCCAGTCTCTTGAACTCCGAGGCACCTAAATATCTAACCCTAGTTCCACAAAAAGTCTGACATAAATAGAGGAGGTATTTCAGCGTATGTTTAAAGCCTACTTCCCTACACTTTATAGATCCTCCTTTATATCTCCCTCGTTATGGCTATATGTGACGTCAGTGCCGGTGACTAAAACGCATTATTATTTTCCTTTCGTTATTTTGCACATGATCTTGGCGATTCTGCATGGCTTTAAATCATTCCACTCATCTTGACTCGTCTGTCAACCCTTTCGGGAATTTTGTTGTATATCGTTTTTAACGATTTGGCCAGTTCCTGAGCTGGTGCGGTAGCCAATCGGATGACACCTCATTAACTACTTCGTTTTCCGGAATGCGATTATGGCCTCAGATCGAATATGTGCAGCCGTTTTCCGGCAGCCAGTATATGTATACTACTGTGCCCACCACAGATGACATTGTATTTATTTTGAAAATTTTTTATTTATCCCCTTCAAAGTAATCCCCTCTTAATGCAATGCACTTATGCCAACGGATTTTCCAATCTTCGAAACACTGGTTGTAGTCACTTTCCAGGATGGCCTTCAGTTCCGTCTTCGCTGCGGCTTGAATCTCCTTTATCGTATAAAAACGGTGTCCCCGGTGCGGTCTTTTGAGCTTGGTGAACAGCCAGAAGCTGCACGGCGCCAGATCAGGTGAATACGGTGGGTGCGGAACGATATGGGTTGAGTTTTTGGCGAAATGATTACAAATTACGAGAACAGTATGGGATGGTGCATTATCGTGGTGTAAAAACCAAGAATTGTCTTTCCACAATTCCGGCCTTTTTAGGCGGATAGCGTTACGCAAACGACGCATAACGTTCAAATAATATTTCTTGTTGACTGTTTGACCGGTTGGAAGGAGTTCCTAATGCACAACACCACGATAATCGAAGAAAACAGTCAACATGACCTTGATTTTTGAGCGACATGGCGCGATTTTTTAGATCTCGGCTCTCTTTTCGCACGATATTCGCTCGATTGATCGGTTGTTTTGGGGTCGTAAGCGTAGATCGAAGGCTCATCGGCAGTTATAATGCATTTCATGACACCCTGGTAGTCGGGAAGCATCGTTTCACACACTTCAACACGACGCCTTTTTTCCAAAAAAATCAATGTTTTCGGTACCAGTCGAAATTTGATGCGCTTGAGGCCCAAAACATTCTTCAAAATGGTATCGGCTGAGCCTTTCGATATGCCAACTTCATCAGCAAGGTCTCTAATTGTTAATCGACGGTTTTTCAACACCAAATCTTTGATTTGTTGAACGTGAGCTTCGTCGGTTGATCCTTCGACGCGCGCAGTTTAAATTCAAATGTCACTTTATTTTTTAGGCACAGTAGTATATCGCGTCCCTGCGATGTGAGCATTACTTTTATATGCGCTTGGTTATCGAGGTATACATATATTTATGTTCTCTATGTCGTTTCCTACATTATTAGCTATCTCAATAGCTTTACTGAACGAAGCAAAGCAAAGACTTGTGCTTGATAGATACTGCAGTATTTCGACAGCTTGAAGGGTTGCCTGAGATTTAGCTCTTTAGCTCCGGGCAATAGATCTCAACACCCAAAAATACTCAAAAGCACTTGGTATGATCTTTAATATTTAAGTCTACTCCGTTGAGCCACGGGACTTATGTTTATAAAAGTCGGAAAAGTAGAAGTGGAAGAGAGACGCTGAGAATATAATGATATTATTTAGAGAAAATCATATTATATTCTCATATATTATATTTTAGGGTTTATTTTCAGGGTATTATATTCTAAAATCTTGCGCTAAAGTTAACCTGGTAATTTTATACTCGGATTTCCACAGCAAATAATACATTTTTTACTCTATTTATCCAATGATGATTCCTCAATGTATATATCTTTCTTCTCCGTCCACAAACTCTTCCAGTTTCAAGGTAAACTATTCTAAATTATATGATTTTTGCACCTAAAATCTGTCTCTCTCGGTTTCTCTCTCTCTTTAGAACAGCTGACATTTCTCTATCTCTTTCCCTTTAGAACATTTTTCAAGTTCTATTTTTTAAATCTTCCCAATAACTCTCAGTGTGGTGTTTTCAAAATATCGCTGACTTATCAAACTACTTCTACATTGTATAGGTATATCCATTTGCACCAATAAATATGTGCTTTCGTGCGATGTCTGTCGTGCATGAGAATAACAGAACTTGAAACGATGCGTTATTATTATTATTCTATGCCTTTTTTGCATGCTTCCAATTTAATTCAATTCAATTCAGTTCATTTCAGTTAAGTTGAGTTGACTTCAGTTGAATTTGTTGTTGTTGTTGGGTACTGTTCACAGCGAAATAGGATCGCCAGAATGCTGGCACAATTTCAAACTATACATTCATATGGATATACTATATCTATTCATATACAAAGATATATATATATATATGTATGTCTTACATGCAGACGTTATAGATCAAAGTATTATGAGTTCTGGTTGAGAGTGAAATGCAAAAACGAGATGAAATATGGAGGTTTATAATTGACGCCGCCCGCCTATTCACTGGCGCTAATGAATTATTGCGCATGCGTGCCTTTGTGGGGGAGGCAAACGTAGCGTACTTACTTACATACTAACAGTAGTATATCTGTTACATTTACATACATGAAAGAGTCTATAAGTATGTTCGTGACGACGCTGTTGCCGCACGAAGGCAGTGATCTCACGCATGCAACAATATAATTAAATGAAGAAAAAACATCGGCACGAAAATGCGATATCACACTTGTGGGATATTTCAATTCACTTTCATTTATGAATATTTAGCATCTGTTCAGTGAAGCGCATATGCACATACATATATCTATTGAGTCTCGGCATACCCACATACGTATTTATGCAGTCATTATTGCCCAGACATACTTACATTTATGCAACAGAGCTCTTATAACCGAATTTATGACTGTAAAAATGTAATGAATCACAATTAAAAATATATAATAATATTATTATTATTACTTAAAACAGGAAAAAAACGCAAACTTCGGTTGCACCGCAACTAGAATACCCTTCACAAGTAAAAATGTGCCAAATTTCGTCAAGATACTGTGTTAAATAAATAGAATTCCATATAAGAACTTTAATTTGATCAGCCAGATCATATGGTGGCTATATCTTAAAGAGTCCGATATCGGCGGTTTCGACAAGTGAACATATGCAAGAAATGTAGTGAAATGAATGTGTGAACATTTTCAGATCTATATCTCAAAAACTGAGGAACAAGTGCATACAGACAGACAGACAGATAGACGAAAATGGCTAACTCGACTCAGCTCATCAAATATATAATAAGTCAACAATTAGATAGTGCTCCTGAAGCGGTATTCGCTGTTGCCAATGCGCAAAGGACGATAAATCTTCGTAACGCCGACTCATCATCATTTTGTCATGGACCATGCCTCTGCACCATATAGCAGGACGGGGATGTTGAGTGATTTATAGAATTTGTTCTTTGTTCGTCTTCTTTCGTCTTTATTTCTCAATAGCCTACTTAGCCCGCAGGAGCACCTCATAGTAAGAGTTATCCTGCGTAGGATTTCTAGGCTAACGTTGTTGTTGGTGTTAATATCTCCAAGCCAAGTCGGGAGTACGACAACAGTGTGTTTGATGGTAGGAGATATTTCTCCTTGCCCTCGTTCACAACGAGACTCATTTGTTTCGCTGGTTTGTCCAACCAAAGCAGAACAAACGGGGCGGCTGTTATGGCCAATCTCTCATAGAAGATTGTGCCTGCAGGATTAAGTTCTGCAGCTCGAATTAATTTCTCCAAGCGTAGATTGAAGAAGTCACGGGAACTTCGTTTGGTATCGAACGTCTCGGAGAGGTCTTTTTCGATCCTGACGGAGCTTCTGGTATTGCTCAACGTGAGCTTCACAGCCTTATTAGCTTTGCGGAGATACCCAACTCAGCCATAGCGGCCTAAAGGTAGTTCTTCTCCTGCTGCCAGAAGCACCTTTGTAATCGACAAAGAGGTGGCCTTAATACGCTTGCGGTGGTCGTCCTTAAAAGGAGAGTCTCTCATTTGAGACTGTTTTCTCCTTTTCATTGGGAGTGTTTTTTTTTTTAAATGGCGGGTCCCAAACATAGTGCACAACGCTGGAGAGCGATGTTTCGCCATCTAACTTTAGCTTGCCCTCAAACGGCTGATTTTTGACTACCTAGAGGATACCTGATCTAAGACCAAAAGCCATGAGCTGCTTGAGTCTTATGAAAGATCATTACTGGCCACTTCTAAGTGAATGACGCTCAGAGAACTTTCCTCACATGCGTAAGTTTCTACACATGGCTACATTCTCCACTTTCTTCAATTACTCCAGACTTAATTCTGGTTTAATCAGCTTCTTATTGGGACTGTATATTGCTAATTTAATCATATGCGTATGGCTGTATATAGTCAAACTTAGCCTTCAGTATTTGAGAAATCTTCAATTTTTTCTTCGAACTTGTGTTAAATTTCATCTAGATACCTAACCTAACCTAACATCCATTTGACTGCACTTAAACAGCAGTTTAAATTCCATTGAAGACTCGCTGGTCTCTCAGTAATCTATTTTCCATTTCAATTAACAGCTTTAATCTGACACTTTATGTCTGCGAATCATTTAATTTTCCTAATAACAACAAACCAAGTGCTCATTTGTAGCTAGAATACTAAATTAGTCGCAGACACAAATTTAAGCGAAACGTTCTTACAAGAATTCGAAATTTTACTGTTATTTACTTTACTTTACTTGGACCATAAAAATTCACTTTCCTCATTCCACGTCCTATTAACACGACATTACAAGCAACTAACGATGTAAACAAAATTACAAAAATAAAGGCAAATTCCTTGTCTAGGCTAATGTGCGTTAAGTAGTTGTAGTTGCTTCGTTTGTTTACGATTTAAATTCAATTAGAAAATCACAATTTCGCGTTGAACTTCCACCTAAGTGGGGAACAATTGCAACAACATAGCAGCCAATGAGTCGTTGGTACTTACAAAATGAGCTGCCCTTTAGGGAGTTTCGATCTTAAGTCAGCGGACTTATGACTTAAGTGGTTTGAAGTATAAAACAATCCTTCCAAGTTCTTTGGCTTCAAAGTTCGTTGCTCGCAGATGCTTAAAAGTTCTCGGAAGACTTTTGAAAGTTCATAATTCATTTAAATTTCATTAAGGTTAGGTTTTTTGTACCACGATGCAGTGAAATATTCTGAAGGAATAATTTTTAATAGAACTGCCCCTGATCGGATCTACAGGGAATTGTTCTAGAGCCCAAAATCGAAGCGACGTCTGTATTTTTTACGCTTTCAATTTAAGATCTCGAAAGAAAATGCGTCAAGTCGTTCCATGCGTCAGTACGAGTTACTGCGACTGGGCCGAATCGACTCTCCACGGTCTTCGTGCACACTTTCAGCTATGGCCGCTATATTTTCTTCACTTTAAGGTGGCATGGTCTATTCGGTTGAATATTATCCTGGACTGGGTCTTAGATGGATCTCAAGATGAATGCTGGATCTCAATATGGGTCATGGTATTGCGAGTAGAACACTCAGCTCAGCAGATTATGTTAACCATTAGCTGAGCGAAGCGCGCGAAGCACATTCTTTACAGAATGTAGTGCGGCCACCCTGGCTTCAATTAGCGCTGTATGCTGCAGTGAAACTACTCGTATCAATTGAGCTTTTTGTGGACAGCCGTTCGAGGTTTGGTTCCTGATGCCTCCCAATAATCTGTGTCGGTTTTGTTTTAGAGCTGGTCATTCAGAGAGAAAGTGGAAAACGATTTCATTATTCTTTTTTTAGCTTAAATAAAGTAAATAGTGTTAAAGAGCATACCCACTTTTAGCACTTTTCCTCCAAAAGCTCTGTGTCCAATTATAACTAGTAGTAAATACTATTACTGTACCTAAGTAATAAGTATTTATTTCTAGTCTCATCATATACCATATCAGCTGCGTTATCTAGCAGTTGATTATAGATGTCCATCTGCATTGAGCGATTTGTTCAAAATGAGTATATAGCTTTTTTCTATAGTTCCCATTGAGCATATTATTATAATGGCTAAGGGGAGTTGACCCGCCACTGAGCTTAATTCCCGCAATTGTTGACTATGCTGCAATTAATCTGTGTCCTCGACAAAACCAGCAATGCCGACTGGCCTGCCGTCTTACTTTCTGTATCCTCTCGTAGTTATATGCCTAGTACTTCCGCTTGGAACATGCTGGCTGAGTTTGGTAGCCGGATAGAGAGAGATAAAGATGCCCGGATTATTCTAGTATACACCAGTTTATATTCCGTAATGTATTTTGGATCCCCGCTGTATATATAGAAGTTGCATCATACTCCCCTACTAATTATCTTTATTATTCACGTCAAGAGAGTACCCTCATCCGAGATTGGCTATTGAAATCTAACATTTGAAGGACGGAGTCTGATTTAGTTAGGTTTAGTTGATTCAGGATGACGCTTTATGAATAATCCTTCCTGTTTCAGTCTCCTATTTCTTTTATGCTTTTATGCCAGTTCGTGCAGAAGTATATTGAGCACTTCAGTGGGACATCACTTAAGGGATTACATGGGTTTACGAGTTTCAAAAAATCAAATTTTATTGTCATATTAAACTCTATTACACGTTTAGAATATATTTCAAGTTGATTCGAGTAATATTTTCGGAGATATAGTCTTGAGAACTTGTGCGCTGGAGGCTAGCTAGACTAAGGGCCCCGTCTTTAAACGCGTTTTTTCGAAACTGTGTTTTTGAAGTCGTTTGGCACGATTTATCGAGAAATTCCCAACCGATCGTATACACTTTATTCGCTCGCTTTTTCAATGTTAGTTTTCCAATTAAGATTGATTAGTCGATTAAAGAGTTCTTTAATAACTCCCACATAGCTCACGATTAATTTCCGATAAATACCAGAAACTTCGGCAAATTAAAAAAATACTAACATTTAACATAACACTTTCTTTTTCCTACTGGGCTGTTGCTATTTATGTTTGTATGTATTAGTTTAGTTGTAAATAAAAATATTTGTTTGGTTTGTATGTTCAAAGATTCATTTATCTAGATCGTTATAGACCATCATTACTCCTACTCGCAGACATCACACAGCATCTGCATCACGGCGTAGTCAATTGAGCAAGATTTATACGAAGCTCGAATCAAGCGAATTCTGCTCGCTGTGAAGTCACTTTAATGGTAAACACATTTCAAAGCACATCAACACATGTACTTATGTATGTTTATATATATGTACATTTATTTGCTGTCATATGTGCATGCCACAAGTTGTTCTTTCAGCTGTCAATTAGCAATTCTAATATTTTTCCGAGACTTGTCTTCTAAAGCCATACACAATAGACTCATAAATTGAAAGAATTCCAAAGCTCGAGTTCCTATGCTAAGCGGAATTATATTTACTAGACTACAAATATTATTTATCTGAGAATATACTCTATATACATTAGGGTGGGTCAAAAATATATAAATTTTTTTTGCTTGGTACTCTGAAAAAAAAAACAAAAATGGTTGATAGGCACCTATAACAAAGGCTCTCTATTTAAAATATAAAATTTTTAAATTTGATTATTTTAAAGAAAACAACTTTTTTTTTTCTGAATTTTACAATTAAACATCTGGGCTCCAAATATGAGTCTTTCTTAGAGGTGTCTATCAACTAATTTTTCAGTATATAAAGCGAAAGAAAACATCAGTTTTATCACCCACCCTAATATGCATGTATATATGTTATCATGCTTGTGCTCTTAGAAATATGTGTGTTAGTATGTGTGAAAGCTAAGTTCGGTCATTTGGATAAGTGGATGAGCATTTTGATATTTGATTTGTGTCTTCATTCGTTACAGTAAGATTTAGGGAAATTTAAATGCAGTTGTGTTAGTTGTAATCTAATTGAAGTTGTCTTGTAATTATGCATAATTCAAAAGATTTTTAAATGAATAATTATCCAATAAAGAGTTCCCAGCCGGCGAACCGCAGTAGGCAATGCCTATGTAAACTGGCATAAAAACTAAGACTTCGTTTTAGATTCTTTAATGGGAACTGTAACTGGTAATTGTGATGACGAAAAAATTTGATTCATCGCTGAGGAAAGGAATTTTGTAGTAATGGAAAAAATATTAATATTTTTCTCCAATAATAAATTTTCAGTGATTGACGAATCGAACATGAACTGGTTTAAATTAAATAAACTGGTATAATCAAATAAAGGGTAGGAAGAAAAGCGGTTATAGGACTTTGAAACGCTGCTCACATACTCTCATATATTACTTTAAAGTGTTGCCTTTTACGTACATTTTTGAACAAGAGAGCAGAGCTGAAATTCAGCGGACGGAGTGGTGGCTAATCGAAGGCCGCTCATATAATATTACAAGCAAATTTCTGAAGCCATGGGGGGTTTAGAAAATACTCCACATTTGTTGTACGAAAGCAGGTATTGGCAGAAATAATTTTCTTTTCATTATTCCTTTCGGCATAACCTTCGACAGTAACACCTAAGAGGTTTTGAACGACGAGCTTTCCAGTTTCATATACTTACAAAAAAATTTAAGACTTTGTTCATAATATTAAAATTCTTAATTTAATATTCAAATCTATGTCGCCCCTCGAAATCAGTTTCCGGAATAGAAAATTTGATTATCCCTCGTTAATCGAAAAAAACTATCAACACAACCTTGATTTTTGTCCAGCTTTGGCTCACCTTTGCCAAGAGCATAGATCCGAGACTCATCGCCAGTAATAATACGTGTCATGACATCATGGTAGTCGGAGTGCATAGTTTCGAGGACGTGAACGTGACACTGTTTCTCGAAAAAATTAAGTGATTTTGGAACCAATCGTGCTTTAACTTTGATCTTTCATAATGGTTTTCACTGACCTTCCGATATTCCAATGATTATTTTGATGTGACGTTTGACACAGATGTCACTAACAAAATGCCAACCTAGTAAAAATATTTCTACGAATGGGTTCTCGCGACAGTGGTATTCCCTTCCAGATACATTAGAGGCACACTTTCATAATATCGACAACCATTAACTGATCTACGATCCCTAACAAAGTACCGATCTATAAGTTTAATAACCTTTTTGAATATTTTTGGTTTAGCTACTCATTTGGTCGGAATCCTGTCAGCAGTTGGGATACTTTTTTTGGCACCTCCGAGGATAGCACATAATTTCATCACTTTTCAATATTTTTGTAAACAAATCTTAAAATATAACTGAAAATATACCTTACTGTGTTCAAAGAACTTCGAAACATTCTTTTAACTACTTTTTTTTTTTTAAATTCACGAAAATCGTCCAATTTTTCATGAGTTACACTGGTATAGCCCCTTCTTCTTCTTCTTCTTCTTCTTTACTGGCGTAGACACCTCTTACGCGATTATAGCCGAGTCAAAAACAGCGCGCCAGTCGTTTCTTCTTTTCTCTACGTGGCGCCAATTGAATATTCCAAGCGAAGCCAGGTCCTTCTCCACTTGGTCCTTCCAACAGAGTGGATGTCTTTCTCCTTCCTCTGCTTCCAGCGGCGGGTACTGCGTCGATTACTTTCGGAGCTGGAGTGTTTTCATCCATCCGGATAACATGACCTAGCCAGCGTAGCCGCTGTCTTTAAATGTCAATGCGATATTCGCCATGGCCAATGCGCAAAGGACCATAAATCTTTCGCAGAACCTTTCTCTCGAAAACTCGTAACGTCGACTCATCGGTTGTTGTCATCGTCCAAGCCTCTGCACCATATAGCAGGACGGGAATTATGAGCGACTTATAGAGTTTGACTTTTGTTCGTCGAGAGAGGACTTTACTTTTTAATTGCCTACTCAGTCCAAAGTAGCATCTGTTGCCAAGAGTAATACTGCGTTGGATTTCCAGGCTGACATTGTTGGTAGTGTTAATGCTGGTTCCTAAATAAACCAAATTATCTACAACTTCAAAGTTATGACTGTCAACAGTGGCGTGAGAGCCAAGTCGCGAGTGCGACGACTGTTTGTTTGATGACAGGAGATATTTCGTCTTGCCCTCGATCACTGCCAGACCCATTTGCGTTGCTTCCTTGTTCAGTCTGGAGAAAGCAGAACTAACGGCGCGGGTGTTGAGGCCGATATAGCCCCCTCAGCGTCCAATAAACTGTGGCTTTTTAAATTAATGTTGCCTGTTACCTTTCCAGCTTTTCTACGGCAGCCATTTATTCGAGATGAATTCAGAACCTATTTAGATATTTTATTATGTCTTATCCATTGGATTGAAATTAGTTATTATAAATATTTGCCTACATATATTCGAAAAAAGACTAAGACTAAATTTTTAGTTACGTAATACAATGTATTTACAAAAAAAAATAAGCATTTAAAAACAAACAGAGGATCACTTAAAATTCGTTACATCATTCTGCTCTAACGTTTGCTTGAATCTACCCTTGCCACTAGAAAGCTTATCGTTTTTGCTCCGCTCCGATCAGCTTAAGCTGCTTTAAATATTATTGGAAACATCTGTTCAACTTACATTAAAGCTGTTTTAACTTCATTTAATTTGAAAATATGGTTGTACTTAGATAAGTAATCCCTTTATGGCAACCAAGAGGTCAGTTTGGTATGTCAGCGATTTTTTGTGTTATCATTTTGAGATAGAACAAAGTTAATATAGATTGGGTGACCAGGGTAAAGAGAAAATTTAACGCAAAAAGTTATTACTAATTTCCGAATTTCGTGTGTAAAAAAAAAATATTTTTTATAAATTTAATGACATT
Organism: Bactrocera correcta; assembly: GCA_027475135.1. Classification (NCBI taxonomy): domain Eukaryota; kingdom Metazoa; phylum Arthropoda; class Insecta; order Diptera; family Tephritidae; genus Bactrocera; species Bactrocera correcta. The sequence goes on along the minus strand of CM050327.1, from coordinate 19,801,461 downwards.
GACAGTTAGTGCTTAAGCGTCAAAAAAGGAATGATCGAGCCAAAATGAGTTTATAAGACCTATGGATTGTGATTAGACGATCGGAAAAAATTTGTTTCTACAGTTTTGGCTTAAATCGTCTTATTGCTAAGGCCTAGGTCATGAAAACATTTTAACCACATACCAAATGCTAAGGAGAAGTTCTACCACAGTCTTCTCAAACTAGGCTGTAACCGAGATCTATTTACGACACAGGACTTTCACTTGATAACATTTCTGAAAATTATGTCAAAAAAGAGTCAAATTAGACTTTCAAAATCTCTATAAATTTGAGTTGCTGATCTCACTACTATTCGTAATATGATTTCCGAAGCTCAAATCTGTTCTTGTGGTTTAGATTGTTCTCTATAACTCTTCAAATTTAGCAGTTTTAATTAAAAATATAACATATTTAATTACTTAAAAATATAAGGTACTATAAAGTAGCTATTATAGCCAAAAGTAGTTCTTTCTGATATCCAATTCCTATATATTTTTTATCTCTACATCTATATCTGTTATGTTTTCGGGAGAGGCTAAGATAGCCGAATTGGTCGACGACCAGCCGTTTTGCTTAGAGTAGAAGGCAGGTGATCAGATCTTATCTCACCGCAATCGTAGGGTTTCATACTGGGCACTGTCCATTAGATTTGATGCAATTATGCTAATTATCTTTTCAGGTGCTAGTTGTCAAAGTTATGTTACCCTTTAAAAAAAAAATCAGGCATTTTTCCTCTGTTGTTCAGCTTTTGCAAGACTAAATTGGAAACATCTCTGCAGTCTTATCATCGGTGAAGAAGAAGACATATTCGCAACTGGTATTAGCCGGCCCAAAAGATTTATGCTGGGCTCAAAGCGATGCGTCGATTTGTAAGGATCTTATTATATATTATATTATTATATATTATATAGGAGTTTTAAGGAGCCGACAGATCAGCGTTATAAGCTGTCCAAATGAGATCCCTGTTAGAATCGATTTCTTAACCGAACCTAACCGATAGCCCTACACATTTTTCTTGCTTGTATAAATATTCTCTTTCCGAGATTGAGGATCACAACCATTGCCGTGAAAGATTTAAAGTACTTCCAGAACTCCTCACTGAATTAAGTGTTTATTGTGAGAAATACGAGAATATCAATTCTTTTTCTTCTTCTTTTCGTTGTTTAGCGCCAATTCGCAATACCAATTGCAGCCAGCTCCTTCTACACCTGATCTCTACAACGGAGTGGATATCTTTCTCTTCCTCTGCTTCCACCGGCGGGTACTGAATTCTTCAAAGTTGGAGTGTACTTTTCCATCCGAACAACTTGACCCAGCCAGCGCAGCCGCTGTCACTTGATTCCCTGAACTATATTAATGTCGTCGTATATCTCGTACAGCTCAACGTTCCATCGCCTACGATATTCGCCGTTGCCAATGCGCAAAGAACCATATATCTTCCGCTCCATCTTCCTCTCGAACACTCCTAAAGCTCACTCATCACATGGTGTCATTGTCCATGACGCCGCATCATACTCGTATAACAAGACGGGAATTATGAGCGACTTATAGAGTTTGGTCTTTGTTCGTCGGGTGAGGACTTTACTTTTCAATTGCCTACTCAGTCCGATGTAGCATCTGTTGGCAAAAGTGACTCTGCGTTGGATTTCGAAACTGATGTGGTTTTTGGTGTTAATACTGGTTTCAAGATAGACGAAATTATCTAGGACTTCAAAGTTTCGACTGTCAACAGTGAATACGATGACTGTTTGTTTGATGACAGGCGATATTTATTCTCGTTCACAACCAAACCTTCGCTTCCTTTTCCAGTCTGGAGAAAGCAGAGTCATTGGTGCTTTTGTTGAACCCAATGATATCAATATATCAACGTACGCCAGCAGCTATACGTTCTTATAGAAGACTGTACCTTCTCTATTGAGCTCTACAGCTCGTATTATTTTTTCCAGGATTGGATTGAAGAAGTCACACAAATGGAAGTCTCCTGGTTTGAAACTTGGTAGCTTGGTATCGAACGGTTTTGAGTGGTTCTTCCTGATCTTGACGGAACTTTTGGTGTTGTTTTACGCCAGCGTACACAACCGTATTAGCATCGAGGAACACCAAGTTCAGACATAGCGGCATAGTGGTAGTTTATTTTCGTGCTGTCATAGGGGAATCGACGAAGGGGTGCTTTATGTTGATTTTCCTTTCACGGGTCTTTTCCAACATTTTGCGCATGTTGAAAATCTGTTCGATTGTAGATTTTCGAGGTCTAAAGCCACAGTGGTAAGATCTAACCAATCCTTAAGAAACAAAATTTTCAAGAAATGCATTGGAAATGTTTTCATACTCGTTTGCCTTTTAACAAAATTTAAATGAAGTTATGCAGTTTTTAACAATAACAACAAATAATAATAAAAATTACGTAAAAAATAAATTAAGCAAATTTCAGCAGGCAACGAAATCGTTTTCGTTTTGGGGTTGAATAAAAAAACTATTGACATTTTCTCGCTTTGCAGACATTTGATATAATTGCTCTATGAGGTTGAAGCGGAAAAAAGTTAAAGAACAGAATTCGATGACGATGACGGTTAATGAGGAGTTTATGAAAGAGTTGAATCGCCAAATAAAGCGGCGACCGGAGGCGGAGGAAAATTACAGACGGTTGTATCCAAATGGCAGACAGTTGTTGCCCAAAAACAAAAATAAATTAATCACTTTTATATAAAAATATAAAAAAAAACAACAACATGCATATGCCAACAATACTATTAGGGACTTGATTTAATTGCAAATAATACGAGAATTTATGCATTTCAGGCGCTACGAGGAGGACTCGGAGAATGACTGGAACTGTGGCTCGTGGTTCGAGTATTTGCTCATCGTTATACTCTCCACCATTTTGTTGGTGGGTGTGTTGATACTCACGCTCTTCTGGATACTATTCTATCGCGATGGCTTCGCTTGGTCCGACAATCCAGCTTTGCAGTTCAACTTGCATCCCACCCTAATGGTGGCGGGCTTCATAACGCTGTCGGGATTTTGTAAGTGGAAAATGTGTAATTTTTTGTTTGTAGTTTGTATTTGAATTAGTTTTCTTTTTCATGATTTTTTTAATATTTTTTTATTCATTCTCTGTGTCTCTACAGCCATTTTGCTGTACCGCCTATGCCGCTGCCTGAAACACATCTATGTTAAGCTGATTCATATGTTCTTTCACGCCTGCGCCATACCGTGTGTGGCTTTGGGATTTCTGTCCGTCTTCGATTCGCACAATTTGTCGGAACCGCCTAAAGTGAATTTCTACAGTATGCATTCGTGGTTGGGCTTTGTCACCATGGGAATGTTCGTTTTGCAGTTCGTTGTTGGCTTCTTCAGGTATGAACGTATGTGCACATGCGCAGTTTGTTGCAAGTATAATATGTATGTGCAACATAGTGTACTCCTACAGTTGTCACAACACTCCCATGTAATTATTCATCATCCGTTGCTTAGTTTATATTTTCTGTTGTTGTAAATTTCGTATATTTTTCTATTGCACATCTGTGCGTTGCTTCAGCTTGGCTTTATCTATGCTTTATTTGGTCTCTTGCAGCTTTTTGGTGTTGCTGTGCTGTGAGAATCGCACCTACAAGTGCCGCAGCATTATGGTTCCGATACACGCCAGCTTCGGCTTGGTGAATTTTATGTTGGCAATTGCCACTTGCATCACTGGGTTGGTGGAATATGAGCGCCAGAATGCGGGCAATGCCGTTTTGAGGTAAGCTTTGAGATTATCTTTTACTACATTTAAATAACGGAATTATATAAGTGCGAATGTCGAAATCTGATCAAATCAACTAGATGTCAACACTGTTCTTATGAAATTTTATGTCATTTCCAGCCTTGTGACGACATACGTACATAAATTAGTATATAATTTCGGGTGTAAATTATTTATGCCGAAACTTCTTAATTGCAAAGAGGGTTTAGGTTGCTGCTTAAAGGTGAGCCGACCGTAAATTCGAGTGTTGGGTAAATGATTAAAATGCGCTCAACTCAGCTTTAAGCGTCCATTCTGCGGGCACCCTTAGGTATTTCTAATGTAACAGGTCAATTGAAGAGTCCCTCACCTACTGTAGTAAAACACATTTTTTGGAAAAATTCGTTTTTTTTTCTTCAACAAAGCTCCCTTTGAGGGGTTAGGGGTAGTCAGAAGCACGAAAAAATTAGAGTTTTCAGTAATTTTTTTTTGCAACTACATAAATCATGTTATTTTACAAAAGCAGTAGTATGGCATTATTATAGGATGTGTTGACTTGAATTTACAAAATTTTCAAAAAAAAAAAATATTTTCCGAAGTTGTAGTTGTTTGGGTTGACCCTGTTCCAAAAAAAAGGTACTTACGTGACAATCATAAGTTCTTGGAAATTCATCTAAAAACAATCGGACAAAATAAAATAGTTTTATAAATAGATAATCCCAGGTCTGATTGAAGGAAATTTTTCAGGAATTTTTTTTTTTTTTAATTTTTGGGAAAAAATCAACCGTTAATTGGTGTTAAAAAATCGAAATTTTCGAAAAAATAAGAATCCTTCGATCAGGCCCGAGTTTATATGTACAAATTTTATTAAAATCTATTGAACGGTTTTCGAGTTACAGTTGTCACCGATTCAAAAAACATAGTTTTGAGAAAAACGCGTTTAAAGTTTCACACTAGCCCTTTGAAGTGCCCGAGCTCTCTTTCTTATTTCTCGAATAACTCAAAAACTAATTGTCGGATCAACGTGAAATTTTCAGGGAATATTTCTAAGGTATCGAAAATGCAAAAAAAAATATTCTTTGAAAATTCTAACTACCCCTAACCCCTTAAGGGTAATTATAGTGACCCTCCAACTTTACGATGTCATTTTTGTAGTACGCTTTGGCCTTAGCTTCCAAATAGGTCTCAATTTCGGCGTTCTCCTTTCCATTGAACGAAAATCCTAGCGAGCATTCTCTTGAGAGAGAGCATAGTCGCGGAGCCCATATATGGAGGGTAGATGCGGAAGTAATTCGAAGTACAATTAATGGACTTTTGTCATCGTTTTCACTGATTGTGATACTTGGTGAAACATCACTTTCCCTTTCTTCAAATGCAGTCGTTTTTCGTCGATTCCGTCCTTGAACTAAACCAACAATCCTATGTAATAGTCACTGTTGATGGTCCTTCCTATTTCACGGCAATCAATAAAAATTATTTCAAGCGCATCCCAAAATACAGGTGCCATAACCTTGCCAGGCGACTTTTGCGTTTTTACAATTTGGATCGGGTTGATGGTGTGCAGAGTGAAGTGAGGAAGCCATGTTTCATTCAGTGTCACATATCGATGCAAAAACTAGGATTTATTATGCCTGAACATCTCCAAACACTGATCCGAATCATCAGCTCGTCGTTTGGTTTTAGTTAAAAGTGACCGGCATCCACTTCGCACAGATACATAGCAATATTTTACCGGCACCGCGAAGTTTCTTTTAATCCCTTTTTTCACAATAACAAAAGTTGGTTCACTGAAAATGAAATAATTCAATTTAACTGTTATGTTGACATTCCTTCGAATTGAAAGCTCTTAATTAGTTGCTCTTCTTACTCACGAATTTCGGTCTCTCTCTTTTTTTGTCTGGTTAAAATAAGATGGTAATCCGAACCAAAGTTAGGACCACGGAGCGTACGCACATCCAAAATACTGGAGACATGTCTTCTATCTATCACAACATGATCGATCTGGTTGTTGGCTTTTCGATCCGGAAACATCCAGTTTCTTATGCTAGAATCTAGTACTACAGAGAACCATAATTCGGGCCCCGGCGAAGTCGATCAGCCTCAACCCATTTGGGGATGTTTCGTCGTGGAGGCTGAATTTCCGACCGTTGTGTCAAAGATACCTTCTTTGCCCACCCCAGTATTAAAGTCGCAAAGCATGATTTTGACATCGTGGCGGGGAAAGCTCTCGTAGGTGCGCTCCAAGCGCTCATAGAATTCATGTTTGGTCATATTATCCTTCTTTACGTCGGGGCGTGGGCGCAAATCAGCGTTATGATGAAGAACTTCGCTTTGATGCGGATTTTGGCTAGACGTTCAACCATCGGGGGGAATGCAGTGGAACTCGGTGACGGAGTCTCTTGACACCATGAATATCACACCGAAGTTATGGTTCTTTATAATGCCAGTATAGGAAATGCCACAAGGACATAGTCGTCTCAGTCCATCCTTATAGGATGGCTCTGATGTCTGCTTTTACTCTTACGAAGACATCATTTAAGGAACCGGACCTTTCAGGTGCATGCCCTTAAGTCGTAATTCTTAACACGTTTGCGGTGGTCGTCATAAAAAGGGGTGTCTCATCCGAGGCTGTTGTATCATTTTCATTGTGGGTGTTTTTTTTTACTTGACGGGTCTCAAACTCAGCGCACAACCTTGGGGAAGGATGGAATGCCTTCTCACTTTAGCTCGCCTACAAACGGATGTTCCTTAGCTACCCCGAGGATACTTAGTCTACCACCGGAAGTCTTGAACTGTTTGAGCCATATGTTAAAGGAAATTCGCTCAGAGAACTTTTCTCACTTGCGTGGACTTCTCCACATGGCTCCATCCTCCTAGAAGGATTGTTATAGAGTTTGTATTATTATATTTGAAGCAAGAGTTTTTCTCACGTTTGAGGTTCACCCTAACATGTATGCATGAATACCTCTTAAGCATCTATTATCTACAAGGTTCCGCTCTCCTTTATATATTTAAGAAACAAAGTAAATTACTCATATTACTACTAAGTCTGATGCCTTTTATTATTAAATTTATATATTTATTTAATTAAACATAATTACTTTAATTTAAATTTAATAACTCATGTATCATTCGCTTCTCCTTCAAAGCTCACGCAACTCGGAAATCGAACATTACATAATCAACGCTTTGGGCATCGTACTCGTCGCCATTGGTATCATAGTCTCCGTCGCTGTACGACGATCAAACGCTCCAGCCACTGCCAAGGTCTATGTTACCGAACGTTGCTGAACACATTTTTAGCGCGCTATAAATCAATTTCATATTTTTGATGAGACAAATTTCATTTAAACTAAATAAGATTGCTCGAAGCAAAAAAAAAATATGCAAAATGAACGTTGCCAGATTTTCCTTTAACACTTTTATGCATAAGTGAACTACTTTAATAAATAAAAATAAAAATATAAAAATTCTGAAAACCACTTCCTTTCCAAACTTTAATTTGTACAGCCGTGAAATATGCCAAATTGTCAGTGACTATTTTTACTATAGCGAAAAAATAACGGTAAATAGTGTAAACCCACCCAGAAGCCAAAATGCATGAAATTAACGACGCCAGAAAAGTAGTAAACAAACAAAACCAATACCAAAATGCAAAAGGAAGCACAAATTATTATACAATACTTATACTGTAGTTATGTATAGGCTAAAATACATACATACAATTTCATTAAAAAAATCAAAATAATCAACAATTCGTAATCAAAATTAGAAGCGAAAATCAAATGTTTATCATTACAAGGATGAAAAATTATACAAATACATATATACATGCATACAAATAAAATTGATTGAGAATATATCGTAACACTAAGCAGCCCAGTATTGAATTACTCATACGACGTGTAGTCCTTTCCACAACGATTATCATACGAAATGTGTGTGAGCGCATTGGCAAAGTGATTGCCGAATTAATATAAATAAAATTGTATCAAAATTTTTCGCAAAAATTCATTAAATTATAAGTGATAAATGTAATTGAAGTGTTTGTATATTTGTTTTTGTTTTTTCTTTTCTTAAGCTATGTATAACTACATACAAACATATATCAGCATACATGAAGTTATGAAGCGCGCAAATTCTTTTGCCGTCATAAATTACCATAAAATACATAACATACATACATTAATCTAAGCAATATACAAATGTATGCAAATATTTCAATGGAATACAAATAATAAATAATAATAAAAAGCCCTTTTTGTAATTTAAATGTAAAATTTTTGTTATTTTATTCATTTAGGCGCTGATTTGGTAAGAGAGTTGAATACTGAAACGATCTGTATAAGGCTTTTTGGGTCGCTCGCTGTAATATCCAAAGAGATTATAGTAAAAGTGTTTGAGGGTTGCCAAATTTTTGAAAATTTCGTGACAAAATGTTGATCAGCTGAAGAAATAGCAAAAAACTTATTTTTTTTTGCAACAGGTGGCAACCTTTTTCAGCGATTCTTAGCTAACATTGATATTATAATATTCTTAATATTTATTTTTATCAATTTTAATTTTTACTAAACAGGTGGCAACTCTTCTCTACTACATTTAACTAACTGTAATGTCAGCATTCCATAATTTTTTTATTGCATTCCTACCCTTTATTTTTATTTGTTTTACTTATTTTTTACAGGTGGCAACACTTCTCTATAATTTTAACTAACATTGACCATACAGTAATCCTATGTTTACTTTTATTGAATTAAATTCTCTTTTAATTTTATTGATTAAATTTTTTTATTGCATTTATTTATTTATTTGTATTTGTTTCACTTTTTTTTTTACAGGTGGCAACCCTTCTCAACTACTAACTCTGAGCTTGTGTATACTCGAAAAAATACATATTAGGAATGGATTACCATTCTTTCTTTCCTATTATTTATTTTGACTGATTTCAATTTTTGCTAAGCAGGTGGCAACTCTTCTCTACTATTTTTAACTATAATTGACAATACAGTACCCCTATACTTACTTTAATTGAATAAAATTCTTTTGTATTTTTATTGATTAAATTTTTTTAAAAAGGTGGTAACCTTTCTCAATTACTTTTAACTCTAAGATTGTCTTTACTCGGAAAAATAAATGTTAGAAATGTAAGTTTGATGTTAGCTAAAAATAGATGAGAAGGTTTAAAAAAATATTAATACAATAAATTTGAAAAAAAATTCTATTACAGGATAATAGATAAGGTTTAAGAAGGCTTGAAATTTTTTAATATACATACATACATACATATGTATGTATCTTATCTATTATGTGAAAACGTTAACAATTGTTTAGATTTTTGAAGCAAATTTTAGTTATAAAACAATATATGTATGTATACTGAAAAGTTGATTAATTTAAAAAAAAAATGCTGGAAAGGTTTTGAGAAGGTTGCCACATTTATGAAAAAATTGAATGTAGTTAATTTGTAAAATGAATGAAAGAAAACAATAGAGGCATTCAACTAAACAGGCTTCGAAAACTGAGACTTCAAAACAAATATTTAAAATATTGGAGTTGCCACCTACTAAAAATTTTAATACTATAAAGTTATATCAATATAGGCTGAGAAACCCTAAACTGTGGGTATCATGCAATATAGTATTGGAAAGAAAAATTTTAAAATATTTTTTGTCGTTGCCACCTATTCAAAAATTTTATTCCTATAAAATTATATATAATTATACGCTAATTACAACTTAAATGTGAGTATCAAATGCAGCGATTTTAGAAAGCTAGCTTTTAAAATATTTTTGGGAGTTGCCACCTATACAAAAACTTTATTCAAAAAAAAAAAATAAAATAATAATTATACGCTAAGGACAACTTAAATGTGGGTATCAAATAAAGAAATTTTAGACAACTATTAATATAATTTTGGAGTTGCCACCTATTCAAAAATTGAAATGCGACGAAATTGCTCACAAAATATAAATTTAATAATTAGGCATATTAAATGTGTACGTCACACAATACATTTCGTGGTGACTGTTTGGTGTGTGGTTTGCATATACGCTTGTCCAACAGCGCCATCTGTGTGTAAGTTTTGCTTTAAAGCAACAGTAGCGAACGGATAGATACTAAAGTATTTAGATTTGCAAGGATGTGTGGATTGAATTTTATACTCCAAATGAAAGGATCTTAACAATCCGGAAACATGATATCGGGGAACGAGAGTGGGGCGTAAAAAATTTACAGCAATGCCTTTCCGGCGTGGGGTTCTGAGTTGTACCCGATGGTCTGCAAACATTTTTTGTAGATTTTTGTCACCAACAATTCACCGCCATCTTTCCCAAAGATCATGCAGTTGGAAAATTTTCAGACAATCTTCGGCAGTGCAAAACCCATACAAGCTTAAACCCATAGATCCACCGATTATGATACCAAAGATCATAGTCCTTGACTTTCAACTCTTTAAAAAAAGTCTTCTTTTATTATACATTCCTACGATTTTCTTAAATGATCAGCCCTGTTGAATTTACTTTACAAGACAAAACTTCACAAACCACTAATTTTTGTAGTTAGGGTACTTAGATGGGCTAATACGTACCCCATTAGTCTTGATCTTGAATCTCACATGGCCCATTTATGTTGTTGTTTGGCTTTTTGTGGTGGAGTAAAATATCCGATATCCCTTAAGTTTACGAATAGGTGTATAACGTTCACTATTGTCCACAGACTATATATAACTCCATAGCACTAAATTTCTATTAATTACTCGAGTTCAAACGCTTTTGAGCAAATTTAAATGGAAGTAAATAGTTTAAAGTATTTACACGACATTCATTGGTAAATGGTTTGTAATGCTAAGATCTAAGTACTCTTAGGTACTTCCACCTAAGAGGGTTGCCTTATTATGGAACAGCTTGGCGCATTTCACTAATAGCCATTCGACCTTCCCAAGCGACATCGCATCCCTCTATTGACTCTGCAAAAGTTCCAAGAAGATCCGACCTTTTGAGCCAAATTTTGTTCAACGATGACGCCCATTTCTAGGTCAATGGTTATGTCAACAAGCTGCATTTGGGGCGAAGAACAACTTGAAGAGTTTCAAGAGTTGCCATTTCATGAAAAAAAAACGTTGGCAGCCAACATTTGGAAGAGATAATCTTCAAAAAAAAAAAAAAAAAATAATTAGCGGCAAAGAATGTTCCTACGAATGATAATAAGCATTTCCAATTAAATTTGAAGTTTCTGTGCTTTTTCTTTAAAAAAGTAGGAAACCTCGAAATGGATCTCCCTTTAGTTTCGGTGCAGCTGAAGTTAACGCTTTTTCTTATTTTTGAAATTCACAACGCACTTGTCCGAAGGTTATTGCATTCCATGCCTTTAAAATATCTATAGGTATATATGTGTAGATAGATACGTAAATATTGTGAGCCAACCATTTCTATTTATTGCTGCAATTTATAGTCACATAAGGAGTTTGCTGTATTTCTAAATCGGCTGCGTCAAAATTAAAAGGAAATGTTATTACGGTAAATTCTTAGTGCAAATCGAAAATAGTATGCAAATTGGGTTCTTAACTACATTCCACAGTGCAAATCGCTTTGTCCACTGCCGCGTAATGCATTAAGGGGTAGGGCCAGATGAGGGTTTTCAATACATCGAACAATGTTTTGACTTAAAGTGCACTTTTGGGTTCTAAAAAACATTATTTTTATTTTTATTGTATTTTTATTATTATTGTGGAATTTTTTATATTTATTGTGGAATAGTAAAAAATACATTTTTTCTATCTAGTCCTAGATTGAGTAAACTTTTGAATGCGTTTTTCCTGAAACTGCGTTTTTCAAATGAATTGGTAATGGAACTTCAAAACCAACAGATTATGTAGGTGCCACCACTCTCAATATAGAAATGTACGCAAGTGGGTCTGGGGCTGAACCCGTAGAAAACGGATCTGCTTTTGTTCATAAGAAAGCACGAAATTCCTCTAATGAGGTTCCGTTCGATAAATGGAAACCAAATACCTTGGAGCAGTCTAGGACAGCGAATTGGGTTCAAAGGCTCGCTGCGCTCTGCATAACGGAAGCTTTAAAACAACTCCAACGGCGGATTTTGAACTGGTACTAAAGCTGCTACATAAAGACCTCTTCGCTGAAATCTTATTAGCAAAATCGGCGGGATGACTATTGACAGCAGGACAGAAGGTTCAAAGTAAACATAGAAAAATATCGCAGGCGGTATGTTAGCTATGTGCAACACTCTAAACATCTATACGTATGACTCGATGGAGTTGGTGCGGGCATTCACTGTGCAGAGTTAGGCATAAGGCAGCCTTTTAAGTTGCCGGAACACTACAGTATATTACAAGCTGAGGTCTTTGCTATTGCGAAAGCCACAGAGCTAGCATCTAATGGACCTGCAGGTATTTCCGGTGTCAACATCTACGTCAAGGCAGATCAAGACATCGAAGCAGTAACCTCGTATCGCATATCCACCAGAAGTGTCTTCGGAAGCAGGATAGCAGTGGAAAATATTGCCAGAAGCAAGCAACTTAACTTTTACTGGGTGCCAGGTCATAAAGGCAACGAGAGTAATGAAATAGTGAGAGAGATTGACAAGAATGGTGTACGGCTAACATTCGTGATCAACATTGGAAAAGACATTGTCTATACGACGATCTGAACAGAAGCATGGTAAAGAAAATTAAAACACGAAGAATCGATCTACCTGGGTGCAAAACTGCAAAAATCATGCGCAAAACGATAGAGCGGAAGTACACAAAATTTCTATTGGCACTTGATAGAAGAGACCGCAGGAATGTGATGGAAATACCAACTGGTCACTGTCTGGTGGCAACACAAGCTCGTAGGAAGGGGCTGACATATCGAGAAGACTGCAAAAAATGTCTAAAGCAGACCACTACCCGCTGTAAGCATCAGGGGTCCCAGCACTGTAAGAGTATCGACAGTGGGCCCCCAGAATCTGTTAAAATTCGCGTCAACGGATGACTACTCCTCTTGGACCTAGCAACTGAGCTCTAACTGGTATCGCAAAGGACCAAAACTGGTCTATGCGTGACTTATTGGCCTACCAGATTAACATAATCTATCCAAAACAAAAAAACTTACGGACTTTACCAGCAAGTCTTATATAGATTAAGAACCCGTTTTTAGTATATTTCAGACAACACAAGTTTCTAGAATTGATGCCAAAGATTCACCCATTAGTCCCCAATTGGTATGATAATTCAATATACATTTTTTTAAATACACTTTGATAAAGCTTGGTTGGAGAATTTGGAACCCATTTTCTTTACTCCCACAATAAATTGTTAAAGTTACTGTTTCTAAATTGGCCCAAGCACTTAAGCGCTGTATTTCCATATACAGTAGAATCCGTTTATTATGACATCGAAAGGAATTGACAAACACGTCATAATAAGCGGACGTCATACAAAGCGTTTTGTGAAGTGAAAAGCTTTTTTTATGTAAATATGTATGTACTTAAGTATTTTAATACAGAAACATAGTAATTAAATATTAATTCTGCAGCTTTTAATGCCTCTTCTGCGGTAGGTATGGGTTCCTATTCGACTTCCTCTTCATCCATCCATCACCATTCCATCACTTTCGAGTTGTTTCTTTGCACTAATGTTCTGTACGATATTTTCATCGGTGGGTTCTTCAGATGTGAGGAGAGCGCTATCGACGTCAACATAATCTTCCCACATTGCCGGTGCTGCTAAAGAATCTGAATTTAGGTTTCGTAACCACAAAGATAATGGAATCTCATCTTCTTCATCGAATTCATGTTCTGATATTTGAATAGGTAAACCGTCATAGCTTTCAATGAATCCTGCATGTTTGAAACAGTTACGAATGGTACTTTGTGACATTTTATTCCAAGCATCATTAACCATCAGAATTGCATCTAGCACCGTTATTTTTGTAGAAGAGTTGTTTTCATTAGCATCAAGACAGTTAATCATTTTGAGCACAAGGTTCTTCCTAAAATTCGTTTTGAGTGATCGTATTATTGCCTGATCCATTGGCTGTAGTACTGTTGTTGTATTCGGCGGAAGGAAAGCAAGTGTTATAGACTTTAAATCAGTAACATTTGGATGCGCCGGGCAATTATCAACCAGCAATAGAATCCATTTCTTCTTCTTCACCAAAAAACGATCCCAATCACGAAGCCAATTTTGAAAAAGTTCTGACGTCATCCAAGCTTTACGACTGTTAGCATAATCGACAGGTAATGATTTGACACTTCTAAAACATCTTGGTTTTTGTGACTTTCCAATAATGAGCAATTTCTTTTTCTCTGTGCCACTCATATTAGCTGCTACCATGACAGTTATTCTATCTTTCGACAACTTACCTCCACTACAATTTACACCTTTAAACTTTAAAGTTTTATCCGGCATTATTTTTGTAAAAAAAGTCCAGTTTCATCAGCATTAAATTCGGCCACACAGATATCAACCAGTTTGTTGTTGAATTTTGATCAACAGATGAAGATTCATCGACAATATTTCCGGCCACAATGTTATGTTGAACTTTAAAACGACTGATCCAGCTTGCAGAACAATTGAAGTCGAGAATACCAAAACGCACGGCAAAACCATTTGCCTTTTCCTGTGGCATAGTGCCGCTGGCAGGTATTCCTTTGTTTCTTATGTTTTTAAACCACTGAATTAATGATTGATCAATATTTTCTTGTCGTGATTTTCGAAGCCTCTTCGGTTTCAAAACATTTAAATTGAACGATTGCTTAATGCGGTTCTTGTTTTTAAAAATCATTGAGATTGTCGAATGACCCACGCCAAATTCCTTTGCGAGACTTGAGTTAGATTCTCCATTTTCTAATCTGCATATTATTGCACCTTTCTCCTCAATTGTAAATGCTTTACGTCGTTGTGATGACATTTTTTCACAGTAACAAACAAAAAACAATGCGTGACCTTCAAGCGTCAATTACTCACTGAGACTCAAAACAAAAACGAGCCACGCGCCGAACGGCCTCGGGAACGAACACTGCCGGAGGTGTAAAGAATCATGTCAGTCATTCTAATCGGACATAATTCATTAAAAATGGGTCATAATAAGCGACATGTCACTGTAAGGGAAGTCATTATATCCGACTTTTTTATAAAGAATTTTATATGAAAACTAAACTTCGTAGTGTAATTACGTCATAGTAACCAGTTGGTCAAAACAGGCGGAGTCATAATAAACGGATTCTACTGTACTATATGTATATACATATGTACATATTTACATATATGTATGTATACTTGCCAGTATGCACAAAGTACACTCGTGTGAAATCAACAAATAAATTGCATGCGCAAGTTCACTGCACTTTCAGCACTTCAACGCCAAATAAGTACTTCCTATTAACAAACGTTCGTTGAGCCAAATCGAGAACTGACTTTTAATAAACACTTTAACCACTTAATACAAAGTAATATGGAATTATTGTTGTTGTAGTGCTTGTTGTTGCTGCAATTATGCGCATAAATTAAGTGGCAAAGTGCCAAGGCATAGAATTGATAGTGTTAAGGTGCCTTGTATGTTGGTATGTGTGTGTGTGTGTGATTATGTTCACATACGAATATGTATGTATGTATGTATGTGTATGTTTATGTGTATGTGTGTTTATGCGTAAGTGTTATCCATCAAAAGAATCACTTGGCGCTACTAAATACATATTAACACCACGTTCAAGCCTCAGCGGCCAGCAAACAGACCTGCAAGCTTACACACATGTATGTATATATATATGTATGTATATATTTATGTATTGGCAAGCGTGTGTTTGTATGTTTGTGCGCTGAAGTGAGTTTGTAGAGCGGCTTGCGAGCTGAGCCACCGGGCGATCGTACAATGTTCACTCGACCCAGTGCGCCCAACTAGCAGTTCTGTTGTGAACGCTGTAGCGGTTAGTTGTCTTGCTTGTGGCGCTCGCGGTGGCTCAGTGCACACCTACATATGTACACACATATATACATATGTTTTTACATATGGACATGAGTGTAAATTAAATATTGAAAAAACGTTTTCTATTTTTTCTGCGGATTAAAGGTGCTACTGCTTATTATAATTTTATGCGTATGCCTGTCTGTTTGGCAAAGTGCAGCCAGCACACACACACACGCATACATATATACACGTACAAGTGACGCCAAGAAAACATTACTCGTTGAGTTTGTCTCATCAAAGTTGACTTTGACGCATTGCGTACCGGTCGGTGTCAGTTCGTCGCAGTTGTCGCTGAAGAAAAGTGAATGTTATTGTTGTTGACGGCAATTTTTGCAAACAAAAATACACATTTTAACGTTTTTGTGATCTTTATTTTCGAAGACTTTTGTTGTCATGTTGAGTGCTAACAGCGTTTCTTGAAAAAGCGACAAGTGTTAAGTGTGCGCGGCTTTAAACGACATTTAGCGGCAAAAAATTAAAAAAAAAAATATTTCAAATTATAGTGAATAGTGTGAATAATTGGCGAAGAAGGTGAAACTAAATAACTGGAAAAAAAGCAAATTAACAAAAGGCAATAAAAATTAAAAATTTAAAAAAATTATTATAAAAACAAGTAAGGAAGGGCTAAGCTCGGTTGCAACCGAACATTTTATACTCTTGCAACTCGCAAGAATCAAAGCCAGGAACATATTTTAAGTTGTAAAACCAATCACATAGGGCAAGGTCAGCCGGTTGTTCGAAAATTCTGATATTATGCATATGGGAGCTGGGCCAAATTTTCGCTCAAATTTAACGGTTTTAGGCACAAAGATACACTGATATTAATAAAACACGCTCTCTTATTTTCATTGTGATAACCCACATATTGGCCGACATATGCGTTAGAAAGTCACCCGGAAGTTCGAAAATATTTGTATTAAGCATATAGGGGCCCATATTGGTCCGATTCAACCAATTTTTTTGACATACAGCCAAAATATTTTAAGAGAAGGATTACCCCTTAATTTCAGTTATACCATACATAATATCACACATTAACCGACATTTTCGATCAAAAGTCAACTATAGGTGCCGGGGTCTAAATATTCGGTGCCTAGGGGCTTGAACAGTTTTTATAAGATTTAAACAATTTTTGGTCATAAGGTGGCACGCACCAAAGACATTATTTGTGCAAAGTTTTATCCCGTTATATTAATTGTTTCTTGATTTGAGCACTGGAAACTGAACGAAACAAGTGGAGTCTAAAATTGTTTTATATGGGAAGCAGGCGTTGTTGTTGTCCGATTTCGTCTATTTTCACAATGGGACTTAATAATATCAAAACAATGCTATGTACCAAATTTTGAAATCGGTCAGTCGAGTCCCGAGATATGTGATTTCACCAAAAAATGGGTGCCACGCCAATTTTCCAATTTTCACAGCAGCTTCCATAAAGCTCTATCATACCATCCCGAATTATTTTCCCCAGCAACAGATTGAAAAGTCGCACGAAAAGCAGTCGCTTAGTCTGAAACCTCGTTTGTTATCGAACGGCCCGGAGAGGTGCTTCCCGTTTCTGATGGAGCTTTTGGTGTTGCACAACGTCAGTTCACACAGTGGTACAGGTATAAGTTTTGCGGGTATACCAATTTCAGATATCGCGGCATAAAGACGGTTCCTTTCCGTGCTATACAAAACAGTTTTAAAATCGACGAAGAGGTGGCGTGTGTCGCTTCTTTCTTCACGGGTTTTTTCACCTTGTCAGTGCTTCGCCTCCGTATTTGGATAGCTCGGATGGTAATTCATCAGATCTTGCCGCTTTGTTGGTTTTCAGGCGGGTAATTGCTATTCGAACTAATTCATGGTCGGGCAATGGAACGTCAGCTCCATCGTCATCGACTGCGGAGTTACGAAATATCGGCAGTCCTGGAATGAGTAAAAACGCCGCTTTGGCATTATATTCCCTAATCAACAAACTAGTGCAGTTAAGACCAAAAGTGTTAAAAAATTCAACATTGGCTCCTGCTTCCCTGAAACATTAGCGGAAATACCCGTACTAGTTAAGGAAGTTGGATAATGACCGCCGCGGCACGTTCCAGTGGAAATGTCATAATTGTGCGTCAGCATTTCCTTCCTGTTCGCACATCGCCAAAGTGGAGTGATTCATGGCGCACGTCTTGTTTGCAATTGTCAATCGTTGTTGCAAGCTATTGCAACACGTTTTACATCAATTTGCTTGTTCCATCATTTTCTTTTCGTTTTTCATATTGGCGTGTTGAGTGGAAATTCATGATTTTCCACTTTGCATTTGCTGCAACTATTTAAAACTGTTATTGTTATTTTTTATCGTTACTGTTGTTATTATGTTGCGGTTTGAGCTCTTGCTTTGTAAACAGCAAGTGGTTTCGCGGTTTTGTTTTCATTGCAAAAATCGTGTCTCAATTATTGTTGTGACACCATCACATCCTGCAGCGGTTTTGTTGTAATACCGTTATGGTTTCTGTTTTCCTTGTGCGCGCCTCCTACTATTTTCTTTTGCGGCATTTTTTCCAGCGCCAGCGCTCGACTTTGTACATTTGCATTACAGCCGGTTACATAACGGCTAATCACCTGCCAGCCGTCGACTCGATCGATGCGGTCGGCGGTCTGTCGTGCTGTCGCGCTGTCGGGGCGGGTGGCCAATTTCGTGTGGCCAAAGCACTTGTGCGGTTTGCCGGCCTGAATTTACATTTCACTAGGCCAGTCAAGCGTCCATGACGACAGCACGACACCCACACCCCGTTCGAAAAATATTTTGTATACATACATACGCATACTGTAATAAAATTTCAAAAAACACAAAAACAAGAGTGATTTTGTTATGAAAAAAATAAGTGCAATAACAGTAAAACTGTGCAAGTAAAACAAAACTCGAAGAAATTGCGTGATTTTTGACGTTTCGCATATTCAATGAACGGAAAAACTTGTCGACTTCATATTTGCATTTGAGTGACAACAACAAAAACAAAAGGAGGCATGATAAAAAAGAAATATTTACACATGTATTTAGTTTAAAGAGGCCAAATATTTTGTTTTGGAAAAAGAAGTGTAAAACAGAATGTTGTAAAATATAACAATAAAAATTGTGGCACAATTTTATAAAAAAACAAAAAAAAAAAAATAATTTAAAATTTGTATGTACTTGAATATAAATAATATGTATGTAAATGTATTTTAAAAAGATTTTAATTCAATGAGTTGAAGAAAAAAATTCCTTAAGTCGTTAATATCTTTTATGGCTAAAAAACCCTTAGAGACCTTCATTCAATTTCCTGCAAATAAATATTATTTAAGATATTTGGAAGCGAGCTTTGAATTTTTCTATCTGTTTATAAGAAACGAAACAGAAAGCAAAGGCAAAGCACCCTTCCGTTGCAATTTAGAGTCCATATTTGGCTAGATTTTTCTAGAGGTGTCGAAAAACCTATTTTTACAGCACCAAGCAAAAAAATTAATATTTTTTTGGCCCACCCTAATATTTAGGTACAAACTACTATGAACAAAAAATAGTAAGACTTTGTTAATAATTTAAAATTCCGAGTTTATTCCTCAAAATCTAAGTCGTCCTCTTGAAGAAATCTCCTTTGGTACCAACACGGCTTTTTGACAGTTTGGCCGGTCGGAAGGAAGTGGGAGGACAGCACACTTCGATAATCAAAGTAAACTGTCAACACAACCTTGGTTTTTGACCTGCTTTGTTTTGCTTTTTCGGCTTCGGCTGACCTTCGCCACGATACTCGGGCGATCGATGAACTGTTTCCGGATCTTAAATCAAAATGGTTTTCACTGATCCTTCCGATAATCCATCACTTACAACTAGGGGATCGCTTAACATTTTGCAAAAGTGGGAGTGGTCTCTATTTAGCTTAACGTACCACTTAAGCTACAATAACCAAATTCCCTCACGATAAACCACCCCACGATAAGCACCCTTTTCAACGCAGCAAAAATACATGAAATCTGAAGGTAACTCCATTCACTCTCCATATAACGGTACTGTTAAAAAGTACTAAAATCGCAATAAATCAATTTCTAAATACTTCAGGAACCTTAAATTTTACTCTCAAAATAATATGAGAAGATCTAACCACTGTCTGTGTAAAAATTGGACCATGGATGTAACGCCTTCTTTTAGGGGAAATTACATACCTCGTGACCCGACAGCGGATTTTAACTAAATTTAGTACCTGGCGTTTTTCTGACATTCCAATGTCACAATGCGAAAAAGGGAGAAATCGGACCACAACCACGCCTACTTCTCATAAAGCACAATTTAAATTCCATATGATTCTTTCACTTTCCAGTACACAAATGAAGAAGCAATTAATATAACGAGATAAAGCCTTGAATGGATAACAATTTTACAATATGCCATCTTATGAAGAAAAATTGTCTAAAATGCAACCAAAAACTGTTCACGCTCCTAGGTACCGAATACCCAGTACCTATAGTCGACTTTTGATCGAAAATATGGATCAATATGTGAAATATATAACTGAAATTCATTGAAAATCTTTTTCTCACAATGGTGTGTCTGTATGATAAAAATGGGTTCAATCGGTCCAATATTGCCCCTAGCCCCTATATACCTGATGTAAAGATTTTCGAGTTTTCTGGTAACTGTTTTACCGGAGATATCAGCCAATAAGTGAGTTTTGTCAATGAAAATGAGAGAGCGTGTTTCACCGATAACATTGTGTCTTTCGGCCCAAAATTAATAAAATTGGGCGAAAACTTGACCTAGCCCCTATATAAATAATATCAGGATTTTCGAACACCCGGCTGATTTTACTCTATATGATTGGTTTCTTAGTATGATAGTGATTGATTTTTTTTATAAAATGTAAATTTATTGGTTATAATAAATTTTATATAAAGATATTAAATTGAAAAATTTTTGGCTTAAAAAAATAAAATGGAACTAGTAGAGAAAACATACATACATATAATTACAAATTTAAAAATTTACACAAATTTGCTATCGCTTTTATAAGTAGCTTAAAATCGTGAAAGCTGTCTGAAATTCTGAAAAATATTTACTTAACAGTTAACGACGATCAACACAAGCTGTTCCGTTATATTTCGTGCGCATTGCGGCATTAATTGCGAGAGTGAAAATTATCTTTGTAAAAAAGAAAATAAACAAAACAAAGTAAGAAAGCGAGCAATAAAGCAAAGTAAAGCAGAAAAAAAATTAAATAAAGGGAAATAAAATAAAAAGTGCAAAAACAAAAAATATTAAGAAAAGATCAAAGATAAGCTTCAAACTAGTTTGTGCTTTTGCGTCTTCTAATTTACTGCGAGAATCTCTTAAACTCAAAAATGTCAATTTGGCTGAACAACAAACACGCACACACATTTTGCTGCGCATGCGCCACTGCATTGCTAACACTTTTGCTGCTGATTGACGGCGCAGAGAGTTATGGCTTCGGCAGGTGTCCGAAATATCCATCGATGCCGAAATTCAATATGAGCAGGGTAGGTAAAAAAAATTGCTATAAAGCAAAAAGAAAATTGCATGCCGTCAGAATTAACGGATTTTTCAATAAGAGCGCTACAAAAGCTTGAAATAATATATAAATGATATTCCGCTTTGGGATATCAATAAAATTCTTTATACTTGTAAAAGCACATTCGATGTCATTGTGTATGGAACTCGATTTCTTTTGCATGGTCACCACGGACACGCTTGCAGAAATCCAGACGCTGAACCCAATTTTGGACAGTTTGCAAGCATAAATCGGCCGATACTGCTATAATTTCACGTTCGATACTCCTCCGAAGTTCATCAATCGTCGCTGGCTTGTTGGCATAGACCATAAGTTTGACGTAGCCCTACAGGAAATAGTCTAACGGCGTCAAATCTCACGACCGATGCGGCCAATTGACTGAGCCATTTCGTAAGATAACACGTTCACCAAACTTGGTTTTCAATAAACCGATTGTGACATTCGCTGTGTCGCTTATGGCGCCCTTCTGTTGGAACCACATATTGTTTAAGTCCATATCATCCAATTCGGACCAAAAATATTCGGTTATCATTGAGCGGTAGCGATTCCCATTCACATTAACGTGCCAGTCTTGATCATCACGGAAGAAGTACGCGAAATGACGCCGCCGGCCTATAAACTGCACCAAATCGTAACTTTTTCGTTATGTAATGGTGACTCATGGAGTATGTGTGGATTGCTTCGTGACCAATAACTCATATTTTGTGTATTGACGAAGCCACTCAGGCAGAAAGAAAGCTCATCGCTGAAGATGATTTTTCAATGAAAATTCGGATCATTCTCAAGTTGTTGCTCAGTCAAATTCACAAACATACGAGGATTCTGGTAGTCAAGCGGCTTCAGTTCTGGAGGCCAAGATCTTTTTGCAAAATTCACCACAACGACGTCAGAGTGATGAACCAACGCTTGAGAGAGATATGTAAGAGACTGATTTGGATCTCCACAATTGATGCACCAGCGGCAGCAATATTTTCAACGCCACGGGCTCTTCTTTGCCTCACTGGTACGACAACATTTTGTACTGTGGCTGTGGTTAAATTTTTTCCACTAGACGTTCAATTGTTGATCTGACAGGACGATTATGACGACCATAAATTGGACGTAGCGTTCTTAAAGTTGAGACCACTGACTCCGAATTTCAGTAGTAAATTTAAGGAATTTCGACCCATTGTTGGATCGTATATCTTTCCCTGGTGAAATTGCGAACCTTACTGTAGAGAAATGTTAAAAGAATGAGAAAAAAGATGGCGTCGTTTTCTGTCCCTGTAGGTCCACTTTGTAGTATCCTTAGTGAAAAACCCGATTTTGTGAAAATGAAATACTAAATTTGAATGGGAAAAGTAAAGAAACTTCTCCGAAGTATTGGTCATCGCTTTTTATACATTAAGTGATCAACCTTTCTGGCAATTTGTGGATACCATGCCAATAGAAATGTTCGTCTTTTGAAGAAACCCAATCAGACGCTCAATTTTCGACTTCTGCGTAGCAATCCCAGTGCTGCTCAGCCAATGCGGCTACCAGCGATAAAAGTAAATGACAGTCGGATGTGGCCAAGTCTGTTGAAACGGCCAGCAGCTCTCAGCCAATTACTTTCATTGTATCCTGAACCAATTTTGCGCATTGTGGCTGCTTCTTTGCCATGTCTTCTGACCGATTCTGTTCTTTTCTCGATCAATGGATGGTTCAAATTGTTCATTTCTTGTCTATAAAGATTAGTTTTGACCATTTCAGGTTTTAAAAGCTCATGATATACTACACTCTTCTGATCCTACCAAACACGGATCATTGTCTTTTTATTGAATCGATCTATTTTTTCAGTCGATCTTGAAGGTAGTCTCTCCATGATTTTTTCCGTTAAGGATTCTAAAAATAAATCCATTTTTCATTGGCAGTGACAATTCGATGTAAAACTGATTTTCCTTCGTGTCTTTGAGGCAAAACTTCAAAGTGATTTTTCGGTTTTTCATTTGTCTTTCACCTATTTTTCTTTTGTATCTTTCCCATATCTTTCCAACGGTCTGAAATTGTTTTGTGTAGCATTTAAAATGACTGCCATTTGCATTTGCCTCAAAGTCTCATCTTCATCTTATATTCCTTGCGGCTCAGAAAAAACGGAAGGCTCGTTCACTACAAATGTTCCCTAACAACGCATTCGTATCTTAACGCTCACTTCATACCACATTAATATGCGAATATTATTTTCTCTAATTTTTCTTTGCAATTCAAATTTTTATTTCTTATCCAGCTATATAAGTCGGTAATTACATAAAACTTCAAAACAACTGTTAAAACAAAAAAAAAAACTTAATTGAGTTGTGCATATTTTTAAATTTGCAATAACTTTCTTAATAGTTTTGTTTTTCTGCTTTCTACGCCAATAAATACTAATAAATTCTTGGCAAATTCGAATACAGGGTGTTCCACATAGTTGAAAAAATTAACAAAATTAAATTTTTTAAATTTTTTTATATGTTTTTGAATTAGAAGGATTATTTATGATCTTGAAGCTCTATTTTACTATGGATGGACAATATTCGCCTAAAAAGTTAATATCTTAAGATGAATGCAGAGAAAATCACCTAACAACTTAGAAAACCAATGGCCAACATAAGGGCTTCAGCCAAGAAAAGAGAAAGCTCCTAATCTGGAGAGATATGCCTAAAAAGGAAAACCGCATCACAGCCCTCAGAGTTGAATCAGCCAACAGCACGGTGACAGTTAATGCAATATTAGTTATAAGCGGTAATGCCCCAATAGACCTTCTGGCATACGAAAGGAAAAAGTTGTGGGATCCACAGAAAACTTGCGAAAATAACAGGAGTGCAATAGAATAAATAAAGAAAGCTACAATAACAAAATGGCAATGTAGAATGAAAGTCACAGTAGATGAACGGCTACACTAACAAGAGATCTAAACTCAAGAACCAATCGAAAATTCGGAGAAGCCTAATACTCGACAACCCATCTGTTATTCGGCCACGAATACTTCAGTTAGTATAATTTAATCTGCATCATGTTGGAGAAGGAAGCAAACTGGGGGATTATCCAGAAGTTGGCAGCACAAAGGGGGACCTGGAAGTAGGTGCGCAGATGTAAATCCTTCAATTAGGAAAATGATGTAATACAAATGTGTTTCCAGTGTAAGCGACGGTACTTTATAGGGGGTATTTTTGGTGACCTTCAAGTAGCCTATACTACTCCTGTGACGACAGTACTGCTGATGCGGAAGGCATTTTCCACACCCTCACCCGTCAAGTTCTGGGAGCGAATAATTTGTATTTACTTATGTATGTCAATAAATGCAGCTCCTTGACCTGTAAGAAATCGCTCAAGTTCTTTAAGATAACTTAGTTTTATCTGTATCTTTCTCTCTCATCATTCTGTTTTGACAATTTTAATACTATCTATTCCAATCTAATATTTTGGCTAATTTTTCCTCAATGCTCGTTTACTTCGAAAAATAACATGACTTGTCCCTGAATACGAGAGATCCAAGAATCAATCTTCAAACTCCAACAAATTTCAACAACTCATGCACACATAACTATATAACGCGTTTTTCATTAGGGACGCTACAAAAGTAGACTGATAGGGACACCAAACAAAGACATATTTTTTTCGGTCTTTTAATATTTATCATCAGTAAGGTTTGCCATTTCATTATGGAAAGATATACGATCCAACAAGTTGTCGAAATTCTTTAAATTTACTACCGAAATTCGGAGTCAGTGGCTTCAACTTTAAGTGTGCTACGTCCAATTTATGGTCATCATAATCAGCCTGCCAAATCAACAATTGAGAGTCTAAAGGAAAAATTGGAATCCCAAGGCACAGTACAAAATGTTCTCGAGCCAGTGAGTAAGTCTATGGTCTATGCCAACAAGCCAGCGACGATTGATGAACTTCGTACGAATATCGAACGTAAAATTGCAGAAGTATAGGTTGGTTTATGCTTGAACCGTTGAAAATTGTGGTCAGCGTCTAGACTTCTGCATAATAAATCGAGTTTCATACAAAATGGCATCGAATGTGCTTTCACAAGAATAAAGAATTTCATTGATATCCCAAACCGTTGTAGTTTCTCATTTTTTGTAGCGCTCTTATAAAAAAAAAAACCGTCAGTATACTTATTTTCTTCCACAAATTTCTCATTATATTTCTTTGTGGGATAACAATTGTCATTTTGAACCATTGGAATTACATGATCACATGTTTTGGTCGCTGTGCAGTGCAAAATTGGTACACGATTACCAATTGTAAATATCGAAGTTGCTGAGTCATTCTCTAACATACTATAAGTACATCATGCTTGTAGCTTTGTTGACACACACAATGACAAAAAGTGAAAAACAAAATTCAAAGTAAACTAAAAACTAGTTATTTGAGAAACCAAAATCATTGAACTGAGAAAATGTAATAGTAAATGTTAGCAGTACTGTGAGTAATTTATTTCATATTATCGCTGCAAATTATTTTTAGAATTATACTTGCTTATTAACAACCTTAGCCTACTTTCATTTATTAGTAGTTACAATTAGATTAAGAATTGATATATCAACTAATCGTATTTTCCCGCTCACGTGATCAAATTATAACACAGTTACTACTTTGTTAGTATAGGAGTACTGTAATACAATAGAAAGCTCACAAGAGACTCCAACTAATAAAAATAAATATTTCTAAAGTATTTAATGGTAACTAATGATCTTTCATACTTTGAGAGTTGGTTGACAGTAAGAGCGATTGACCGAATATAGCAATCGTCCAGCATTTCTATAATGCGATTTATCACCCGATTCTAAAGAGTCTCCGGGTTCAGCGAGGCTGAGAACAGGAAAAAGTTGTTAGGAACTAGATCCGGATAACATCATGAATACAGAATCTATTCAAAGCATTTTGTTGAAGGCATTTATCATATTTTACAAACTGATATCTAAACGTAATGATTTCCTTTTATAGTAATAACCGTTGTTGGTTTTTGGTTTACATTTGTCCCCGTAATCCCATAACCATAACTGAGTTGACTATAGCGCTTTCTTACGTTTTGGATTCTCGAATTCGGATTTGGACTGAAGGCTGTCGAATGGCCTGGATGCTGATTTAATGGACCCTTGTTTCATCCGTTATCTCATATCGATGCTAACGATAAGCTCAACACCTTCCCTCAAAAGCGAGTGCCAGCCAATTCGATCAAATCTATATTCGGTCTTCAAAAATCCTCTTTCGATCGTTGCTACTTTATTCGCCTGCCTAGTACTTCTTATGGGGCAGCCTTAGCTCCATAATTTAATTACCAACCCTCGTACTCTAGCTAAACTGAAGTAATTACCTACGAGTACCACCAGTAATTGCAGTCAACATGTCTTGCTTTAAGTTTCGAATTAAGTTCTTTAATAATAATAATAACAGTCATTACAAGTAATTATTATACTATTGCAACATGTTGCTATAGAGTATAATTGTTTTGTTCACTTAACGAGTGTTTTAGCTCGTTGGCCGGTAGGCCACCAGTATGCCAGTGTAAGCCTTTTGAATGGTCTCTACGTCTGTATAACGCTTTCCTTTCATGGGCAAATGCATTTTTACGAAAAGGAAAAAGTCGCTCGGTGCTTTATCAGGTGAATGCGGGGAGTGGTTAATGGTTAAAATGTGATATTTAGTCAAATAATCGTCCTTTAAATGTTGGATTTTGAGCAAGTTTTGGTCGTCGGTCAATTTGTGAGGAACAAACCGTGCACACATCTTTCGTAAGCCCAAATATTCGATAAAAATGCAATAAATCGATGTTTTGGAGATATTCAAATCTATTTCCATTAATTTCAATGATGATTTGATGAATTCACGCACAGTGTCGATAGAAATTCCGGTGATCACGGAGTTTGCTTGGCCCACTTGTTGACCGTCATATATAGTATGTTCTCGCGACCACTTTGAAAAAGTTGAAACCACTTGTGCACTCTGCTACGGGATAGGCAATCATCATCACAAACTTCTTTCATCAATTGAAACGTTTCGGTAAAAGTTTTACCAATTTTAAAACAAAATTTAATGTTGTTTTTTTGATCGTAGCTCATTTTCGCACCGATAACACAAACACACTGATACTTAAAACGCAATAACTTCACTTCCAATCGATGAAATGTATGAAATTCTCACTGGACTCGTCATATAGATGGCGCCACCAGGGGGCGCAAGATTCAAAAAGTCCTGTTTACTTTGGAACGCACCTTGTATAAATGATCAGGATGGTGAGACGGGTTGAATTCCGAGTGACTGTCTGTCTTCCCGCCTGTGCCAGCGATAACTTGAGTAAACATTAAGAATAATTTTACTTGGTACACGTGTTTCTTGGCTAAAAAAATACGACGTGTTTGTAGATAGGCGTAATCAGAACACTGCCACGCCTACAAAACGCCATTAATGCAAAATCAACTGCCACAACTATTTGGTACATATACCATCATATATGATGTTACTTTGATAATCCTATGTTGCAGTCCGAAAGTGGGCGAAATCGGACTATACGCCCACCACTCGTATAACGCAGTATTAATTTCCAGCTGTTCTCTCAATTTCAAGTATACAAACTAAGCAAAAATGAATCTATGTCCTTGATGTCTGCCAGCTTACGACTAAACACTATTTAAATCAGACCAAAATTGTGCAATCCTCGGGTATCGAATATGTCATCAATATGTGTATTATGTTATAGAAACTCATAGATGATCTTTATGTGACAATAATGTGCATCTGTGCCAAAAATAGGCTGGATTGAATCAATAATTCCCCCAGTCCCCATATACCTAATATAAGATTTATAAAACCTACGGTTGGCTTTAACGGTCCAAATCGGTCAATATGTTGGATATCTTAGTAATATTTTAAGGTACAAAAAATCTCAAATTATATTCTAGTACATGTAATGATTTTCGTTACTCCAACAAGCCAGCTATGATCCTTGAAAATTACAAGAGTTCGGTTACACCCGAACTTAGCTCTTCCTTACTTGTTACATATGCATACGTTCATATAAGAAGTAGTCATGCAGCTTTTACATTCAACTAATTGAGTGCTAGTACTCAGTCAATTATAGAAACTTAACCGTGCTGAGTGATTAATGCAAGTCATGCCTTGTAGGAAATAAAGAGATTTCTTACTTCTAAAAAGAAATGTTTACAATAAAAAATATGAGTTAACTTTCGTAAAAGTTTTACTCAAAGATCTTAGACACTTGAATTATCAAATTTGCGGAAACATTTTTGGTATGAATAAAAATTCTTATATAAATATCTAAACTATCGGTGGATAGTTAGAAATCTCCAATGGTTCGGATCCTGGTTTTAACTGAAAGGTCATTGCTCTTATGGTAAAAGGAAATTTTCTAAATAACCAAACCGAAAGGTACCTTAATGTGGCATCCGACTGAGCGAATAGAAACCGTCAACCCGAAAAAAAAAACTGAAATCGTTGTATTTACCAGGAAGTATAAGATCTCAGATCTACCTTAATCCTAATTTGGAGACTCACGTCTTTAACCTGTTGATAAGGCAAAATAAGCATATCCTTGTGCTTAGCTTTAGACGTCAAATATTGAAGAATCGGTTGTCTAATACTCATGTATAGGAGCTAAAGGAAAAAGGTGAGACTCTATTCAAAGTTGGCATTTTGGCTCTACGAATCAGTAGTCGCTAATAATGTTTATGATGCATTTGCCTGGTCGCGCTCGAAAGGACTACACTTAAAGGAGCTTTAAGGTGTCTAAAGCGCGGCTCTCACCGGCGTCTCCGGGACACATACATTCTAACAACAGCATTACTTAAATTATTTTACACAAAGCACCTGTAGACATTGCTGGCAGGTGCAAAGTCGCAGAGATGTTGGATATATGAAATATGTACTCCGTACAAGGATACGCCAAAGTTCTCTTCTCTGCAACTACATTCCAGAAATCTTAGATCGATAAAGCTACTCGAGGAGACTTTTTCTCTGCTCATATACCGAAGAGGAATATGTTGGGGACGAGGGAAAGTGAGTTTTTTTAACGGTTGGATCTAAGTTATAAGGAAAGATTGGAGCTTTCCGTCAATCTTAGCTTTAGCCTACCGGAACACTGTAGGATTTTTCAGGCAGAACTGGCTGCTATTAAGGCGGCAGTAGACTCTCTCTGACCCCAGATCGGCTATACTAGCGCTAAGCTCGCTAACTGTGCTTCTAAAGATTTTAGCCTCTAGGAGGTCGTTGAAGATCTACTGAACTATCTGTCTTGCCGGCCGCAAGTCGTCGAGGTTGTATAGAAAAATGTGAGGTAAACACATTCAGGCACTTTTTCTTTCATTGTCTAACCTTTGCAAGACTCAGGATGAAAAATATCGGTAATCTTAACTTCGGCGAACCAAGAGACATTCGAGGTCTTAACAAAATTGTAGTAGGCTCAAATCGCTTTGTTGATTTGTGGTGATATTATAATATTTTATTTAAGAGTTTTGGCGTTCTCAGCTGTTCAAGTTATATCGCCCTAATTTAACATATTAGCCTGGAACTATACTGTTGCTCTGTCTGAATTACCTTAATCGATCCCTGTAGTATGATTTCTAAATAGTGGAATACACCAACGAGTTTTAAATTTGTAAGAATTACATTCATAAGATTTTAATTACCTCTGTATAGTTTTCTCTCCCATACAATTTATATGAATATCGTTCATAACCATATATGGTATATATATTCTACTAAGTTCATGCCAGCTTTTCCTACAAGGCCCATTAAGACTTATTATGTACAGCCATATGTGCACTGTTTTCGTAGTGATACGGACTGACCTCTTGACGGGGCATATTTTAATGTTGATTCTTAAACCTTTGGACTGCTTTCAATAAAATGATTAGACGAAAGGAGGTCAGGCAAAGTGATTCTACAGAAATTATTTTTTTCTCATGAATACAAGTATGTACTTACTTACATTGTTATATCAAGAGTGTGCTGTTTGATTGAGACGGCGAGTTTAAATTGATTGCGCTGCAACCAGGTTAACTTAATAATGTTGTTAAAAATAATATAATAAAGTTAAAAGCTAGTTAAGAATCATCTGATTTAATCGTAAATATTGCACTTATCTTCTATAATAAATTTGTGTCTTTATGCAGATTATTTCGGCAAGTATCCGGCCAATTGGTTTCTAGATTTAGTTCCACGAATGAACTGTAAATGTTAATATATCGAATGAGCAAATTGTATTACCGAGAGGTGGTAGCTCATGGATTCGCATCATTCGCCTAGAGCCTAGAAATCCGATTTTGGGGTTTAAGATAAAACTATTTTATTAACTGTTTTAAAAATTTAATGGTGTGTTTATATACATTGTAACAAGTCAAATTTTTCGAGTTACACCAGATCTCCAAGGCGCTAAAAATGGATGGAACCAAAAAATGTTCACTACTACAAGAAACTGTCCAGTATCGATCTGATTCTACCTGTTTTTTGTCAAAACTACATACAATAAATATTCACATACTAATAAAATGCTCCTTGTGATTCATCGAGGTACCTCACGTACCATATTACTAATCATATGTAAAGTTATCCAGACATAAAACATGTTATATGGGGGCTAGATCAAGTTTTCGCTCAATTTTATCCATTTTAAACTCTTTATGAGTTAACCACGATCTTTCATTTTCACTGATATGACTCACATATTGACCGATATATGCAATATAAAACTGCATGGAAGTTCGAAAATCTTTGTATTAGGTATAGAGATGTCCCATACAGTCACCTACATATTCAAAATTCAAAAGTCAACCAAGGATTCTGGAGCCCACATATTCGGTACCTGGGAAGTGAATTTAAAATTGCTCTGTATTGGGAGTAGGCGTGGTAGTAGTTCGTTTTCACCTACTTTCACACTTTAATATGTGAGAAGAATACCTCGAACAAAATTTAGTCGAAAAGGGTCGGTTGGGTTCCGAGATATGTAATTTCTTCAGAAAGAGTGGCACAACACTCTTCCATCGTCCAACTTTTACTCTGTTTACCATAGTGCCTTCTCATACCATCTCATGTGGAAAATTGTATGTCTATGTGTATTTAGTTATTAATTTAACGCACTTTTAGTACTTTTTATCAGTACCGTTATATTGGAAGTGGACGGAGTTATCAACCGATTTCATTACGTACTTTTTTTGCCAAGGAACTTGGTACACACCCAAGCTTCATTAAGATATCTTAGTTTTTACTGAAGTTAAAGCTTGCACGGACGGACGGAGAGACAGATCTCGTCATTCTGATCATATATACTTATGTATATATGCTTATGTAACCATATAAATATATATCTCGCTTATTTTTAGATGATCAAAACTATTATACTCCTACGGACATACCACATTTATATGTATTCTTTACTTAAAAATAAAATCCAACAAAAATCATTTTTGGCCACCTTATTAATTTTTGATTTTTGGAATTTTTTTGTTTTGACAAACAATCGGTAAAAATATCGTGTTTTTAATGCTCTTGATTACACATATATTTTTTAAGCATTTTCTCCTTTCCATATACATATGTATAAGGTCCAAAATCGATTTCATATTAAATGAATCACATAAAGTATACGACTATAAATACGTACATACAAACATACTCGTACACATAAATACATATATAGTATATGATCAGGTATAGCCAATTAGTAACACAGTGAAGAACGCCAAAGCACTGCGGTTGTGCTGTTGATCAGTAGCTCAAGGATGAGCAGCTGAATGACTGTGTAGTCACACATTTTCAAGTATGAAGTTAAAGAAATAATTTATGTACTATACGAGTATATGTATACATTATTGACTTCAGTTAACTATAATAATTTGAGCTATTAAAAAAACTTTAAAAGAATCTCAATGACCAGACTCAGCTAACATATAACTCGTATACTCAAGATTCAAATGATGCTAAAATAAAGACAAATTTTCCAAGACTTTCTGCTGAAACCAAAATATTTAGCAACGCGTAAATAGACATAAGCTCTTTTAACATGTTGCCATTGATATTTATTTATTATTGATAATTGTTTTTATTTAACAACTTAATTGACCCATTCATGCCTTATCTATAGTTGTTATTTTAATTTTATTTTTATATACCCTGAACAGTGGTTATTAAGTCGCCAATAAAGTTTCTAATACACAACAAGAAAAAACGTTAACTTCGGTTGCACCGAAGCTAAATACCCTTCACAGGTGCACTTCTGTCAGTAACTATGTGAACAAGTTTTTTTAGAAATTACATTGTTACCTTAAAAAATAATCTATGCCAAATTTCGTGAATATATCTTGTCAAATGTGAAAGTTTTCCACAAGAACTTGATTCCGATCGTTCAGTTTGTATGGCAGCTATATGCTATAGTTAACCGATCTGAACAATTTCTTCGAAGATTATATTGTTGCCTTAGAAAATAATATATACCAAATTTCGTGAATATATCTTGTCAAATGTGAAAGTTGTCCATACAAGAACTTGATTCCGATCGCTCAGTTTGTATGGTAGCTATATCCTATAGTTAACCGATCTGAACGATTTTCTCGGATATTACATTTTTGCCCTAGAAAATAATCTATACCAAATTTGGTGAAGATACATTGTCAAATCCGAAAGTTTTCCATATGAGAACTTGATTCCGATCGTTCAGTTTATATGGCAGCTATATGTTATAGTGGTCCCATATCGGCCGTTCCGACAAATGAGCAGCTTCTTGAAGAGGAAATGACGTCCGTAAAATTTCAAAACGATATCTTAAAAACTGAGGGACTAGTTCGTATATATACAGACAGACGGACAGACAGACGGACATGGCTAAATCGACTCAGCTCAACATACTGATCATTTATATATATACTTTATAGGGTCTCCGACGCTTCCTTCTGGGTGTTACAAACACCGTGACAAACTTAATATACCCTGTTCAGGGTATAAAGATAAACGTTGAAGGCCCTATGAAGTACTTATATATCATAAATGATCACCGTATCGATCAGAGTCGATCGAGCCATGTTCGTCCATCCGTCTGTCTATCTGTATATATACGAACTTGTTCCACAATCTTTTAGATATCGATCTGAAACTTTGCACACGAGCTTTCCTCTCCAAGAAGCTGCTTATTTCGCGTATTCGCCGATATCAATCCACTGCCATACAAACTGAACGATCAATTTTTTACAAGATCTTCTTCTTCTTTACTGGCGTATTTGGCGTGATATCTTCACGACATTCGTATGAGACTATTATCCAAAACGCTACAATTTCCGAACATATTGTTCAGATTGGAGTACTATAGCTTATACATAGCTACTATTTGCACTGATCGGTCGAAGTCTATATACCATAGACACTATTGTAGAAAATGCACCTAAGAAGGGTATTATGGCTTCGATGTAGCCTAAGTTAAAGTTTTTTTGTTTCTATTTGTTGTTTTCATTTTATAGCTCACGTTTTCGCTTTAAGTACTAAAGTCATAATAAACGTTTAAAAATATTGAAATTAACAGGAAATTACTTTTCTATGTAAATATAGCTAATAAGAAAGGCCGACAATATGTGGTTACATTTAATCAGTGTCAGGGGTTAACATATCAATTCGATTGACAGATGTCAAGATAATTGCTTATTAAAATATAATTCAATTCATATAAACATATGAAACAGGGTGCGCCATCTTTTGAGTTGATAGGTTAGGTTAAATTTGCTGATTTTTCCTTATCATTGGGAGTGTTTTTTACGTGGCCGGTCCCAAACCTGTGGAAGGGATGATTCGCCTTTTCACTTTAGTTCGCCTTTTCACTTTAGTTCGCCTTCAAACGGATGTTTTGGTTTTGGCTGCCCAGAAGATACTTGGTCTAAGAGCGACAGTCATGAACTGCTTGAGTTTTATGTAAAATAATAGTTTCTGGCCCATCCCAAGTAAATGGCGTTCAGAGAACTTCCCGCGTGAACTTCTACACATGGTTCCATCCTTCTGTGTTGAAAATTCAGCTATAATCGCATAAGTGATTTATACGCAAATAAAGAAGAAGAATGTTAGTATAAAAGGTCGATCGTAACAGGAAGCTCACTTATGGCACCTAAAACTGCCATTGCTGGGCAATGTACATAGATGATGCTAGCTGAATGTTTTCACTTCACTTTCTGCCATTAAACTTCTAACAGTTTGCGTTCGACAAGTTTGAAAATTGATCGGCATCATGCTGCTCTTCTTTCATTTCTCTGCTAAATGTTTAACTCACTTCCGATACCCTACCTATACCTACCCTGTATTCCGATTGACGTCATTTAGTAGCTCTTGAGCGCTACTCATAGTCGCGGTTCAAAGTCCTTGACTACTATCACATAAAAGCACATATGTATGTATATGTAGAATTGAATATAAAGGGTGATCCATTTCGAGTGGCACCGTCTTGTCGAAACCAAATGTCGCCGAAATCACGAGGTTCAATCTTAGGCATCAAATTGTCGGTTATCATGGCGCGATAACGGTCGCCATTGATGGTAATGTTCTCATCGGCATCATTTTTGAAAAAAAAATATATGGACGGATTATCTCACCGGCCCACAATACACACCAAACCGTATTTTTTCTGGATGAAATGACTTCTCTTGAATCTCTTCAGGTTGCTCTTCGTACCATTTATGGCAATTTTGATTGTTTACCTACTCATTGAGTCAGAAATGGACCTCATCTCTGACCAAAATTTTACTCGAAAATGTCAGATCTTCTTAGTGCTTTTCAAGAGCCCATAGAGGAAAGCGTTGTCGCTTTCAATTTAAGATCTCGATATAAAATGCGCCAAGTCATTCCATATGCCAGTCGGTGTTGCTGCGAATGGCGCCGAATCGACTCTCCACGGTTTTCGTGTACAGAGCTGGACGATTTGTAAACTTTGTTCAGGCGTAGGTCTTTTCGTCCTGAAATGCCAAACAACTCTGAACAAAAGTAACACGGCAACCTGACACGACTCAAGCGTGATCTGTCAAAAAAAATGCTATTCAAAAAAGTGCCTCTACTTGGATCACCCATTATAATGAATATTTGCTCATTTGTTATCATTTTACCTCCCACCCCGCATTGTTTTCAAATATGTATTTGCACTGAGCTGATCATCTGCTGTCGCCGCCAGCTCGTTTATGACTTTGAACTAATTTTGACAGCGATTTCTGTTTACATTTTTTTCTATAAGTTTGTAAGCATATAGTATGTATTATTATCTACTACATATATACATATTCATATATAAGTATGTAAATATGAAAACCAGTTTCTCTTTGAAACGTAACTCAAGCGTTGAAGCTCCCGCTCATGCGTATACGCGAATATTTTTGCGCTTGCGCATTGCACACTCAGTCGAATTCGTATTTTCGGTTGTTATTATCATTATAATTATTGTATTATCTATATTTATTACAAATTTCATTAGTATGCAGTGTTTTGTCTTGACGTCAACATATTTGTCACTTACAGATTTGCTAACTCTTGACGCCTAACCTATAATAGGCAAATGCGACAACAAATAATTATGTTTGACAATTTCTGAAATACTACATTTAAATCAATATAGTTATCCATAAATAGATGTCTTTATACGCTCACATATACGCGCTAATATAGCAACCGGTTCGAAACTACTACACAACAGGTATGAATTGGACCAGCACGCCGATGTAATGTTTGGTGAATAAAATTAAATAAAGGAAGTAATGGTTTTAAGTAGAAAAATTTGTGATTTTAAAAAAATTCAGAAGTAAAAATTTAATTTTTTTAAGGTTTTCCACCTGCGCAAAATTTATTGGTTGGTTGAAAAGGGAGGCGCAGATCGCAGGCGGCCGGACTTATAGTAGGCCCATCCTGCTCAAATTAAGCCTTATCCCGCTACTCAAGTTTGGTAAAAAAAATGATTTTTCCTTCCTCAACTGCCAAATATTTCTTAAGCTGTAGCATCGGGAGCCATGGAACATATGCCGTCTCATCTGGCTGAAGGTTGAGCATTCACATTCATCATCTTCTGCGCATGCTCTGCATTTCGCTGAATCCAATTTTCCAAATCTCAAAATATGGGATCTTAAGAGTGATGACCTCTATAATATTATGAAATTCCCTGTTGCTTGGAAGTAAGAGCTTTATGGCCTGTCCACCATCAATACTACCAGAAAGTAACTTCGTGGTTTCCTCCATGTTGTTAGTATTCTACGACCTGAGATGTCCGTTTAGTGTCCATTGCTTCAAATAACCCTCGAAGGAACTGATTGGTCAGGAGCAGGTTAAAGGAAATGTGTTTCCAGCTGGAAGCGGACCTTTTCATGTCCTTCTATATTACAGATTGACACCAAGTCTCTCACACGTCATTCTCATGCGTTGAGCATCACTGTGACGTCGTTGTGGCGAATTTTTCGAAAAGATCTTGGCCTACATCCTTACAAAGTCACACCAGAACTTAAGCCACTTGACTGGATTTTTATCGAAAAATCATCTTCAACGTTGAGGTTCAATTCTGGTAGAATGGCTTCGTCAATAAGAAAAATGGGAATCGCTACCGCGCTAACCGTCTGTTGGCCGTCTTGCTCGGGCGATTTGACGCCGTTAGACTATTTCTCACACTTCCTGTGGGCCTACATCAAGCCTGCGGTCGATGCGAACAAGCCAGCGTATGTTGATGATCTTCGTACGAATATCGAACATGAAATTGCGGGAGTATCTGACGATTTATGCTTGAAACCCGTCGAAAATTGGGTTCAGCATCTGAACTTCTGCAAGCGGCCCGTGGTGGCCAAACAAGAAATAGAGTTCCATACATAATGGCATCGAATGTATTTATTCATAGGAATAAAGAATTTCATTGATACTCCAAACCGTTTTGGTTTATTTAAAAAATCTTTTAAGGGTGTATTCTAGTCTACAAATCAAATTTTGGGCAGTTTTTTGAATTTTATTTAAAAAAACCAAAAAATATTTTTATTATCCTTTTTTTATGGTGTTTTTATTGATATCGTAAGAGTACAGAAAAAAGAATTTACAAATAAATATTAAAAATTAAAATAATTAGGGGGGGCGGGGAGACAGGTGTAAAAAAATGGCGCATCCTAGTGACATTGATTCTGACTCTCCTGGTGGTCTGAAAAAAAAATCAAAAAATATTCTTAATCGGTAAGGATGCTGTATAGTCCCTACCTCAGGGAAAACTGGCGACTGCCTGAAAATAAAAATCATTTTTTACGCTTTTTTTGAAATTCCTGAATTTTTTTAAAATATTAAAAACAAAAATTTTGACACGATGCTGGTAGGAACGATAGAGGATTATATAAAGAAGGTGCACACAAAATTTCAAGTAAGTACGGCCGAACCGAGCTAGGTACTGCGTCACTAAAGTAACTGTAGCTCTTAAAATAATTTTAATATTTAAAAATCCTTTGGTGGATATGTTCTTAAGGGTCTAAAATTTAAATATATGAAAAAAATCGAATTTTTCCAAATTCTAGAATAGAATACCCCCTTAAAGCTTTCTTATTGAAAATCCTGTTATTATAAGACTCCGACGTGACAAACTTAATATACCTTCTTAAGGATGGGGTTTTTAAATAAATGACATAATGCAATATGAGAATGTGAGTAGGTTTCTAAAGGCGTTTCGTTCTCTCAAAAGTTTAATTGAAAAATGGCAGGCTCGTTAGAAGTTAAAATATTTCGGAACAGCTCTACTAATTACGAAAAATCATAGAAGTCTATCTCTCTACGTAAGTCTACACCAAGTAATGAAGATTGTTTCATAGTACTAAATTTTACCAAAAACCTTAGCATTATTTTCATATTTTAATGCGCTATCAAACAATAAAGATTTTTTTCTCTTATCTCTTCAGGTACTTGGTCAATGGTACGAAGTGGAGCGTTCATTTTATCTGCCTGAAATCGCGTCTGGTTGCACGCTACTGGAATTTCAACCACTACATAAGGAAAAACTCTCCAAGTTTAATAATTTTGAACTCGAAGTGGCAATCAAAACGATAAACAGATTGTAAGTTAAGTTTATAAATAAATAAAACAAAAATATTTTTAAGATTGACAGTTTTTATCATAATTATTTCTAATTTATTTACTAGAACCGGCAATCCGTCAGTGAATCTGGGTTATGCCACGCCAGAGAATCGAAAGTCTTCAATTATGGATTTTAAGGTTAGAATTGGTTTTAAAATAATAAATCATAAAAATTTTGTCACTTTATAGTTATGAAAAAAGATTTGGACTACAATAGTAATCAGTTAAAATTAATATGATTTTGAAAACTTATTGAAAATATTTCATTTATGCCATTGCATTTAAATATTCTCACATTCAATATGTAAACGTTGTATATTTCTTCTCGCACAGTTCAATACCCGCTTCCCGGACGTTATCGCACGACTACTACCTGGCTCTGGCAAATATCAAGTACTCTACACGGACTATGAGAATTTTGCGATTCTTTGGTCTTGTGGCAGTCTCGGCTCGATCGGTTATTCCGATCAAATTTGGGTGTTCGGACGCGATCGCGACTTCCCCGTGGAGGTTCGTACGAAAATCTATGACGCCTTAAAGAAATTGGGGCTGGATCCGGAGCGATTAGTGTTGAGTAAAAATAAAAATTGTCCACAAACATTATAGTTAACTTTGCCATAAATATTCACACAAAAGAAATTAACTACTTATATTTAAATAATAAATAACTGTGTATATATAATTAATTTTACACTAAAGTCAAAATAAGTTATAGGAAGAAATTGGTAATTACTTTAAAGTATAAAAAAAAAATAAAATTATAAACAAGATTATAGCCTAACATAATTATACTAGACTAAGTCGCTGTGATAATAAGAAAAGTGCATCCGAATGATCATTCCGAAAATTGTTTATGTATTAAGATGTAAATAAACGACAATCAATTTATATATGTATTATATAATGTGATAACATTTGGAATTAATAGAATTAGTTCTGGTCTCTTTTTTTCGGCGCCGGATTTTCAGCATAGGCCATTAACTTCCGGATTCCAATAAAAATTAGTCAAAAGAAGTCAAATATAATATTTCCGGTACCAATTTCCAAACCATCTTTATAGATGACGCTCAGCAAAACTGCATAAAACTTAAATGAGTGATTGTTGCAGATGTGACCAGAACTGTAGTATCTTCTTGTGGGAACTTCCACTAGAATGATGTTTCTTTTTTGTCAATTCAAGTCTGTCTATGAGCTTGCGATAATAAATGGTTCAAATAGAAGGAGGTAAGCTTCTTTAATGGTGTCATGCACAGATAAGCAACGACTTGCTGCCTGACTTTGAAAAACTTTTTTGACAGATCATTCGAGAGTCGTATCAAACTGTCATGTTATTTTTGTTCGGTAGTGTTTGGAATTTTATCGTGATAAGGCTTTCGTCTGAATGATGTTTACAAATCGTTGAACTTTATTGCGAAAATTCAAGTTCCGTTTCGTCCAACATATGATCATCACAATCGGCCTACTGAGTGTACTATTCGCAACACCATCACCCATCTTGAAACCCGGCATTCATTATTGGATAATATTCGACCGAATAGACCACGGTCTTCGTATACTTTCTTCACTACTTCCGCACGTAGTAAAAATTAAAAATATACGAAGACCGTAGAGAGTCGATTTTGCGCCGGTCGCAGATGGTTGGTTGGAAAGACTTAAAAGCGCTCAAAAGTGCTAGAACTGAAGGGCGCGACCTTCCTTCTTGTCGACATTTGGCTGCAACAAGACGATGCCACTTCCCACACATCGCATCAATCAATGCATTTATAGAGAGAACACTTCAGTAAGCAGATAATTTCACGTTTTGGGACGATCGATCGGCAAACAAGACCGTGTGATATCACACCGTTAGACTTTTCCTGTGAGGATATGTAAAGTCTAAGGTATATGCGGACAATCCAGCTTTGATTCTGACCAAAGGATCACGCGTGTCATTCGTCAGTTACCAGTCGAAATACTCGAACAAGTGATGAAAATTTCACTCAACGGATGGACCATCTGAGACGTAGCGGCGGTCAGCATTTAAAAGACATAATCTTTAAAAGATAAATTCCAAAGAATGTTCTTTCGAATAATAATAAATATGCCATATTAAATTTTAAGTTTCTGTATTTTTTCTTTAAAAAAGTAGGAAACCTCGAAAGAGATCACCCTTAAGTTGACTGCGTGTATGAAATAAACTTTGCTGAAGAGCTGAAGGCTAATCAGATGGAAAGTTTTAACAAGCAAATAGAAAATTTATTAAATTGGTGAAACGCCCGCACGGAATAAAAGGAGGTCATTGTGAAAGTTCTAATGAAGAATTGTATTAAGAAATATTAAATATTTTCTTTTTTTTACGGTCAGGATCGAATTTGAAAAGATGTTATGTACCATACCACATTGAAATATTCTCCCAAGAAAGCATAATCAGGTCCTATCACCGGTTTTAGGGATTTCCGCAAGAGCCTGTTCTATGTCACCGGTCCATCCAGCCGAGAGCTGTTTTTTTGGCTATCTAACCCTGTTTGTATCGATAAATTCCAGTTTTTTTTGGCCATTCTGTACATA
The DNA here is from genome assembly GCA_027475135.1 of Bactrocera correcta. NCBI lineage: Eukaryota > Metazoa > Arthropoda > Insecta > Diptera > Tephritidae > Bactrocera > Bactrocera correcta. The sequence continues at coordinate 19,760,607 of CM050327.1, read as the reverse complement.
TACTATATACGAGGCAATTTGTTGTCAGTTTTCAACGACGGCTATTTTTCAAACTAATTTTTCCGTATTGAGTTGTCCAAGTTTGTTTTCTAAAGTTTTTCGTGCTTTTTTCCACGGACGAGATATAGTTTCCTTCGTCTAGTGGTTCGTCGTACAAAGGAACTTTCGGTTTTTTGATAATATATATATATTCATGGAGAAAACCGTGATCATCTTGCCAGAGTTCAATTATATCCAACCTAGCCCTTTTCGTGGACACGTGTATTTCTATACCGTCTTTGTTCAATAACCAGAGTTGTCTTCTCTCCTTTGCATATAGATTTATTGGAATGACGCTGCTCGTCACTACCACTGCGGTTTCAAATACAGTGTGGTATGTTGAGGCACCTGCCAGGGCTGTTGCCACATGCGGCCCATATTTTCCTACTATTTATTTGGCCGACTATGTTGGGTCCATCAGCAGTTTTCTTCTACTACTAAACGGACCTCCAGTATTTGTGATAAGCACGTGAGTTTGCTATCCACTTTTATCTCTAGTTTTTATTGTTTGGCCCATTTTGCGCTATTGAATGGGTTTTTTTTTTTAATCATACAAGTATGTTGCGAAGAGGACTATTGACCTCGAGAACTCGTTCATCCGGCGCGCTTCTTCCATGTTATTCACACTCATCCTGTTGTTCAGATAAATTGTCAACGAGGTCATTCAACGATAAGCCTAGGAAATATGCTCTTTTTACAGGGTTGGACCATAGGGAGAAGAGTGTCAGATGTGTGGGGTTAGCTGGGCATGCAAAGAGGTGGTTAGAGTTATGCGGGGACTCGTTGCATGCTGGACATACGTTTAATATGTCGGGGTTGTTTCTAATATGATATACATAAGTATGAGTTTAACTACTACCGTATCCAAAAAGCTGCGAAAGGGTCACTCTAGATTCTTGCGGACACTCGAGCTCTTCGTCTGCAATGCCCACAACAGTCGGTTCTACGTTACCAGAATTGACCCGGATTTTATCCGGCCAATAGCGACTTTTTGGAAATCTAACTTGTTGTTCTTGTTTTTTTTTTTTCGTTATGATGGAAAGGATTAGCTAAGTTGTCGTCGCCGTTTCGACGGGGTCGGACCATAGGGAATGGGGAATAAGATGTGTATGGTTAGCAGCACATGCAAAGAGGTAGCTAGTGTCATGCGGGGACTCATTGCATGTAGGATATATATGTATTGGATATGTCGGGGACAATTCTGGATAGGTAGGAGTGTAACCTGCTACAGTATCTAGAAAGAAGCTGCGCAACCACGTTTTGATCGATAAGTTTTCACTCCCTTCCCTCCTCCAGCCATGCATTACACGTACATAACAAACTCGTTGTAAGCCATTTCAAAAGTGCTCAGCGCCGAACTATTAGTTTGAGAGAGTTTTCAGGTTACCAAATTAAACGGGGAATACCGCTAAGCTTTTCTTACTTTTCACACACAGTTAACATAGTTAATGATATCTTAACACTATTGAACAATAAATTTATAAACAAATAGTAGAAAAGTCCAAATAACTCATATATACTCGAGGCGAGAGGGGCACCTCAAAATCACAACTCATTCATCGTTATTCAATTAGAACACCTGTACTAATTGGTAGATCACAATAATTCTTTCTCAGGTTAAATGACTGTAGAATGGAATTTCAGTCGAAAACAAGTCGTTGCAATTTTAAGATGTCTAAACAGGTTCTCAAAGTGATCGTTTCTATTTTGCTACTGTTTTGGGTTTGCGAAATGGTCACCGCTAGAGGAGGTGGCGGTGGCGGTGGACACGGTGGCGGGGGTGGTGGACATGGTGGTGGCCACGGAGGATTTGGTGGTGGTCATGGTGGATTTGGTGGCGGCCACGGTGGATTTGGTGGTGGTCGCGGTGGATTTGGTGGCGGACGTGGTGGTTTTGGTGGCAGAGGATTTGGCCGTGGTGGTTTTGGTGGCATAGGATTTGGTCGTGGAGGTGGCGGCGCCTTTTTTGGACACGGAATTGACAGATATTACGGTGGCGGTTATCGAGGTTATGGTTGGAGAGCGCCCGTTGTCGTGGGTGGAGTAGGCGTTGTGGAATATGAGCGGCCCTACTGTTATTACCATCCTTGGGCGTGTTATGATTACTACTACTGAATGTTTAGTTAGAAATTTTATTACAGTTATTTACAAAATATACGATTATTATATTTAGAACATAAAATTATTTTTCATTAAGATTTTCGGATTACAAAATAAAAAAAAAAATTAAATCAAATTTTTAGGAAATTATTTTTTGATGCATTAATTGCAACCCTGATAAGAACTAATATTAAAAAAAAGTATTTTTTATATAATTATAATTATAAAAAATATTAATAGTACAAAACAAAAAAAGTAAATAATATTTAAAATAATAAAAAATAATATTTATAATAAAAATAAATTACATTTATAATAATAAAAAATAATATATATAAAAAAAAAAAATTATATTTATAATAAAAAATTATTTAGAAATGAGCATTATTTCAATACACATTTTCCTTTTCTTTTGTCACCAATTTTTTATTTATTAAGAAACTACATATGTATGTATGTGTTTATAAACATGATACGCTCTTACTTAATATTTAGTATGAAAATTTGTAGTGTCTTTTTTTAATTTGATTTATTTATTACACAAACATCGGTTATTTGTTATACAATATGCAATTAAGTCTCTATGTATGTTTGTTTGTTTCACTTTATATTATGTACAAGTGTATATATTGACTTTAAATATTTTTTATGATATATATTTTCTCAAATAAATCTTTTTTTTTGCTTTGCGCATAAATTATTAAAAAATATTGTACTCATAGCAACGTAAATTACTTTTTTATTGTAAAAGTAAATCAATAAGCATGAATTTATATAAAAATCCATCAGATATGTTGGCTACTGCTGCATTATTGTACATATGTGTATATGTATATAAATACATATATAAAAATTATCATTCGTTGAGTTAAATAGTGCAGTTCGTTGAGTTAAATAGTGCAGACTAGCGCTGCTCGATGACTGGAACGTGTTTGAGGAGGATTTTTGTTATACAAAAATATTAGATATTTAAAAAAATGAAATTTTATACCCTTAACAGTGTGTATTGAGTTTGTCACGACGTTAGTAACGCTACAAATGAAACTTCGGAAATTATGTAGAGTACATATACTCGTAAATGCTTAGCATGATGAGCTGATCGATTTAGCCACCGGTTCTGTTCTCTCCGTTCGTCTGTATATAGGCGAATTAGTCATTCCGTTTTTGAGATATCGATCTGAAATTTTGTACATATGCTTTTCTCTGCAAGAAGTTTCTCATTTATCGGAACCGTCGATATCGGACCTCTATAGCATATAGCTGCCATACAAACTTAACGATCAAAATCCAGTCTTTGTATGGAAAACTTTTTAATTTGACGAGATATCTTCACGAAATTTGGCATGGATTATTAGACAAAGCAACGGTATATTTTTCCGTAAAATATTGTTCAGATCGGACCACTATAGCATATAGCTGCCATACAAACTTAACGATCAAAATCCAGTCTTTGTATGGAAAACTTCTTTATTTGACGAGATATCTTCACAAAAATTGGCATGAATTATAAGCCAAAACACTGGTACATTTTCCGAAGAAATTGTTCATATCGGACGGCAATAACATCGAGCTGTCATAGAAATTGTTCAATCAAAATCAAGATTAAAATTTTTTTTATGCTCAGAAATGCGCCTGTGAGAGGCATTATAGCTTCGGTAAAGCCTAAGTTAAAGTTTTTTTCTTATTTCAACATAAAATTTGTGTATACTATTTCTAAAAAATTAAAAAAAAAAAAAAAACAAATATATCTTATATAATAATAAATGACTGAGTATACTTATTTAATAAAAATATATATAAAAGTAAGGAAACTTGTTGAGCTGGACTGCATATGTTGCACACAACTACATAAATTATTGCCTGAACACAACTTTTCTGAGTACACGTTTGTAAGTATTATTATATATTAGCTCCATATAAATGCATAATTTGTGCTTATTGTTGTTGTTACACAATTTTTTATGTGCAAAACTATTGCTATTTCTTATGAACTTAATTTTTAAATCAACCATTGCTGAGTATTTTCGAACGGAAGTGTTTTTGTTGTTGCACTTATACTAAAATATTTCTTTGTATATATGCATGGATGTATGTATGTATATGGCCAGTTGAAAGTAAGTACAGTTGCTGTTTCAATAGCACTTCACTTTTTTTTCTCCACCACACGCGCTCTACATCATCGTTTTGCACTCGTACTCCACTAAACTGTGTTGTATACAATGATTGATTTCCGCAAAACTGGGACGTTCATTTGGTTTACGATTCCAACAACGACGCATTAAAGCATACACCGATAGCGGTGTATTGTCCGGACAGCTCAGCACGTTGCCTTCTTTGATGAACTTAATCACCTCTTCGTGTGTCAGCCCAAAGTAGGGTTGCAATGCGAACGAGAATATCTCCCACAAGCATATGCCATAAGCCCAGACATCCGATTCAATGGAGAATTTGTTGTACAATATACTTTCGAGTGGCATCCAACGTATCGGTATAACATCATTCTCATCACCCTTATAGTAGTCTTGCAAGTATATTTTATGTGATAAACCGAAATCGGCAATTTTCACTTCCATTTGTTCGTTGATTAGACAATTGCGTGTGGCCAAATCGCGATGTACAAATTTGCGTTCGGACAAGTAAACCATACCGGCAGCAATTTGTGCTGCTATCTGCAGTAAGTGACCCTCATTCAATTCCTGACGATTGCGTTGTTGTATTTGATGCGTGGCATAGGGTGAACAGGCGCGTAAAAATTCACTTAAATCACCCGGTGACATGAATTCGAAGAGCAGACACATGGGTCGCCCCAAAGCGCATACGCCGAGTAGCTTAACAATATTGGCGTGATCGAATTCAGCCAAGAGGCAAGCCTCACGTTCGAAATCCATCTGCATTTGATCGCTGGCATCGTCTTTCAGCATTTTCACGGCGACCAAATAGTCATCGTTGCCGGGCACAAGACCAGGTGCTTTAGCCTACGCGATGATTATTAATTCAAATGTAATTATTGAATTATGCATTTTTTTATCACAAACTCACCTGAAACACCCTTCCAAAAGCGCCTTGCCCCAACGAACGCACATATACAATATCGCCACGTGGATATTCCAGTTTCTCCAATTTCGTGTTTAAATTTGTTTTGGGCTCGGCTACACTGTGTACTGTTGCTGTACTTTTAATTGTGCCACACTTGTTGCTTATGGCCACCGCATTGTTCGAACCTAAAGTTTCTCTGCTCTCTGTCAAATTGCAATCGCCAGCGCCGCGCACCGAAACATTGCACTCGGAGGTTGGTACTGGTTGGCGTTGTTGTTGCGACGAAAACTCTTTATGCTTGGAAATCTTGTGTACCAGTAAAATAATCAAATGTAGCGCCACAATGCCAACGAAACCGATGCCGGCGAGTAGGAAGATCATGGATGGTGTGAAAAAAGTTTCCATTTTTATGGGTGTATTCAGATCTTTGGCAGTGAGATCAATATAGTCAGCTGTAAAAAAGCATTAAATGTTTAACATTTTATTTAAATTTATTGTATATGCACTTACGGCAGAGTGGTATATCGCAGTGCTGCCAACGGACGGACTCATCGAGCGTGTAACACCATGGATAGGGTTCTTCGCCACCGGCATTGCGGCAGTAATTTTCACCATTAGCTATTTGTGGAAACACCTGTGGCGGTTGGATATGTTTGTGCGGATGTTGCACGTCCCAGCGTTGGCATGGCAAACCCGTTTTCGTTACATTCACCGTGCCGAGATAATAACGGCCGTTGCCATTGCGACAATCGTCTATAAAAATTTAATACAGTATAAGAAGAATTATATAATATATAAATATTAAGTTTACGTGTACGTTATACTTACAGCTTACTTCATCTTCTTTGAGCTCCGTTAGTCCAATGTACGAGCAATTCGGTTTCTTTGCGGTGGCATTGTGTCTTGGTAGCACGCTACAGTTGGGTAACCGGAAATGCAAGCGACTCTTCAGAAATATATTACGCTCCTTCTTCTCCTCAATCAACACCCAATCGTTGTAGCAGAATTGTAGATGTGTCGCTGTGCAATCCTCATAGCATAACGGCACTTTTATTGTATGTCCATTTTCCCGCTGACAATGCGGGAATGCATAGGCGCACAGCATTTTCTATAAAGAATGAGCAGATTAACTTCTTAAGCTTACGATAATAATTGTATTACAGGTGCGGGCACTCACCTCTGCCGCTTGGCGGCATAATCCCGTCAAGTCGGCAATTAACTCTTCCCACAATGCGGTTGTAATTTGCTCATTCTTCCAGCCGCCCGTCGGATCTTCACGACTATACCATACCTGTCCGCTTATATATTGCTTACAAATTATACCATTGTATGGCGCACAATAGCCCTTCTCCTCGTGCTCGTATTCGTGCAATCCAGCGGCACTCACGGCAGCGTGTTGATGTTGATGTCGCCCTCCCGCTGTTGTCCCACTATCTCCTTCGTGTGCCGCTTTCAAGGAAGTAGCGGCGGCATTGACGCTGTCGATTGTAAACAAAAATACCGCAGCCACCGCGAGCAAAACAAAAGTCCGAATAAAAAAACAACAAGCATCGATAAAGTGGCCCACAGCGAAATTACCGCTTTTGCCACATTTCCTCTTACGCTTAACACTAATAGGCGCACTACTTCCCACACCCAGCGCCAAATGGCTTCTGGTGTTTTCTGTTAGTTGCGCCCCCTTTTGCACAATGCACGACCACTTCATCGTATCGCCTTTGCGTTGGAAAATGTGAAAACCCGTACTTTTCACTTATTTTTATGATGTCCTTTTAACATTTTAACTACAGAGTAGCTTTAATATCACTTTAATAATATAATATTCTATATTTTACAATTTTTGTACAATACTTTGCAGTTTAATTGTGCTGAAACTATTTTTCTGCCTTTGAAGACGCCTTATGAAGTGTGACTGACAAGTGGGAGGATAATTGATAGGAAGCAATGTTAAGGGTGGTTTTTCCTTCAGTACAGGGATGTTTCACTGCTCATAAAGGACTATATAAAGAGGAAGAAAAATACGGAGACTCAACAGCTGACTCCGCTACATTACACTATCAAGGAAATAGGAAGCAATATTTGTTTTACATGTTTTATTTGATACCCTTCATTAATGTTACACTATAAATGTGATTAAATTGCATATATCCACGACATTTATTTACTTTCTTCATCGGGAATGGATTCCAAGCCCTGTGGGAATGAAAAAAAAAAAAATATTTGTATCAATAACCAATAAGGGTGCCTATTTTTCATTATAGCTAAAAAAACTAAACTAAGTGAAATATTTAGAATTAAAGATAAAATAAATAGGAACCCAAAATATATACATATTTGTATACATTTTAAAACAATAAACCATTTTTTGACAATAAATTTAAAAAATTCGATTTTCTAACAGGGAAAATACTGTCCTTTTTACCATTTTTTTTTCAAATTTTTTATGAAAAAAAGTAATATTATCAAGGATATATGTATGTCGCATGATGTAGACTGGAGATTATGTGGATTTATGTATATGTATCATACTTTCATAAATTCGATTTAGTAACATTGAAAGTTTTAGATTTTATTAAGTTACTGATTAGTGCCCATTAAAAAATTAATATCTACTTTCTATTGCATTTTGCTATTAAAACTGACGGTACGGTAAATTGCCAAATCGAATTTGTAGTTGGAAATTTATTTTTTGAAAATCGAAAATTTCAAATGTATAAATAAACTTTGAAAATATTGCAAAAACTAATAGCACTAAAATGCTAACTTTTGCTTTTGTTGATAAACAAGCACTCGCTGAAATTATTATAATTTTACAACTAGTTGATACTCACATTCTGAATGTATGGATTATTGGTTAGTCTGCTATCGCGTTGATACAAAATTCGGTCGAAACGTTCGTCCATGTTGCGGCGGTAGGACTGTAGGATAGTTAAAAAAGACAATTTAATTATTTGATGTAGGAACAACTGTTATAAAGTGTACGAAATAAATTAATTTATAAATTGAATTAAATGCTAATATGTTGAAAAGATGCGAAGCACTACGATCCAGCACACAGTTATATAAGCTGACTGTGTCATCCGGAATATACTTCAATCAACATTTACTTACATTGCCAAGCGTCAATCTGTTAAGACCCCACACAGCGTACACAGGAACAGCAAGTAAGACTGTGATAATGCCGGCTGAAGGTAAGATTTCGTACCACATTTTATTTAGTTTGTTATTATATGATTTGTAAAAGAACGAAGCAACTTCAAACGAAATCTCACGCACCAACACAAACTTTTTTCACAATACTTTGACAGCGAGTAGAAGATATGACATTTCGATCAGCTGGCTGTTAGCTGTCAATAACCAGACAGCAAAGCTACACACTAAAGAATTTTAACGCCGACCAAAAAGAATTTGAGCTCAATTATCGATAAAAGACCGTAACGAAATACAAAGTACAAGAAATATTTATTCACCCAATTAGAAAAAATGTTACTCGGATACAAACGGATTGGTTGCATAAATCTCTAACATTTTTGAACCAGTTTGGATTTAAGCTTCAAACATATTTTAGTAATTTATAAAGATGTCCATAACAAAAAGGCTATCAAAAATACAAGCAATAGCACACAGTATTTTCACAAAAATTAATTGTATGTCACTTTTTTGTTATTGTTTTTGGTTTTCTGTTTTTTGTACTCCTTTTTTATAAACTTATTTAAAAATTCTCAGTGTGTTATTGAATGTTTATAAAAATAAACTTAAACTTAGAAATTATTGCTACGAAATTTGTTGGGCTAATTAGAATAGCAGAATTCTCAAGGCGACATCTAGCGTAAGTGATTTACATTACATCCCAATTTTACCTGTCACCGGCCGCTATTTGCAAAACGGCAATTGCAAAACAACAACAAATACAGTACCAACAAAGCTGTCATCTACAAAACGGTGACAATTGCTTTTCATCGTATCTTCCGTAGACGGCAGAAAAAATTGTTGATTAGTTTTTTCGGACAGACAATTTATTGTCAATTAGGTTTAAATTAGTTAAAATCAACATTTCTGTAATTTATTGCTTATTTGCCCACACAAAGGTGCTATAAAAACGGCAGCAAATTCAAGCAGAATTGTAAAGAGCCTGCGTACAACCAGAGGATACGTAACGATTAGTACCGTTGTTAATCAGCAGCTAACTAAAGGTGAAAAGGCAGAGCAGGAGCAGCCAGAAGCAACAATGGCGGCGAGTAATAGCAGTGGTATCATTGAAGCCACTTTTCCGAGCGGCGCATTGGTGCCCAAAGCTGAAACAGGAGTTTTAAATTTCTTGCAAAAGTATCCCGAATATGATGGGCGTGACACCGTGATCGCCATTTTCGATTCCGGCGTTGATCCGCGTGCATCAGGTTTGGAGGCAAGTAATTTTTGTTGTAAAATTTAAAATTTAGAGGTTATGATTTAGTGTATTAATTACAAATTTTATTATATACATTTTTTCATATTTCCAATAGACTCTATGTGACGGTAAATCAGTAAAGGTGATCGAGCGTTTTGACTGCACGGGTTGTGGTGACGTTGACATGTCCAAAAAAGTTAAAGCCAATGATAAAGGCTTCATCACGGGCTGCTCTGGACGCCAACTTAAAGTAAGTGCATCGAGTTTGGAATAAATTAACAGTTACACAAAAAAAGCTTTATTGTTCTTGTGAAAATTTAAATGCGTACGTATGCATATTATATGGCATGATTAAGCATTTTAACACTAACAATCGGTCTGCTTAAATATTTTTATATCTACTTAATTGCATTTGTATGCGGGTGTGTACTTATCTGCTTATATCAAAAATCTAATAATACTTCATTCGCAATTACATGGGGCTCTTTGTTTTGTTTATTTTTGTCATTATACGCTTATAGTATATTATAATTGCAATTCTTATCTATATCTGATCATTATTGTAGTTGTCACCGCAAATGACTGCTTCTAACACTGCCAACGGCGAATATCGTATTGGTATGAAAAACTTCCATGACTTGTGCCCATTCAAAGTGAGAGAGAACATAACCAATTTTTACAAAACCAAGGATTGGGATGGCCCCAATAAACTGGCCACTGCCGCAATTGCACGCAAAATCAGCGAATTCGAAGGCGCAAAACTCAGGTATCTGGAGTATATTTTACTTTTTCATATTTGATCTGTAACTTAAACTCTTCCGCAGATCTAACGAAATTGAGCTGGGATAAGAAATTGATTAAAGAAGATTTAGATAACACTTTAGAAATGTTAAACAATTATGAGAAGATATACAAGGATATAAGAACAACGTATGACTGTATTTTGTATCAGACCGCCAACGGTTGGCAAGCAGTCGTGGATACTACGGAAAAGGTGCGAATAAAAAGTGATAAACGAAGAAAAGTTTCTAAAATAATTTTTCTTTTGATAATATTTAGGGTGATCTTGAGAATGCGCTGCATCTTGGCGAGTACTCGAAGACGCACGAAATAAAGAATGTTGATGACTTCTTCTCCATATCGATGAATGTGCATGATAACGGCGATGTGCTCGAGATTGTTGGCATGTGCTGTAAGTGAAAAATATAAACAAATATATTGTAATTCTTATTTATTCATGCTTTCGGCTAACATTTTCAGCATCACATGGCACACATGTCGCTTCCATTGCCAGTGGCAATCACGCGTCCAAGGATGTCGACGGCGTTGCGCCAAATGCACGTATTGTCTCGATCACAATCGGCGATGGGCGTTTAGGTTCGATGGAAACCGGCACAGCACTAGTGCGTGGCATGATGAAAGTTATGGAACTGTGTCGCTCCGGCACCAAAATAGACGTGATCAATATGAGTTATGGTGAACATGCGCACTGGTCGAATGCCGGGTAAGTTGCACGATTCGTCGTTTATGTTTATAATGATATTAAATTATTTATTATATCGATTTTCGAAATTGTGCCAAAACGAATCTACTTTGAAATTTAAATTCAATTGAATTTTACAAAAACTATTACCATAAATATCAAAAAGTCAAATGTATCAATATGAAAGTCCTTTGATTGTCGATAAGAAACGTAAAAGGAAACGGAAAGCCTACATGAGGTAATCTATTTCCGTTCTTTTCTTTCATTGTTAGATTGATTGTGATTAACAGTGCGTTTTGTTGCCCACAACCACAAATACTAGCAAAATTTCAAAGTAAATTCATTTGTTTTTGCCTTAATAGCAATATTTTCTGTGTTAATTGATTTAAATAATTAGATTTTTTTTAATTTTTGTTGCCTAATGTTGATTTTCCGTGCCCGTAAATACTAAAAGTCAATATTTTTAATGTTTATTCTGTTTCTTTGTTGTTTTTGTTTTATTTAGTCGCATCGGTGAGCTTATGAGCGAAGTTGTGAATAAATACGGCGTTGTGTGGGTAGCCTCTGCCGGTAATCATGGACCAGCTTTGTGCACTGTTGGCACGCCACCCGATATTAGTCAACCCAGTTGTATTGGTGAGTAAAAAATACAATAAACTTTTAAATTTTATAAAAAAAATTAATTGAAATGTAGTGAACAAAAATTAATTGAAATTATATTAGTGTTATGAAAAAAATTAATTTAAACTTTTTGACTAAAAAAGATTATATTGAAATTTAAATTACAAAGGTTTTATAAAAATTTTAAATTAAATAATTATTAAAATTTTATGTTAAAAAAAAAATAAAATTATTTTTATATTAAAATAAAAATTATTTTAAACTTTTTGATAAAAAAGATTATATTAAAATTTAAATTACAAAGATTTTATGAAAATTTTAAATTAATAATTATTAAAATTTTATGTTTAAAAAAAAATAAAATAAAATTATTTTTATATTAAAATAAAATATTTAGTTACACATTTAAGTTTTAAATAATATTAAAAAAAATTTTACGTGATAATAAACATATTTTATATTAAAAAATGCAATAAACATAAATTAAAATTTTATGTTAAAAAAAGAATAAAAAAAATTATATCAACATAAAATTTTTAATTAGTTTTTTTAGTACAAAAAAATTAAAATAAAAGTTTACATTATAATAAATGAATTTTATATTCTATTCCTAATAAAATTCAAGAAAAATTTATTATAAATTAAATTTATATATAAAAAAATTAAATTAAACTTCATATAAAAAAATGTGTATTAAAAAATGTAAAACTTAAATTTTATATAAATTAAAATGGTACATAATAAAATAATTTAAATTTTGTTCAAAAATGATTAAAATTAAAAAAAATTAAAACTTGATTATTTTTTATATAAAAAATTTCATTTAAAATTTTACAAAAAAAAATTAAAATTTTTTAATAAAAAGTAAAATTAAAATTTATATTAAAAATTAAGTAAAAATTTTATATTAAAAATTAAAGTAAAAATTTTGTAAGAAAAGTTATAACTAAAAATTATTTAAAATAATTGAAAATATGTAAATATTAAAAAAAATGTGAAATTAATGTTTTATATCAAAAAAGAAAAAAAATTAAATACTATATGAAAAAATTTAGATTAAATTAAAAAAGTTCAAAATTTAAGTACAAAAATATATTACAAAATTTAAAAATCTTTATTAAAAAATCTAAAATTAATATTTTATACCAAAAAATTAAATTTTTAAAAAAATTTAAATTAAAAAAAAATTAAATTAAAAAAAAACAAAAAAAAAAAATTTTATAAAAAATGAAAATTTTATTAAAAAAAAAATAAAATAAAATGTTTATAAAAAAAAATAATTTATTAAAATTTTACAAAAAAAATTAAAATTGTATAAAAAAATTAAATTAAAATTGTGTATTAAAAAAATTTATTAATTAAAATTAATTTTGTATATATTTTTTATGTCCACTTAGGTGTTGGCGCTTACGTCTCGCCGCAAATGATGGAAGCGGAATATGTGATGCGTGAAAAGTTGCCAGGCAACGTCTACACATGGACATCACGTGATCCCTGTATTGATGGCGGTCAAGGCGTAACGGTTTGTGCGCCCGGCGGCGCTATCACATCAGTACCACAATTTACAATGAGTAAATCGCAATTAATGAATGGCACCAGCATGGCAGCACCGCATGTGGCGGGCGCAATTTGTACGTCCATAATTTTTAATAAATAATTTTAAAATTTCTTAAGTTTTAGTACATTTTTTTATTATTTTTTGATTTTGTTAAGTTTTTGGTTAATTTTTTTAAGTTTTATTTATTTTTTTTTATAATATTAAATTTTTTTTTTTTATAATATTAAAAAAAAATAATTTATTATTATTAAATGTTTTAATTTTATATACATATCTAAAATTGAAATTTTTTTTTTTAATATTTTAAAATTTTTTATTACTATTTTTAAATATTTTGATTTTTTTAAATAAACTTTTTTAAAAATTATAAGTAAATTCTTTAAATGTTTTTAAAGTATGTCTAAAGAATTTTCCACCAACTTCCAGCGATTCTAATTTCCGGTCTCAAACAAAAGGGCATTAAGTATTCTCCCTACAGTATCAAGCGTGCCATCACCAATACTGCCACCAAACTCGGCTACGTTGATCCGTTTGCCCAAGGTAGCGGTTTGTTGAATGTGGAGAAGTCGTTTGAACATCTCACACAGCACGCCGAAGCGTCTGAGAATATGCTGCGGTACGAGCATTTAATTTATTTGGACCATACATTTTGATTTATTGCTTTGAAATTGCAGATTTGCTGTGCGTTGCGGTGCACAAGCTGCTAAAGGCATACACCTACGCCAGGGCGTGCTGAAGAAACCAATCGAACAGGATGTTTCCATCGAACCAGTATTCTTTAACGACCTGGAGACTGGTTGGTTTATTTTATTTTTGCAGATTTTTTGTTAAACCTCGTAAATTGTTGCTTTATTTTCCTTAGAACCTCATCAAAAGTTCAACTTTAATATGCGTTTGAATTTGATATCCTCGCAACCGTTTGTGCAATGTGGCGCTTTCTTGGATTTGAGTTACTCATCGCGTTCCTTGACCGTCAAGATTGATCCCACAGGCCTGCCACCCGGTGTACACACGGCAAAGTGAGTATTTTGAGCAACAGAAGAGGGAAAAGATAAAATTTTTTTATACTATTGGCAGTTGCTACAGAGTATTATAGTTTTGTTCACCTAACGGTTGTACGTATCACCTAAAACTAAGCATGATAGATGCGGGGTTATATGTATATAAATGATCAGGATGGCGAGAAAAGTTGAAATCCGGTTGACTGCCTGTCTGTCCATCCGTCCGTGCAAGCTGTAACTTGAGTAAAAGTTAAGATATCTTAATGAAACTTGAAATGCAGGTTTCTTAATACAAAAAAATCGAGTTCGTAGATGAGCGTAATCGGACCACTGCCCCGCCCACAAATCACCATTAACCAAAAACATATAAAGTGCCATAACTATTCATTACATTAGGATATAAAGCTGTAACTTGGTACAGAGAACCAAGTAACCTGTGGGTACAATTTTTTGAAAAAGTGGGCGTGGCCCCGCCTTCTAACTAATGTACATATCTCCTAAATCACTTAAGCTACAACAACCAAATTTGTTGAGTAGAAATCTTATAAGATCTTCTTCCTTTTCACTCCTCATGTAACGGTACTGTTCAAAACTACTAAAAGCTCGATAAATCAATGACTAAGTACGTCACAGACATTAAATTTTGCCAGCAAAATGGTATGAGAGGGCTTTATAGGAGCTATTATGAAAATTGGACGATGGGCGTGGTACCGCCCACTTTTTGGTGAAATCCCATATCTAGAGAATCGAATAATCGATAGTGTGTTCCGCCTTGTGACCAAAAATTGTTTAAATCCAACGAAAATTGTTCAAGCCCCTAGGTACCGAATATTTAGACCACTGTACTCAAAGTCGACTTTTGACCGGAAATATCGGTGAATAAGTGAGATATATAATATGTGAGTTATCCCAATGAAAATAAAAGATCGTGTTTTATTCACCACAATTAGTTATTGCATATGCCTAAAATACTTGTAGATAAATTTGAGCGAAAACTTGGTCTAGCCCCTATATAACTAATATCAGGATTTTTGAACATCCAGCTGATTTAACTCTCTATGCTTGATTTAAACGTTAAGGTATTTCCCTGGTTTTGATTCGTGCAAGTTGCAAGAGCATAAAAGTCGGTTCCACCCGAACATAGCCCTTTCTTACTTGTTTTAATAATATTTTTGTGTTGTTTTTTATATTTTTTAATAAGTGTTTTATATTTTTTCTATATTTTTTTTTTTGTATATCAGTTTCTCTAGTGTTTTGCCGTGTTTTTTTTCATAATTTTCTTCAATGTTTTTACTATTATTCTATTTTTATATATATATTTTTTTAATTTTTTTTTTTTATTTAATTTTTTTTTTTAATTTTTTTATTTTATTTATTTATTTATTTATTTTATTTATTTTTTTTATTTATTTTTAGTTTTTTTTAATTTCTTTTTTAATTTTTTAAATTGTTTTTAAATTTAATTTTAGTTTTTTATTTTTTATGATTTTTTTTAGTTTTTATATATTTTTATTTTTTTTTATTTTTATTTTTTTTAATTTTGATTTATTTTTATTTTTTGTTTTAATTTTTATTTTGTTTTTTGTAATTTTTATTTATTTTAATTTTTTTTTTTAATTTGTATTTTTTTAATTTTTTTAGTTATATTTTAATTTTAATTTTTTTTTTAGTTTTTTTATTTTTTTTAATTCTTATTTTTTAAGTTTTTATTTTTTTTTTTATTTATTATTATTAATATTTTTTTTTTAATCTTTTTTTAAATTTTTTTTTAATTTTTTGATTTTTTTTATTTATTATTATTATTATTATTTTTTTTTTATTATTATTATTTTTTTTTTTTTTAATTTTTTGATTTTTTTTTAAGTTTTTGTTTTTTTTTTTTTAATATTTTTTTTATATTGTTCATACATATACATATATTGATGTATGTATCTGGTTAAGATACCGTTGGTCTCAAGCTTTTTTATGTGTTCCCGTTCTTATTTAATTAAAATTTTATTTATAATCTCAGCATATCCGCTTACGACTCCAATTGCGTGCAGAAGGGTGTGTTGTTCCAAATACCAGTGACCGTTGTGCAACCGCATGTTATCAACTGTAATGAGTCGGTCACCTTTGAATGCACATCAACCAAAAGCGATGGCAGCATTGAATTCCAGCCAAACACCATACAGAGAGACTTCATTATGGTGCCACGCGGTGCTACATGGGCCGGTAAATCCGTAGTTTAAGCATAAATATATATTTTTAGATGTAGTATTTTAATATTATATGCTTAAAATTAATGTCTCTGCCATCAATATATTTGTATGTATGTTTATTACTACGTTTTGGCTCATATGTATTATAATACATGCATATTTGTTTGTAGATTTCTAATTGCTGCCTCAAATTTTTTGTATTGTTATTCGATTTTATTTTGTTGTTGTTTGCAGTTTTGCGTATGCGTTCCACCGACAAAAATCGCGAAAATCTTATTGGCAAATTCTTCGTACACACCATGCAAATCCTACCACGGTTGTCCTGTCGTGTCTTGGAGACAATGAAAATTTTGCCTGTGAATTCAGAAAATGAGACCACTTTGCATTTCCTATGTCAGGTAAGCGCAGCACACGAAATTATTTTCATTATTTCAATGAATACTGCTTACATAACCTTAGGAGGATAACATACTGGAGCTTTGCATTGCCAAATATTGGTCCAACTACGGCACAACGCACATCAAATACAGTTTGGAATTCCATGGCATCAAAGCGAACAACACGAATCCTTGTAAGTTACACTTTAATTTCTGGGTGCTTGTAGATTTTTATACCGAGAACAGGGTATATTATGTTTGTGATGAAATTTGTAACACTCGAAAGGAAACGTCAGAGCCTCTATAAAGTCGATTTAGCCAAGTCCGTCTAGCCCCATAGTTTTTAAGCTAACTATCTGAAATTTTGCATACATCCCTTTCTGCCCAAGAAGCTGCTCATTTGTAGGAATTATCAATATCGGACCACTATAGCATATAGCTGCCTACAAACTGATCAACCAAAATCAAGTCTTTATAGGGAAAACTTTTTTATTTGACGAGGTATTTTCATGAAATCTTTTCTGGATTGTTGGCCAAAAACAACGGTACAAAATCCGTACAAATTATTTCGATCGGACAACTATATCATATAGCTGCCATACAAACTGAACGATCAAAAACTTGTCATTGTAAGGAAAACTTTTTCATTTGACGAGATATCTTCACGAAATTTGACATGGATTATTAGACAAAGCAACGGTATATTTTCCGCAGATATTGTTCAGATCGGACTACTATAGCATATAGCTGCCATACAAACTTGACAATAAAAATTCAGTCTTTGTATGGAAAACTTTTTTATTTGACGAGATATCTTCACGAAATTTGGCATGGATTATTAGACAAATCAATGGTATATTTTCCGCAGATATTGTTCAGATCGGACTACTAGAGCATATAGCTGCCATACAAACTGAACGATCAAAAACTTGTTTTTGTAAGGAAAACTTTTTTATTTGACGAGATATATTCATAGAGTTGTTTGGCATGGATTACTGTTCGAGGTAACGGTACAATTTCCGAACATATAGTTTCGGTGCAACGGATGTAAACATTTTTTCTTGTTGTTTTTTTTTATATTTTTTTTTATTTTTTTTATATTTTTTTTTATTTTTTTTATATTTTTTTTTATTTTTTTTATATTTTTTTTTATTTTTTTTATATTTTTTTATATTTTTTTTTTTTTATTTTTATTTTTATTTTTTTTTTTTATTTTTTAATGTTGCCATCTCGATTTCTCCCTTTAGACATCATGCCCGCTGCGCGTGGCATACACAAGCTTGATTTTGTCGCCTTGAAGAGCGAAGACTTGCAACCACAAATCCAACTGAAGACTGCTGCCGTTGTATTGCGTCCCACTGAAGCTAAAATCACGCCACTCAGCGCACTGCGCGATGTCATACCCGAGGGTCGGCAAATCTATCAGAACATGTTGACGTTTGTGCTGCAAGTTGCAAAAGCACAAGAAGTGGCCGTCTATGCGCCACTCTTCAATTCGCTACTCTACGAAGCCGAATTCGAATCACAGCTCTGGATGATGTTCGACGCGAATAAAGCGATGGTCGCCTGCGGCGATGCACACTCACACAAGGTCTACACGAAGTTGGAGAAGGGCGAATACACAATTAAATTGCAATTACGCCACGAGAAACGCGATCTGCTAGAGAAAGTGTACGAGGCGAATATGGTGGCGCTTTTCAAATTGTCCAACGCTATTAATATGGACTTGTATGATCATTATAATAATTGTCTGACCGGTCGACGCAAGTTTACCAACTGTGTGCTCAAGGACACACCCGCCAAGGTGCTCTACGTGGCACCATTGCCGCAAGAGAAGCTGACCAAAGCGAATTTGCCAGCGAACACGGCTTGGTTGGCCGGCACGGCGACCTTGGCCAAGGATGAGTCGGTGCGTCGTGTGGATTCATATGATTTCACCTACTACTTGAATCCGCCGGAGAAGAAGAATGGTAACGGCAATGCGGGCGGCAATACGGGCAGCGGCAATAACGCCGCCAATGCAAGTAAATCAAAAACCAATATCACCGTGCCGAACGTATCGGTGAATACATTGAGCTCGTTGAATACCGATGTCGGTGACACGGTGACGGCGTCGGGCGATGGCGCGGCAGCGTCGGGTGCTAACGCCAGCCCTGCTGCGGGCAATTCGTCGCCGAAAAAGATGACCACGGACGAGTATGCTGAGGGTCTGCGCGACTTCCAATGCATGATGATCTCCAAATGTGGTGAGTGTCCGGCCAAAAACGCTCTTTCAAACTGTTTATAATGCATTATATGTTTTCGTTTTCAGAGGTCGGCAAGGCTGAGGACATTTACGACGAGGTTATTGCCGCGCATCCCAAATATTCGTTGGCGCATGTGCTCTTCATGCAAAATATCGAAAGCACTGAATACAAACCATTGCTGCCGCACGCGTTCGTCAAAATGGTGAACTCGAATGTGGACGAAGATGCGCACAAAGAGGAAATGTTAAGAATACGCACCGCCTTGGAGCGCGTATCGCAGCTGGGTGGCTATGTTATAAATGACATGAAGAGCGAATATGATGAATTGCTCGCCTATTATGGTCTTAAGAATGACACCCGTCCGGATGCCAGTAAAATTAAGACGTAAGTGTGAGCGGCTCTAACCTCAAATACTGAAATATTATACTTTAATTTTCTTATTTACTTTTTTTTATGTTTTTAAATTTATTTTTATGGTTTTTAGTTTTTTTGAATTTTTTTATTTTTAATTTTTTTTTTTAGTTTTTTAAACTCTCTTTTATAAATATTTAATATTTTTAATTTCTTTAAATTAAAAAAAAAAAAATTTATATGCTGTTTTGTTTTTGTGTTTTATTTTTTTTTTATATTTTAACTATTTAAATATTATTTTTTAATTCTAATTACATTTATATTTATTTATTTATTTTTTAATTTTATTTTGTTTTTAATTTTTTGTATTTTTTAATCTTTTAAAATTTTTATTTTTAATTTTTTTAAATTGAAATAATTTACTTTTTTCTTTGTTGTATTTATTTATTTATTATTTTTTTATTTACTACCTTTGGTTTTTTATTTTTTAATTTTTATATATATTTTTGTCTTTTTAATTATTTGATTTTTCAAAATTTTTATTTCTTTAAATTTAAAAACAAATATTATTATTATTTTTTTTATTGTTTTTGTTTTATTTTTTAATATAATTTTTTATATATTATTTATTTATTTTTTGTTTTAACTTTTTATTTTTTTTTTGTAATTTTTTAAAATTTAATTATTTATTTTTCATTTCTTTTATTTATTTTTTAATTTTATTTATTTATTTATTTTCTATATATTTTTGTTTTGTTTTTAATTTTTTGTATTTTTTAATCTTTTAAAATTTTTTTTTTAATTTTTTTAAATTTAAATAATTTATTTTTTTATTTGTTGTATTTATTTTTTAATTTTATTTATTATTTTTTTATTTACTACTTACGTTTTTTATTTTATTTTTTAATATATTTTCTCTTGTCTTTTTTAATGTTTTGAACTTTTTTAAACTCGTCTTTTTAATTATTTAATTTTTCAAAATTTTTATTTAAATTAAAAAAAAAATATATTTTTTTTATTAATTTTTTATTGTTTTTGTTTTATTTTTTAATGTAATTTTTTATATTTTATTTTTTTTATTTTATATATTTTTTGTTTTAATTTTTTTTTGCAATTTTTTTAAATTGAATTAATTATTTTTTATTTGTTTTATTTATTTTTTAATTTTATTAATTTTTTACTTTAATTTATATATTATTAAAATTTTTTTTAATACTTTTTTTTAATTTTGTATTTTTTTGAATATTTGTTTTTCTAATATAAAATTTTTTTAAATGTTTTTTTTTTGTTTTTTTCTTTATGCAGAAATATGGACAAGAAAAAGGCGAATTTGTTGGAGGCCTTGGCCAGGAGGGGTGTGGCCAAAATCAAGATCAGCATTATCGATGGCAATATGAAGGATCACTTGGATGAATTCAAAGACATCTATGTGGAGATAATCAAGCTGTCGGACCCCACTGATTCAAAGGTATACCGATTTTCTGTAGCCTTATGATAACCTCTTTCATATTTTTATTATTTTAGGTCATCAACTTCACGCTGTGGCACGCCTATGCGAATGCTCAGTACGGTCGCATGTTCAAAATATTGCAGAAAATGTACGATGATAAGCGTCAACGTGATATTCTTGAAGAGCTGAATGCGCTGGCTGGCTCTTTGGGTTTCGCGCATGTCCAGACTGCCATCCAACGTATAACTGTAACCGCATATCCGAACAGCTTCCGTATATTCTAAAAAAATAGCAAAACAGCAACATATATAAAAAAATTTCAGTAAAGTAGCAAATATCCTGCTCGTCAGAGTGAAGTCTACGCACATCATAATTCAATACGTTAAAATAATTAAAAAAAAAACACAAGAAATATACTATCAACTTATATATATATATAGTTCATATGTTTTCATCTATGTATGTATGTATGTAAGAATATCTTTCTTAAGAAAGTGTGTATTAAGTTTCTCTGTTTAAATTGTTCTTCAGCACTTGTATTGTAAACGTAAAATTTAGCCCATGAATATACTTGTAAACTCCTCAGCAAACTAAAAAAAAAGTAAAATTAAACAATTTTTATTACTCAAAACAAGCGTTGTTTTCATAATGGTTATAAAATTACTACTAAGTGATTTTTACAGAAAATCTTTTCATCGTGAAGGTTTATCTTTCCCTTTTTCGCATAAATCATGATTCGTGATCGAAGCTCGATAAGTACCGGTTAATACGTTAAATTTAAGACGTAGGTGAGTTTTGATATTCTATTGAGCATTTCTCGGAGTCAGATCAGACAATTATATCTCATATCTCCCATACAACCGATTATTCCGATTCTTTAAACTTCTCCTTAAATAACTCTGGTTAGAGCCCGGTTTTAGAGCTTCTTAGACAAAGTTGCTCATAATGATCCATAGAACATTTCCCGCAGACGCGATTTTATAAAAAAAAATCAACCCGTTCTATACAGAATGAGGGTCTCGTGTGGCAATTTGCCATCCGCGTCTGCAACTAAAGGTGATTTCACTTCCTTGTTATCATTAATGAAAATAGTGAGTTAATCTTCTTATATTTATTTTGCGTAGACACCACTTACATGGTTATTGCCGAATTAACAATAGCGCGACAGTCGTCAGGTCCTTCTCCATCTGTTCTCTCCAAACGTAGTAGAGGTCCTCCACTTCGTCTGTCAGGGTACTCAATCCAAAACTATCAAAGCTGTAGTGTTATCCTCCATCCGGATAAAATTACATAGCCAGGGTAGCCGTTGTCTCCTGATTCGCTGTCACCGTATATCTCGTACAGCTCTTAGTTCTAACGACGGCGGTATTCGCCGTTGTCAATGCGTAAAGAACCATAAATCTTCTGTAAAACCATTATCTCGATCACTCCTAAGGCGGCCGACTCATCAGATCATCTCATTGTCGCAAGTCTCCGCACGATATATCAGGACAGGAATAATTAGGGACATGTTTATTAATTTCTCCAGCAATAGATTGCAGAAGTCACACGATCGGGAGTCCCTTTCTCTGAAACATCACTTGGTATCGAACAGTTCGGAGAGGTCTTTTCCGATCCTGACGAAGCTTTTAGTGTTGCTCAAGGTTAGCTTATACAGCTGTGCTAGCTTTATGGGGATACCAAGTTCAGACATAGAAAATAGGCAGTTCCTCTTAGTGCTGTCGAAGGCAGTTTTAAAATCGAGTCAGACCGTCTCGTAAACACTCCTCGATTCGCCAGAAGCTATACATGACACCAGCCTTCGAATAGCTGTGATTCGGCGCAAACGATGTACAAGTCAGAGTTGACACTCAAGAAGGTTGGCGATGAGTTTATTGGAATTGGCAGGGAATCTACTAATAGTTGTTCCCCTACGGCCAAGCGCTTAATTCGGATCGATACTGTCAACTATTGAACCGTCAGAAAGAAACAATCGCAAAAAAGTTACCAGGTTCTTATGCATCCACTGTTTAGTCCGGACCTGTCACCGAAGTAATTACTTACGGGTCGAAATTATTGATATTTATAACCGAAATTCACAGGCACAGTACAAAGTGTTTTCGTGCCAATTAGACAAAGAAGTGCTCATCGTGCCGGGAGCATTGCTACCGCTAGCGCATTAATTGAGGAAGACCCAAATCAGTCAGTCAAATTGATGCAAGAACTAAAATCGCTTGACCACCAGAATCGTTGTATGTTCGTGAATTGGGCTGAGCAACAACTTGAAAATTATCCAGATTTTCATCCAAAAATCATCTTCAGCGGTGAGGCTCGTTTCTAGCTGAATGGCTATGCCAATAAGCAAAATATGCATTATTAGTCAGGCAGCAATCCACACGAAATCCGTGAGTCACCATTGCATCTCCTAAAAATTGAGATTTGATTCGGTTTATGGGCTGGCGGCGTCATTGAGCCGTACTTCTTCTGTGATGATCAAGACTTTAGGTACTTAACTGTAATGGGGAATCGCTAAAGCTCAATGATAACCGAATATTTTTGGCTTAAATTCGATGACAAGGACTTGGACAATACGTGGTTCCAACAGAACTACACAAGCCACACAGCGAATGTCACAATGGATTTATTGAAAACCAAGTTTGGTGAACGTATTATCGCACGAAATGGCCCAGTGAATTGGCAGCCTTGTTCGCGTGATTTGACACCATAGTCTAACGGTGTCCTGTAGGGCTACGTCAAGTCTATGGTCTTTGCCAACAAGCCAGCGACGATTGATATCGAACGTGAAACTTCAGCAGTATCGGCCGATTTATGATTGAAAAACGGTGAAAATTAGGTTCAGCATCTCGACTTCCGCAAGCGTGCCCTTATTAAAATGTGTTTCTGTCTATGCCGCAAGATTTTGCTGTTGAAAAATTCGTTTTCAAAAACGCTTGAGAAAATCGGCTATCCCAGTTTTTGATCAATGGGGATGAGGATGTCTGACAGTGGCATTATAAATTTAGAAAAGGCAGCGAGTTGTCGATTAACTTGTGTATATTTTACTTAAAATGATGTTTCGTTTTCTATATATAATTGAGGAATCTCTTACACCTTCATATCGGGTCCATTTCTATCTCTCTTCTGCACCTATTTTCCTGTTTTCGTAAATTCGTGTAATTTTTCAAAAAAAAAAAAAATACCTCAAACACTTCAATTTTCATTATTTCATTATGTCATTTCCCAATGTTGTTCATTATTCCATAATTTAATTAAAAATATAAAAATAAGTATTCCTCCCAAGAACACATTCAATATCTCCACGCTGTCATTCAAAGTCATTATTATCCAATGCTTGGCGAATGCAACCCGTTGCCAAATGCTGCTTGTCTACCGCAATTCGCCTCGGCCGTGCTCGGCATGCTTCATTAGCGACCCCGTCGATGTTCGCGCCAACTTCGCTTCCGGTTTACATGAGCAACGAAATGAAAGTAATTAAAACAAGAATCCCCAATTTTTCTTCACCAACTCAGCCGAGCAAACACAACACGAAAATGCATGCATAAATAATTAGTCCGTAATATTTCGTGTAGCGTTTCCATGAAATCTCCACTCCATGTGCACATATGCAATGCTGCACGGCTGCACATCTGTGTTGCGGTGTGTCTTCTGTGTGCGTAATTAACCGAAAACCCAAGATAAATGATCCAGCGTGGTGATCACTCGGCCGACCTACCTACCTATGCGCAGCGCCACTCCTTAGTCCGTTAGCTGTTGTTGTTGTGGCTGTTGCTTTTGTTTTTGTCGTGTGGCAGAAATTTTGGGCACGTGTGGCAAATAAAGCGAAACAATATTGTTCTTGTTTCTTGAGTAATGGACAAGCGAATTGGGTATTCTATTCAGATCTTCCTTTACGCTTGGCTGCCTTTCTGGATCAATCGCAAAGAAGGTGTACTTATTTGAGGGGAAGTAGAAGTTAATGATCATTGAAAGTTAATTCATTGAAACAAAAAAACAATTTCGACTTAGCATTTTCTTTGTGTTAGGAGCGTTATGTCTCTTGTCTTGGTCACTGGTGAAAAACGTCATGACCGAATCCATTTTAAATATATTAGTGGAAATAGTATCACAGTTCAATTAGCTTCGGAGGTAATTGCTTCGTTGTCTCGTTCTGGACGACCTTCGACGTCTTCAAATATTAAAGACATGAAGAATATGGTGTTTTCAAATCGTCAGGTAGGTGTTTGATAGATGGCAGGAGAGCTCGGCATCTCTCGCGAGTCCCTTCGAATGATTTTGGTGAATATTTTTCGTTTGAAATGGCATCTTGCTTGACTCGTCCCCATAAAGCTGAGTTCTCTTCGAAAAAAGTATTGTAAACAGCTCTTTTTCGAACTGATTGATCGTGCAAATTCCGATCCCACACTCATGGAGAGCATTATAATTGCCGATGTGACATGGTGAATAATCGGAATGGAGTGAAAAATCGAGCCCAAACCAAAAAATCCACGCCAAAGCCGCTCAAAAATCAAAGTGATGCTTATTGTGTTTTTCGATATTCTTGGTTTGGTGCATCACGAATTCGTTCCGGAGGGACAGATGGTCAATAAGGAGTTCTATTTGGCCAAATTGAGGCGTTTGCGTGAGAACATTCATCGAAAACGGCCAGAGTTATGGAAGAGCAATTCAAAAAATTGCCGCTATATGGGACCCTTTTTTACATTCGACGAAGAGATAAAACAAAATTCGCTGAAGGAGCTGAAGACCATCCAAAAAAGTATTTCGAGGACTAGAAAAATCATTTGCATAACTGTGTTGCATGTGGTGGGGATTACTTTAAAGGCGACAAAATAAATAGTGATGAATAATTATAAGTATTTTATCTATAATCATATTTGTAACTTGATTATTTTTCCATTGTTCTAATATTCCGAAAGAGCATTGGAAAGCGATAGTCCTTGTACGACATTTTTAGTATAATGGTATTCATTTGAAGGATAAACTTTTCTGAAAACATGTTTTCGCCGGAAGGTTTTCTTCATAAGCTGGAAGTCAGCACATTGTAGTGGAGGTTTACGACGAACATGCTCTAACTGAGCGAACCTGCCAAAAGTGTTGATTTTGGCTTAGATAACGAGGTTTAAACAGGACGAAGAACATCCAGAGCGGTTAAAGAAGTTTGAAGAAGAACTCACAGAATATTTTAGAGTCACTCAGGCAGCTATTTTAAAGCGTTTCAGAATCAAGGAAATTGGTTACCATATTTAAACCAAGAGACTGTGAAATATGATTTTGTATTGGATTGTGTCTGGTGAAGAAAATTGATCTAATACGAAACTCCTCAAAGAAAGAAATCATATGTGAATCTTACCTCATCTGCCAAAACAAGGGCTAAAGTAATGTGTGGGCTGCATTATGAGTTTCAGAAATTGGGTGCAATCATTAAGGGGGATTGGGTGCAACCATTGGCAAACACCAACAGCTCATCAAATGGAAACGAGCGATTGCTGAAACACACCCGGAATTTGCGATTAGCACGAGTCAGTAATTTTCCAACATGGCAAGGATCGACCTCATGTTTCACCTCGTTTTTCATGCCTCGTAACATTTCTGGAACACTTCGACTGGAATGTCCGCGAGTATCCTCGTCACGGCCGCCTGGATGTCCGTAATCGACTCAAAATTCATTCCTTTGACCACCGATTTTGTTTTAGGAAACAAAAAGAAGTCACAGGGTAAAATGTCGGGCGAATAAGACGGCTGTTGCAACACGGCGATCCCTTTAGAGGCCAAATACTGGGACACGCTGAGGGCGATGTGGCACGGCGCGTTGCCGTGATGAAGGATCCCTGTTGACTCGTTTTTGCAATATTTCGAGTAACTGGCAATAGAGGACTTGATTCACAGTTTTCCCCGGTGGAACGAATTCTTTGTGGACGATTCCACAGCTATCAAAAAAGGCAATAATCATCGTTTTCACCTTCGACTTGCTCATGCGAGCTTTTTTCGGGCGGGGGGCGCGTGGAGACAACCATTATGAGCTTTGGCGTTTGATTTCAGGGTCTAAGAGCACTATCACCATACACTCTTACAATTATAGCGTACGTTTCCGAAGCTGTTTCGTCCGATCTGGCTAAAAATTTTATGGCGACGCCTTGCTCTTGATTTCGTTTTTCCATTTTCGTGAACACGCGTCTATTCAACTTGACGCAGCAAGTGAACTAAACAAGCTAAAGCAATGATACATATATCAATGGAGAGGGGAGGGATGCCGAAAAAAGAGAAAGGGAATTTCAAGGTCACAGGTTTACCACAATCGCGGCAATAAAATCAGTCTCATTACTTAATTGTCAAACCTCGTAATGGCTGAAAAGTTTTGTCTCACTCGCTTTGTAGCCCAGACCTTTCCCCTTCTGAATATCATTTGTTCCGGTTGATGCAGAATGTCATGACTGGAATATGGATCACGTCATAACAGGGTATCAGAATTGGCTTGATTCATTCTTCGCTGCCATGCTGGTGCAGTTCTCTTAGGATAGAATCCACAAATTACCAGAAAGATAAAGAAATGAACAATACTATTATACATTATATATGTTTTTCTTAGTTATATACCCACTATATATTTTTTAACAGAATAATACCATTTCATGTCATACTGTAAAAATTATCAATAAACGATTGCTGTGAAAAAAAATTTTACGGAACCTAGTTATTTCTGCCTGTCATTAGACCAACAACCGTCTTGCAGTCTTTTTGAAACTGTGTAAGTAAAATTCATGAATTTTTTCTTTCGGTATACCAATTCGCCCTGATCCGTCTGCCAGCCCTTTCGAAAATATCATTTATTTTATATTTAGTGTGTTTCGTATTTCTTGTTGTGTATTTTCGTTTTCCTGAATTCCTAAGGGGCCTGGAACACATTATATGTACATCCAACCGTTTTCTGGTATAAGAGCTATCGGCCAGAAATTATCACAAATCTTATGTGCTTAGGTGTTGTATGTCTGTTTCTGCTATATAAATTCTAAATTTATCAGATTAGAGATATATTTGCCTTAATCTGACAAAAGCGGGAGATTTCAGGAGGACTTGTTATTATGATTCTATCTCAACTTCTTCACAAGAGCTGAATCAGCTGGTATACGGTAAGTCGTTTAATGTTACCGCACGAATGCCGATCTGATAGTGTCCAATCGAGCACATTCAAATATTGAATGGTGGGCATTTGATGAAAGCGAATAGTTAAGTAGATCTCTTACAATTTACTCTGAACCAGAAGGACCTTACGACTGTACAGCTGCATAGCTGGTTGACCAATTCTTGCTGAGCTGGTCTAAGGTCCTATAGAGTAGTAGTGAACCACAAGAAGCCATCAGAACTCCTACCCGTCCCCATTTCGTAATTATTGAGTTGAAAGTATTAGTCTTACACAAAATCACACAATAATTCGATGCTAGAGATAATGAGTGTATACATCCCTTCAATTGTCTAGAGCGCTCAGTCAGCGAACTCAAAGCTAATATCGCTCCCCTAACAAAAAGAGGATAGTAACGCTTTGAAGGGAGCTGAGCTGCGGAGCAGCAGATGTTTTGCTACCTTTATGTCAGCCCCGTCCGATCAGAAGACGCTGCAGTGGTCAGCAGCCTAAAACTGGAGTTGAGCTCCCTACAGTGCCTCCATCAACCGTTCTCGCAAGTTTTGATCCATCCGTAACAAAGTTCACTGACCTCGAAATTGAGCCAAATTATCGTTATAATATATATTTTCACTTATGTGTAAAAATATCGGCTGTTTATATCAAAAATACTAATTGAGTTATTTATTTTATTTTTTTGACCGAACTACTTGAAAGAAAATATTTATTAACATTTGACAGTGTTTTTCCGCAAAACATTTTATAACTGTTGTTAAATAAAAACATGATTTATGGAGAAAATCGGCAAATACATACATATAATAAGTGAGGAATATATTATTTAACAGATTGTCACCAACGATGCTAACCGCAAGAAACACGTTCCCCCGTGACGCAGGCGACAACGCGCCGGCTCGACGCCGCATAAAACATAAAATATATCACCAAAGAAATGACTGCATCTAAATTTAGACTTTGCGACTATAATAAAATATTTACTAAGTGGTCATAAATAAATGTGCGTGTGTGTGTGTGCCATGCGCCAACAAAAAACTAAAAGTACCAAGTGGCAACACGAATGATTTTTCATAGGCCTATATATTTGTGTACATAAAAATATATCAATGTTTATACATATATTTATGAGAATGTAGAGATTTCAGGCCCTAAAGCTCGTTAAGACATATTCCCTATAACATTCCCGGCATTCCTTTTTGTCATATCCATTAAGGGATTTTTGAGTGGGTGATAATGACTTTCGCGGTATGCTTTGTCAACCAAAAACTTCTAGCTGTGATGGATAAACATACACATGTACATAGTATATGTATATATGTATTTCCTTTAGGAAGTGTTTTCCATGAACTGCATTTGCTTGCGATCTACAACATCCGAGTTAATATCTACTGTGGGCAAAAAATATTATGACTTTTTAATTTAAATTTCACACGAAAACCCATTCGTCAAATACGTTTCTAGGTTGGTATGACTCTCAGAGCCATCTGTGCCAAATATCGCATCAGAATAATCACTAGTCTGAAGTACATAAAGTCTATTCGGCAATTTTTACGATAAGTGAAATTATTCAACAAAGAATGTCCACTAAGGGGTAACATAGGTTTCCTCGGGTAAAAAACAGCATTTTTTCAACATTTTTTGTCTCATATTATAATTGAAATATTTTATTAGAATTTTTCATTGTTACAAACATACATTATTTACAAAGAAATTCTGAAATGTTTGTATAAAAAAATTCGGCGATAAGTGTTTGTCGCGAACAAGTGTTTCTGATTGTTATAACGGGTGATTTTTTTGAGGTTAGGATTTTCATGCAGTAGTATTTGACAGATCACGTGGGATGTCAGACATGGTGTCAAAGAGAAAGATGCTCAGTATGCTTTGACATTTCATCATGAATAGACTTACTAACGAGCAACGCTTGCAAATCATTGAATTTTATTACCAAAATCAGTGTTCGGTTCGAAATGTGTTTCGCGTCCGTGTCCGATGAGCGATGAGGCTCATTTCTGGTTGAATGGCTACGTAAATAAGCAAAATTGCCGCATTTGGGGTGAAGAGCAACCAGAAGCCGTTCAAGAACTGCCCATGCATCCCGAAAAATGCACTGTTTGGTGTGGTTTGTACGCTGGTGGAATCATTGGACCGTATTTTTTCAAAGATGCTGTTGGACGCAACGTTACGGTGAATGGCGATCGCTATCGTTCGATGCTAACAAACTTTTTGTTGCCAAAAATGGAAGAACTGAACTTGGTTGACATGTGGTTTCAACAAGATGGCGCTACATGCCACACAGCTCGCGATTCTATGGCCATTTTGAGGGAAAACTTCGGACAACAATTCATCTCAAGAAATGGACCCGTAAGTTGGCCACCAAGATCATGCGATTTAACGCCTTTAGACTATTTTTTGTGGGGCTACGTCAAGTGTAAAGTCTACAGAAATAAGCCAGCAACTATTCCAGCTTTGGAAGACAACATTTCCGAAGAAATTCGGGCTATTCCGGCCGAAATGCTCGAAAAAGTTGCCCAAAATTGGACTTTCCGAATGGACCACCTAAGACGCAGCCGCGGTCAACATTTAAATGAAATTATCTTCAAAAAGTAAATGTCATGAACCAATCTAACGTTTCAAATAAAGAACCGATGAGATTTTGCAAATTTTATGCGTTTTTTTTTTTAAAAAAGTTATCAAGCTCTTAAAAAATCACCCGTTAAATTATTCCAAGAGGGTCGAGAATGCGTTGACGACGAACCACGACCAGGACGGCCATTAGCATCAACTGATGATCAACACGTCAATATATTAAAGCAACCGGTGCTTGAGAAGCGACGATTAACAGTCAGATGTTTTGTTGATGAGTGAAAACCATTTAAAATATCATTTGAAAACAGAAAAAGTAAACTGAAAATCAATCGGCCGAATATTGTGGCAAAGGCGACCCGAAACCGACAAAGCCACGTCAAAGCAGGTCAAAAATGAAAGTTATATTAACAGTTTTCTTCGATTATCGAGGTGTGGTGCACTCCGAACTCCTTCCGACCCGCCAAACTGTCAACAAGGAATACCATTTGAGTGTTCTGCGACGTCTGTGCGAAGATATTTGTAAAAAAGGCGGGAATTATGGGCCGAGAACTCCTGGTTTTTGCACCACGTTATGCACCATCGGATACTGCATTGATTCATCGTGAGTTTTTCCCCAAATTTTCAACCAATATCGTTCCGCGACCACCGTTGACGTTCAACTGATTTCACTTAGTGTCACTTTTGGTTATCCAGCAAACTCAACTGAAGTCATTAAAGATGAATTGAAGGCTATTCTGGAAACTAACTTTAACAATTGGAAAAAACGTCGACACAAATATATTGGGAGATTTATTGGAGGGAGACGATATAGATTTCGAAGAATAAATTAAGAATTTTAAAAATATGAATAACGTCTTACTATATTTTGCTCATAGTAAGTAGTATGAGCATTCGAAAGATCCGCTCTAGTGGCATATATCCGTATATCTGTAAGCATTGTTGTTGGTGTGTGTTGCACGAAAAACGCATATACATCATCGGATGCGTACGCAACAACCAGGTTTTCTTTCGTTTTCCGCTGCTTGCCATACTGAAGAAACGCCGAGTGTCCAACGTCGTCGTTGCCGTTGTCGTGCTGGCAGCGTCGAAGTCGCTGCGTGCTGTAAAGCGTTAAAGTCACATATTCACACATTCGCATAACTTCTTGCCACTGCCAACGCGATCACTCCAACGAAACGGCGCGTACACGGTTTTTGATCGCTGATCTGATCGCCGCCGCTGATCGTGTACGTTTTGTCTGCGCTGTCGGTCTCGTGGCTCAGGAGGATTCATACACCACGAATTCGTATCAGTAGTGAAAGTGTAGCAAAAGCGAACGGTTCGCCTAACGGGTTCTCTACAGTACTTTCCGGCAGATACATACGTCGAGTCGTCCGATCTAAAGCGCTTGGCCCCAAACAGCCATAGCCAAGTAGACTAAATACATAAAAACATATCTCCAACATCTTCATTGCCCAACCGGCAGTGAAAATACTTAACTAAAAAACAATAACAAAAACCAAAATAGTAGAAAGGAAGCAAAATTAAAAACTGAAAAGTGAAAACTCTGATTTCAGTTGAGAAGTTATTTTTAAAACATATATTTTTGGAATTTTAATTTCTTTCGCGGTTGCCGCATTGCCGCTACTTGCAATCATGCACAACGAGAAGTGCGAGCGAATGTGTTGAAGTTTCGAAAGTGTGTGTTTTCACATTGAATTAAGGAAATTGTGAAATATTTGAAAAAAAAAAAACAAATTTCTGTGGGCTGAAATTCTTGTGTGAAAAACAAAATATTTATAAGCTTGCAAGTTTTATATTGTGGAGGCGCGCAAAAGTGTGCTTGGTTGTTGTGAAAATGTGGAGTAAATCCAAGGATAATATTGCACAATATTTGTGCGTGGCGCTTTTGCTGTGTGTGGCCGCCAGTGCTTCCGCTCAATATCAACATTTCGTGGATTCTTTGGGCGCCGACATATTCTATGAGCACCAGGAGGGCTCAGAGTCGCCAATTCATTATTTGAATGATGGTGATAGCGAGTTCGTCGCGCTGGATTTGGATAAACCTATCAATTTCTACAGTGAAAAATATGATAAACTTTTTGTGAGTATTTTTTGTATTGTATATAATATCATTTAAATTCTTTGGAATTCTGTACAATAGGGACTTATTTGACTACATTTTTCTGAAAAATATCTTCGTGCATCAAGCTTTGCTCTACTATTGAATTTATATTTGAAACTGTGGTGCGGTTGTTGGTCTATGGTATAATCGATTTTTTTCAAAACAACAGTATGATACTTTATTAATATAATGAGGTGGCTAGACAAACTGATTTTGTCCGTTCGTTCGTCTTATAGTATACCCACCGGTGCGGAACAAATGTGGTTTCAAAATACTTGGAAAATGTATTTGACTATAAAAAGATTTAGTTAAAACAAGAAAAAACTTTCACTTAATCATGTATTCTCATATATATATATTACAGGAGCTTCAACGTTTATACTGGGTTTTATAAACTTCTTGCACCACTTAATATAAGGTAGTCGAGAAATTTTGTTCGTATTTCTAATCAAACTTCAAATTTTTTCGTTTTATATTTATACTGAACTTAATGAACCTAATATGTACCATTTAGTCGACCACTTTTTGCAATTTTTCCGCTAGACATATTATTCCATCAGAGTAAAACTTTTCTGCTTTCTCGGCGAAAAATTGCGACAAGTAATTTTCACAGGCTTCTCTTGAAGCGAACTTTACTCTATTAAGGGAGCTCTGTATTGATCGAAGCAAATGGTAGGCCGATGGTGCAAGGTCATGTCTATATGGTGGATCCATCAAAACTTCCCAGTCAAGCTCTCCTAGTTTTTACCGAGTCCTTAAAGATATGTGTGTGTGTGACCGTTGTCCTGATGGAAGACGAGGCTCTTTCTTTTGATCAGTTTTGCCCATTTTTTGATTGCTTGCTTCAATTTCATCAGTTGTTGATAGTAAAATATAGAATCAATCGTTCGACCAGGCTGGAGCAGCACGTAGTAGATGATTCCTTTCCAATCAGGGGTCAGTCCTGGCTATGCGACTATTTGTTGAACTTCCCCATGCACGAACCATGATCATTTTCGCACATTATTGTCGCATTTGATCTTTCGTCTCCTGTTAACATTCGCTTCAGAAATAGTTCAATTTCATTTCGTTTCAGTAAAGACGCGGATGCTAATTCGATCCTTTAAATTTTTCACAGACAATTCATGTGGTTCCCAAACATCGGACTTCGTTTTGTAACCAGCCTTTTTTTAAAGGCACAAAACTGTTTGATGATGAATTTTAAGTTCCCTAGCGATGTCATGGCTGCTTATGCGACAGTCCTGATCAATAGTTTCCATAATTTCGTCGATTTTTTAACGTTACGTCGACCAGAACGAGGTGCATCTTTCACATCGAAATTTCCAGAACGGAAGCGAGCGAACCATTGTTGCGCTACACGAACTGATACGAGTACAGCATCGTCTCCGTAAACTTCACAAATTTCATTGGAGGCTTGTTACAACTAAGCGAAAAAATATCAAGATAAGGAAAACATTTAAAAGGTCATAAAAAAACTGACACATACGAACGCCAAACCCTTTGAGGGTTTTACTATACTGACCAGGTACCATCACCCTGACTTGGAATTTCTCACCCTCCAGATTAGCTGTTGTACTGTGTAATAAGGACCATTTTGTTGTTGTTATTGTAACGGTGTAAGTCGAGTTGACAGTCCTTGGTCGGATAAAATTCAGGTCCCTTCCGGTTAGGTAGACCCAACTATAGTGGGTACGGGTTTTCCGTTTTCTCAATCACTGGTTAGAAGATATCCCTCAGTTAAGTTCTGGTTAAAAAAATGCTCCTTACTAAAAGAAGGAATCTTGGTTATCATAACCATAACTTAACTCACAGATGGCTGCTAACAAGACATCGCGAAAACGGCCCTTCTATAACTATTTTATATCTCCATATTCCTACATTATGATGGAGAGATATAGCGAATTTCTTTTTTAGCATATCAAGTTTTTTGAAATAGCTTGTGACCTTCTCTCTAACAATCTTTTATAACATTATAGAATAATGTAAGAATATTACTTTTTTGATATATGGCAGTTCAGACATTTCTCTCTTTGTATATTGAATAGGTTTACTTTGCAAGCCAACTATCGGCTAAATAACCTGCTATCTAACAGCACCGGTATCAGAGATTTATGTTAAAACATCTATGGCTTTCTTAGTCTAGAGGCATGAGTTTCAGGCAAGATTTGAAGTGACGTAAAAAAAGCAAATAATATTTTTACTATCCAGTTTTTATTAATGTTACATGTATGGAGGAAAAGTAAAAAAAAAAGTTAACAATTGTAAAAATTAGCAGCTGAATCTAATAATCTAAAATAATGTCGCAATGTCTGGTTATAGGAAAAAGTTGGAAAATAAGTTTTCACAAAGTAGTAAATGCCAAAAAAAAACTTTTTTGAATGTTTTGAATTTTTTGAAAATAGTAAAAAATTAAATTATACGATAAAGATAATTCCAGACATAGGCAAGTGTTTAAAGAATACTCTCTAAAAACCCCAAGTATAACGGTCTACTCGAACCTGAGAAATCGTAGGTTTAGTTTTAATACAAACAGTTTCGATAAAATTGCATTTAAAGTTTCAGTTCCGTCCGAATCGATTTGGATGCAGGGTCAGAAAAAATATGTTTCCAAAAATTGGATTGGAATTTTGAAAATTTTTTTTATAGACATTATTATATTTTCAAATAGTTCAGCTTTCTAGACTCATAAGCCCATTAAGGCATAGTTAACCAATCTAACCGAAACTCTTTTGTACGTGTGATCGTTTACTCTTTTCTAACGCATAGGGCTTACAATATGAGTTCCACGGTGTGATTATGTTAGTTTCCATAAGAATTCTTTTAATGTATTGAAGTTGCGCTGGTCCTAACTTGATCGGTAGTACCTAAATATTCCTTGTTTAAATCTTTGTCGAATTTGGTTATGCGTAGCGTGTACTGTTTTGGTAGCGAGTACTTATGACGATCAAACCGTCTCTTAGAAGATGTTGTCAAATATCGAAATTCGTAATTATAATCGTGTAGTATCACGGTTTGACATCTCTACGTTGGTAACTTTTATTTATTGTTCCGAGTTGTGTGAATGCCTTGAAATAGTTTCCACATACTACTTTATACATAAATATTTCGGAGCAACATGTTGCCAAGCACGTCGGACGGTATATTCTTTCGAAATATCCACATTTCAATTATATTTAATTATATACATATCTACATAAATGACAATGTCGCCACCTATTGTTTTTGTGGGCACTACTTCTTCAAAGCATTTTTTATTTAAAATAAATCAGAACTAATTGTCAGGTGGTACAAGAACTGGATGCTTAACAGCGTGCTGTCACTGACACAATATCTGACAACAGACAGTAGAATTCAGTGGGGTAACACCCACACACGCACTTTGCGCCATGATTAATCACAAACTTTAGTGTTACAAGCGGTAAAAAACGACTTAATTAAATGCAAACGTTCACAAAAGAATTCCATGTTTTTCGCGCCATAAAATTTTCCGAAATATTATTAATTTAAGCACTTCGCGTGAAAATTGTCACAAAATAAAAATGCCTAAAAAACGATCATAAATTGCGTGAGTTGACAAGTCGCAAATGTTTGGCTGACGGCCAGCGGTGTCAGCCTTCTCGAGATTAAAGAAGAACTCATATATTTCTGGTGCCACATGTGGCCATTAAATATATAGAATATACGGCGAATGTCCTGTGCGATGAAAAAAAAAACATCGAAGTATGCGGGCCAATAGCCGCTGACCACTTCGCCAAGCAGTGTGCGACTAATAAAAGTGAAGAGCGCGATAATTTCTTTCCTGACAAGTGTGTCACTAAACTGTCAATATGTGTGTGGCGTCGCATTCAATTAAAGTCACCAAGCTAGTGAGACCCACCTATATGTGTATCTTGCATGTGTGGCCAAAGTAATGTTGACAATGACTGCTTAAAAAATGTGGCGCTAAAGTGGGCGACATAGTTCGAATTTGCCGCCGTTTTAATGACTGAAATGCGGTAAATTCTACAACTAAACACATTTACAGCTCGTGTTGCCAACATACATATGAAGACCGATTTGGTTTGTTTTGGTTCACTATATTTTTCATGTAAGTAACGATTATACTTTAGGAACCCAGTATTTAGGCTCAAGATTTCTTTAGCCTTGAAAGTACTAATTCCAACGATTGTTCCACGCCTTATTACATTTTTCTTGTACCATTACGTACTAACAATCGTATATACATACATACATTTGAGATTAGAAGTCAAAACATACTTGAGAGCTTTTTCCAAGCCTTTTGTAATTTTTCAGATCTTAAAAAAAAACTTATTCTGGTATTCAAACCAACGTTCAATCGAGTAATGAGGAGAACATACTCAATACTAAGCTGAATCGTGCTCAGATGAGGCTTAGTAACTGTGAAATATCGCAGATCTTCTTTTTCTTTATTGGCGTAGACACCGCTTACGTGGTTATAGGCGAGTTTATAACAGCGTGTAAGTCGTTTTTTTTTAGGCTGACATTGTTGGTGGTGTTTATACTGGTTCCAAGATAGACGAAATTATCTACGACTTCGAGTTTTGACTGCCAACAGTGACGTGGGTGTCTAGTCGCTAGTGCGACGACTGTTTGTTTGACGATAGGAGATACAGACTATACATACTTATTACGTCTTGCCACCGTTCACTACCAGACCCATTTACTTTGCTTCCTTATCTAGTCTGGAGAAAGCGGCACTAATTGTTGAGACCAATGATATCAATATCATCAGCATACGCCAGCAGTTGTACCCTCTTAAAAAGATTGCAGCTGCTCGATTAAGTTCTGAAGCAGGAATAATTTTCTCCAGCAGCAGATTGAAGAAGTCGCATGATAGGGAATCGCCTTGTCTGAAACTTCGTTTGGTATCGAACGGCTCGGAGAGGTCCTTCCGGATCCTGACGGAGCTTGTGGTGTGTTGCGACGATACCAAAATCAGACATAGCGGCATAAAGCTGTCAAAAGCTGTTTTAAAATTGATAAAGAGGTGGTATGTGTCGATCCTCTTTTCACGGTTCATTTCCAAGCGTATTGACATATTGTGAATATCTGGTCAATTGTTGAATTTCTAGGCTTGAAGCCACTTTGATAATGTCCGTTCAGTTTGTTGACGGTGAACTTTAATCTTTCACACTGTACGCTCGATATAACCTTATGTGCGATGTTGAGGAGGCTTATCCCACTGTAGTTGGCTTAGATTGAGGGGCCTTGTGTTTTGTGGATTGGCCAGAAAACATTTAAATTCTAATCGTCGGGCATGGTTTTGTCATATACTATAAAGAAGCTGATGCATGCGCCTTACCAGTTCATCCACTGCTTTGTTGTTCTTCGGACGGGTAATTGCTATTCGAACTTCTTCATGGTCCGTGTCGTCTAATTTGTAGGCCGATAGCAAGTGCCCTGACCCTCTTGATGGCTGTTTGATAATCCTCTAAAATTGCGCAGAATTTCCTCTAAAAAACGGGGGCTCCATGTTGACGGCGGAATTTCTTCCAAGTTGATCCGAAGTAAAAAGAAACAAACACGTGTTTTTTACACAAGACTATAAACAAGGTGTCGGACGAGGAAAAAAACCAAAAAGTACAAATTATATGGTTGTTAGACATTTAAAAAGAATTGTTTCGAGAAAAACGCATTTGAAGTTTTCCCCCCCAACTTTTCAAGGATGTATCTCAAAAACAATTACTCGGTTTAACTACAGCATCCAGTGATGATATAGAATTAGAAAAGACATTACAATTTTTTTTGAAGTCCTCTAACCCTTGGAACACCTTAAGAAAAACTTAAGCCATCCAATGTTTCAAAAAGTCCAAAAATTTGAGTTCATTGAATTCATTTCGATATAAATACTCGTTTGAATAAATTTATTGCAATTTCCGTGCTCATTATCAGTGCAGTAAATCCTCTTATCAACTGATGCATATGTATATTCATATATGTACAGATATGCATGAAAATAGACGCTCGAGACGATGTAAATAAACTCGATTTGATCTCGTGCAGCCTTCCGTGCCATCCGTGCCTTTGCACTCTTTTCATACCGATCAACCGATCAATCACTCTTTTCATGCACATATGTATGTCGGTATTGTATATTGTGTATGTTTGAGTGACTAGTGCAAGGTGTTCGGTTAGTTGTGCGGGATTTGCTGTACGAAGTGCAACAACAGCTGCTTTGTCTCATTTAGGTCTGTGATCTATTTTCTCGGGGCATTATGTTGTATGTGTGCATGTGAATGTGTGAGTGTATGCAAATAAATTGTTGCATTTATAAGCAAAGCCGAATGCTTGAAATTGTGTTATCATGTCAAATGTTTACAGATGTACAGATTAATTTGAATTGATTTGCTTTCGTCTGGTGGTGTGTGCAATTTGAGCATTTGATTGATTACATAGAGAGTTAATTAATTAAGAAAATTAGGTTTTATGACAATTTTAAAAGAATAATTAACAACAATACTTCGCATTTAGTATATTACTGCTTTAGCTATCCACTTTGCTAAAGCCCTAAATTAGAGAAAACAGAGTTTACATCTCGTCAAATGTTGACGATGCTGCTGGTGTCTTTTTGATTTCTTAGTACGTCTTTCGTCAGCGACTGAGTGTAAATTCTTATTAGGTTTAAGTTTATGTGGTGTTTATTGGGATTCCTCTCTTAGAGGTCTTAAATGGTCAGGCAAATAATTAAAAACAATTCGCCAGAAGTTTGGCTGGGAAGTCTTTATACATACATATTTCATTTATAGTTCGAATCTGACATCAAAGGATTACAGTCTATGTCAAATGATTTTGCTAGGCTTGCGAATATGAACTGATTTGTTGGTTGCCAGGGTTAGGTAGGATTGCCAATGCGCAAAGGGCCATAAATCTTCTGCAGAACCTTTCTCTCGAAAACTCGTATCGCCGCCTTATCAGATGTTGTCATCGTCCATGTCTCTGCACTACATAGCAAGACGGGGATGATGAGTGACTTGTAAAATTTAGTATTTTTTCGTCGAGAGAGGACTTTACTGTTGCAAAGAGTTATTTTCCTTTTAATTTTGAAGCTGACATTGTAGTTGGTGTTAATGCTGGAGTGGAGGAAATTGTATACGACTTCGAAGTTATGACTGTCAACAGTGACGTGTAAACCAAGTTGCAAGTTCGACGACTGCTTGTTTGATGACAGAAGATGTGTCGCTTTACCTTTCATAATCTGACACAACTGCTTGGCTTCTTTGTCCAACCTAGAGAATGTAGAACTAAAAGCCGGGTTATTATAACCAATGATATCGACGTCATCAAATCGACCAGCAGTTGTACACTTTCCTATTTGACCTAGTTTCGCCTACTTGTAGTCTATATTGAAATTTGAAAGTAAATCCCTCATTCCATATAACCGGGTTTCAATAATGGCGCTACGAAATTCAATTCTTTATTCCTTTGAAAGTATATTTTATGCCATTATGTATAGAACTCGATTTTTTCTGCATGGCCACCACGCTTGCAGAAGTCTAGTTGTTGAACCCATTTTTCGTCGGGTTTTAAGCACAAATCGGCTGATACTGATGCAATTTCACGTTCGATATTCGTACGAAATTCATCAATCGTCGCTGGCTTGTTGGCATAGATCATAGACTTGACGTAGCTCCACAGAAAATATTCCAACGCCGACAAATCGTACAGCCGAAGCGGCTAATTTATTGCGCCATTTTGTGAGATAACATGTTCACCAAACTTTGCTTTCAATAAATCGGATCCATGGAGTACGTGTGGATTGCTGGCAATAACGCATATTTTGTTTATTGAAGAAGCCATTCTGCCAAAAATAGGCCTCTTCAACGATAGTGACTTTTCAGTGAAATTCGGATCATTTTCAAGTTGTTGCTCAACCCAATTCACGTACACATACAACGGTTCTGATGGTCAAGCGGCTTCAGTTCTTCAAGATCTTTTTGCAAAATTCGCCACAACAACGTCATATATGTATGTAGATGCCCAACGCTTGAGAACAACCTGTTGGAGACAGTCTTCCTCAATTAATGCGCCAGCGGCAGCAATATTCTCGACACTAAGGGCACTTCTTGGTCTTATTGGCACTAGAACATTTTGTACTGTGGCTGTGGTTCAACTTTTTTTACTAGACGCTCAATTGTTGATCTGAAAGAAGGATTATGATAAATTGGACGTAGCTCTCTTAAAGTTAAGGCCACTGACTCGGAATTTCGGTAGTAAATTTTAATAATTTCGACTCGTTGTTAGATCATACATATATTTTCCATGATGTAATGGTAAACTTTACTGAAGAGAAATGTCAAAAATCGGTTTACTTTTGTAGTGTCGCTATTCAAAAATCCGATATATGGACCTACACGATGTGTACCAAAATAACTGAGTTTGTTGGAATCAACAAATTATGTCAGAAGGCTATTATCGACAATTGGAATGTGAGATATAAACTGGGTTTATCGTTTGAACCCAGTTCGCATTGAACCGTATTTCATCAAGAATAAGTTACTGCCTGGAAATGTATGGATTCCAAGATCAATGGTTAATAATGTTATTAAGAAGTCGGTCATCTAA
Organism: Bactrocera correcta; assembly: GCA_027475135.1. NCBI lineage: Eukaryota > Metazoa > Arthropoda > Insecta > Diptera > Tephritidae > Bactrocera > Bactrocera correcta. Next base: position 19,719,355 of record CM050327.1, on the reverse strand, counting down.
GTCATGTGTTATGGTTCTTTAAGACTACTTCTTGAAGAGGGTATTTTAAGTCAAGAATTAAACTAAAAGTAAAGTACGATCAGGCGGTAATTTTATTAAGTTCAATTCAAAGAAGTTATTGAATTCCAATTAGAAAATTTTCATTTCATATTTTCCTCTTGAAATGAGGAAAAATTCAAGAAGGCTTGACTGAGTTATTAATTTATGAGGCGGCAAATTGTGGATTATTACAACGCCAATTAGCTCTAAAATTTATCGGCACGCTGCAGTCTTATGTAGTTGTGTTGTAAAAACAAAAGTAAAAAAAAACACTTCACACTTGTGTTTCTATTAGAATGAACGTAAAAAGGGCGTCAAGAGTTGCTTAGGCTCTCTAAGTGGCACAAATGTATACATACATATATGTATGTAACATGCATACACATGTACAATTCACACAATGGCTTGCACTTAAGTACGTACTTAATTTCATGAGCATAAACACTTTATTAAGAGATATGTGCTAGAGGATCCTTGCGGAGGGAAGTTGTCGGAAGAAAAATAAAAGAGAAAACAAATGTGCGGCATAATAAAAACAAACCACTTCATTGATCGCATAACACATACATATAAACTCACATACTATGTATGTACTCTGGGGGATTTATGTATGTATGTCGACCTATGCTCTTGTGCGGGAGCCCTAGTGTTGAGTTTCCACATTGCATTCTTAAGTACACTTATATGTATATATATATATATATATATATATATATATATGTATATGTATATGTATAAATGTGTGTAGATGGTAGAAGATTGTTGCCTATCTAATGAGCTTGTTAATTGATTTGCATCGCAACATCACACCCTACAGCTGGTGTGACTAATCGTTTTGAGCAGCAACAACGCCCGTTAGGGAAAATACCCTAAAAGATATTTGGATATCACTGAGTTCTTCTTAAATATTGCCTCAATTCTCACTATTGAATTGTAAAAACATTCGATCCAATAATTTAGAGAATTCTAATCCACTATCAGTCTAGTTCACTTCTTAAAGAGCCTTCTGTTAAGCTGCTGGGGAACGCTGTCGGTTTGATAGTATTTAGCTGTATGCAAATCTGAGTTAATTAGAGTTATGTACTCGTAGTACTGACTGTTTACGCGACGGAACTGAACGAAATCGTTGATCACTTTGATCCAATCGCTGGCAAAATAGTAACAACTGTTATATGTATGTAGTTCTTCGTGAAGCAATAGAAAAGAAGAAGTCCAGTGTTCGAACTTATAAATTAGTAAAACGCTTAGTAGACATTGCAAAATTGCACATGCGTTTAATTTCCATTCCCGCAAGTTCGGTGAAGGTATGCGCCCCGAAATGTTTGAGTCTTGACCTCCAAAACGTGGCACAGTCAAGAAGGAAGAGTTGAGTTGTTTCCGTCACATTTTCTTCCATATAGCTTCTGCAAATGACGTCTGTTAAGATTTCCAGCCTTACTGCGTGGATGTCAATAGGGCAATCGCCTGTTAAAATCCCCATAACTAGGGAGAGGCTAGCTTTACTGAGATCACCAAATCTCTTGCGATTAATCTTGGGCCAAAAGATTTTTGTGGCAGCGCATGTACCTGTGGTGGCCCAGCGCGGGTCAAGCTTACCGGAAACCCATATGGGCGCACCGACCCAACTCACATTGTACCGATAACGGTTCTTAGCTCAACAGCTTTACAATTTCCTGCAATTTCGTTGTGGCTTGGCACTCGTACCAGTCTTATCATATAGATACTCGATGCTGTGGACAGTGAACGTACTGATAATAAGTTCAATGATAGTATGGCCGCTCTGCTCGGATGGTCACTTCGGTGAAGAAGGCTTCACTGCAATAGTCAGGAAATCTGAAGGTGGAGTTGAAAGAGCATTTGCATAAAGAAGCTCACTACTCCTCTCCTCTAACGGCTTCTTCCCACCTACAACTCTCTCGCTGGTATATGAGCAGAGAAGGAGTCGCCAGTGTTCGGTTTGGCTTCCAAGATCCAAAAGATTCGATATGAAGATAAAGTGATTTAGGATTCCCGAGTGTTCTGACACATTTTTTAAGAAACCAGCTTCCATTCCGTTTCAATCATTCTATCACACAGAAGACTGAAAATGAGGTGTTTAGGGTTTTGTTCAACCACAAGACCGTCCAGACAAGTTACGATTGCTTCCGGCAGGACGTTTTTGAAACCAGAAAATGGCAGTACTCTAAGCATGTTGCGCTTCTGATAAATGGAATACACCTCCTTATGTACCTGTCCATCAGTCTCAGTCAGCCAGTTTTTAGTAAGAAGAAGCAGCGGCTGATGGGCCTGAAGTATTTGACCGTAACGGTCTACCCTGTGAGGGAAACCGATCCGAATTACTCCGTCAAGAAAGAAACTACACCGGTTATATATGCGTCTGAAGATGAAAATTGTATTTGTATGACAGTTATAGTATAGGGAGGGCCACATAAAATTTTAAATTTAAAAAGTCAATAAAAAAACGGCTTGATAATTTTCAAAGGTCTAACATTTATTTAAAAAGTGGTTTTATGAAATTTATTTGTGGAAAACAATTTCGGACAAATGACCACTATGGCCGAGTTTACAGTAGCTTATCCGAAACACCCTATTTCGGAATACTTTCTCGATGGTTTCAGGCCTTATCGCATCTACAGCAGCTTGAATCTCGTACTTTAGATCTTGAATTGTTTCTGGATGGTTGGCGTAACATTTATCTTTAACAGCTCTCCATAAAAATAGTCCAACGGAGTTAAATCGCAGCTTCTCGGAGGCTAATTCACATCTCCTCTTTTGCTGATTATGCGATTTTCGAAGATAGGGCGTAAAAGATTGAGTGTAGAGTTTGCTGAATGGTATGTAGCGCCGTCTTGCTGGAACCAAATGTTTTCCAAGTCTTCCTCTTCAATTTGCTTGAAGGAAAATTCGGTTAACATTGCGCGATATCGCTCACCATTGATGGTTACGGCGGTTCCTTCTTCATTGTCGAAGAAAAATGGGGCGATGATTCCACCAGACCAAAATCCGCACCATACAGTGATTCGTGTTGGGTGCATTGGCTTCTCGACGATTACGTGCGGGTTTTCTTTGCCCCAAATGCAACAATTCTGCTTGTTAACGTAACAATCGAGGTGGAAATGAGCCTTGTCTGAAAAAATGATTTTTCGGTAAAACTGACCATCCACTTGACTCGCCACTTTGGAAAAAAGTTTTCAATATTTCCCAGCTTTCTTCTAGTGAAAAGCGACCCATTTCTTAAATTTTAGACTTTTTACTGAATATCTGTCACTTACCGAATAGTATTTGACGTTTCCAATGTCGAAATATAGATAATTCACATTTAAATCGTTAGATGGCTCACCCGTTATATAGTGAGCTGATCTGAACAATTTATTTGAAGATTGTGGCGTTGTCTTGGGCAAAACTTCATGCCAGATGTCTTAGAAATTAAAAGAATTTTCTATTGCAGTGATCATGGAAGTTAAATATTAATTGTGCGCCTTGCAACAAGCGATTGCCAACTGAGCTCATCACTCCAACACAAATCATGCGTCGATGGCACGCATTCCAACCAGCGCTGAACCAAATCACCCACGGTTCACTTCACAAATAAACACAAGGCGCTGAGGGAGCAACATTTCAGTGTTGTTGTTGTTAGTTGGGAATGATTTACTCCCCATAGTGTTGCAAGCAAAGGCGGCCTGTTGCATTGCGAATGTATGTATGTGAAAAACAGCCGCCACAACAATAACGACAATGTTGGCATAAGCTCTAAATTTAGTTGCATTTATTGTTTATGTTGTTTTTGCTGGCATTTGTTAAGTGTTCAACATTTTGTAGATGATACGTGTGTTATTGTAATTAAGAAGTGTTGTCTGTTTTTGTTGGTGTTCTGCAAAGCACTTATTCATTTCTGATGATGTTGCTGCTTAATTTTGCTTAATACACCAAGGCACAAACACACGCATATATATACATACATATATAAGTATGCATGTGCATATGTGCCACGCAGCGGGCGCAAATGTGTTGCATCAGTAGCTGCCACACGCATGCAATATGCCTCTATTTGCGGTTACTTTAATGTTTTTGTTTTTATTGTTTTTGTTGTGGCTGCTTGTGGTATGTTTTATTCCCCATCCTGGAGTTACGCTTATAAAATTTTACAGTTGTATTATTTCCCCATAATCCACACTTTACACAACACCGAGTCATTGCTATAAAAAGTAAAAATAACAACAACAACAAAAACAAAACAAAAATAGAAATACCACAAAAACAACAAATGTATTTTAAACTGGAACACAAACAAATATTGGAGTCGTTGCAGCGTTTACATTGTTGTTGGTGTTGCATGTGCGTATATTTAACCAGAATTTGGAGCAAATGCTTTGCTTTATTAAAATTATTTGCAAAATGATAGAATTTTTATTTTTTGTGTTTGTTTTTGGTTCGCGAGTTATCATCGCATATCATTTTTGCCTCGGTCTCGTTACCCTAGTTGCTGCCGACTAGAGAAGATCGAAGTGTTGAAAGTAGCTTCGTAATTATTCGTCTCATTTGGAACCAAAATACCGAAGGGATAGTCATTCATTCACAGTTTATACCACTAGTCCACTTTATATAGGGTGATCCATTTCGAGGTTCTCTACTTTTTTAAAGAAAAAACACAGAAAATTGGGGAATATTTATTACCATTAGAAATAATATTCTTTGGAATTTATTTTTGGGAGATCTTCTTTACTGGCATGGAAATCGCTTACGCGGTTATAGTCGAGCTAACAACAGTGTGCCAGTCGTTTCGTCTTTTCGCAAGGTGGCGCCAATTGGAGATTTCAAACGAAGCCAAGTCATTCTCCACCTGGTTCTTCCAACGGAGTGGAGGTCTTCCCCCGGCGGGTACTGCATCGAACACTTTCAGAGCTGGAATGTTTTCGTCCATCCGGACAACATGACCTAGCCAGCGTAGCCACTGTCTTATAATTCGTTGAACTATGTAAACGTCGTCATATATCTCATACACCTCATCGTTCCATCGAATGCGATATTCGCTATAGCCAAAGCGCAAAGGGCCATAAATCTTTCGCAGAACTTTTCTCTCGAAAACTCGCTGCATCGCCTTATCAGTTATTGTCATCGTCCAACTCTCTGCACCATATAGAAGAACGGGAATTATGAGCGACTTATAGAGTTTTGTTTTTTGTTCGTCGAGAAAGGACTTTACTTCTCAATTGCCTACTTAGTTCGAAGTAGTAATCCTGCGTTGGATTCCCAGGCTGACATTGTTGGTGGTGTTAATACTGGTTCCTAAATTGACGAAATCTACAACTTCGAAGTTATGACTGTCAACAGTGACATGGGTGCCTAGTCGCGAGTGCGACGACTGTTTGTTTGATGACAGGAGATATTTCGTCTTGTCATCGTTCACCACCAGACCCATTTGCTTCGCTGCCTTGATGATGTCAATATCATCAGCATACGCCACCAGTTGTAGACTTTTATAGAAGATTGTACCTTCTCGCTTTAGTTTTGCAGCTCGAATTATTTTCTCCAAAAGCAGGTTGAAAAAAGTTACACGACAGGGAATCGCCTTGTCTGAAACCTCGCATGGTATCGAACGGTTCGGTCCTTCCCGATCCTGACGGAGCTTTTGGTGTTGCTCAACGTCAGTTTACACAACTGTATTAGTTTTGCGGAGATACGAAATTCAGACATCTCGGCATAAGCGCAGCTCCTTTTCGTGCTGTCAAAGGCAGCTTTGAAATCAACGAAGAGGTGGTACATATGTGTCGATTCTCTTTTCACGGGTCTTTTCCAAGACTTTGCGCATGGTGAATATCTAATCAAGCGTTGATTTCCCAGGTCTAAAGCCTGCCTCATGAGGCCCAATCAGTTTGTTAATGGTAGGCTTTAATCTTTCACACAATACGCTCGATAGAACCTTATACGTGATGTTGAGGAGGCTTATCCCACGGTAATTTGCGCAGATTGTGGGGTCTCCCTTTTTGTGTATTGGGCAAAGTTCACTTAGATTCCAATCGTTGGGATCATCCGACCATATTTTGCAAAGAAGTTGATGCATGCTTCTTATCAGTTTTTTGCCGCCATCGGGCCCCGCCGCTTTGTGGTTCTTCAGACGTGTGATTGCTATACCAATTTCTTAATGGTCAGGCAATGGAACGTCTGCTCCATCGTCGTCGATTGGGGAAGAATTTTGGGATATTACCTTTTTCAAATGTTGGTTGAGACTACTATACGTCTCAGATGGTCCATCCGTTGCAGCATTTCGACTGGTAACTGGCGAATAACACACGTGATGTTTTGTACTAAGGGCTGAATCAAAGCGAAATTGTTCGCATAGACTTTATACTTTACATATCCCTCCAGGAGAAAGTTTAACGGTGTGATATTACACCATCTTGGTGGGTCCATTGACCCAAAACGTGAAATTATCTGGTCACCGAAATGTTCTCTCAATAAATCCATTGATTGATGCAATGTGTGAGAAACCAAATGTCACCGAGATTGCAAGCATCAATTTCAGGATTTAAATAGTCGGCCGGGATAACGGCCGCCTTTGACGATTACGTTCTCTCCGGTATCATTTTTAAAGAAATGGGGAACAATGATTCCACCTTACCACAAACTACACCAAACCGTAATTTTATCTGGATGAAATGATAGCTCTTGAAGCTGACCTAATACTGAAAATTGAACTTCGAATGATCCATCTGAGAACCTGTATATAACATTTTTCCTTAAATTAGTGGGAGCGATAATTTGTTCTTCGCTCCCCCACTGTTGAATAGTAAAATTTCTTTAAAATAATATCAACTTTTTAATTCACTTTCTATGTTGTAACTTGTTCTTTTCGTACAACATCATAGTGGTTTCCAAACTTTTGATTTCCTGGTTTTTAGTTGACAAGAAGATTATCATTAGCTAAATTCTTTCTGGTTTGTGGTTGGTAGCACGAGTTCTGTTTACCTTTTTGACCTACCATAAGTAGTTTAGTAAGTTTTCTGGGTATACTGAAGTTATCGCCCGCTTCATTACATATCCACTAACATGGAAGGACTCTTTGAATCTTTCATTGTGGTTGGTCCTCATACTATAAAGTAGCTGTTCCGCAGGGATTAAGGAGTGGGCAGGGAAGGGTATTGACAACAACTCCAAGGCATGCATGGAGCCATGTTTCCGAATAGGGATCACATCGCCTGAATAGCACATTTAAATTTATCTATATGCTTGAGCTAAGTGAGTAATTGTGACTTAGGAAGGGGTACAATAGACCTTAGGTCGTGGTGCAATCCTTATTTATTTATCTAATCTAATCTAGACTAAAGATTTGTTAGTGTTCCTTCCAAACTCATATCATAATATTTCAGATCAATACCAACGGCATATTGACGTTCAACATCGAATTTCCGGAGTATATTAATCAACCATTCCCGCTAGAGTATCCATCGATTGCACCCTTCTACGCCAATGTCGATACTACACTCGCCTATAATATCACCTCGATATCGGTTTTCGAATCAAGAGATCCGTATCAACTGCAAAAGGCGACCAATTTGGTGAATTATGCATATCCCGAAAAGGCGCAATTCGTTGCTGATAAACTGATCGTGGCTACATGGAAGAACGTGGGACATTTCAGCGCCAAAAATGATAAACTTAACACCTTCCAGGTTTGTGGGAAAAGTCAACTTTTATTGAATTCTATTGTACTTCTTAATAAAATGCACGAACTTAGGTTGCGCTGATTGCCAATGAGGAGGAAACATTTGTGCACTTCATCTATGCGTATAACGGTATAAATTGGCTGCAAGGTGAGACTGGCGCTTTGGGATTGCCGGACATACGCGCACAGGCCGGTTTTGTTGCCGAAGATGGACGTCACTATTACATCGATGGTTCGGGCACAGATAGTGTGAGTATTTTGTTGGCTCATTTATTGGAATGTATATTTCTTATTATTTGTATCTATTCTCTGTAGGCGCGTTTTACTTTCACCGAGAACTCAAACATTGGCGTGCCCGGTGTTTGGTTATTCCATGTTGGCGCTTTGAATGAAACAGCAAATGTTGAGGTGCCAATGGACCAAGAAGATCTCAATGCCATACCACAGGCGGAGACTTGTGCCGACAGTGGCCACAAAACTTGTAATTTCAACGCGGATTGTCATAATAAGCGCGACGGCTTCTGTTGCGTCTGTCGTGAGGGCTTTTACGGTAATGGTAAGGCGTGTCTCAAAAATGATTACCCAATACGCGTAACGGGCACCTTGGCTGGTCAAATTAATGGACAAGTGATCGATGAACGCGCTAAACTGCAATCGTATGTTGTGACAGCTGACTCGCGCAGTTACACAGCCGTTAATCCGGTTAGCGTGGAGTTGGGCGCACAGTTGCGTTTAGTGGTGCCCGTCTTCAGCGCGATTGGTTGGCTCTTTGCCAAGTCATTGAATGGTGCTGCGAATGGCTATCATCTCACCGGTGGTCATTGTGTGCATGTGTCGAAGATACGTTTCGAAACTGGCGAGTCTTTGACTGTCAATCAGACATTCGAGGGTTTGAACTACTGGGATCAGTTGTCTGTGAAGCTTGAGTTTTTCGGTGATGTACCCACGGTGAGCAGTAATGCCAAATTACATATGGCCGATTATGTGGACGAGTATGCGTATGTGTCGCCGAATGAATTGCATTCCGTGCATGCACATTTGATTGAGATCCCCGAAGAAAATCGTGTCATCAACTTCCAGTTGGATCAGTCAATTTACTTTGAACGTTGTGTGCTCGACGATGAAGTGCTACCGACGGGCACAACTGTGCTGCAGAAGGCTTCGAAGATTGTTTTGGATTATTTCGAGCGCGATCAGGCCTTGCGTACCAGTGTGTTGACTAAGATCGGTGTAGACGCTGAGTCGAATGCTTGTACCGATGGCACAGCCAATTGTGGCGAGCACACCGTTTGTGTGCCCTATGAGGATACCTATCGCTGTGACTGTCGTCATGGTTATGGTCCACAATTACAGGAAGACGGCTTGGAAGTGTGCGTCGATATTGATGAATGTCTGCTACAAACGCATGCTTGCGATGACAATGCTATGTGCACCAATAATGAGGGTGGTTTCACTTGCATCTGTTTTGAAGGTTTTGAAGGTAATGGTTATCGTTGCTTGAAAAATGATACGGTCACTGACGAGCATGAGCAATATATCCCAGACTACATTATTGGCAGCAACTATCAAGATGAGTGTCAGGTGAGTAGATGCTTAGTCCAAATACTTTATAATAAATTCATTATTTACACTCTCTTTCTCTCTTTCTAGCGTTGCTCTCACGATGCCGATTGCGTGGAGAGCCGTTGTCAATGCCGTGCTGGCTTCGAAGGTGATGGCTACGTATGCAATCACATTTGTGGTCACGATCAGGTTTTGGAAAATGGCCGCTGCGTACCAATTTTATTAGATGAACATCCAGTTCAACCTCAATGCAACTTCATGGGTGAATGTGAGTGTCCAGCTGGTTACGAGTTGATCGAGGACTCTCAAACGTGTCGCTACACTGCGCATTACACAAGTGACTCCAAATCTGAGGAATTAAGTGAGTAGTAAGGCAATTACATTGTAAAAATTTATTACGGGAACTGGATCAGAAAAAAATATTAGGAATGGGTTGTCCATCAGAAATACTCACATAAATAAATTATAGCAAAAGTCAAGACATACATTTTCATACTGTGTTTCCTACTATTTCCCTTGCTGCACCCAGACTTATTTCTATTTTTGGTTGTCATGTAAATTTAAAATGCCGATTAGAACCTCTAATAGAGATTCGATTCGAAAATAGCAGACATTATAATGTAAAAGTTAGACTTCAATCTCTTTAATAGGAACTGGATTCGCTCCCAACTTCTGACCAACATATGTATATAAGACATAGGTTAGGTTAGGTTAATCTGGTAGGCCAATAAGCCACGCATAGACCTGTTTGGTCCTTTGCGATACCAGATGAAGTTCAGTTGCTAAATCCAAGAGAAGTAGTCATCCTTTAGGACGCCTGCGCTTGACTTGAATTTTAACAGACTCTGCGGCCTCACTATCGATACCTCCTACAGTGTATCATACCATGGGGTCCGATGATGCTTACAGCGTAGTCTTGCCAATGCGGGACTAGTGCACAAGATATGCTTCATTGTTTCTTTGGTGCCCTGCTCTAGATATTTCCGACAGTCTTTTCAATCTGTCAGCCCCATCCTACGGGCGTGTGTCGCCACCAGTAACCAGTTATTTCACATCATCTTCCTATAGTCTCTCCCATCAAGTGCCAATAGAAATTTTGTGTACTTCCAATCTACCGGGTTTCCCAATGTTGATCACGTTTTCGGCTGTTGGCCGTACACCATTCTTGGCCATCTCGTCCACTATTTCATTGCCCTTGATGCCTTTTTGGTCTGGCACCCAGTCGAAGTGAAGTTGCTTGCTGTTGGTAACACTTTCTACTGCCGTCTTGCTTCACAAAACACTTCTGGTCGATCTGCGACACGAGGTTACTGCCTTGATCGCTGATTGGCTATCTACAAAGATGTTGACTCTGGAATTGCCTGTAGGTGCATCAGAGGCCAGCTCCGCGGCTTTCGCAATAGCAAAGACCTCACCTTGAAATACACCGCAGTGGTTTGGTAACTTAAAAGTTTGGCTTAAGCTTAACTAGAGACAGTGTATTCCCGCACCAAATTCGTCGTCCATTTACGAGCCATCCGCACGTAGCTAACATACCTTTACGCCAGCCATCTTTTTTATGTTTATTTTGATCCTTATTTCGCAGTTGAAGAGTGGGATCATATAGTCGGTGTTTGACAAACCGCTTGGTGTGGTCCTTGAGAAAGAGTTGTAAGACGCTATTTAAGGCGGTAGTTACTAGACAAGTCGGATAAACTTTCCAGAGTACTTCTCACTTGAAATGTTTCCATCAAAAATCCAATCCCAGTTCTTGACAGATAAAAGCCTGAAGGATCTATCAATATGCACCAGAAATATGTGAAGAAGTTTCCTAAATCAGCTAAAAATTGTTTAGGTGCTAAATTAGATCTGGAAATGTTGATACGCATTTTGTACTTTGAACTTGGCCTCATAGTTATGATCCATATTCAGTCCTTAAGTCATTTTAAATCTGGTATCGTGCTTAAATATATTCAATAAGCATAACCAGAGTTTATAATTCATATGCGGAGATTTAAATGGAATGGTCCATATTTTCTTCTTCACTCGTTCACGTTCACTCAAGTAAGTCCATCTGAATACGCCTATATTAGATACGGTTCAGTCGAAAATACTTTAGATCCAGTTCTACTACCAGCCGCACACTCGGCATAGCTAACTACCACCTTATCCATGGCATCTTTTATCCTATAAAAATTTCCGCTTTCAGTACCCTGTGATGTGGATGCCAACTGTCACATAAACGCCACATGCGAGTGGTATGAGAATGAGATGCGTCACGCGTGCACCTGCAACCAAGGTTTCCAAGGCGACGGCTACAACTGCGAACTCATCAATACATCCTGTGCCTACGTAAGTACACAAGAGCAGACAAAATAAAGGAAAATACTTAGTACATGTTCCATTAATATTTCCACCCACTAGAACGGCGACATTTGCGATCCACATGCCTACTGCTTATACGAAGAGTCACGTTGCGTTTGTGAGGATGGTTACGAGGGTGATGGCTTTCACTGTCAGCTGGCGCCCGATTGCCGTGACAACTCCACCTGCGGTCAGAACGCATTCTGTATTGTAGGCGTCTGCCAGTGCTTAGCCGGTTATGAGCGTGATGTGTCGGACCTTTGCGTGCCAGCCGGCCGTTGTGGTCCTGTCTTTTGCGGCGCAAACGCAATCTGTAAGTGGGACGCGCAACAGGGTGTGCAATACTGTGACTGCATTGAGGGCTACGAAGGTGACGCCTTGGAGGGTTGCCGCAGCATACCGCCACCCTGCAATGTACGCAATAACTGCGGAGTGCACGCGACCTGTGAGCCCACTGAGTAAGTATGAAGAATTAAAGTAGAAGTCTTATTTTATTAATGAAAATTTGTATTTCTCTGCACAGCGATCCAGCTAGGTATGAGTGCCAGTGCAATGCCGGTTTCCACGGCGATGGCTATGTTTGTGTGGAGGATCAAAACTGTCTCAACACACCACAGATGTGCGATATGAATGCCAAATGTTTGTCCACCAACAACGGACTTGTCTGCGTATGCAATCAAGGTAAGGTTAACTAGAAGAGAGTTCCCAACACTACCTCTCGCTCATCATTTTTCCCACCCTCTACGTTCCAACTTAAAAAAAATAATACACTTCCTTTTTGATGTTTGGTTTGTTGTCTTTGAGGTCAATCGGGCATATTAAATGTTAAATATTTATTTTTTCCCCTTTTGCTCATACGAGACTGTGCGTGGTCCCTCGCTCTTGCAGGCGGTGCAAAAGCAGTAACCGAAAATGGCCAAACCGAGTAATATATTGAAGTAACCATTATTGCGATCCCAGGTGAGCGGATGTAGTAGAAATTCACGTAAGCCACCAAATGTTGTCATTTTTGGCTTCGGTGCATGTCCACCACTGATCTGCGGTCCACTTGGTCTCATCGACGGCGGCACGGTTGCGTACTGTCGGCTTTGCTTCGTCGGTTGCGGCAGTGTCGGTAGCCCCTTTGCAAAGAGGCCATGCTTTGCTGATAATTTTGATAAATAATGTAATTTACAAATCGAATTTTGAGAAAACATTTTCTTCGTCTATTGAAAAACTTCCTTCACCGAAAATATTGAATTGACACTGACAGTTAAAGCCCTATGTATTTGCTCTGATTCTTATACAATAATAAATATTAGACACCACAAAGTATTTGGAGGAGGTTTGAAAGGTCTTACAGCAAAATTCGGTGCTCTGTATTAAAAATGTTGGATATTCTTATAAGCTTCTACTAATTGGCAGTCCAACCCCTGTCCAATAGAGTAAATATTTTTTGCGAAATATGAAGTACGCGTTATCCCAAAATCGGATTAAAAAATCTTTTGGTGGTCGTTTTGGCATGAATAAAGAGACAGCGGCTACGTAGCTTAGGTCATGTCGTCCGAATGCAGAGGAAGAGGAGGACCTCCAGCAGCTGTGTAAACTTGAAGAAAAATGTACCTTCTCTTTTTAGTTCTGTAGCTCGAATAATTTCCACCAAGAGAAGATTGAAGAAGTCGTACCAAAGGGAGTCCCCTTTTTTGAAACCTCATTTGGAATCGAACGGCTCGGAGAGATCCTTCCCGGTGATGTCGGAGCTTTTGGTATTGCTCAAAGTCAGTTTATACTCGTGCTTGCAAAAGCAGTTTTCAAATCGACAAAGAGGTGATGTGTGTCGATCCTCTTTATACAGGTGATTTCCAAGGTTTGGCGCATGGTGAATATCTGGTCAATTGGCCTAAAACCACACTAATAAGTTCAAATCAGTCTGTTGCTGGTAGGCTTCCATCTTTCACATTGTACGCTTGATAGAAGCTTATATATCGATGTTTTTTGGCTACCCAAAGCATACTTGGTCTAAGTCCAGAAGTCGTGAGCTGCTTAAGAGATATATGTAAAAGATTCGATTCTGACCACTTCCAAGTGAATGGCGCGCAGAGAACCTTCCTCATAAGACTCCATCCTCTGCAAACTTATTTTCAACTATTATTTCTTAAAATCTTATAATAAAATATTTCATATGATTATTTTCCACGACATTACCAGGCTTCTATGGCAATGGCTCTCTATGCTTGGAACGTCAACAACATGAATCCGGTTTTCTACTCGTGAGTCAAGGTGTTGTCATCGTGCGTGTACCACTGAATGGCAAGAACGTGAAACCTATCTCGGTGGCTTCAATGGCTATTGGACTTGATAAGGATTGCGTAGAAGGACGAGTTTACTGGGGTGATATTTCTTCAAAGAAGATCGTTAGCGCCAAATACGATGGTACCGACTTAAAGACTTTCATTTCTGATGGTGAGTAAATGGAAACAATAAAACAAATAATAGAGTTTTTTTTTTACAAAATTATTATTTTTTATCAGATGTAGAGTCACCTGAAGGTATTGCAATCGATGTCATTTCAAGACGCATCTACTGGACCGACTCGGTAAAGGACACAATTGAGGTGGCAAGTTTGGAAAACGCTACACTACGTGCCGTGCTCATAAATAAGAATCTGGTCAATCCACGTGGCATTGCCGTGGATCCGTATAGAGAGTGAGTGCGCGTGTACTTTAGTACTAATGCCCTGGATATATTTATATTTTCTATATTAACAGAAAACTTTACTGGTCCGATTGGAATCGTGAATCGCCAAAAATTGAAATGGCCGACTTGGATGGTACTGGACGTGAGTTGTTGTTGGGTAGCGATGCTGTCATCTTACCCAATTCACTGGTCATACTCGAGAGCAGCGGTGAACTGTGCTATGCCGATGCGGGCACCAAGAAGGTGGAGTGTATCGACTCATACTCGAAACGGCTGCGTACTATCTCCAATGATTTGACATACCCCTTCGGCTTGACATTCACGCACAATCAATTCTACTGGACTGATTGGACAACGTAAGCCTATACACACACTATATATACTTATGTTCTCCATTGTCCTTTAAACTTCTAACCTTATTTTCCCTGCAGTAAGAAATTGGAAAGCGTCGATATTTTTGGCAATCGTCAAAAGGGCATTCAGACGCCTTTCTTCGGCAGTCACAAAATGTACGGTATGACCGCCATCGAGGATAGTTGCCCGCAGATGAGCAGCCCCTGTCAGATCAATAACGGTGGTTGCGTAGACGCACGTATTTGCTTGGTGAACAGCAAGGCACCATCGGGCAAGAGCTGCAAGTGTACAACCCAGTCGAAGACCTGCAATGTGCCACAGTTCGGTGTGCAGTTTTAAGGTCGATCGATGCGTTCTTTTCTTATCCATTAAATACAAATATTAAGTGAAAAATTTTATTTATTCGATTTCCTACAGCAGCACAAACTTATTGCACAGTTTTTTTTACTTGTAAGCACATAATAGAAGCAAAAGGAAGAAAAACAAAATATTTATAAATACCAAATAAGCTAAAAACACCAATGATTTTTTTGTAATTTTTATAAGCCGAGTATATTGTCCATAAAATATAAATATATATGTATGAGTATGTATGTGTTCGATATATATTTTTCGGTAAATCTAAGTAATAAAGAGAAATACATATCCACATATGAACTTGTATTCCATTCGAGGTTTCTTATAAATTTATTCGAACATTCTTTGGCATTTATTTTTTGAAGATTATCTCTTTTATACTGGTAAGTTGGCTGCGGCTAAGTTTCAAATGGTCCATCTGTTGAGTAAAGTTGTCGATGTCTCGTTCGAGTAACTGGCGAATGGCACGCATGATGTTTTGCTCCAAGGCCCGGATCGAAGGAGGACTGTTCGCATAGATTTAAGACTTCACATATACCAATAGGAAAAAGTCTAACGGTGGGACATCATACATTCCTGGTGGCCAAACTACCGGCCCAAAACGTGAAATTAACTACTCATCGAAGTGTTCACCAAATAAATTCATTGTTTGAGACAATGTGAGGGAAGTGGCACCGTCACTGAGACTGCGAGCTTCAATTTCAGGCATGGTCGGTTATGGTCGCCATTGACGGTACCGCTCTAACCGACATCATTTTTGAAGAAATATGAACCGATGATTCGACTGACCCACAAATTATACCAACATTTGGCTCAAAAACGTGGGTCTCCTTGGAACTTTTCAAGAGGCCATATAGCGAAGCGATGTCGCTTTGGAAGCTGTATTTTGTACGCTTTAAATTTAAGATCTCGATATGCCAGTCAGTGTTGTTGCGAATGGCCAACTCTCCACGGTCGTTAGATATACCCTCAGGTACGGCTGCAATATTTTCTCCACTGTGTGCTAGACTTCAGAGACCCTTTAAAGCACATAAGTGTTCGTCTGTCCTATCGACCGTCACGAACTAGTCCCTAAGTGATATCGCCCTCAAAATTTTCCACACTTCTTTCTTACTCCGAATAAGCTGCTTGTTTAGAACCACCGATATCGGGTACCTATAGAATATATCTGCTAAACCAAACTTTTGATGAAATTTAAGTTCTTGTTGGAAAACCTTTTTGGTTGTTGAGCTGCCGATCAAAATCAAGTTTTAGTGTGGAATTTCATATAGAATATCGGATAAGACACAGCTACTATCTCCAAACATATCTTTCAGACGGGATCATTATAGCATATAGTAGCTGCCTTTCAAAATAAAAAGACGTGTTGTACCGAAGTCCATTCTCTTTTATTGCGGTCAGCATTTTCAGCAAAGCGGTAAACTTCATCATCAGACTCTTTTGAACGTTCGGTTATAGCGCATTCGCTGCTAATTGCTAATCCGATGAGCTAGCCAGAGGCGCCCTTAGTTTGCTTACTGTGCGACTGCGAGAACCTTCTGGTCTAGAGTAGAGCGTTGGAGATCTACTGAACTACTTACCCTTAGCAAAATTGGTTTTGTCGCAATAGTTGGAACTAACTCACTGGACGTTGTCCAATAGAAATACATGCTGTAAAGCTAAAAATAATTTTATGTCAGAAAGAAAAAATATTTTAACCAGATGGATTTGGGAACTTTAAAAATGTTGGCATTAAGTTCAATAGACATTTAGAAGTTAATAACTTAACCATTCATTTTAAAGCACGTAGTGCTAGTGATTAAAATGAAGAAAGTCATCTATCATGCGGTGGAATACAATTTCTTTGCTGGGTTCGTAGATTCAAGAACCACTTTGGTTTGGATCGAGTCGGAAAATCTTACAAGAAACTGTAAACAGAGTAGAGTGAGGGATACCGCTCAGACCTAGAAAGGGTATTATAAGGCATAGGTTATTTGGTTAAATTGGAGATTCTAAAATGGATCTCTTTTGGTCAGCTTAAAACGGGAACGTCTAAGCAGATGGTTGTGGTAACTAGAACTCCCATAAATTTAATCACGAATTCACGTAGCACTTTGAGCTGATCACAAATAGCCAGTCGGAAGTAATTCGGAGTGCGCTACACTCGACAAAAGCTTTACTTTTGATCTACTTTGATTGGATTTTCGCCTTCGGCTCATCTTTGTCACGATATTCGGCTGATTGATCGTCTGTTTCCCGGAGTCAGAACCCAATATTCATCGTCGATAATAACACGTTTCATGACATCCTGGTAGTCGGAAAGCATTATGTCATAGATGTTAACGCAATGCTGTTTTTCGAAAAAAATTAGTGACTTTGGAACGATGCCGGAAAAATCCTCGACTGTCGATTATCAAGTACCAATTCCTTTATAATGATCATTAGTAGGTGGGTAGTAGTAGGTTTAGGTGGCACTCATGGACATAGTTTGCTGTCAACGCCTTCTCCATTCGCTTTGAATAATTTCTAGGAGAATTGTTAGAAATAAGAAATAGTACTAAATATACAAAGTGAGGCAAAATATTTAAAACTCGTAATTTTCGTCAGTTCCTCGGAAAAATTAAATGTGCCTTCGAGTGAAAAGCAGAACTTCTTACAGGATCATCAAAAACAAAGAAAAGAATACGTATTTTAATTAAGACCATAAACTGGGTATTAGACGGAGGGAAAATGAAACAAGTGAAATTGTATTTTTGACAGACGTGTTTACAAAACATGCAAATTTTGGTCAATATTTCTCGAACTTTAGAAACCTTCTAATTTATATTTAAACTTTTCATTAAGATCCCTTGAATAGCTCGCGAGAGCTCAGGACAACTGAGTTTGGAAACACAGTTTTGAGAGAAACGTGTTTAGGGGCTTAAGGAGATATTCTAGTCTAGAAATATAAAAAATCGGAATTTTTTTTATATTTTCAAAGTTTAACTATTCAAGAATATGTGTACAAGAGGACTTTTCAAAATTCAAATTATTTTCGGAGATATAGGCATTTTTCTGACCCGGCATCCAAACTGGTTCGGCCGGAACGCGAAACTTTAAACGCGTTTTTCTCAAAACTTTTCGGAACAAAATTCACGATTTCTCAGCTTCTACTGGACCGATTTACTTGAAATTTTTACAGAGTCTTCTTTATAGGCTTGTATATGGTTGGAACTAGCCCCATCTTCAAATTTTTATTTTTATTATTTTTAAAAAGTTCGAAAAAGTCAGAAAAAGTGATCCAAAAAAAAACTTTTTTTTTAGGCAGTCGTAATTTTGTGAAACATTTTTTTCCCACTTTTCCGTAGTTCCGACCATTGCGGCAATCTTTTTTTTTTTTGGGTTTCAGATAACTAGGAGTGTTGAAATCATGGGTATGGTCAAGTTCAAATTTTTAGAGACCACCATTTCAATTTTTGAAATTTTTTACTTTTTTATACCCTGAACAGGGTATATTAAGTTTGTCATAAAGTTTGTTAGCGTCGGAGACCCTATAAAGTATATATATAAATGATCAGTATGTTGAGCTGAGTCGATTTAGCCATGTCCGTCTGTCTGTCCGTCTGTCCGTCTGTCTGTATATATACGAACTAGTCCCTCAGTTATCCTCAGATATCCTTTTGAAATTTCGCAAACGTCATTTTCTCTTCAAGAAGCTGCTCATTTGTCGGAACGGCCGATATCGGACCACTATAACATATAGCTGCCATATAAACTGAACGATCGGAATCAAGTTTTCATATGGAAAACTTTCGCATTTGACAATGTATCTTCATCAAATTTGGTATAGGTTATTTTCTAGGGCAAAAATGTAATATCCGAAAAAATTGTTCAGATCGGTTAACTGTAGCATATAGCTACCATACAAACTGAGCGATCGGAATCAAGTTCTTGTATGGACAACTTTCCCATTTAACAAGATATATTCACCAAATTTGGTATAGATTATTTTTTAAGGTAACAATGTAATCTCTAAAAAACTTGTTCAGAACGGGTTACTATAGCATATAGCTTCTATACAAACTGGACACATAGTTACTAACAGAAATGCACCTGTGAAGGGTATTTAGCTTCGGTGCAACCGAAGTTAACGTTTTTTCTTGTTTAGTTTTTAATTTTTTTTTCTACTCTTCTAAAATTAACAAATACCTAATAAAAAAATGGATAGTGAAAATATTAATTACCTTTTTTTACGACACTTTAAAAATTACCTGAAATTCATGCTTCTAGACTAGAATACCCCCTTAAGTGAATATATAGTACAGCGGAAGTCGAGACGGCAAATTTTCAAGACTGTATCTCGAAAACTAGTTGCTCGGATCAACTTAAGATCTATAGTAATTTGTTGAGCCTGTTCAACCGGTGCAAAATCGCAGAGAAATAAATAAATACACGTGCATGTAGGAAACTTCAATGAATATTTTTATTTAATTTAATTCTTTTTTTCATATATGCATGTATGTATACTTCAAATTACATTTTCATCGCTATCAATTAAAATTTAGTTTTCTCAAATTTGGTTTTCAATTGCATTTTGTAGATTTACAACTTTAACGTGTTGTTACTGCTTATTTGTATTTTTGTTTGTCTTTTTGTTTTTTTTTTGTTTTTGTTTTTCTCGAGATGAACTATGTATGTATGTAGAATGTTACAGTTATAGCGGCAACAATTACAGTTACTTATGACTTCAACATCTTATTGCACTTTTTCATTTTGTTCTCTAATTTCCTTCTCCTCTATGCTTTATGATATATATCCTAGTTTCATTTAAATATAACAGTAAATATAATTAACTAGTTTATTCATAAGCTTATGAATTTATGTTAAATTTTTGTTTCATTATTTAACAGCTAATTTTTACAATATCCAATTTGTTAAGCGTAAGGGTGACCTAAAATGCTGTAAGAAAATGCAACGAATGGCGTCTAAAGCGTCACTGGGTGCTAAGATACTTAAATGAGTTACTTTAAATCCTAAAATTAAACTAGGAAATATATTTTTGTATTTGATCTGTTATTTTCTACTTTTATAACATTTTAGCGCTTTTAAAATCTTTAAAATGGGAAAAAAAGAAACTTCGCGTCTTGAAAAAATATTTGCTTTTTGAAGAGAAAAAATGCAGTTGAAGCTAAAACTTGGCTTGATAATGAGTTTGTGGACGCTACCTCATAAAAATCCATCATCAAAGATTGATATGCTAAGTTAAGACGTTGTTGAATGAGCACCGAAGACGGTGAACGCAATCGACGCCCAAAAGCGGTTACTAGAAACGAAAGCCTCAAAAAGGTATACAAGTTTTGGATGACCATAAATGAAAGTTGTTTGAGATAGCAATCACTCTAAAGATATCAATTGAATGTGCACAGCATATGATTCACGAATATTTGGGTAAAAAAAATCTCTTTCTTGACCAAACACAACGACGAGTTGATGATTCGGAGCAGTCTTTGGAGATGTCCAAGCGTAATAAAGCGGAGTTTGAAAATGAATGAATCATGACTGCATCATTTCGTTCCGAAGTCCAATCGACAGTCATCCGAGTGGACTGCAAACGTTGAACCCGCTTCAAAGTGTGGAAAAAGGAAACATTCTCTGTATTTTGGGATGCTATCGGAGCGTTTGAAAGACGAAATTACCGAAAAATGGCTGCTTTTGATGAAAAAGGAAATGATGTTTCATACCAAAGCAAAGCATCGTGCCACAAGTCAGTGCAACGATCCTTGAATCGGGCTTCGAATTTAGTGACACGCAAGTGAATTGGTTTTCGAATTTCTGCCACATCCACTGTATTCTCCAGATCTACCCCAGAGCGACTATTTCCAGTTCTCAGAACTCAAAAGAATGCTCAGATCTGGGGAAAAATTTCGTCAATGAAGAGGTGATTGCCGAAACTGAAGTCTAATTTCAAGCAAAGGACAACTCATAGTACCAAAATGAGAGGGTCGCTATAATCAGTGCAAAAAAACAAAAAATGTTTTAGTATGGTAAGCCGGAGACCTTTCAATTATACGTATATTTTAATATTATGATTTAATCCCATCAGTCCTATTGCTATCAAATTTAAGGGTATTATAGTCTAGAAAATTGCAAAAAAATCCCAAATATTAGATATTTAAAAATATCTCTCAAAAAAAATTTTTAAAATTTCAATTATTTCCTAAGTTATAGGTTTTATAGTGTCGACGAAAAAATTTTAAGAGATCGTCTCAATGTGAAATTTTCGAAAAATCGATTCCTTTTTGTTGCATTATTGGATAGAATACACTGCAATAAACATTCTCTCAAATTTTGAAATCAAAATTCTAAGTATTACGGTCTTTC
Organism: Bactrocera correcta; assembly: GCA_027475135.1. NCBI lineage: Eukaryota > Metazoa > Arthropoda > Insecta > Diptera > Tephritidae > Bactrocera > Bactrocera correcta. The sequence continues at coordinate 19,698,021 of CM050327.1, read as the reverse complement.
TTGTAGAAAGGGAACAGTGTGGGGAACGCTACACCTCCAATCTTTAAACGCGTTTTTCCCAGAATGGTGTTTCTCAAAATGGTTTCCACTCTTAAAGGAAGAGTTTTGATGATATCTAATTCCCATTTGGATAGAACATTTTTAATCATTCTCTATTGCGTTATGAAAGCTCTTTTTTTAAATCTTCCTAATTTTTTTCTACGAAAAACTGTCAAAAAATAGGACCCAATTCGATACTTTTTGCCACCGCTATTTTGTCATATTAAAAAAAAAAAAAAAACTCTCCATAATCATCTTTTTGAAATTTTTGTATTCGTCATTAATGTATTTATTTATAAAAAACTGACCGATTTTTTTATTTCAATATTTACAAAAAAAAAAAACAAAAAAAAAATTCGAAAATCCGTGATTTTTCGGACGGTGACAAAGAGACGATCCCTTATACACGTATTTCTCGAAACAATGTGGTTTTTGGGTGGTTTCCATGATATCTTAAGTTATATTTGACCGATTCATCACTAGCAGTATTATCAAGGTACTTTCATATTAAACTTGTTTGGATGCCTGGCCGCAGCGGTATCGTCGAAAATTGTAGAGTCGATGAGCTAGCAGAAAAGGCAACCAAACTCAAATTCCATTTGGATGGGAAAGAGTAGGCGTTCCTCTATAATAAAATGTGGCACATAGACGGAAAGTACACGCTAAGATGTGGAAAACTTCAGCAATGAGAGTTGCTACGGCATATTGCACTGCGTCCAAATCCAGTGCTAGTGATAAACAGCGTTATTCCAATGGATTAACTCGCAAAGGAGAGAAGACGAATCTGGTTATAAATAGAAGCAGGACGGAATGGATATATATATGTTCGCAAAACAACAGGCGAGGGAACAAGCGTTTAAACTCTGGTAGGATCGGTGGACAGGTCAGTACAAAGGCAGATAGACTGCTAAAAGTATTAAGGACGCAGAGATGTAGTACAGTGGGAGCTAAAACTAAAATATAACACACTTTCTTTCTGATTACTAGTATTTTCGAGAATACTTAACAACATGGGACAAACAGAAAGTGCAACGTGTAGTTATGGCGATGAACCATTACGAGACGAAGCAAATCAAACATATTCTAAACATCGTCGATGGAAAGAAGCAACATTAAAATGAGATAATCTTTAAAAAAATGTATGCTTAAGAATCTTGTTTCAAATGATAATACATTCCCAATTAAATTTTAAAATGCTGTATTTATTTTTGAAAGTAGCGAACTCGAAATGTATCATCCTCTAATTAGGTTTGTGTATGATTTTTTGCCATCTAATTAATTTAAATTATTATTTGAACTAAATTTTGCTGAAAAATATTTAAACTGTGTTATGTTAAATTTTTGGAAAAATTATACATTTTTTTCGCAGTTAAAAGAAGAGTTGCAAAACACTTCATATACTCAAACAAAAAATTTCTCTCTTCCTACATAGTGCTATATTTTGAATTTGTCAGTGATCAAATTAACAATTTTTTGCTTATTGAAAACAACAGTTCATCTCAAACACGTATGCTAATTGCGCTTATCAACTTTATATACATACATATGCAACAGTGCTAAATGTATTATTTTAATATTATATACATTATATAATAATACGCCTTAATATCTAATGCCTAATTCATTTATGGGTGCTCACATACTTAATTTGTTTTATTAAAGTTAATCTAAGGCTAATACACTCGTATGCATTTAAGTCTAGTGAATTTACTTAAAATTTGTTTGAGAACGTGTAAGGCCTTATGAATAAATATAGGAGCAACTATATATGTACATACAAGTATTCAAATACCTAACCTTTATTACGCGATACTTTGCAGCTTCGAACTTTAGCTTCGAACTGTCACAGCAGTCAATAGTTTTAGTTCGCGACCCTCACTTATGCCTAATAAAATTCATTTTCTAAAGTTTCGTTTCTAACAGTTTACTTACAGTTTTTGTAACAGATTTTGTTTGTTTTTTTAAATGAAATTTTGCATAATTCATAATTTGTTAGTTTTTGTTCTAGACTTATAAATAGCTCTTCTTCGCATTGCGTCAGCTTGTTTTCTTTTTACAAATTTATTTTCTGTTTATATCGTCCCTAATTCACTAATCTCAATTCTTGTAAAGCATTAATAGTATACCAAAGCGTTTATCAGTTTTACTAAAATGTTTCAATTCTCTCTTAGCATAACCTACAGACGTACATACCTAATTCTTGCACATTCAACACTCATCTATATTTATATGTATGTACAGTCTTACAGATCTACTTTTTTATTAAGTTTCCTAAAACTATCTTCATTACGCCAATTATTTGGTATTTAGCTACAATTATGTTATATTATTACTATTGGTGCTTGTACATACATTTCCATGTACTAAGAAGTGTCTACAATAATTTACTAAGAAATATCTTTTTTTTTAATTATCTCAATTAAAATTGAAAATTGACATTATTTAATTTTATAAAGTGTTATTATATAATAAGCGACCTGTAATCAGCAGGGACAGTTGAAAGAAAGCAATAATGTCGTTTAATGAGTTAAAACGAACAAAATACAATGAGTAGGCGAGTCAAATAGATAGGACAATTAAGATCTCAATTAGCTGGGCTTCGAGGCACCGAGGGATCCTGCCAGCGTTGGACTACCATGGGTACTCGCGCTGTTTTTGGTCTGGGATTGATCGTAGGAGATCCAGTCAGCCTTAAATAAAGCTAGCCTCTCCTTAGTTGCTAAAATAGAAGCCGGTGTGCTTGCTGTAAGGTTAGGAGTCTTGCTGAAGCCAATTAGATAGGACAATTAAGATGTCAATTAACTGGATAGCAGGGCTTCAAAGGAGCTTGGCAGCACAACACTACCATCGATGCTGGCAATCCTTTTGGTCTAGGATTGATCGTAGGAGATACAGTACGCCCTTTATCCTCAGCAATCTTACCGGGTGTCAAAAACAATAGTCGTCCCTTTTACAAAGTGAAAATCTCTTCGGGCTTAAGACCCCTAACACTTGGAGGCAGAGAGTTGGAGTTGCCTAAAGAGGTCCAATTCCTAGGCCTCACATTAGGCTCAATTTTACGGTGGAATATGCACGTGGAATTGAAAAGCTGTTTAAACTGTCCAGAGCCACTACGGCCCTTATGATATGCAGATACATAACCAGTAGATGCTGGGGCTGCAAGTTAGGTATTATCAGATCACTGTATACCATGATCATAAGGCTTATTTTCACTCAAGGGTATCGAAGGCAACGCAGTTCTACGCTCAACCTACGACCGCAGTACTATCCAGTTGAACAGTGAAGGCTCCAAAAAACACCAGAAGGCATTGGAGCAAGCATCGCGGTACCGCATACCAAACTATCCAACTAATGTGATGTTTTGCGATCATATTTCAAACAGAAGTCTTTGGTGTCCGTCAGTGTACAGGCAACAGGAACGCGCCTCGCCAAATTATTACTGAGAGGTTACAAATTCCGTCCCCCAGTATCTATCTACGTGAACAGGGATCACATTACATCAATCGCGACCTGCAAACTCCTGGACAATATATACCATACTTCGCAAAACCTCAATTATTTGCCAGTTGCAGAAGCTGTATGGAAAAAGACGAAATGAAAAGAGCCCAACACTTCCTTGTTACTTGTTCCACATTTGTGAGATCAAGGCTCAAACACTTGGTAGTTCATACTTTCAGATATTTCACTTTCGGTGAGAATACGTTCTAGACGTGAATGAAGAAGAAGTTTAGTAGGAGCGGAGAATACTGCCTCTATTTATACCGTGGGTCCACTACGGGCGGGCGGTTGTATACTCTATTTTTCTGTCTGCATAAGTAGCATCTTCCAAGCGGAAGTACTAGGTATAGAGAAAGCCTAAGTAGCTCTATAGAATAATTACGGGAGGATACAGAAATCAACCTTAATCCCGGATTGCCAGACGGCTACTATCACTATTAGGTCCATTCCACATGTCCATAATTGACATTTTCGGCAACGAAACTGCATATGAGTTGACCTAGCTAGGAGCCTCTGTGGACGAATCCCAGGCGGTCAATACGAGTACCATGCTCGCAGGAAACGACCAAAAGTGAACTTCATATATATCTGAAACAAATAACCTAAACAAACTGCAAGACAGCAAAGCATAAATGACACAAATATGACAGGACAAGAACCGTTGTCAGACTTACAGCTATTAACTATATTGGAAAACTGGCCTATCATGTGCTAATTACTATAGAAAGAATAACGATCTTTATCGCTACCGCAATAATTCATGTTGACAAGTCAGTAGAACACATTACATTTGCGATTAGACAGCATGTTCCCAAAGGGTCCGAAATCGACGATAGTCTTATGTCTATGAGCGCCGTCTAAATAATTTTTAATGTATTTTCGTTAATAGAAAAGTAATATTAAATTCGAATTTATAGTGTCAGGAACGGAAAAGTAAATATCTTAATTGCTACCGATATTATTATAAATACAGTTATATCGGATGTTTTTTACTTACATTCTAGTAACTTACTTTACAGTTTGTTTTGTGCTTTGGCTATTATTATTTCACCATTTGTTTGTACAATTTGATAACATGGTTTTTATAATGATTTTTTTATTTTTTTAAGAACCTTGGTATTTTCTATAACTGTTTTTTTTTTTAATTTTTATATGAATAAATAAACATTCAAAAATGAACACATATTATTTATTATAAATAAAGATTGTACGAAAATAGTCTAACGGTTGCTGAAATAATATGCCGTATTTTGGTTGCTTTTGGTATCTGTTAGAGATTTTAAATATGTTTTTGGCAGAATTGTGTAGTTTTCTAGTAGAAAATGTGCTAAGATGATTTTACTACAGTCTCAGGAGCGAATTTGAATTTATGTGTTACTAAAAGTTGTTAACCGTTATGCAATACCAAAAGCTCCGTCAAGATCGGGAAGGACCTCTATGAGCCGTTCGATACCCCTTTATGCATTTTCTTCATCCGACTCTTGAAGAAAATAATTCGAGCTGCGGAACTAAATAGAGGCGGTGGAAAGGTGTCATCTGCTATAAAAGTGTACAGCGGTTGTGGTTGTTAACTTCTTCCAGTGGTTCATATATAGGATATTTTTCATAGCTTTTATATGTATGGAGACAATAGCGGATATAGAAGTTATTGCTGCGGAACTTTGCCTTCCAAAATATTTTTAATTTTGATGTTACTTGATAAATTCTAATATTCTTATAAAATGCAATTTTTTCAATTTTGGTGGAGAAGGGTTCTAACAACTAAAATGAGTGGTTTTTAAGATCTAGAACATTGTGGATCTGCCACTGGATGGAGTTTTTACTATTATGAGAAACATCAACTTCAACTACAGTTCCAAAAACTTGATTAAAGATAAAATTCTTAGCCTATTGCTGGAGACTAAATTTTTGTAGATGCACACCCAGTTATCGCCTGGGTACTGAAATATGGGCTGCTTCCGTTCCAGAATATACTATACTATATATCTAGCTGGACGAAGGAAGCGCAAGTTGTAGGCTTGAAAAGTGGTTCCTTTGTATGGAAGTTTTATTACAAGTTAATTTTTGAGAACTAATATAAATTTACTATATGTCTACGACACGGGTTAGGTGTGCACCAGGGACGGTTCCAGAGGAGGTTTGGGTATCAAACATGCTCCAAAATCAAAGAATGAGGATTCGGTAATAATAAAAGACGTACGGTGAGACAAAGAAATGTCCGTAGTGTCGAGAATATTGCTGCCGCTAGCGCATCAATTGAAGAACACCCAAATCAGTCTCTCACACGTCGTTCTCAAGCGTCTGTGACGACGTTTTGGTGAGTTTTGCGAACAGATCTTATTCTATATCTTTATAAGATTAAATTGATGTAAGTACTGAGGCCATTTGACCACCGGAATCGTCGTATGTTTGTAAATTGAGCTGAGTAAAAAGCTGAAAAATATCCGGGTTTTCATCGTAAAATCATTTTCAATGAGGAGGCAGAATTCTGGCAAATGCCTTTGTCAATAAGCTAAATATGCGTAATTACTCAGGCAGCAATCCACACATTCTCTATGGGTTATCATTGCATACCGAAAAAATTAGGGTTTGGTGCGGTTTATGGGTTGGCGACGTCATTGGGCCGTACTTCTTCCATGATGATCAAGACCGGCACGTTACTATGAATGGGAATCGCTATCGCTCCTCGAATTGGACGATATGGACTTGGATAATATGTGGTTCCAACAGAACGGTGCCATAAGCCACTCTTTTCTACACTCGTGAGGGTTAGGTGCGTACCAGCAGTGGATCCACGAGGTTTTTGGTGTCAAACATGCCCACAAACCAGAGAAGGATAGTTCGGTAATAATAAATGACAAAAAGTTATTATTTTTTTACAACGTTTAAGCCTTAGAGAGAGTATGCTTGCCTTAAGTTGGATCTTAACCTCCATGAGGAATTTTATTTTGTAGCACCGTTCTTTTGGTAAAGGTAAGTGGGTACAGACGTTTGCTTAGGACACCCCAAATTTAGAAAAATAAATAAATAAGCAACTACAGATCTTACAAAGAAAAAAAATTTTTTTTGATGTAAATAAAAACATATGATTTAAACAAAATTTTTGAGAAAATTATCTAAAGATTTATAATTTTATTACCTAATAAATAAATAGGTAAATTTGGTAATTAAAAATTATCTACAAACTCAAGAATATATGTAAGTATATTCAATATTGTACATTCACAATGCATGTAATACATATTTATAATGAAATAACTTTAGGCTTACCCTAGTACTACAATTGAACGAGTCACATTATTTACAGCTGATCAGCTGATCACTACAAACGAAACTTAAGCTACGTGATTATATATATATATATTTTGAAATCGTTGCACGTTTAACGCAGTTGCAACGACCATACTCCTGACGTCCGATTCGGCAATAATAAGCGTTTTTCCACTTACGCTACAATTAATAATCTATACATATGTACATGATGTGCGAAACTACTTTGTTGCTATCTCTGCTGCAGTTAACTACGTACGTGCTTCGGTGTGTGAGCTGTGTTCGCCTAACTACTCGTCTTTTGCTTCGGACTCCGCTGCAGTAACGATAGCCGACATTCGTGGCATTGTGACGTCATCGTCATCGTCACGTCGTGTTGACGTTTAGACGCCTTAGCACCGCTCCGATTTCTACTTATATTATATCCATTTATTTTTCTTCGATATCGACGAGCGGAGTCTGCGACCCCACATAAGGTTGTATCATACAATTGTCCCTTGTAAATGTTGCGGTGATTGCATTGGTCCGGATTGTTGTGAATCCTGTTGTGGCACTTGTAGCGGTGAATTGTTGTTACTCGATGTGGGTGATGCGCCCAAATCGGCAGTATTGATGGCCAGTGATGAGCCGCCGCAAAGCGTGGCACCACCTAACGCCGAGGGATTAATACCACCGCCGGGACCACCGGCCACTATGCAGGGTACACCCAGTATGGGTGTTGGTTCTTCGGGTGGTGTGACCTGATATTGAAAGTACAAAGAGTTAGGTGTGGACTATTAAGGCGGTATAATAAATATGTTAGTGTGTGTTTATTTTTTGCTTGTATTAGGGTGGTGCTTAAAAAGTGAAAATACGCAGTTTTTTAAGCTCAACTTTCTTGGTGATTTTTATGCATTTAGTTTGGTGAAGTTTGGAAAGAAAATTATTGGCAGAAGTTTAGCCCAACATTTAAGTGCCACCCTAATGTTTATACATAAGCACACTGACCTCCAGCCCTATACTGCCGTTGAGTGCAATTTTAATGGGATTCGTGTGATTCGTTGCCTGCATTAGCGTCGTAAAATGGCTAATGCCGATCTCCTCTAACGAGGATTTTCGTCGGCCATGACTAACACCAACACTGGGTAGGCCTTGCCGCAATGATGAGGAACGCCGTAGCAAAATATCATTGTCGATCTGCGAGTGAAAGTAAGCGGAACGAAACCGATTCAAAAACGGGAAATTCACCAATATTTCAAAACAACAACAAAAATAGGGGGTGTCGTTTTTGAGTGAGCGCAAAATACAAAATCACAAAAAATCATTAATAACCACACAAATCGTTCAAAACTCTTCTTATTGCACAAAAATATAAATATTTTAAGGTGAATTACGTTCAAAAATGAAATCGAATTAAAGTAAAAGTTGCAAATATTTTCTTTTTGTTTTTGTTTTTTGCTTTTATAGCAATATTTTAATGCAGATACAAATGTGATGGTTGGGCGACTCCACTGGCTGCCGTTTTCGCCACTGACATCAAGCCATCAAGCCATCAACAACCGGTAGTCTTACACATCTGTGTAATCACACATCGGTGGCGGTGGTTGTGCTGGTGTTAGTTAGTGATTGACACAAATGTAGCTCACAATCGGTGATCGGTGAACGTTGATGCGGTGTCGATGGTTGCAGTTGTGGTGATGATGGTGGTTGGTGCCACACTGAGTAGTTGCTTGCGGTTATAAAGTGAGGTTGGTGAATATGGGAATGAGGGTAGTGATGCTTTATAGTGTTAGTGGGATGTGAGTGGTAGGGCTTTGAGTTATTTATACTATTTTTGTTAAGTTATTGACTAACTAAAACAATCTCCACAAAAATATCCATTCTATTTTAATGATTCCAATAATTTCGGAGAGAAAAAATATTTCATTGAATCTCAGAGACCGAGACTTTTTGGTAAATTTTTTATTTAAAAAGTAATAAATCTTTTGGCAGTCGGCAACGATAAATACTTCCTATGGCTAAACCCTTTTTTATTTGTTTTGTAAGCCTCAATAATTTCGGACAGAATATGAACTATTATACTTATTCCCTCTTTCGGAAGCTAATGGACTCTTTTAAGAAAGTTATCTACATAAGTCACAAAAGCTTTCGGAGAACTCTTAACCGCTGGAGCTATGTTATTCCATCTTCTCTAAATGAGCCTGAACAAACTTGCAAAAATTCCATTCAATTTGTATGATAACCACGGTACTCCGGAAAGAATATCTAAGCTCTATAATTACACTGTACACGACAAATTTTTCATTCCTGAATATTATATGTAAAGTGCCATTTCTTCGAATATCGAATTTAATTTTCCTGCAAAAATCATTATTATATCGTCGTTCCATCGATTGTGGTATTCGCCGTTGCCAATGAGCATCCATAAATCGTCCGAACCTTCCTAATGCCGACTCATCAGATAATGTCATTGTCCTTAACTCCACTCCATAAAGCAGGACGAAAATAATGAAGGACATGTAGAGATTTGCCTTTGTTTGTAGAGAGAGGACTTTAATTTTCATTTGCCAACTCAGTCCGAGTAGTACCTGTTGGCAAGAGTGATTCTGCGTTGGATTTTAAGGTTGATGGTATTGATGCTGATTCCAAGTTAGACGAAATTATATACGACTTCAAAGTTATGACTGTCAACAGTGACGTGGGTTTCCAGTAGCTAGTGGGACGACTCTTTGTTTGATGACAAGAAATATTTCGTCTTGTCCTCGTTGGTATCGAACGGCTCGGAGAGGTCCTTAACGATCCTGACGGAGCTCTTGCTGTTGCTCGACGTAGCCTATACAGCCGTAATAGTTTTCCGGGTATATCAGGTTCAGACATGGCAGGGCAGAAATAGTTCGTGCTTTCGAAGGCGACTTTAAAATCGACTGAGGGCTGGTCTTCCTTACACGACCCCTTTCCAACATTTGACGCATGGTGAAAATCTGGTCAATTATAATTTATTCAGATCTAAAGCAATACTGATAAGGTCTAATCAGTATCTTGATGGTGGTTTTCAGTCACTACGCTCGGTAAGACTTTATATGCGATATTAAGAAGGCGTTTCCCACAGTAATTAGCGTGGATTGTGAATTGGATAGAGCACACTAGGTTCCAATCGACGAACATGATTTCATCGGACCGTATCTTGCCAAGAAGCTGATGCATGCACCTTGTCAGTTATTCGCCGCCGTATTTGAATTGCTCGGTCTGTAATTCATCGGCCCCTGCCGCTTTACTGTTCCTTAGGCGGGTGATTACTATTCGAAAATTTAGCATTGTCGGACGATGGAACATCTATTCCATCATCATTGATTGCGGAATCGGGTTCACCAGATTTGTGCTGTTCAGCGGATTGGAAAATATAACTTTAGTATGCCCTGAACATCAGCCACTAGATCACCACTCTAGGTCTTATAAGAGTATGCTTCTTGAAACCTTCCGTTAGTCGCCGAATCTTTACATAAACACTTCGAGCATTTCTCATGTCGGCCACCTTGTCAAGTTTTTCATACTGCCACATTTTGGCCTTTTTCTTATTTTGTCTGCAAAAATGTCACGCTTACTTCTTCAACTCTCGGTATTTGACCCACTCCAATCTATAGAAAACAAAAATGGGTTGGTTCAATAGCCAAACGAATAGTCGACCTTGCCGAGAGTATTATGATCGTCATAGTATTGAAACTTGGTGTAAAAAATTACAAATTCAGTCTATCTCATCTGGTATAGGTATATGATATCATTTGTATAGAGAGTCTGAGAGTCGGTTCGATGAATGGTCCATCGATTTTCACACAACGGGAGAGTCTGTTAATAGAAACGTCTGGCAGTTATATACTATATGTAATTTAAGGGTTTTCAAGAGTGGGCTTCATGAACTGTTACTCCTTTTTAAGTAAGATTGAATAAAGTTGCTGTAGAAGAAACTGGTTTATCAGATCGCGTCTAGAAAACTCAGAGAGGTTTCATTTTGTACCCAAATTACTAAGGAATCACTAAACAGAAGAATATCGCCTGAATGTGTTAATGCCTAGCCAGCAGTTGATTCCATTCCTATGTTCCTATTAATCTACAGCTTCTGAAAAATAATTGATTAAATACAGCTATAAATCTGATTATGCTTTTTTCGCCTTGAAACAACCCATTTCAGAACAAAACCCAAGCCGCCCTCCACTATAAAACGATTATCTTATAATTAATATTAATAAATAACAAAAAAACTGTGAAAACATTAAATTGTTCTTGCTGTACATGGTGAGGAAAGGGGATGGTGAACAGTTAAAAGTGAAAAGTACGAAAGGTTAAGTGTTAAACGAACATAATGAAAACACAACACAATTTACGTGATACGTGACACGAGAGATACGTAAGATCAACGACAGAGAGAGAACATAACGGAAGTAGTAAACGAAAAGCAAAATAGTGTGTTTAACGCCAATGGATAAATGGATAAATAGTAGCCAACCCGCAATGAATTGCTCCGGCCGCGCTGTGTGCCAACAACCGTCGGACTGTCGGGTAGAGAAAGAGAATTGGATTTAATTTGTTGTATGGGCGGCGAGCAGCGTGGCGAACCATACCCGGCCAACGTCTGTACGCTTTGCATTTGCATCGGATTCAGTCCAGCTATGCCGGAGCCACGACGCGAACCCGCACCGGCCGCGGCACTAACGGTTGGACCGCATGCGGCACCCAAATTGATGTTCGAACAGAAGGATATGTTTGATTTGCGGCGAGAATTGTGACGTTCGAAGGTTTTTTGCGCTGAAAACGGCGACGGACGCACCAAGTAGCTGTAAAAAAATACAATTTTTTAAATTTGTTTAAGACAATTATACTACATATTTGACAAAAAGATATTTTCGTTTGGTGCAACTTACATGACATCTCCCTCCTCCAACTTGAGATCACAGCTCGGATTGATTATCACATACGACAGATGATTACGCTTCTCGCTAACGTCGTCATAGTCGATTGTCGGCAGATTCAACGACTCCATGCGACTGCGCACCAGATTCGCGATCTCGGCGCGTTCGATTTGTTGCGCATGATTGTTGCGCGCCTCATCGGCCAAATTGATCGAGTACTGAAAAAACATAGAAGACTGCTTTACGATTAGTCGACTTAGTTCGGTTTTATCAGATGGCAACACTACGTTTGTACGAGTATTAGTAGGTGTGTGCTCCAGCTACGGACGTTATATATAGACATTCGGATGCAAATACGAGACAAGAAGCACTACAGAGCTTAGTAAATACATATGCAGTTCTTTGTTGTTGTTTATTAAGTGAGTATCTAAAGCATCGCATTGTGAGTTGCTGTGGATTATTTAGTAAAAATGCAGAGAATTTTCTACGGAATAGCGCTCGAACGAATAAATCTAGCATTTCGGTTTTACAGTACGTGGCATTGCAGAGATTTCAATTTCGGGCATTTTCTAAGTAACTTTTAAATTCTGGTTGCATAAATCGAGCAATAATTCTATTTTATATATATTATGCATATCTCTGGATAGTATTGTTTATATACACAGTGCTTTAGCCTATTTAGATATAACCATGTATCTAGTCTAGTTGCAATTCAAAGCGTTGGAACTCATACAGAATATGTTTTATATATAGTTTTTAGACTGTGTTACATTATTTTACAGGCATATTATAATGTTCAAAAAGTGATCAATACCTACCTTTTAATATTAAATAATATAATTCTTACAATTTTCCAGTTTTTAGACATTTGCGTTAGATATCAGATGGAATGTCAACCTTTGGAACCTGAGAAGTTCCACATTGGATTTAAAAAGTACCGTGTCGTTTCAGTTATATTAACACGTTGGCGGACACTTGCGTCTATAGCCGTCAAAGCGAAGTTCACTATGTGGCATGACGGCGATAGCCATCTAAAACGAAACGGTCGTTTACAGACACTGACACATAGTGTCAATTTTCGAACTTTACTTGTTCCTGCTGTCCGTCAATGTGTTAACGGTTGATCCAAGTACATAGATGTACTTTTTTCAACAGTCCATTTTCGACAGATCACGGGTGAGTCGTGGAAAATTTTCATGTTATTTTTGTTCAGTATTGTTTGGCATTTCATCATGGAAAGACTTACGCCTGAACAACGTTTGCAAATCGTTCAACTTTTTAGGAAAATTCACGTTTTGTAAACATATTCTTTCGTGCGTGTTTCTCAACTTATGGTCAATATAATCAGTCTACTGAGCATACTGTTCACAACAATATCGCCCATCTTGAGCCTCAGCATACAACATTGGATAAAATTCAACCGAATAGACCACATGCAGCATGTAATGAAGAAAATATAGCAGCCGTAGCTGAAAGCGTACGCGAAGACCTTGGATAGTCGATTCTCTGCCATTTGCAGCAACTCGGACTGACATATTGAACCACTGGCTCATTTTACGTTGAGATCTTCAATTAAAAGCTTTCAAAATACAGCTTTTGCAAGTATTGAAGTCTCTCGACCTTCCTAAGAGTCATCGCTTCGCTCTATGAACTCTTGAAAAGTTCCAAGAAGATATTTTGTTCAGCTATGAGGCCCACTTCTGGCTCAATGGGTATGTAAACAAGCAAAATTGCCGCATTTGGGAAGAAAAACAACTTGAAAGCATTCAAGAGCTGCTTTTTCATCTAGAAAAAACAATGGTTTGGTGTGGTTTGTGGGTCGGTGGAACCATCGGCCACTTATTGGAAGATGTTGCAGAAGGATGTAGGTTTGTGGGCTTACAAAATTCAATTCGTGTAAGAACCGATGCCAAACGACCAATAAAAGCCGTTACACGTTAATGGTTTCAAAACGAGATGGCTACCGATCCCAATTTTCACAAGAAAATTGTGATCAGCGATGAAACTCACTTAGTTGAATAGGTACACTAATAACTAAAACTGTCGCATTTGGGGTGATGATTATCTATTGTTATGAAGTAGTTACGTCCTCAAAAAGTCTGTTTTTGGTGTCATCTGTGGGTAGAGGGAATTACTGGTTCATACTTATTTAACATTGAAGCCGGCCATAATATAACAGTCATTGGGGAACGTTATAGAGCCATCATTAATACATTTTTTGTATCTAAGTTAGAGGTTATTAAAAAGGACGACCTTAGTTTTCAACATGATGGCGCGGCAATCTATACATCCAGTGAGACAATCAATTTATTGATGCCTTGGAAGAGAATATTCGACTTGTTATTGCTGAAATGCGACTCAAATGGCTGCAAAATGTGGTTGAAATTTTGATATTTTGGCTGGAATATATTCGATCGGCCGACAGTCAGGGCCCGTTTCTTGCCCAAAATGTAACGGTATACCTTATATTTCTAATACATCTAAATTCTTGGCCATAACCTTAAATTATGTGCATTTTGTTGCTTCACGAAAACCACATTAAAAAAATATTCTTTACTAAAGAAACATAAAACAGTCGCTGAAGACCTTAAAATCACAAAAACTTTGCTTTACGTGAGTCATCCATGGCATTAAGTCAAGGTCAGTTTTTAACTCAGAATAGGAAACATATAGCTGTAGATGATAGCAGGTATTTAGAAAGATTGATATCGGCATGACTCATTCTTCTCTTCGGATGTGCGGTAGTATCGATTTTAGATTTTGTAAATCTTAGTTAAACTTTTAAAAGAATATTATATCTCATTTAAGTTAGTGGAGTGGACATTTTTGTCAAAAATATCGTCAAAGCAAAAATTATTATGGATGTTGAACTGCTACCCTAGCTATTCTCAAGGGGATGACATTTGATTGAAGATCTTTTCGTTCGCATTCGAAGAAGTTTCTGACGATCTTTGAAAGCTCTATTGACTTCTCTGTTTCTACTGGTCAAACTTATTGTTAGGTTAGATGGCTGTTAAAAGATGGCACGTGGATACTATATGTAGTCCTTTGTGAGGCCATAGAAAGGCAAAACTCATGTCTTTGAGCTAAAAAATTAGTAAACCGCTTAGTAGTCAATGTCAATAAATATTTGCACAGGCGTTTAATTTCTATTTCCGCCAGCTCGGTGGGATGTTTGAAGGAATGCGCTCCCAAGTATTTAAGTCTTGACCTCCCCAACGCGGGACAGTCTAGAGGGAATTGTTGAGTTGTGTCCACCGCATCTTCTCCCATACATCTTTTGCAGATGGCTACAGGTAAGATTCCCATTGTTGTTGCGTGGACGTCAATATGGCAATGGCCTGTTAAAAGCCTCGAAAGTAGGGAGAGGCTAGCCTTACTGAGGGCAATGAGATCATTAGATCTTTTGCGATCGATCTTGGGCGAAAAGGCTTTCGCGACAGTGCATGTGCCGATTGTGATCTAGCGCTGGCCAAGCCAAGCGAAGCCCATCTATCTAGTAGTAAAACAATAGGTTAGGTCAGGTAAAAGGGCTGATCCTTCGGCATGGTGGGGTTACACTTAGACAACTTCTTTAGTTGGATATCAGCTATCGACAAAAAAGGACCATAATCTTTCATTTCTCTGCTTAAGTGTGAGATTCGATGTGTTTTTGCCTTGATCTAGCAAAAACGGGATATTTCAGTAGGAAGATTTGATCCGCTGCGATACCCGATGGATTTCTCTTAGATCTGTGGAATCGGATCATTACGACTTTGTTCTGTTTTGGAGAATATACTATCGATCTTAGTTTAAAGTTAAACTTACGAAGCCGCCATTTTGAGGTTAGCAATTTGATGCTTTTCCGAAAATAAAATTTAATCAAAATGCTGGTAAATAGAAATAACTTTGTGAAGGTAAACTATGAAGTTTTTGACCATGACGTGTCTCATACTCAGTATTGTATAAATATAAGGCTGAAAATGCTTTCAAAATTTCAATTGATGAAGATATTTTGTTATTTCGTCATCTTCTGAGCCAGTTTATACTACAAAATCATAAGAAAAATAAGTGAAAATTATATTACTTACACTCTAACACTTAAACACACACAAAAACGAGTAAGTACCTGCAGGCATACATCTAGGCGTTCAGGGCGCTTGGCATAATGTGCAATTTACACAATTCTGTGATCGGTTGTTTTTTTTTTTTTGCTAATCGTGTTTTAATTATACGTTTTGTACTTACTGATGAACCCTTCCGTTCCGAACAGCCACCCAGACAGGTGGTCGACTTGTGTTGTGATGGATGGCTTTGATGATGATGACCAGAGGCCGATGGCGGTCGGTAGGTAACGCCACGAAGGACTTCGCTGCTGTCCTTCGTCGAATCGGGTGTACCCGCTTCTTCGTCATACTGTACCGGTACCGTTCACGTGGGCGATTGGTCGTTTTGTCGGTTTGGGCGATTTGTAGTAGTAGTTACACATGAGCGTGTGTTTTATTTTTTTGTGGAAATGTGGTTTTTTTTGTAGCAGTAATGCAAATGTTAGATACAAAATGAATTTTTAATTGAGTTTCAATTCCATTCTTTCATAAAATAGTTCGTGTTGTTAATAAAAAAAAATTGTGCTTTTATTATTAAAATAAAAATAAAGTAAATAGAGTATCGTTTTTGTCGTAAATATGCATATTACATACATATGCACACACACACATAAGTACAAAATAAAGTAGTCATGCAGGATCTTAAATAGGAACTTTTCTTGGAGTTTGGGATAGTTGTGGGAAACATTGTCAAAATTAATAAGAATGTTTTTGTACTAAATTATTACTTAGAAAAAGTACTAAAAAGACATTAAGATATACAAAATTTTTTTTTTTCGGTTTTATGGCGCCCGGAATTTGGAAAACAGGCTTCCCGTTTTAACTAAAATTTTTCTTTTAAAACAGAACGTTTTGTCTTATCTTCAAAGAAAATGTTCCAGAAAAATTTTCACCCATACATACTTGTATATGTACATATATGTATGTATAACAGAAATATTAAATATATTTTAGTATTGATTAAAAAGGTATTATTTTTTTATGAAGATCATCGATATAACGATAGGATTGAATCTCACTCTGGTTGCCATTACGCTTTGATAAGTGCTATTGATTATATTCGATCATCTTGAAAACTTCATTCGAGATCTAACATGTTTAATGGCGAATTATGGAAGCCATTGATTCGTTGACAACTCTTGCCACCTTTGAAATGGCCAATGAAGAGTATATGATAATTACTAAAATGTTTTTGATTTGGTCGTTCGAAAAAGTTAGTCCTTTGGAGTTAATATGTTCACAGTGGCTTTAAAATTTCATGAGAATATATTTCGAGAGTGAGTAATATTATATAACAAAGTAGTCAGGTTACTTAAAGAAGGGAAACATTTTGAGTATTTTTTGGAAACACATTAAAAAGAAAAAGAAAGGACTAAAGTTAAATAAAATGAAATTCTAAAGAAATT
>CM050327.1:19264505-19680340 GCA_027475135.1 Bactrocera correcta | reverse complement strand
CGCTACCGCTCAATGACTACCGAATATTTTGGCCCGAATCGGATGATATGGACTTGGAAAATATGTGGTTCCTACAGGAGGGCGCCACAAGCAACACATCGAATGTTACAATCAATTTATTAAAAACCAAGTTTGGTGAACGTGTTGTCTCACGAAATGGTCTAGTCAATTGACCGCCACGGCCGTTAAACTATTTCTTGTGGCGCTACGTAAAGTCTACGGTCTACGCCAATAATCCAGCGACGGTTGATGAACTTCGTACTAATATCGAACGAGAAATTGCAGCAGAATCGGCTGATATATGCTTAAAAACTGTCGAAAGTTAGGTTCAGGGTCTGGACTTCTGCAAGCGTGCCCGTGGTGAGCACGCAAATGAATCTAGTTCCATACATAATACCATCAAATATAGCTTTACAGAAATAAAGACTTTAATTGATATCCCAAACAATTTTTGTTTTATTTAAAACATTTTAGCGCTCTTATTGAAAACCCCCGTTACATACACATGAGCTAGCTCCAAACTAAATGACTTGCCTTCAATCTTTCTGGCCGAAATTGTTGACATAACAGAAGACGCCAAGTGGGCTTGAGCACAAACCAGCAAGTTCTCAAACCTTTTAGTGGACAGCCAAGCGACGTTCCCAAATGCTCTCAATAGCGCCAATACTAAGTCCCACTATGATAGGTTATGCAAGCAAGCAATAACTAGACTCTTAGTAGGTAACTCGGTTCATATGATCTTGGTACACTGTCACATGGCGATAGAAGGAAATGAAAGGGTAGACGAGATCGCTCGGAGGCAGTTGAAAACATAGTTCTCCTACGGTGCCCCATTCCAGTCGACCCTTTTGAGGTGTTGTTTGGAAAAACAAAACCTTAAGGCAAACGTTTGGTCTTGGAGCAAAAGCAACACAGGGCATACCTACCACGAAGTTACTTAGTGATCGTGCTGCTAGTGGGCAGACCAGAAATCTTCTATTTCTAGGCAAAAGGGAACTTAGTAATATTGCAGTGGTCATCAAAGGGAACTTATCCTTAAGATTCCACCTTTGCAAAATTAAATAATAAAAAAAAGCGAATTCGGCGGAACGTAGAGCATGTGCGCAGGATTTTGAAACCTTAAGACGTATGCAACAATATACGTAGGTTGCTATATATATTTCTGGTCTACGCAACACTAAGTGTTGCCAGGTGCAATCTGACATTTCCATTTAAAAGTTTGAAATTTTTTAGCATAACATCACTCAGAACGGCCGACGCTCGCTCAAAGACGAATTCCGTGAAGGTCGTCCAAAAACAGCCGTTGTACCAGAAAGCATCGATGCCGTACGTGAACTGATAATTCAAGACCGTTATGTAACATACCTTCAGATAGAGGCATACCTATGCATTTCTCCCACCAGCATACATTCGATATTGCATGAACAGCTGACCGTAAAAAAGGTTTGTTCTCGTTGGATCCCGCACAATTTGACAATCGCTCAAAAAAAGGCTCGTGTGGATTGGTGTAAAGAAATGCTGAAAAAATACGATCGCGGTGACTCAAAAGACGTTTATAAGATCGTCACAGGTGACGAATCATGGATCTATATGTATGAGCCCGAAACAATCAGCAATCGACCGTGTGGGTCTTCCAAGACGAGCCAAAAAAAAAAAAAAATTCGTTGATAAATATGCCTATTTTCATTATTAGGCTAGAAATATATATGGCAGCCGCCCTCGTATATGCTTCAACTGGTGGTATTTTACCATATCCCATTAATTTCGTTACCTTCCGGAAGCACAACGGGCCTACTGATGGCCTGCGTGCGTCTACCTGGGATCTGGCTCTCTTACGCCTCCGTCTTCAACCAATCAACCAAGATAACTCTCTCTCAAAAAACAGTACCCAAAAATCTGCTATTTACTTGTGAAAATTAAGTATTTGAAAGAAACGAAAAAGAACCAGCTTTTTTATGTTTTCGTCCAATAGATTTAAACACTTTGTGTCTGTTAACGGATGGAGATGTAAAATAATCGTGTGTTAAATAGCGAAGTCATGGCAAGATATATATATTATTACGTACTGTATTATTTTTAGAAAGATTTCTAATCTTTAACTAACTAACTTCTCTAATCACAGGCGACATTTCTACATATGTACTTAACTATAGCTAGCTAATCAGTTATGTACATAGTACTAACTACATATATACATACATAACTACCTTTAGTACATGTAGTATAGGCAAGTATAAGCAATTACCTTCCAACTTCTTGAATCGCTGTCAGATTTCTTTCAAATTTTGCTCCAATGCGATCTTACTAAATACTAAATACACATCGTGGAAATTAAGGTAAGATTTTTATTGAATTATTTATAATATCGTACATAGGAACTCATGAATATATTAGCTTTATTAGCAACAATAGTTGGAGCGATAATTCTGAGAACGTGCTGAACGCATTCTGATTTTTAGTTGTTAATACCAATTCAAATAAACATACATATGTACATACATATTATTAATCAAGCTAGTCTATACTTGTAAATTTACGATAAGAGCAAATACAAATAGTAGTTCAATACTTTTTCAGTACAATGTGTGTAGATATGATCGCACAATCGCCACTTGAAATTTATACTTCTCCACTTCCACTCACTTTTAGTGCTCCACTTAAAATTTGAATTGCTTATTCGAAATGTGGAACCACATAATACCGACGAGCGGAGCTATGTAAATGTGTAAATTAGAATGTCAAATAATTTCAAATGCGTTTCCAAAAAATATAGTTACCGAATGCAAAAGGCAGTGGCGTAACGTAGAAGGATGACTAATATACTACTGTGTTCAAAATATAGTAAGACTTTGTTCTTAATTTTAAAGGTTTTAATTAATTCCCCCTTGCCACACCGATTTTTTCAATCATCGATTATTAAAGTCAATTTCCGAAATAGCCTTCAATGCGTGTGGCGCTTCACGTTTAATGCCTTCAAATTACTCAAAACGGTTTCCTCAGATCGCGATCGTATGAGTTTGCCGAATAGCCAGAAGTCATACGGAGCTGAATCAAGCGAATACGGTGGTTGCGGCACAATATTGGTTGAAAATTTTGTGAAAAACTCAAGAAGAATCAATGGAGTGTATGACAGTGCATTATTGCGGTACAAAAACCTAGAGTTGTCGATCCACTATTCCGGCCTATTTTTACGAATACTTCGCGCAAACGACGCATAACATTCAAATAGTGTTTCGAGTTGACATTTTGGCCGGTCGAAAGGGGTTCGGAATGCATCATAACTCGATAATCAAAGAAAACTGACAACATGACCTTGATTATGACCACCTATTTCCAAGTCGTAAGCATAAATCCATGGCTCATTGTCAGTAACAATACGTTTCATGACATCCTGGTAATCGGAAAACATTGTTTCCCAGACTTTAACTAGATGTTTTTCGAAAAAATTTAGGGATTTTGGGGCTAATCGTGTTTTTACCTTTCTTAGAACAAATAAACTTTCAAAATGGAATTTTCAAAAATTAGTAGTGATTCATTACTCGTATTTGGAAGGCAAACCGGGAATTAACCTGCATTTCTAGATGTCAACCATCAAATATTGGTTCACTGATTTTCCAGTTAAACGGTTTTTAGCGAATTATGTTCAGGGGCCAAGAAAACCGCTCGAGTTCTCGTTCTCGAAAAGATAGACTATCGAAGACGTTTGGGATAGCTAAGATAAAAGGATTCCAAACCAATGTGACTTGTGAGAAAGTTGTCCTTGCGATAGACGCTTACGCACTCCAACAAGCAACCGTTGGAACCGTTAAAGCACTGTTAAACAATTTTTAAGCGTAATCCGCAATAATTCCAGCGGTTATTTGTGACTATCGACGAAACACTGGTATATACTAGAGACCAAGAAAAAGTCGAAACAGAAGACTAACAGATGAATTTGTTCCCAAAATGACGAAACTGTACTATCAGCTAAAAAGTGGTGAACGGTTATAGGCCGCTATTACTCCGATTTTGTGAATTGGTTTAACACCGAATTGCAGGTAAAATGGTCCCATTTTGCAACTAAAATATTCCATCCTAACATGAATCTTACACTTTTAACTTCAACACAGCCAAATTGGTCGAATTGAGCTAAGAAAGTCATCATATTTATCAGATTTAGTCTTTAAAGGTAATTTTTTGTTTTCAAACTCGAAATAATGACGAGTCGCTAAACAACAAATAAATTCGGTTATTACCAAAACGTAAGACTATTTTTGAGACCTCGTCGTCGAAAACGTATTTCTTAGACGGATAAAAAAAGTTGGAGCAACGCTAGGTCAAGTGTATGGAGGTAAATCTAGAGTGTTTTGAGGACGATGGCATGTGTAGAAGTTCACACAAGTCCGGAATGTTCTCCGAGCGCCATTGACTTAGAAATGGCCAGAAACGATTACTTTACATATAGCTCAAGCAGTCTAAGGCCAAGTAGCCACTGGGAAGTCAGAAACACAAATTTGAAGGCGAGAAAAAGGGAGAAGACGAAACATCCCTCCACAGGCTGGGTTTGGGACCCGCCTTAGCTGTTGTAAACTCGGTTATAACCACGTAAGCGCTGTCTACGCCAATGAAGAAGAGGAAGAAGAATGAATTGAGGTAAAGATGGTGATTTTTATAACATTATGCCTTGTTTTTTGTAGGCTTTGTAACGATGCTAATTTTTTTATGAACCTTCGGGTTTTTATAGATCAAAAGTTTGGTGCCATCAACACCATGAGACAACAACTATAGTTATGAGTTTTGAAAAGAGAAAAAGACGAGAAATTACCTTACAAGTTCACCCAAATCGCTTAAGCCATATTTTATGATAAAATTCCGCCCAACAACAGCCAAGGTTACACCATTTGACGCACGTCACTGCTGTTTGCGGCGAGTCACGCTTTTCCACAAAATGTTGCATGTCGGCAACACGACGTCAAAATGTTTACATGCCTATGTATATTATGTAAATTGATATATATGTATGTATGTTGTTGTAACTAAACATATGTATTTAGTTGTGTATTCAAGTATATATTAGCTCATTTAATTGTTTGCCAAGCTGCTGGTGAGGCATTGTGTTGAAATCGCAAGTGCAAATGAGTTAACAAAAGTATTTCATAGTTTTGTGTTATTAATTAATTTGTTGTTTCGTGCTAATTAAGTGCACAAAGGCACAAAGCACAAACAAACCGACAAACTAGACGCGAAATGGCCAAGCCACAGTGCAACGAAAAGTCATGAGACACATTATGTATGTGTATGTGTGTGTATGTGCATGTGTATGACTGTATGTGTAGCTAGCGGCAAATAGAAATTGTAACAGACAACAGCTACAATAACACCAAAACAACAACAACTATGCTAGAGATATAGTATAGAGCGACGAGATAATTTGTGAAATTAGTGATTTGCGAGTACAGAAGTAGAAATATTTCAAAAGCGCAAGACTCAAATGGCACTCGAAAAACCACAAAGTAAAGGAAATACAATAAATAACATATACATACATATATACATACATACTCGTATATATACATACATACTCGTAAGTATACGTATGTCCGCAAGGCGAAACTACAACTAAACACTTGCTAATGTCCAAATCCCTGTGAAATTCGCAAATAACGCTGCGGTGTCGCGCTTAAATCGAGCATGGAATATTTTCGCAATTCGCTACAGAGGCCCCCCGACGCAGTCGTGATACATACACACATTTCTCTGTCGTTCGCAATGTCGGTCTGTCATATGTAATGTCCTGCTGTCGTTGAGACGTCCGTTTGTCTGCCAAAGAACGCCGGTATCGCCGACTGCCCGTTTGGACCATTGGTCAGTCCACTTTTTGGCACACACCGAGGGAGGAGTTACATGCACACACAAACTCGTAGACAACCGTATAATTGTGCTGCGCATCCATCTCTGCTGATTTGCGCCAGTTGTGTGTGACAATGAAACCGATGACAGACACGATTGTCATAGACAGATAAGAATAATGCGAATGCTCTTAAAAAACTAAAAAACTCAGCGATAGATAAGCAATGCGTACAAAGCAAACAATAAAATAAATAAATAAGGCAACATAGACTATTCGAAGTAAACAAACAACTAGCAAGAAGATAAAGTAGATGAGAAGGTGACATTTGAAGTATCTAACGGGGGATAATGAGCGTAATGTAGAGAAACATGTAGTATTCCTCCTCGGCGGCAGTCATTCGTTTCGTATAGTGTTTACTTACTAAATACAAGAAAAACTTTAACTTCGGAGCACCAAAGCTATAATACCCTTCATAGAAAAAATAATGTAAGGATGACACGCGTGATGTTTTGCTTCAAGACCTGAATCCGAAGCTCGATTGACCGCATAGACTTTAGACTTTACATAAGTATATTCACAGGAAAACGACTAACGGTGTGATATCACATGATCTTGGTGATCAATCGACCGGTCCAAAACGAGAAACTATCTGCTCACCGTAGTGTTCTCTCAATAAATCCATCGATTCATGTGATGTGTGAGAAGTGACACCGTCTTTTTGAAACCGAGATCACGATCTTCAATTACAGGCATGAGATAGTCGGCGGCGAGTAACGGTTACGTTTGTTTTTGAAAAAATATGGACAGATGTTGTCACCGGCCCACAAACCACACAAATCATTGTTTTTTTTTTATGAAATGGCAACTCCTGAATCTCTTCAAGTTGCTCTTCGTCCCAAAGGCGGCAATTTTGCTTATTTAGGTGCTCACTGAGCCCAAAATGGGTCTCAACGCTGAACAAAATTTGGCTCGAAAACGCGGGCCTTCTTGGAACTTTTCAAGAGCACTAAGAGCAAAGCGATGTCGCATGGCGCCGAATCGACTCTCCACGGTCTTCGTGTATACTCTCATAAGTTGAGCGAAGCATTTACATATCAGCGCGTTTTTGTTGTTTACAGTAACTTACAATATTCTTCCCGCCCAAAAATAGAATTAAATCGCGAACTTTTTTGCGCGATTATTTTTAACAATTTTTGACGTTGATTAACTCACAAAAAGTGAATCGATGATCTTAATTCAATTTTTGACGATGAAGCACCACCAAGGACCACTGTTAATGGATGTTATGATCACATTAGAACGATGGTGACTTCTGGGCAGGTGATAAATTGTGGATTTACGCGTATGAGCTCGGAAGTAATCAGCAGTGGACTGTTTGGGTGTTTATGATGAGCCGAGTCCAACAAAGTTTGTTCGCGCTCGAAACACTTCCAAGCAAAACTTGACAGTTTTTTTTTTTTTTTGGAAAAACTGGAGAAGTCGCAACCATATCACTGAAACAAATAAGAAGCTTCTTGAGGAAAAATATAAGTGTGCGAAATTTGAAATTGATATCTCAAAACTGAGGACTGGTTTGCGTATATACAGACAGATAAAAGAACAGATAAATAGGTAGACGATCATGGCTAAATCGGCTAAGCTCATCATGCTGATCATTGATGTATATATATTATATTTTATAGAGCCTCCGACTTTTCCTTCGGGGTGTTACAAACTTAAGATATATTGTTCTTATACCCTGAATGAAGCTTATTTTGGTTGATATCAAATATTAGAATCGGTTGAATAGGATTTATTATATACGAGAGGTTTTCTGCGAGGCATTAATTGACTGTTTAATCGACTTAACTAAGAATTAAATCAGAATATTCCATACTTGAGAGAAAAGAGTAAATTTCGGAGTCTCACTGAGGTCAGTTTCACCGAGTAAAAACACTTATTTCCACTGTTCCTTGTTCGTATAGCCACTAGTAAATCCATTTTTCATCGATGGTTAGCAAACGATGCTGAAACTTCTTCAGATTGCGGTTAAACAGCGTCAAACGCTGCTATATCGTGATCTCACGGTTCGCTTGTTTTTCGGTGTGAGCAAACACGGCACTTGTCGAGCGAAATCGCCGAGAGTGCAGCCCGAAGCATATGTATGGTATTACCAACTGGTATTGAGAAGTTAGAAAATCAAGAAATTTACTCTATCAATGTCAACTAAGTGCAACAGTAAATTTAAATTTTGGCGTTTTTTGGAAACGAAGTTTTCAGTCTGCTTTTTGTAGACATCTGACAAATGTTATGGTTAAATGAAGGACTCATTGCGAAACTTAAAATCCCTCAATATTACGATTCAGAGCAACAATGAAGACTCTAATATTTTAATGTTCCAACCAACTGCTTCTCCGCGTTCCCAATACCCATTTGTACAGCTTACGCCATAAAATTATCACTTTCATCATACATTTCCTACAAAATGTGCGTCACTACAATTTTAAGTACTTAAAACGAGAGGCTTGTCTTGTTATTAAATCACAAGCATCATGCTAATACAATAAAATACTAAAGTATATACATATTTATCCATATATAAGTACATAACCTAGGCATATACATACATATGTTAAAATTCAGGCATTTCACCATGTGGATGACTCTTACTTATCACCCTGCGATTAAGCGATCGCACTGTGCACTTTGCTTTACGTTTTAACAATATCTAATCATTTTCAACACCTTCCGCTATTGCATAACCACGGCCGAAAAGCATTTTATCTGTCATAAATAAATAACAGTGTCGATTATAAACCAATTAATTTGATTACGCTGTGCGGCCAACCGTTGGTCCACCTTTTGAATGGACATGCCGCTTATTATTTGTTTGCTTTTTATGAATTTTTTTCCACGGTCGATCTTATGATGAATGACACGCATTCAATATAATATATATACAAAAAGTAGTACGATATTAAAATTATCATAGATTTTTTTATTTGTAATGGTCTGCCGTTTGTGTTATTAAAGTGCCCTTATTGAAAAGTGAAATGATAACAAAATTTGATAAGTTGAAAAAAGGTGAAAATTTGCTTCTGATTGAGTCCCAATTAGCTGCTCTAGTTATACAGTTAATTTTATGCCTAAAGTTATATATAGGTCATTCTATAATATATATATATATATATACATATATATATATATATCTATATGTGTTTATATATATATGTATATATGTGTTTATTTTAACCACTACCTACAACTTATGATGGCATTATATATTATCCAAACATATTATCAAAGCTGCTTATTGAAAACTCTCATTATGCTAACAAAAAGCAAACAAAAAATAAAAAAGAGACATCAAAGGAGCACCTTAAACAAAAATTCACGTGATTTGCTAGCAACAATAATAACAAAAAACATCAGTGAAATAATTATAATTGAGGAGCAGATAAGTTTATGCTTTTTCTGAAAAACTTAGGAGTTATCTATTTTATAGTCAGAAGGTGTTTTTTGCTTCTAAGGAGTTTCTTCTTCTTTCTTTACTTCTAGTAGTTAATAAGAGGAACGACATTATTAATATATATCCTCCATATTTATTCTATATATCATACTTGTATATTATGACTCCAATTCCTTACCACCATTGGAATTTACTGCCTGATCAAATTTGACTCGGACAGTCAAAAAAAAAATTACATATTCACGTACTGTATTTTCGGCGGAACTGCCCTTAATTGCTACGCCAAATATGAGCACGATCTGTCAATCAGTTTGTGTGTAGCAGCTGCTTAAATCGACACACCTCAGTAGTGTGTTGCGATTTTTACAATGAATAAAATAATCGAACAAAGAATTTGGTGCAAATTTTGTCTTTCTAACCAATTTTTGTGTTCAGAATCGTGTTTTTGTTGGAAAAGGCTTACGGTGTTTAAATTTTATTAAAGACACAAACCTTCGAGTGGTACAAGGCCTTCGAAGACGATCGAGAGTTCGTTAAAGACATGCCTCGTGCTAGACAACCTACGACCTCCTCAACTGATGAAAATATTAAAATAATGAAGGATATGGTGCCTGAAAAACGTCAGGCTAGTATTAAAAAGATGGCAAAAGAGCTCGACATCTCTTACGAGTTCGTTCCAAAAATTTTTGTGAATATTTTTGTATGAAACGCGTTCTTGCTAAACTCGACCCGATAAATGTGAATTTTTTACAACAAGAGTATCGAAAACAGGTCTCAGGTCTTGATCGTACGAATTCCGATCCCACACTCATGGAGAGCATTATAACTGCCGATGTCTCACGAGTTTGATGTGCAATCAAATCAACAAACATCGGAAGCCGTTTTCAGTCCATCGAAGAGATAAAACCAACATGTGCTGAAGGAGTCGCTTTTGCAACAGATTCAAGTGTTTTTTGTACGGATCTAGCTTTGAATCGCTTGTAATCCAAAAGATAAAACAAAATAACTTGAGCATTTTTTACGATCCATAAGAAATATTGATATCCACTGCTATCTCTATGACGTTGATACGATTTATTGGATAAGGATTTCATTGAATGTTTCTTTGACTTTTTCGATGTTATCGAACGATCGCAGGAGTCAAGTTTTCGATAATAATATAATAGAATATCTATAATAAAATATTTTTGAAGTGAATTGAGTTCCGAGTTTCGAAAAACAGAATTCTGAGTAAAATAATTTAATACCTAAGCCAGATGTTATTTACCCACGAACCTTAAGAAAAAAATTATAAAATTATTTAAAAAAAATAATAATTTTTAAATTAGTTTGCTCACAGATTCCCATACTTTTTGTTTTTGTGTTGCGAAATAAGTTTTCGCAGCACAAGGGGTAGCTCCACATTATTATAAAGCAATTTTTAAAGTTATCGACCTAATGAAACGTTGGCTGATTAAGTTTGCTAGGAACATATTAAGAGTGCAATAAGAAGCCATATTTGTCATCGCAGGTTAACATCTTTTTCTTAATTGTTTTGACTCCCATTGCTTTACACCCAAAGGTAAAAATATGGATATCTCATGTGAATAGCAAAATTTTGTTCAAAAATATACCCGAAAAGACAAAATCCGATCTATAAGTTCACATATGTATATGTAAGCACTTTGCAGTAAATATTATATATACATATGTATATATACATTTTTATATATACACATATTAACTATTTATTATCCGCAGCTATTTTAACCACAAGTCATAAATGTTTTAAGCGCAATAAATTCCAAATTACTCGTAAATACAACGTAAGAAAATAATTTCCGAGTATTTTTGCATTCCAGGGTTTTTATGATATTTCATAATATATATAGTGTACATATGCATATCTATTTTTCTCATTAGTTCACTTTAACGATTTTTCATAAAATAATTAAAATATTATTTTCATAACATTCGCAACTCATCATAAAATTCAAGCAAATGTTTTCAGAAATGACACGAATAACAAAGCTTATATTATTTTAGATCAAATAGACAGAGTCTCTTGTCAACGAAACCTCTTTTCCATAAGCGATCCCTTAATTACTAAGTATACAAGATAAGAACAAATAGTCACTACCTATGTCTCAATTAGTCCCGCTTAATCTCGACATATTTTCCATACCGTTCAACCAATTTTCTGAACCCATTTTAAAAATAGGTTTTGTCTATGAAATTCCTGCACCGAAAATGATTTCTTTCAGTTTTGAAACAAAAATCACACGGACAGACCTTATCTGGAATATATGAATTTATTGTGGTTAAGCAGCTATTTGTAGGAGTCACCCAATTTCTATTTCTGAGCCTGGCTGTTTGTTCGAATGGTGAGACACATCACCATCTAAAAATAGTCCAAATAAAACGATCATTTTCCAAACCAAATATGAGAACTGCAATACCTTATCTTTACTTTGCACCGAAAATATCGATCGCTTTATGAAATATATTGATATTTTTTTCTTTATAAAAAATTAATCTCGAATTGAAATGGGTAAAATCAGGACAATACTCCGAATAGACCATATACAACATGGTTAGAAGCCTTGGTTGGTTTTACGTTGAGTATGTCGGTCAATATGCAAAGTGTTCAACAAAGTGAACGTGTAATCCTCAATATTTTATAGCATGGTGTCGAAAATTTGTGCCATCGGTCCACTGACTAGCTCCCATGTGTAATGTAAAGGATGTTTCTCTTTTGATTTTCCAAAAGAAATAAAATGAATGTAATTTGATGTTATGACCAAGAATTTAGTTCCATTATAAAGTTAAGGACTTATTATTATTATTATTATATGTTATTTTATTTTGTTTTAAAAATTATTTCGTGGAAGTGACCGCAGCGCCTGGCTCAACTAAATTCATGAAGACAGGACTAATTTTCGACCACTTTCTGTAGCAATTGGGAGCATTTGTCAGCAAAAACGCGCCCAATCTTCTTGGGCTTATCTGCGTGACAAGAACTTTTCTCACAAAAAATAGTCCAGCGGTGTTAAATTGCACGATCTAGGAGGTCACGTCACAAGCTCACGCCGTGAATTAATCCGCTCATCAAAAATTTCCTTAAATAAATTAATTGTGTTGTTGACTGTGTGGCATATAACACCGTCTTGTTGGAACCAGGGGTCGTCCAAGTTAACAACCTCCAAATTAGGCATGAAAAATCATGGCTCAACTTCATTTTTGAAGAAATATGGACCAATGAGCTCTGCCAATAGAGCACATCAAACAGCGACTTTATGTGGTCTAACGGTGTATTGGTCAATGTGTGAGATATCTTCATAGAATTACTTGGAAACATCTTCTCTTTTATATATCAGTTTACTACCAAAAGTGAATACAATCACCCGACTTTCCAGCTGACTTTAATCAGTAAATATGTGTAGCATTTGCCGTGGTCTGCCGTGAGGTTCAGCGCCGAAAATATAGGTAGTCGATTCAGATCTTAGTCGAGCTTCCATATATCTAATTTTAAGCCATTCACCCCAATTTTCTGTTCGGTTGTCGAATATGTATTGATTTTAGAGATTGACCAAATTGGTTCTCACTTCGTTCTAACTTTCATATATCCAAAATAATGAGTTTGTGAGATATAAAATGTATAATGCAAGGTGAAATTTTCTTTTAAAACCCCAGACATCAGAATGAGTATGGCTACTCAAAAAACTTAAAAGCACAATGCGAGGACGCCGTTTTGACCGGATTGATAAGATAAAAACAGAACCGAAGAAGACCCTTAGGGCTATAATGGCAAAAGGTTATTGCGACTTTTTCGAGGACTGGAAATAGGGTTTGCAAAAGTGCGTTTTAAGGAATGGGATTAGTCTTGAAGTGGATTACAATTATTTAGAAGAACAAATAAGGAATTTAATGAACAAATTCACCTTTCCTTTAGATCACAGTAGGATGTTTCTATGATCTTGTTAGTATACAAAGAACTTGGAATGTACAACTTCTTCTTCTTTACTGGCGTAGACACCGCTTACGCGATTATAGCCGAGTCAACAACAGCGCGCCACTCGTTTCTTCTCTTCGCTACGTGGCGCCAATTGGATATTCCAAGCGAGGCCAGGTCCTTCTCTACTTGGTCCTTCCAACGGAGTGGAGGTCTTCCTCTACCTCTGCTTCCCCCGGCGGGTACTGCGTCGAATACTTTCAGAGCTGGAGTGTTTTCATCCATCCGGACAACATGACCTAGCCAGCGTAGCCGCTGTCTTTTAATTCGCTGAACTATGTCAATGTCGTCGTATATCTCGTACAGCTCATCGTTCCATCGAATGCGATATTCGCCGTGGCCAACGCGCAAAGGACCATAAATCTTTCGCAGAACCTTTCTCTCGAAAACTCGCAACGTCAACTCATCGGTTGTTGTCATCGTCCAAGCCTCTGCACCATATAGGAGGACGGGAATTATGAGAGACTTATAGAGTTTGGTTTTTGTTTGTCGAGAGAGGACTTTGCTTCTCAATTGCCTACTTAGTCCGAAGTAGCACCTGTTGGCAAGAGTTATCCTGCGTTGTACAACTGTACTTAGTTATTTAGTGTTTGCATTGCTAAAACAAATCTTCATAATTCCACTGCCACTGCTTGAAGATGGGGATGGGTTGGGCGTGCTGCGACAGTCGAGCGAAGCATTCAAAAGCACAAAGCGCTGAAAATACTTATTTATGAAAAACTGTCATGTCAAAATGAAAAATGCTTTATTTACTTTGGTATGTGGTTATATGTATGTGCAAACATTTCTAAGCACACACTAACATACATATCTACATACATATGTACATATGTACATGCATAGCTACATACCAGCCCACATGCCACCTTCTCACTTAGCTCAATGTTTAGTGACTAAGAGCTTGACTAGCTGCTGCATTGTTAAGTTTTAATAAACTAGTATATATATATATATACGAGTATATATGTATATGTATGAGTATATGTATGCGTTTGTCAAAAAGGAAAATATTTGTGTGCGGATTGTCGCATTAAGTGTCGCGGTGGCCGTAAACAGGAAAACACACGCAGCGGCAATAAACAATTGAAATGGAGAGTGAAACAAGAACAACAAAAAATAATAAAAATTAAACAAAAAAAGAAAAATTTCAAAATATTAGCAAAATATCAGGTGGACTCATATTATGGATATGAATAAAGAGTTCTTTAGTTAGCCGCTTATTATCGGAAGCTTATGCCCACAACATTTATATACACACACATGCACTAGCTAAAACAAATACAACAGTTCATATACATACATACAAGTACATGTATAGACTGAGTTTAGTTAATTTTTTTTTGTTGTTGTTGTTTTTTTTTTTTCAAAAATAATAGTTGAAAATTTGTTGGTAGTTGAGCATTACTATATGTTAGCCTTCAAATGTATATAAGTAGTTCATATATAGAGGCTTATCAGTCGCCAACACTGAGTCTGGTCATTAGCTGATAACGGTGAATGTATGTGGCAGGCATTGGATGGTCAGACACATTGCTATCAGGCATTTTAACTTTAAACAATCAAGCGCTGCCATCAAATTTATGCGCCTGAAATAGCGGAAACGCCATAAAAAGTGGACTGCAAGTTTTTTGAACGCAAGTGTACTAAAAATTCAAAATTCATAAGCATATTTTTTAATATACGGAATTTTACTTATCATTAAAGGTCTGTATGCACACAAGAATTTTAAAATTGGGATTTTATAAAAACACAGTCACACCCACTTTATATAAAAATAATACTTATTCTGTTGTTAATTGAGATAGAATATCTAAAAAAAATCACGGAAAGCGTGGCGTGTGGCCTGCATATTCTATATTCTAGTCTAGAAATTTAAAAAAATCGAAATTTTTTTTTATTTTCAAAGTTTAACTATTCCAAAATATGTGTACAAAGCGATTTTTCAAAATTCAAATTATTTTCGGAGATATAGGCATTTTTTTGACCCGGCATCCAAACTGGTTCGGCCGGAACGCGAAACTTTAAACGCGTTTTACTTAAAACTGACTTTTCGGAACGATGCCCACGATTTCTCAGGTTCTACTGGACCGATTTAATTGAAAATTTTACAGAGTTTTCTTTATAGGCTTGTCTATGGTGGGAACTACCCCATCCCAAAATTGTTATTTTTATTATTTTTAAAAAATTCGAAATAGTCAGAAAAAGTGATAAAAAATTTTTTTTCAGTCAGTCGCCATTTTGTGAAAAAAAATGTTTCCCACTTTTCCGTAGTTCCGACCATTGCGACATTATTCTAGGTTAATAATCGTTTTTTTTTTTTTTTTTTTTTTGGTTTCAGATAACTAGGAGGGTTTAAATCATGGGCATGATCAAGTGGAAATTTTTAGTGACCACCCATTTCGTCAGCTCACAATTTTTGAAATTATTTACTTTGTTTAGTTTTCAATTTTTTTCTGTACTCTTCAAAATCTAATAAATAACTAATAAAAAAAATGGACAGTAAAAATATTAATTGCCTTTTTTACGACACTTTAAAAATTACCTGAAATTCATGCTTCTAGACTAGAATACCCCCTTAAATTCGTGTATGTATGTAGATATTTTTGTATATATGCCGCTGAAAAAATAAGAATCTAAAAAATATCCTTAAGTATTTACAGTCAATGTGAAACGTCTCTGAGCAACAATTTTTACCACGACAACTGTCATAAACACACCAAGATATTCACCAA
This sequence comes from Bactrocera correcta, assembly GCA_027475135.1. Lineage (NCBI taxonomy): Eukaryota > Metazoa > Arthropoda > Insecta > Diptera > Tephritidae > Bactrocera > Bactrocera correcta. The sequence goes on along the minus strand of CM050327.1, from coordinate 19,664,339 downwards.
ATATCTGACCACAAGAAGAGCTTAAGATCAATCTTCTTTATAGAAGAAAATCTCTTTAAAAATCAATTACTATATCAATTAATTACAAGATCCGCTTAGCGAATTTTCTTGAAAATCTACCCCAAAATAGTCGCAAGAAAAAACACTTTAACAAAATTAAAAACACATTTTAAACGAAAAGTTGTTATAAATATGATTTTTTGGAGAAATTATTGGGTTATACGTTTCATAATCTAACAATCGCAGTCAACTTCGTTCAAGAACGAACGAAAAAACTAGCAGTGCTTGAAATTTGTAGGATTCAGATCATCAGAGAAATTACAGAGGATCTCAACATCTCTCATGGATCGACTTCAAATATTTTGGTTAATGTTGTGGGTATGAAAAGTGTCAATGCTAGACTTGTACCAATAGACTTAAATCTTTAACAAAAACGGCGTCTAGTAGAGGTCCTCAAATGCATCATTACTAGTAAGGAGTCATGGGTTTATGGACATGACGTGAAACCATCCAAAAATCTAGCGTATGTCGCTCCGAAATTCCCTGCTGGCTATGTTCGCCAAGACTTATGAAGGGTGATCCAAGGAAAGGTACTTTGTCAATGGCTTTTTTTGACAGATCACGTGAGTCGTTCAAATTGTCAAGGTATTTGTGTTCAGTATTATTAGGATTTTAACATAGAAAGGCTTACGCCTGAACAATGTTTACAAATCCTTCAACTTTATTAAGAAAATTCACGTTCCATAAAAAATGTATTTTGCGTGCTTCGTTCAACTTATGACCAACATAATCGATCTTCTGAGGGTAATATTCGCAACACCTTCCCCCATCTTAAGGCCCAACATTCATTATTACATAATATTCGACCGAATAGAGCACGTGCAGCATGCATGAAATTGAAGCTCGTGATCTCTGTGACATTTGTTTCTAACAAGACGGCGCCACTTTTCAGACCTCGCATCAATCAATGGATTTATTAAGAGAACATTTCGTTGAGCAGATAACTTCACGTTTTGTGCCGTTGGATTGGCCACCAAGAATGTGTGAAATTCGTTACAAAAATATACGAAAATTATCAAGATAATTACGATGATAATCTGACTTAATAATAAAATTTATCCCTAGAGTCTGACAGTTGCTACCACGGCCGTTCACTGCGCCTCTTCTCCAGCGACTCGACCAGACAAATACTCCAGAGAATAGTATTGACTTAACTACGGTTTCGTAAAGCCAAAGCACAACTCCTGGTGAAAGTCTCAATAGCTCCTTTACAGCAATATAAGGCAACAAACGCCTCCCTCATCCTCTCCTTCTATCAAGGATAATGTCAAAGTAGTTCACCTTTCGTTAGGATGAAGCAAAGCCCCTAATGAGGGAAGGGCTGCTTCTATTGACTTTTCGTATTTCAGGCGCACTGTGCCACTCTGCCACGACAGTTCTGTCGCCGGGAAGGCATACATACATATGTTGTAAGATGCTCCAAACCTATTCAAAGCGCTAATGATAGCCGCACATTGTTGAATGTGAAGAAATATTCACACCGCATATTCCCTATGCATGAGGGCGCAGTCCAGCCATGGCAAAACGGCGTGCAGAGCAGTTTCTAACACTCTTTTCCGTAGGCATGCTGAGCTCCTAATGGCATGTCTGTCGGTATGCTGCTTCTCATGTGCAGGTCTATAAGCCTTACTAGCGCTTTCACCAACTGTTGCAACTCTTTAGTTCGTTATAAAAATTATTTTCTTCCTTTGAAAATATTTTAAATTGCATGAAATTAGTGAATACTTTAATCCCTGACCTTCTAAGCGTTTGTGTGCGAATTTATGCGCTACAATAAATTTTTTTCAAAAGACAAGTGATAAATAACATGGGAGGAGAGCAGTCATCGCAGCGCTTCACTTCGCCAAAATGTCATAATTTATGGCTTAACGCGTTGATTTAGGAGACAATGTGCCAAGAATAACCGTTTGAATTGACAATTATTTGTTACTTTGAAATTCATAACTTAAAGGCCACATAATCGCCTGCACGTCGAACTCGAAAGTGGATTTTGTTCTGCCCCCGCGCAGCCGTTCACGCACAAAACGTGGACTCGGTTGACACTCTCTGGGCTACTGTGGGTTGTTGTTGCCTGACCGCGTGTGTTTGGAGGTGTGCGTGCGTGTATGTGTGTTTTTTTCTATTTTTACAATAAACTATGCTGGGCTATTTTCCAATCAACGCGAACACATTCGCCTGTCAATTACCATACGTTTCAACGGTATTTCACATTAAACTATGCGACAAATCGCTCTTAACGTTCGGGTATTAATTTTCCGCATTCACTTGTGCGCTGTGTGTGTTTGTACATACGTATATGTATGTATGTGGCATGTATGCTTGTTTTTTGTTGTTTGTGGGTACAAACATTTGTGTTTCCAAACGATTGCTACAGATTTTTTTGTACTTTTTACTTAGTAAGTCTACTTTACGGCGTCAATTTTAGAAATGTCAAATTTCAGTAAAAATCACTTTGTCATCAGAATTTGTAGGTACATATGTATGTACTTTTCTAAAAAAACATGCATTCCGAGTTCATAAAAAAAAAACGATTTTCAAACGAAAGTATTGAATTTAAGCACTTCTAATAATATATCAACTATACAGATGTAAATACATAAGTCAATATATAATAGGTATGCATGTACATGTTTAGGTACACATTTGAAAACATAAAATATAAGATACATATTCATGTGTTACCTTTACGTTATTTCTGCAGAATGACAAATATTTTCACTTATTTAGAGAAAAGAAAAATAGTCGCACAGCAAAGACAGAAAAAATTTAGAAATTTTTTTTTCTCAAGTCTACGGACGGGTAAGTAAAAAAATATAATTTTAATAATTGGGTTGTTCACTAAGTAATCTCGTATTATACGATATTTCTGATGTTTATAATATTTTATGAAGTTATATATATATTCTGCAATTTGATCTAATATATTTTGCCGCCTTTCAAGCAGGAGATGGTTCATGCTCTTAAATTGTTGATCCTTGTAGGCAAAAAACTGGTTCGAAAGCGTTTTTGACGTCCCGATTTGAGCTGAAAGTTCCCATCAAAAAAATGTTTCAGAGACCGGAATAAGTAATATTCTGAAGGCGTCAGGGGACTGTGGTAGCATATCCCATTCAAGCTGCATACGCTTTTGGCGAGTCATCGAACTTGTTAGGTCTAGTGTATACTACACTTTTTCTATTGATTAATTCTGGTCTCTTTTGTTTGAGTGCATCACTGAATGAGATACCGACAGAATACTTTAAAATTAGTCGTGGTATTGTCGGACAAAAGCTCAAAACAAAGGATCGCTTTGAAATCACAGCAAGAAGACAACATATTTTTTTTTTTTGGAGGTCCCAAGAAAACTAACTAACTACGAATTTAATCTTTCCAATTGTTTATCGAAGATTTTCAAAGTTTTCATTCTATCCACATAGAGTTCAAGAGTCGTGTTAGATCTTCAAGGTCGAAATTGTCGGAACGAAATTTTGTAAACCAATTTTGGCATTAGTGTTCGGTCAGCGAACGATCTTCTCCGTATATTTCACATAATTTTCGCCTAGCTTGAACAACATTTCAATAGTAAAATATGCCAAAATTATCGGTCTTCTAACTTTAATAAGGCAAAAAACAAACACTATTCCAAAATATTTATATTTTTTTTTTTTTTGCAAACAAGCCTTACTATTAATACATAAAATGAAATAAAATCAGCTGTTGTCATCAATCGATTTTGCTCATTGAACGACCCAATATCACAGTGCTTTTAAGAAGGGGTGACTTATTAAGTACAAAAAAAAACAATTATTTTGAATTTTGAATTTTTCAAAGTGGTCATGAGGACATAAATGACGATCAACATGTGGGCCAATCAAAATCCGTGATCACCGGAAATTCCATCGTTCAAACTGTGCGTGAATTCATCCAAAATCAGCCGAAATCATCATTGAAATTCATGTAAATGGAGTTGAACATTACCGAAACATCGATTTATCGCAGTTTGATCGAACATCTGGGCTTATGAAAGGTCTGTGCACGGTTTGTTCCGCACAAATTGATTGACGACCAAAAATTGCTCAGAATCCAACATTCAAAGCACGATTATTTGAAGCAGAAGGAGACTATTTTAAATAAAATAAATAAATAAATAAATTTATTTTGCCGAAAAAACCATTTGTTCTGTTTTTTTGTTAAGTCCTGTTCACCTTGGAACGCACCTTGTATGTCTATGTACATATATAAGTAAAGGTTCATACATACATACATATATATGAATTCATATCTACGGAAATAAAAAGTTTCAAATTCACTTATTTTTTTGAAACAGCATAGTAGAACCTTTTCTTTTGATTTATATCAGTTATTATCTTAAGGAGATTGGGAAATAAACTTTGAACTCATTAAAGTTGCCAAAAAATCCTTTAAACTAAAATAGTTTCTTCAAAGCAAAATAATAAAAAATACAAGTCATTAGAACGCTAAAAATAATGTTTAATTGTATATCCCTGAAATAACGATTCGAACGAAAAAATATTTCTATCGAAAAGAGACGCAAAAAACAAGTAAGCGATTATAAATCAACGCAAGTACTCAGCAACAAGTTTTTTTTTACTGTTGTTGAATGATAAATGACGAATCACTGATCTACTGCTACACACTAAACAATCTTTAGCGAGGGAAGAAACATAATTCAATTAATATGGACAGCTATAGAAATTTTCAAGCATAAATAAGAAGCTATTCAAATTCTTTAAATTAAGGTCTACGACATGGAACGTGAAAATATAAGTTCACTCGGAAAAAAAGCAACGAAAACCCTAAAATATCTTGGTAGAAGAAAGAACATAAAACTTACATACTGGTCTCAAGCTCAGCATGCTGCTAAGGAGTCTATATTGGCAATCGCTATCAAGACTTATGGCAAAGCCTGCTTACAAGTAGAAAAAGGTGTTAATGAACACAACACAGTCAGTGTAGTTACATATATGTATGATTTTTGGCCTATACAGTAAACGTGAAACCTAGACGGAAAGCGCTTGCTAATGTGCAGAGTACAGCAGCCTTGAAAATCACATCGGCGTACCGCACTGTGCCTTAATCCGTAATGTTAGTGATAGGAGGTGTCATCCCAATAGACCTCTTCTTCTTCTTTACTGGCGTAGACACCGCTTACGCGATTATAGCCGAGTCAACAACAGCGCGCCAGTCGTTTCTTCTCTTCGCAACGTGGCGCCAATTAGATATTCCAGGCGAGGCCAGGTCCTTTTCCACTTGGTCCTTCCAACGGAGTGGAGGTCTTCCTCTTCCTCTGCTTCCGGCGGCGGATACTGCGTCGAATACTTTCAGAGCTGGAGTGTTTTCATCCATCCGGACAACATGACCTAGCCAGCGTAGCCGCTGTCTTTTAATTCGCTGCACTATGTCAATGTCGTCGTATATCTCGTACAGCTCATCGTTCCATCGAATGCGATATTCGCCGTGGTCAACGCGCAAAGGACCATAAATCTTTCGCAGAACCTTTCTCTCGAAAACTCGCAACGTCGACTCATCCGTTGTTGACATAGTCCAAGCCTCTGCACCATATAGCAGGACGGGAATTATGAGTGACTTATAGAGTTTGGTTTTTGTTCGTCGAGAGAGGACTTTGCTTCTCCATTGCCTACTTAGTCCGAAGTAGCACCTGTTGGCAAGAGTTATCCTGCGTTGGATTTCTAGGCTGACATTGTTGGTGGTGTTTACGCTGGTTCCAAGATAGACGAAATTATCTACAACTTCAAAGTTATGACTGTCAACAGTGACGTGAGTGCCAAGTCGCGAGTGCGACGACTGTTTGTTTGATGACAGGAGATATTTCGTCTTGCCCTCGTTCACTGCCAGACCCATTTCTTTTGCTTCCTTGTCCAGTCTGGAGAAAGCAGAACTAGCGGCGCGGGTGTTGAGGCCGATGATATCAATACAGCAGTTGTACACTCTTATAGAAGATGGTAACTTCTCTGTTGAGTTCTGCAGCTCGAACTATTTTCTCCATAGGCAGGTTGAAAAAGTCGCACGATAGGGAATCGCCTTGTCTGAAACCTCGTTTGGTATCGAACGGCTCGGAGAGGTCTTTCCCGATTCTGACGGAGCTTTTCGTGTTGCTCAACCATTAGACCTACTCGTCAAGAAAAGAAAAGAATTGTGGCTATGAAAGAAAGACAAAATAGAAATACACATGCCCAGAAGACTACAGGCGAGGAAGCAAACACTTGAACTCTGACAAGATCGGTGGCGAAGCGCCAAAATGATTAAAGATATATACTTGTAGATGTGGCACAATAGAAGACACGATGAGGTGAACTACTACTTAACACAGATGATCTCCGGTCACGGGTATTTACGAAAATACTTATATAACATAAAATGGATTAAAAAAAGTATAGATTGCGGCGAAAACTTACAAAAAAATTTATTGATAAACGTACTACACACCCTTCGACTCTTATGAAATTAAGAAAAGTTAAAAAAAAATCGATTTCTTCTTCTTTACTGACGAAGACACCGCTTACGATTACAGCCGAGTTAACAACAGCGCGACAGACGTTTCTTCTTGTCGCTGTTTAACGCCAATTTGAGATACCCAGTGCAGCCAGACCTTATCCATCTCATATCTCCAACGGAGTGAAGATCTTATTCTTCCCCTGCCTCCACCGACGAGTACCAAATCGAAAACCTTTAAAGTGGAGTGTTCTCTTCCATCCGGACACCATGACCTAGCCAACGCAGCCGCTGTCTTTTGATTCGGCGAACTATGTTTCTTGTCTGGAATCTCGCCCCGTATCGAACGGCTCGGAGAGGTCCTTCCCGATTCTGACGGAACTTTTGGTGTTGCTGAACGTCAGCCTACACAGCCGCATTGGCTTTGCAGGGATAGCAAGTTCAGATATAGCAGCATAGACGCAGTTCCTTTTCGACCTGTCAAAGGCGGTTTTAAGATCAACGAAGATCTGCTGTTTGTGGATCATCCTTTCACGCGTCCTTTCATTATAGTCGGTAAATGGAACATATGTTCCATCGTCATCGATTAGAAAGAAGGGTTTGCCATCTCCAGACTCTGCACTTTCAGTACCATTCAACAGGCTGAAGAAGTGTTCCCACCATAACTTCAGTATGCTCTGAACATCAGCCACTAGATCACAACTTTGGGTCCTACAAGAGTAGACCATATAACTTTTTAGATTTCTCAACAGACCTGTTTTCCAAGTAGGTTTTAAGCGGTCTTGCAACATGGGACCGAAGGTTTTCTAAGACTCGCTTCTAAATCGTTACTCCATGTTATGACTCATAAATCTAGTTATAAACCCAATAAATACGGTAAATACTTAGTTTCTTCAAGTGCTGGCGAATCCAACACAGCTAAGGTGGATATAAAACCATCTGTGCTGGAAAGAAATAGAACTCGATAAAGCAAACTGGATATACATATGTATAAGGATTAGTCCGGGTCAAATTTAATCGTCAGATTCAAAAACTGTCTAAGTACGCATTTATTTTTTTAAATTTATTATTTTTCGAATTTGGTCTTCGCAATTTTTGTTTGTTAATAATATTTTATAATTTTTTCGATGGCGCCCTACTACAAAATTTTGCGCTTCTTGATAATTCCCTTAATTTGCTATTGTTGTTGAAATCCCAAAACGTTTATAGTTTTCTCCAGCTCATATTACATTATTTAAGTTTATAGCGAGTACAACAAAGAACATTGAACGAGCGAACTCACTTCAAAGAACGAAGGCGAAGGCACATAAAATAACAGTAATATCGCTTAATTGAAAATCCCTCCGCGCCGCTTATTAATCGATTAGGGTTGCGGCCGGCATTATGTTACGTCGTGCCTCCGGTCTTCATATAAACATTTGCGCGCCACACAGAAGCGCGCCGGCCCATTTGTATGCAAATTGTCTCTATTGCCTTTTGTCACTTTTCTCATGCACTCACACACACATACATATAAACACATTATGTAAGTAAGAATATGTATCTATTCATTTTTTGTTGTCGCCTTTTTCTAAACATTCGCGATTGTTTGCAAATTGCTTTGTTATGAAATCGCACACCAACGTCAAACGTCAAATGACAGCGCGCATTTGTTATTGCTGTTGTAATTGTTATTGTATTTGTTATATGACATAATTTGTTGTCTCACATTTCAATGCGAACGAAATACGAATGCAATGCGACCACTTTCGAAAGTCAACAATAAAGCCAGTAGCAACGACGGCGCATCCCACATCCTAAACAGGCACGAGCACTGACGAGTACAAAGTGCAACGTTGACAATTCGTGATATTACAGCAGACATTCAAAGATCATATTGTGCACTTGTACTGCGTGATGATAAGTACTAAAAGCAAGAAGGAATTTTTAACTGGTATTATCCGTCGCCGGTAGGAATGAGGAAATCAGAACAATATGAAAGAAATGTGCAAAGAACCTTCTTTCTTGGCTCTCATGACTTCCCTCGACACAACCTGGATACAACTAAGAGCAGTTAATTTAATTCGCAGAATATCAGTTCACCCCTTCTTACGCTAACCAATGAATATAATTTTGGTTCTTTCCTACAAGTAAACTTATTTTACCGTCATACCGATCTGTGTTTCTTTTTAGACCAGTTTTAACCCAATGACAAATGGGAGAGTTGAAAGTTAGCATTCTCCGAAACTAAATGGAACATATCTCAACCAAGTGATGCTTTTGCACCTTCTGATGTTCTTATAGAATACCTCCGTTTTCTAGAGGATTCTTCTTCTTCTTCTTTACTGCCGTAGACACCACTTACGCGGTTATAATATGGTATGACGTTTCTTCTTTTCCCAAGTTGGTGCCAATTAGAGATACCAAGTGCAGCCGAGTCCATCTCCTCCTGATCTCTCCAACGGAGTGTACATAGGTCTTCCGCTTCCTCTCCTCTGCTTCCCTCGGCGGGTAGTGCGACAAACACTTTCAGAGCTGGAGTGTTTTCATCCATACGGACGACATAACCTAGCCAGCGTGACTTTGTCTCGTAATTCGCAGAACTACATATGTCAATGGCGTCGCATAACTCGTGCAGCTCATCGTTCCATCGAATGCAATATTCACTGTTGCCAATGCGCAATGAAGGAAGGAATCATGGGTAGAAGTTCACGCTAGTGAAAAAAGTTCTCTGGCCAGAAACGATTATTTTACATGTGGCTCAAGCAGCTCATAAAAAATATCTTCAGTGGTTCCTATATTTTTCGCTTTGAACTATAGAATAACAGAAATCATACTTTCATGTATTTTGTTAAGATATCTAACATATTGAGTGGTGTACTACAGTATATTGAAATTACTCAATAACTGACATATTGGGCGGCATAAAGTCAGCCGGAAATCTTTTTTTTTTGAGTATATAATGACTGAGGAAAGGAAGGAAAGATCATCTCTATATTGACCAAAATTTTCAGTAAAAGATCAACTATGGGCACTAAAGTCCTCATCTTCGGCACCTGGAGTCTTAGGCAGTTTTGATACGACTCCGAGAGTTTTTGTACTTGAGATGGCTCAAGTGCCATTTTCGCACTTTAACATTGGAAGGCGAAAATAGTGCCGTATACCACATTTGGTTCAAATTAGTAAAATAGAAAAAAAGTAAATAGAAAAAAATAAAATGTCGACTTGGCGCCAAGTACATTTTTCTTGACTTCATGTAATATACAAAACACATAAGATATTCTAACTTTCGTGTGAAGAAAACGAATAATTTTATCAAAGATTTTTTATTATACCAAACGTGGTATGTTAGATGAGTTCTAACCGATTCGCCCTCTTTTGAAAACTCGATTTCGATCCTTCTAAGGAAAGAACAACAATATGCTGATAGAGTGGAAGATAAACTCTATAATCATATGTAGTATTTAGTTCTACTACTAATCTAGTCTCAATGGTAACTTTCCGAGACCTTGCCAGTGATGAACTTCAGGCCACTTTTAAACGACTTGGAATACTTCCGCTGGTAATAAATACGACAACTATATTGTTACAATCGATGTACAAACAAACACATTTACAAAATTATATATACAACATATTTACTATAAAATATTCACGTGATTTGAATGCGAAGGCTTCTGTGGCATGACACATTGTACAATAATTGGCGCTGATAAATGTGGGTTTTGGATGGGATTTTTCCTAAATGACTACCAGAGGCAGCTGGTATAATCTGGTCTCTTTCTTAGTTGTCAAAGTGCAAGTTTAATATGTTTATGAAAATTTCCGTCAACTCATAGTTTACTGAGACATAAAGTCTGACCCAGATAACGCCTACTAAAGCTGGAGTAAATTTCCGACCGTCGCATCACATTTTTTATTACATGTTTATAGCTACATACAGACATATATATGCAGACAAGTATAATAAAGAGAAGATAAGACTTTACCTTGTTAGATGGTATTTATTGTTCTGACAAGTTTAATCACCGAAAATATAGAATTGACTTTGATTGACGATTAGGAAAGATCACAATCTTTGAACTTCAAAGCTAATGATTTGTTTTCAGAGCTCATATAAAATCTATGTCAGCAAATAAACAATGCCTAACTGACCGTCAATTTCAATATTAAGCAGCTGCAAATATTAGGTTACCCTGGCTTGCTTTCACGCCATGCATACATCTACAGGTTTTTTTATTATGCCAGATGAAGGCTTATTGGCAATACGAGCTGAAATTTACGTCGTACTGCACGACAATGCTTTTTGCGAAATTTAAAGAGACTGGATATCTAATTCTGATACTTTCTCCAGGCCCTTGAACTGTGAAACTCCTTGATATATAAGCCAAGTTCTAGATAAGGCCGGATGTAAGTGGGGAAGGTCTTGCAGCGTGTACTTCCTTCAGTTTCTTGAACTGTGGAGCTCCCAGAATATCTATCACAAGTTCTAGATAAGGTGCTCCAGCGCCTCCCTAATTCCTTACTTCTCTACACTTTCTTCATTTGTCATCGTTAATAATGTCCATACGACTCGCATGTGCTGTCAGTAATGTGTGGCTTGTGATTAAGCCAAAACCCGTTTGCAGTTTTTTCTAGACCGTGTGTGTAAAGAGCTGCGTTTTTTCTTTTGTTTCCTTGCACCTGATTTTGGTGATTCTACATGCCCCTAAAACTTTCCATCGCACCTTGATACGCCTGCCAGCCTTTACGAGAAATTCGATTTGTATCGTTTCCCACGTTTCCTGAACTGGTCCGGTGGCCAATCGAATGACACTCTTGGCAATCTCATTACCTATTTCATATCCCGGAACGTTCTTTTGGCCTAGTACTATATACTGGATATATAGTATATGTTAATTGAACGCTAATGGGTAGTATATATATAAGGTACGTACATTAAGTTTGACTAAAGATCTTTCCAAACTTCTCCATTCTAAACTTCAGTTTCTTTTCACTGGTAGGGTTTTTTACATGACGGGTCCCAAACTCGCCGCACAACCCTCGTTCATCTTGGAACCAGTACAATAAAAGCATCTAAATAACTCTAGCAAACAGAGGCTACTTCGGACTGAGTAAGCAATTGAGAAGCAAAATCCTTTCTCGACGAACAAAGACCAAGTTCTTCAAGTCCCTTATTATACCCGTCCTAAACCCATCTGATGAGTCAACGTTACGAGTTTAAGAAAGAAAGGTTCTGCGAAAAATTTATGGTTCGTTGCGTGTTGGCCACGGTGAATACCGCATTCGATGGGACCATGAGCTGTATGAAATATACGACAGTTTTCAACGAATTAAGAGACAGCGGCTACGCTGTCTAGGTGATGTCATCCGTATGGAAAAAAACACTCCAGTTTTGAAAGTATTCAACGCAGTACCCGTCGAGGAAAGCAGAGGAAAAAGAAGACCACCATTTCGTAGGAATGACCAGGTGAAGAAGAACTTGGACTTGGAATATCCAATTGGCGGCCAAACATTCAAAAGAAAGAACTGACGCCCTGTTGTAAACTCGGCTTAAAACGGTGTCTATGCCCATAAAGAAGAAGAAACTATAGTTTCTGCAGAGACGGTGCGTCATAATAGTAGACACGATATTATTTTTGCGAATAAGTAAAATGGGGAAAGAGTGGCAAGTATGTATGAAAGTAAATAATGTACGCCGTGGGCAATGACACTTAGGTATCTGTTTTTCAATCACACAAGTAAAACCAAAAAGCAGACAGAATACAAATCAGCTTAAAATCAAATATGCAACAAACAGTAAACCGTAATAATAAAAACTGTATAATAAAGCAAAATATGGTAATTAAAATCAAATAATATTTCATTTGACACCATATACAACTAGAAAATCCAAACTTTAAAGTCGAAAGTAAATGAAAATTAAATGTTGGATAATCCTCCGTAAGACTTCCGTGAAATAAATAAATAAAATAAAACTTCGTGACATTTTAAGAAGAAATAGACGAACCGTCTACAAACTCATTGAATACTATCAATTGACTTTAAAACTGAATATCAATTAGTATGATTTGTAGCAGTCGGTGTACTTCTCCGAAGTGCGGCTTCTTTTAGGGAGTTATGCATCCACTCCGGTAACAAAGCTGCTATACAAGCCCTGAGTTCGCTGACTAGTCGAGGAGTACATGACCTCAGTAGCATCAAGCTACTTCCATATTGAAATGGGCTGAGTGCCTGGTTACAGAGGAATTGTCGAAAATTGTAAATCCGACGAGCTTGCAAGAAATGGCACACATAGCCAAATTCTATCAGAATTGGAACGAGAAGGAGTACCCCTGTCTTGGTGCATTCGGGCGCTGGATATGAGTACTACGCGCAAGCTTTGCAAATGTTGGCAAGTACTTGTGATGTTGCAAAGGTCTTCTGGCCGAGTGTTAAACGTAAGAGGTGCATTTAACTACTAGCTCTTAGCAAGGCTCACCTCGCTGTAGTGTTAGGTGTCCTAACTGGACACTGTTCCATTGAAACTCTCGCGGTGAGGTTAAAGCTTTCGGAGGATGTAACTTGTCAAAAATATAATGAGAAAGATGAGGTGGGAACATATACGATTTTTCTCCTCGACTTCCCAGCTTTTGCCAAACTCTTGATTGTCAAACTTTTTGTGAACCTAGCGAATTAGTTGGCATTGTTATTAATCGCCTCAATGGCAGATTATATTCGTTTTGTCGATATGCGGCGTTCTTTTAATTCTTTGAGAACTTAAAAGTTCTCGGCGTCACAACGGACCAAGATCTTAAGCTATCCAAGTAAAATTATTCGATTTTTCACTCTCTAAAATTATGTATCAAACGACGTTAAATGGATGAGCCTTATATAAGCGTCAAAATCGAACAACAAAAAGAATATAAATTCTGTATTAGCCTGTGGAAGAAGAAAGTATTATCTTTATCTATTCTGTTAGTTCAGGAAAGAAGAAAGGTAAGCATACTTGTACGAGAAGAGGGAACAACTTAAGTATTCATCTACTGTTTTGATTTTTGGAAAATTTTAGACTTATGCCAACACCAATTCGAAAAATACATTTTGATCTGAAGGCCCAACCAAAACAATATCAGCAACTAAATTTTACTCCCTATTTGCTAAAGGGAATTTACGAAAGTGTTGGTTGCAGCTAACTTTGCGTTCCTTGGTTTGCTGATACTTAATAGTAAGGTGTGTAGAACGACATTAACTCTAAAGTTTTATCTTTCGGACGTCCTGGAATGATTAAACATGCTATGATTGGAATTATTGGTGAACAACATGTTAGTCTGGCGTCATATATGTAAGTATGTGTGTAACTGACACGAAATGTCAATTACGGTCTCAACTCATTTTTAAATTAAGTAAAGAGTTAAGAAATTATAATATTTGATGCCTCGATTATAAATTTATACAAAAAAGCATGGTTAGAATCTCGTCGCGTCAGCCCAAAGCCGTTTCCTTCACATTATTTTTATTAGAAATATTTTTTTGTTTTACTTTACAATGTGTTTTACACAATATCAGATAAGCACCGCTACCCTCCACTCTTACGTGTAATAAATAATCATATTATTCACACTATGTAAATATGTATATACATACATATGTATGGACGAATTAAAATTGCCTTATCAGTGGCGGGCGTTTAGAAAATTTAGAAATTAAATTTAAAATGATCAATCAAATTTTCTATAAAAATTCCATTGTCGCCATATTTAGTATATAATAAAAATGTTTGTGTGGATGTGTATGAATGTGTTTAATTAAGTGAGCGGAATGACATTACATTTACATTAGCATTTTTCGCGTAAATTTTTGTTTTGCGCTTTTATTTATAATTTTTTTTTTTTTTTTTTTTTTTTTCTTTTAACACAAAACATTTGCACTGTCTGGCATGTACATATTTATACAATTTAAACAACAAGCATATACATATGTATGTATGTATGTATATTATGGTGGGTAAAAACGGGTATTTTTTCACTTGTTACTCTGAAAAATAGCAGCAAAGTTACTCTGAAAAATAGCAGCAAAAGTTCTACAAAGCTTTGATTCTCCGATTTTTAATGATTTTCTTTACTTAGCTTCAAATTTCACAAGAAAAAAATTTCCTCAATGACTATGATTTCCCAAATAAGGTTTTCATAGAGGTGTATATGAACCTTTTTTATTCAGAGTACCATGTAAAAAAAATTTTAGCCACCCTAATACATATTTCACAAAATAACAATAATGTCGAAGTTATGGGTCAAAATGAATCTACATACATATGTATGTGGAGAAAAAAAATATCAAGGCAAAATATATAGCTAAATTCTTAAAGGCGTGGAGAAAGCCTACAAAATTCTCAAATAAAAAAATCCATTTTCATTAAAAATTACATAACTAATTGAACTTAAAGAAAATATATGTGGATTTTTTTCAATTTAAAGTAAAAAAATCAAAAATGCTGTTGAGTAAAAAATCAGAAATAAAACAAAGCGAAATAGTCAAAAAGTTGTGAATAATTTAGATTTGTTGACATTTTTTTCCCATATGTAAGTTTATTTAAACCCATAAACTCGAATATAACTATTACTATTAATTTTATTTTGCCCCACCCTAATATACATAGATGTATTTGAACTTGTATACAAGCATTTATAATCGCTCACTACTTTAGCTCAAGCGGCGTGCGCCACTCAACACATACACCCACATCTATACGCTCTTCAACTCCAGCGCCGCCCCAAGCGCCATTCACGCCAACACAATCGAAGCGACTCTGGCATGCTAGGGGCTTGCGCGATCACATGGTTTTGCACTTTCAATTAGACTTTGTTTATTTTCTCGTTCTTCAATTCATTCGCATTACGAAGTCACTACGATAAAATTCGAAGTTCGCATTCGCCGGTGAAGTGACTTGTCAGTTTGAGCAAAGCGATATTCGGAGACAGACGTGACGCTCGTTAGATGTTATAGAAAGAGCTTCAATTTGTATTGAGAATTACAAATTGTCAAACGTAAATATTATCCATAAATATAGAAATTGTAATGAATAGTAAATAAATGAGCGCATCTGAAGGAGAGAGTGTTGAATATATTCATTACAACATTGCTCAGTTTTCTATTAACAACTTGAGTTGACTAGTTTATTTTTTTTTCCAATAGTCGCCAAGCCTTCAATATTACATCTTGTATTCAAATATTATATAATAATAATGCATAAATTAAATTACCAGTAATTATTACATAAAATAAAAAATAATATGATAATATTTTTTCTGAAGAGTCTTGAGAGTAACAACGCTTAATGGTCAAACTTCTAGTACTCTCTCTCTTTCTCTCTCTCTCGTAATGTCATGGAAACAACTGCTACATTCAGTCTAGAGATTTTTAGCGGAGCTTTGATGTAAAGATTAAGTACTAAGTAACTGAACTAACAAGAGATATTTTATTTTATAACTGTAATTTAATCACAAAACAAGATAAACATTTATAGCGTTCTATTTATAGATCTTTATAACCTCAAAGAAAAAAAATAAAATAAAAATTTAAAAGAATTGTTATTAAAATAAAATATTGAGTGTTAAATTCTACAACTTCGAGGATATTTGTTCCTAAATATGCTGCCAAAAATCATTTTTAAATGTGAACAAAATAAATATTATTTCCACTGATTAGATGTGGCAATATTATAAGACAAACACTAACTCTTCCTTTACAAAGAGAAAAACAATATATAAAATTTAGGAAAACTCAACAACTGATTTTTTTCATTATTTTTTGGCTTCAAAGCAAAAAAAATCTTTCCAAAGTGCTTAGTTCCTAAAATTTAATTAAAACTTTTTTTTAATTCAATTAGTTGTCTGGGACCAGCTGTAGCTGTTCCGTATCCTAACTTGCTAACAAAAAATTCCTCCAGCAGGAACTCAGCTCAGCTTCTCAACAAAATGTAATTACTATTACGCTCTCAATTCACCGCTACTTCGGTGAGTTTTTATATAACCAACAGCATGTTGTTGATAACCAGTATCCTATAAAAAAACTCTCCCAAGATCAAAAACACTGAAATCTTGATCAATCTAAGATCAATTCAAGATCAAAAAATTGATTCCAATATGTTACGCATCCATCATCGTTTGTGCCTTAGATGAAGTGGGGTAGTGGATCTTGGACTTTATATGATCGATCACATGACTTTAGCTTAGATATACTGCTAGATTACTGATCCTAATGGCTAGACACTTAAAAAAATTGTAATAGTTATACCATGAAATGTATCTTTTAAGTTTGCCATTAATTTTGTAAGACTCATAAGGAAGCGTCGGAGGCCCTATAAAATCTACGTATATAGAAATGATCTATTTTACGAGCTGAGTCGATTTAACCACATCCGTCCGTCCATCTGTGTGCACACACGCGCAGTATTCCCTTGACATTTGAGAAATCGATCTGAATTTCTGCAGACGTACTCTTCTCCCCAAAAAGCTGCTGATTTTTCGGAACCGCCGACAAAGTGAACGTTCGGAGTCAAGTGCTTTATCGGAAGCCTTTGTATATGACGAGATATCTTCAAGAAATGCGGACCATTGTGTAGGGCTATGCTGCAATCTGCGAAAAATTCAGTTCACAACACTATTAAATCAAATTTTTTAAGGAATCTTTCTATTTGTGAGGAGTATTACAGCTTTTTTCATAAAAACTAGACTACTTTACCAAATTTTTTTAGAGTTATGATTGTATTTATTCAGAATCATCGATCTCCAGACACTTCCTTACTTTAGTAAATCAGTATATATGGTTATGTATTGACTCAATTAAGAGGATATGTATCTTGAGGTCTAATTGAAGTGTTTTGAAAGACGTTTGAAGATGGCCTAGACTATATCCGAAAATGGTCTGTACTTTATCTAAAGCTATTCCATCAAAATTTTTCCAATAGGCCTTACAAATAGACGGTTAATTAAACGACAATTTACTAATTGACAGCCAAAATATATACATATGTCTGAAAAGAACTGCTAATTAACTCAATTAAGAGTTTATCTAAACTCACCGTTAACACGTTTTGAATGGCGTTATAAAGTGTTCAGGATTTTATCCAAAACAACAAAAATTTAGGACATTCAGATAGTCGCTTAATTAAACAACAATTCACTAATTGACTAAATTAACTAAATTGCGATAGACTCATTCATAATAAATTCCACAAAAACACAACCGTAAAGAAAAACATATAAAGAATTATTCGAATATACATATAATATAGTTTTACTATATATGAGTGTACAAAATGCATAACTGGCAATTACTAATTGAATACAATTTTACTCAGTCTTTATTTTATAGAAATGTGGTTTATAACTATATAGCAATGCAATTATCATTTTATTGCACAATCACATGTACTATGTGCAACTGTTTTTGTTTGTGATTGCAATCGCGCCGGGCACATTTGAAAGCGATTATTAAATTGCACTCGACGAACTTTTGCATAATAAAAATGCAGTTATTATATGATGTAATATTTACTTAGAATTCATTTACTTAGCAAGCTAAGTAGTTAAAGGTGTATATATGTAAATGTGTAAGTAATTACGCAATAGCTAACTGTTATAATGATATGGAATAACTGATGAAAATGCACGATTATGAAATAAAACAAGTTAGAGAGAGCACTAATACACGACTGCGCCCTTGAAATTGTCATAAATAAAAGTTAGGGAATTATTACACATACTTATGTATATAGGTCTAGAAGAACTTCTGTACAATTTTCGAGTTTGAAAACAGGAATTTCTGAGTATTTCCAAGAATATTATGAAATTTAATCGGCAAAAGAAGAGATTGAATTCACCCGACAAACCCAACAAAACATGGAGAAATTCCACTTAACAAAAGTTGAAGAATCTCCCCTGAAACAGTAAGAACTTTGGAGATTGGAAAAGACTAATCACTTTATACGGAAGCAAAGTTAATTTCCTTAATTCCTTTAGAGATTATAAATTATATCGAAAATATGTTATTAATTGATAGCCATAATGAGTGCAAACTAAATAATCGAGTGGAAGCTGGTGTCAGTAAAATTAGATGTCGAAATCGCCTTCCGTCTACCAGACCAGTGTCTTCCAAACGGAGATCACAGCAATTAACGCAAATCGTCCACTTTTATCGTATTTACCTACTTATACTATATACTTTTAAGTATAGCCTTCTTTTTCTGAAAAGCAGAACTAAGAATGTGCTGGCTGTGAAATCACTAAAGTCTCTTAAGGCTTCGTCAAAGATATTGAAATAATGACTTTATACCATAGTATAAGTAGGCCATTTAAAGTTGACCCATCTGGCAACGCTGTAACTTTTAACAGCGCTGACAAATCGGCTAATGTCATACCGCGTTAGAAGCGTCATTCGAAGACAATTTATACCATGGAACAGTACACTCCAAAAGAACGCGCTGAAATTGTTCAGCTTTATATTCAAAATAACTTTTCAATTGTGTTAACTCAACGTGCGTTTCGCAAAAAAAATAAAGTGAAAAGTGCTCCAGTTAAGAACACAATTAAGTCTTTATACGCAAAATTTGTGAACACCGGTAATCTCAGTAATGCCAGTCATGCATCCAGACAACGCACAAGACGTTCTGATGAAAATATCGAAGCTGTACGAGCCAGTATTGAGGAGACTCCATCGACATCGAGTTATCGCCGCTCTCAGGAATTAGACATCTCTCGCACCACTCTCCGACGCATAATTCATAAAGATTTGAAGATGTTTCCATATAAAATTCAAATGGCACACGCGCGACGCCTTAATTTTGGCAAACAAACAAATGGGTCAACTTTAAATGGCCTACCCTGTATATCATTCTCTTCCACGATATGTGTTTGTGAATTAAGAAGAAGACATAAGAAGTCTAGTAGGGGTTGCTAAGAGGTCACTGTCTCCTTGGCAGACATGTTAGCAAACTGGAAACACCATATAATGACCATTGCAGAAGCTGTCAGGAAGTAGAAGAAGAGGAGCCTCTAAAGCATTTTATAGTATATGCGAATGTAAAGCTTTTTATAGGCAAATAATCGGAACTATCGATCTAGACTTTCCTGACGATATTTCGGAGGTTGCACATTGGATGCAATATAGTGAGGAGATTTTAGTTCTGGGGGTATCACAATGATCTGGATCTTTTGTCCGACAGCCACGCTACTTACTTACCTACCTAAGCGATATACCTAAGCGAATGTATGAATGTGTTTGGCGCAAAAAGTTTGTCTGGAATTTTTTATCATAGAAGAAAATTGATGTACGAGTTTGTTTGAAATACTGTGTTTTCAATGGAATCACGGCTATGGAATCATTTAAAATGTTGCAGAAGTGTTTTGGGATGTCTACTTTATGACGAAACCGACCGTCGCAAAATATTTTGGTTAATATTTTAGTTAATATATTGGTTAATATTTCGGGTATGAAACGTTTCAATGCTATACTCGTACCAAAAGACCTGAAACGAGTAAGGATCGCAAAAGTTATGCTTGATAACGGAGCTGAAGATCCTAAGTTCATAAAAATACAGCGATATTGGTGACGATATGAAGGTTTATGAATATGACGTCGAAGCTGTTTAACAAACTAGCTTATGGCGATCCAAAATTTAGCTGAAACCGAAAAGCAACACAGCCGCGGCTTAAAATTAGTGTATGAGAAATTCGATAAGTTGTTGGTATGTTTGAATTGACCTAAAACCCTATTTCGAAGGCAATAACAAAGATTTGTAGTAATTCCGTTTCCACGACAGTCGGGTCTACGTAACCGGAACAGACCCGAATTTTTACCCGACCATGGACTGTCAACTCCGAGAACTCTACCGCTACAACAATAACAACATTTGTATTAAAATGCGTGAAAATGTAATTTGTTTGGCCAGTCCGGGTCAAATTTGATCATATGTGTGTAAATCTACGTAAATATTTTGATAACAAAAAAAAAATAAATATATGTATACATATATACATATATGGTAAATTGAAGAAATAAGAAAGCATGGTAGCAACATTCTCTCAGCTTAAGATATATTCAGTAACGCGTAATATTCAAAGGATGTTTGTCAAAATTCAAGGTAAGATGCTACAAGAAAGTCACAGTTCCTTGAATTTTCAAGCAAATCAAATAGTTATTGACTTTTTTGTAGCATTTTACATTGAATTTTGACAAATAACCAACTAGTAATGCTCGCCACTGTACATCGATATTAATGCGAATACCAATGACGGTCGAAAGAGGCAGTTCTTGAATATTTATGAAAAATATTATAATAATGAGAGTAAATCGTCAGCTAAACTGCCAAACAGCATATCATCAAAAAAAAAAAAAAAATTGGGAATCCCTGTCAGATATATTAACCAATAAATGTGACCTGGTCTCCGAAAAGGGGGCTTAGGTGTCAAAAAAAAATAAATAAAAAAAAATAAAAAAAAATAAAAAAAAAAAAAATAAAAAAAAATAAAAAAAATAAAAATAAAAAAATTGAAAAAATATAAAATAAAAAACATTGATTTTTTGACACCTAAGCCCCCTTTTCGTAGACCAGGTCACATATAATATAATCATTTTATAACGAAGGCTAAAATTTTGTTTTAAAACAAGTGCTTGTTAACCAATACATATGTACATATGTATATAGCCATTTAATAACCAAAACTCATATTTCGTTTCAATGTGAGTCGTTTCTCTTATATCGTTTTTTCTCCGTCTGTAAGCTTATGACAAGCGATGTTACATGATTTTACATTTTAGGTGACGAAATATGAATTTATATGTTTAAATTACCCACCAGCAAATTACTCGAAAGAAAATAATACATTTTTGTATACTTTTCACATCTAACGCTATCTCTATATTTTTATAAAATATTTATACACCATATATACTGCGAACATCTCTAAGTGCTCTCTATTGTACTCACCTCTCATTGACAAATCCATGATTTGGTATTGTTGCCTTTGCAAGCGCTTTAGCGTCTTTCTGACACGTGGTCGTACGCCGGCCAGGCGACTGCGCCCCTGTTCGCTCGACATGTGTGCTTGTCAATAAAAAAGTAAAAGTGAATGCAACAACAACAAAATCAACAGTAAGTGACCCGCACCACTTCAACGCACTTCACTACGCACTACACCAGCGTCTACACCAGTGACTGCAACGACACCAACAAACCACACGCGCACTTCAAACGCGAACACTTTTACACTCGTGATTGACACTTGAATTTGGTTCTTCAAGAATAATTTATTATACGCGTATCTAAATGTGTTGGCATGGAAAATGCACCCGCGCCGGCTTTTAGTTTGTGTTGTTTTTGTGTTTTTGGTTGTTTTGTTGTTATTGCGCTGTAAATGAAAAAATCTAAGCGTTGGGTCGCTCGGTCGATCGTTCGCTCGCTCGCAGTGACACAAACGTGATGCATACGAAACGTGCTTCGGCAACGTAATGGCCACACGGAATCGCCGAGAATGGTTTTACACCGTCGCCGAACACAAAATACTTATAATGCCGTTATATAATTATATTGCTTGCAAGCGCATACATTTCTATGTATATTATATAATGAGAAGAATATTTGAATTTTAACTCGTTGTGTAGCGATTTGCTTTTATTGCTGTGGTTGTGGTTGTTGTTGTTATTGTCATAGTTGTCACAGTTTATTTTTGTACTCACTCATTACGAAAGCCAACAACAGCGAAAGTGATCTTAACGAGAATTGGAACACAACTGAAAAATGCATACGATAATATTTTTTGTTGTACTTGTAATCAGAACTCTACATAAGTGTGTGTGTACGCATTGGAAGGCGTTTTAGTGTTGTTGTTGTTGCTACGCATATTGGATGGAGCGCATACTATTGCCCATAGGCACCCAATTTGTTGGCGTTCCTCGGCGCGCTACTGCAATTGGGTGAGCATAAAACGAGAGCGGAGAAGTTGGTGGTCGCGCCGGCGACTTAATGCCTTAATGTACAAATATTTACTTGAGCTCACACACATATACATAAAGACTTGCATGCGTGTGTGTGTTCTCAATTGGAGCCACCAAAACGACGAACACGTGGGTAGGCACTATCAGTGCATCGTATTTTGATTCGAATAACGGAGTGCATGCGCTACATTGTAGTTGTTGCTGTTATATTGCGCTCTGCGGCAGCGCGTGAGTTTTGCTGTTAAATGTCCGCGATGTGTGAGATTGCTGTTCAACCTCTGACTCGTGAAGTGTTGAACGATATGCCTTCGGCTGATTACTTAGTACTCAATGCTTATATAATATAGTGATTATGCAATGACTTCATTGCTTATGCACAGTGGGTTTGTTTTACCGATTAGTGGGTACTAGTAGTGAAGTAGGCAAGATGGTCTTTCGCATTTTGTTTAGCTTACATAAAGAAGAATAAAAAAGTCTTTATCTTCATTTTTATCAGTCATTTTATATAAGGCCATATATTCGTCCGATCTGATTAATATCTTCGGATATCACATCTTACCAAAATTCGACTTTGGATCAGGTCACAGACCAGAAAAAGTATGGAACTATATATTTTGTGATTAATCGAAAGTCTGAATAAACTTAATATTGTGTACATTATGTATGTATGTAAGTATGTACATATGTACATATATATAATGGACCTGAATGAATGGTCTGAGAACTGATCATTACGGCACCGAAATCACATTATAAAAAAGAAAAACAACCAAACTGTATATCATAGAGATGAAATTATTTATAAAGAATCGTAAAAAACAAATTTTTAATGTATTTTATATAAATCAGTTAGTTCAGCCAGAATTTATATTTTGATAGAAACCTCTCAATCAACATAACATTTAATGTTTCCAACGTCCTTCATGCAGAGATGGTGCAAGCGGGGCACAGGCTTCTTAAGTAATGTGACCACTTACGCGGCTACAAGTTTCTTCTGGCTCAGAGGTTCATTAAACTCTCACTAAGATTTGCCTTGTCGCACTTATAGATATTTAATCGTATACCGCTGCTTCCGAATACCCTGCTCTTGATAAACTGAGGTTGAAACACCTTGAATGTCAAACCTTCGGTCTACCATGCTAAACAGTATTAACTGCCTCAACAAATTTTATAAACATAGGTTCGAAGTGCCTCGTTACCCCTCGATCCATATCTAAGGGTTTTAAGCATCACAATGTGGGATTCCTGCATTCGACACCACAGAGATTAGCAGCAGGAGTCAATTATTTTCTATTTCAATTTTTTTTACACTGAAGCCATTCAGAGATAAGCAGGTAGAGTCTGAAAGAGTATAAAATATCTTTGTCTTTTTGATCAGTCAGTTTGAATGCAAGTTATATGCTATTGTGGTCCAATATCAGCGGTATTAATAAGTGTGGACAATTTCAGATCGTTGTCACAAGAACTGAGGGGCTAGTTCAAAGGCAAGTACACCAAAGGGCATGACTAAATCGAATCAGCACATCACATTCAAGCATCAAAAATGTATGTCAAAAATGGGTATACAAAATTTCTTATTAAACAAAAACAATATATTTATTTTAACTTAAGACCCTAATTTAAACAAAAACCATGGACTAGAGGATTCCTAAAATGTTTTTGGCACGGATCGAACAAATTTTCAACCAAAGAGAGAGACTGAACAACGTTTACAAATCGTTCCACTTTATTACGAAAATTCACATTCTTAAAGAATGCATTTCGCGCGCTTCGCTCAACTTATGGTGCACATATTTCAAGCGACATCGCTTTGCTGTATGTTCTCTTCAAAAGTTCCAAGAAGATCCGACGTTTTCGAGCGAAATTTTGTTCAGCGATTAGGCCCATTTCAGGCTCACAGGCTATGTAAGCAAGCGAAATTGCCGCAATTGGGATGAAGAGCAGACTAAAAAGATTCATGAGCTGCCATTTCATCCAGAAAAAGATAACGGTTGAGGGTGGTTTGTGAGTCGGTGTAATTATCGGTTCATATTTCTACAAAAATGATGCCGGTGAGAGCGTAACCATGAATGGTGACTTTTAGCGCACTATGATAACCAACTATTTGTTGCCTGAAATGAAGCTCGTGATCTTGACGACACTTTATTTTGAAAAAGATGGCGGCACTTCTTTCACATCGCTTAAAAAAGGGGTGACCTAGATCATGTGATATCACACGGTTAGACTTTGTGCTGTGGGGATATGTAAAGTGTAAAGCGAAGCTTCTTGGATCAAACCATCGCGCGTCTTATTCGCCAGTTACTAGTCTAAATGGTCGAACAAGTAACCGAAAATTGAACTCAACAGATGGACCACCTGAGACGTAGCTGCGGCTAACATTTAAAAGAGATAATCTCGAAAAAATAAATGCCAAGTAATGTTGTTTCGAATGATAGTAAACATTCCCTATTAAATTTGATGTTTTTTATTTCATTAAAAAGTATTGAACCTCGAATTGTATCACCCTTTATAATGAAATATATAAAAATGTCTATAAACATTTTACGTACTCATTTATTCAACATTATTGCTATGTCATTATTAACTTATTTTTTAATGAAATAGAAATTATGATAAGTACAAATATATTTTCGGGTTTAATTTTAAGTAAAAATCATATTTCAATTGCCTGGCGACTTTTGGTCTTATTAGCATTATATGCCGACATATCTTTGAGTTTAACTCTTCAGTTTAGTGAAGGCAAGGCCTTCAACTATTCTCCTCCAGCACATGATTTTGCTGAATATTTATTTAGCTTAAATTGTCACTTGAAATAAAAATGAATTGATAAGCCTTGCAGGGAGCATATTTAGACCCCAGCGTGTATGTATTTATATGTATGTAGGTTCAAATGTGTAGGCTAGAAGTCATGAATTCTTATAGATAATTATTTTGTTGGGCTATTAGTTTGAGTAAATAATTAAAAACGTTTGTATGTATATGTGAATTTCACAATGCATAGTTATATACTATTTAGTAGAGAATGCTTAAAGTTATGGATGATTTATATGCATCATTGTTCGAATTTGAATTGATTATAAATTGAATAATGTAAGCTTATTTTAATTTCATTTTTTATAGAATTTTATATAGAAATAAATATTAAAAGTTTGAAAACTGAACAAGTTATTCCGTCACAGTTGATTTTCAATGAGACATAACTTTTTTCGAACTTGTCACTTCATAATGAACAATATCTACTTTATGCAAGATATGCGAAAGGATCTTAGCTTGAGGGCTCACAAACTCTAACTTGTATAAGAATTGAATGACCATCAAATGCTTGTTCGGTGAATGAAACGATATGTACACCGATCCCGTTTTTCGTGAAAAACTTTTGTTTAGCAAAGCTCACTTTACATTGAGTGGGTACGTTAACCAACAAAATTTCGCATTTGGAGTGATGGTAACCCACAAGCCATTGTTGATATGACATTTGATTCTCAAAAAGTCACTATTTGGTGTTTCTACTGGCTGAAGGAATCATTGATCCATATTTCTTCAAAATGAAACCGCCCATTACGCCAGAGTCAATGGGGAACGCTATAGACTCATGATTTTTAATGATTTTTGAAAGATAATGGTAAGCCCTTACTTTATTTCAAAGCTAAATTATTGGCCATAACATTAAATAACATGCGTTTTATTTCTTCTAACCACATGTGTAAAAAAACCATCTTTTATGAGGTTAAGCTTTATAAATTGTGTTACATATACATTAGGTTGTTTTTTTTTTTTTTTTTGTTTTTTTAACTATTAAATTTTTTCAATCCCGTCACGAAATTTCCTTGGAAATACCCTAAAATAAAAGTTCACTGAAAATTTTTAACCTCGGACCTTTTAGCGAAGGATTTGTTTACAGGATTCAGAATTCCAGACCACTGCAGTGTCTTTCAAGCAAAGTTGGCTATATTCAAGCCATGGACACATGTACTGCTCCGAAATGCAGCTTCCTTCATAGAGGTGTGCATTCACTCCGATTGCCCTGCGGCTATACTGCCTTTCAGCTCGCTGACTGCCCACTCAAAACTACTTAAAGAGTACATGAGCCCAATAGCAATAGCTTTAAGCTTCTTCCATAATTTCGTCCAATTTTACGCGAGTTGGTTTTTCGCTGTCTTCTTGCGTTCTAATGTAAGACGTTTGACCTCCAGTGAGGTCAGCAAGCACTGGTCAACCAAAAGAACTTATGACATACCTCTGGCCCACAGTGAATGGACAAGCATCGTAAAACTTTTGAAAATTCGCAGTGTGAACCAATGACATCTGTTAACAATGACAATTCATTATTTTATAAGTCGAGATACTACACTTTCAATAAAAGTCATATCCCAATCAGGTCCTTAACTTAACTTTTGACATTTACCTGTTTCCGAAACTTAATATTTCCACCGCTGAAGCCATGAAGAGGTTATTTTTATTAAAATTGTGGATTCTTTAGATTTCAAGGGAGGTAATGTTGAAACTTAAATCTAGGCTTCAAAGACTGGACTTCTTATAATGAATAAATATTTAAATCCTTTCATTAGTTTCCGTTTAAAGTACGACTAAACGTTGAGCAAATATAAAATGTTTTTCAAAATTTCCTTACAATATGATTTCTTAAAGCCATTACTGAAATTTCGATAAATATACCAATAGTAAACTATTTTTTCGGTTATTAAATCAATACATACTATATCATCATATAATTTAATGGCTAGTTACATCACATCATTGAAAAACTATTTACAAAAGAAAAATTTATAATTTTTTTTAAATATTTTCACATCTTCTTTAAGCTTGCTTTCCTACTTCTTATATAAAAATTTATTTCTATACCGTTTCCGTTGAAAATTATGAATATATTCTAACATTGACATCTCTTCCGGCGGTTATAGAATACGGGCAGTATTTCTCAGTGCGCCTGTTGGTATACAAAGTAACGTGGGAAATGAGTTCCGGTTGATAAAATGCTGACAGCTGATGGCTTTGAGGTTTCCGGTGATTGACTAAAATTTAATTGAACGCCTAAGAGTATGCAACATATAAATGGATGGCGTTATAAAATTATGAGACACACATATCACACACACACACATAGTACATATATTGTGTTGATATGAATAGCGAGATCCATACAATGAATGAGGAAATATTTATGTTCATATGTAACACAATTTATTAATGTTTTAACAACGTCTAAAAAGAAGTAAAGTGAAGGAGTAAAAAAATGACGAAAAAGGAAAAAAATATAAAAACAATATAATTTACCAACCAACTAAAACCCGAAAAAGAAAATTAACAATCACTAAATTTCGCCATTGTCCAAAGAAAACAATTTTTTTCTTACTTTTCTGAACTTTATAAAAAATTTTAAAACGGTTTAGTATAACTTTTGTAATCTTGACAAATGTTTTGAGAAAATAACTTTCGAAAGCAAGTTTAAAATTTCAATTTTGGGCGCAGTCGGTTTGGATATCATATCACTAATAGAGCTATATATCTATATATTATATATAATTAAAATTTTGTCAATTTGTTCTTAAGACAAATATGTAATTGAAAAGATAAGCTTCAATAATACACAAAACATTTTACTTCTTTTGATTTTCATATTAAAATACCTTCTTAAAATATAAAAATTGTCAAAAATACTTTTATTGATGCCCTTATAAGCCCTTATGAAGAAAATGAAATTTATATAAATTAAACATGAGTCACTTAATAGATTTATTTTTAAGCATAATATATGCATATGTACATACAGCCAATCTATGAACATTTTGTAAGTGATTAGAACTCTTCAGCTGTTATCCTTTGTATGTGTGTATTGGAGAGAAATCACCCGTCCTTGTATATAAACTTGTTGATGCAGATGTACGAATTATCTACACATATTTATAGCAACAAACAGGCTTGCTACCATTTGGCATGTCTCCATGCACCTATTACGTAATAAATACACACACACATGTAAATATGTATGATTTACCTCATAAGTACATCCTTTTGTATGTGAATATAAGAATACATATGTATTTTAATAACATTGTGCGAAAAAGGACAGAAATCAGTTGGGTGCAGCAAATAAATCAAATAAAAGTCGGAGCGCATCGACTTCATTGACATTTGGAGAGCAAGAAGCTGAATTCAAAAGAAGGATGCCAACTAATTATAAAAATAAAAAAATAAAAATAAGAGTTACCTTAGCCATCTTTAAAAAACTTGATTCCGATCGTTCAGTTTGTATATCAGATATAGAGCATATCTGATGTGATATCCGATATCAGCCGTTCCGATATAAAAGTAGATTTTTAGGAAGGTCAGGATGAGTGCAAATTTGCAGATCGATATTTAAAAAACAGAGGGACTATTTAATAATTTTGTTTATAAACCCACTGTATACCTATGTAGCCTTACAATGTTTTCCAATATCCAACGGAAAATACAGTCGGGCTTTTAAAAATACTATTTCGATATCCCAGGTGATAAATAACTTTTATAGTTTAGGGCAATACGGAACTGCAAATATACTAATAAATCTCAGCCTTCTGAAAAAAGGTATTTTGATGCTTGATCTTCAAAAATATGAGGGAATAGCAACCATCTTTGAGACAAACCTGAATGAAATACTGTTCGCCCTCTTCTGATCTTTACCTATCGAGAATATGTGACCTGGTCTACAAAAAGGGGGCTTAGGTGTCACAAAAATAAAAAAATAAAATAAAATAAAAATAATAATAAAAAAATATAAAAAAATTAAAAAAAAAAAATATAATAAAAATTGATTTTTTCGTAGACCAGGTCACATATATGTATTTCGCTTCAGCGCTTCATATTCTTACCCGGAATAGTTTGTCATGTAGTTTTTAACCCCAGAAGGAAATGTCGGTTACATTATATAGTATATATACATATAAATGATCAGCATAATAAGCTGAGTCGATTTAGCCTTTAGACTTTGGACTGAAATTTCGCACAAATCTTTTCTCACCAAAAATCTGCTCATTTGTTGGAAGCGTCGATGTTGAACCACTATAGGATTAAGCTGTCACACAAACTGAAAGATCGGAATCAAGAGCTTGTATGGAAAACTATTTTTTTTTCTTTGCTGACAGTGAGCTCAAATCTAGTCAAGGAGTGCAAAACTTCAGTATCAAGATACTCCCATATCAAACTTGTCTAGGTGCCTGTCCATGGCGGGATTGTAGAAAACTGTAAATCCAATAAGCTCGCTAAGTGAAGGGCACACTTACCCAAATTCCGTTAGGTGTGAACGAACGATGTTCCCCTGTCTTTGTGCACCCGGATTCTGGACCTATGGGCATCGCGCGAGCTCAGCACCGGTATTTTGACCAAGAGTGGAACGTAAAAGGTCTATTGAACTACTAGCTCTTAGCAAGGCTCACATCGCCGGAATGATAGGTGTCTTATGGAAACTGTCTTATAGATGCTCACACGGTGAGGCTAAAGATTTTGGAGGTCGCAACTTTACAAATATCTAAATACCTTCTCCTTCAATGTCTAGCTTTCATGAAGCATATTGGTTCCCATACTTTCCACAAACCCGATGAATAGGCTGGAGTAGATATTAGCCGGCTCAATAAATTTTTGGCTGGCTCTAAGTCCTATGTAGGCATACGACGGCCTTTTTGATGCAAACTTAGGAGTTCTGAGTATCACAGAGGACAATCGTTGCTGGAAATCCAAGTGAAATTATCCGTAATCTCACGAATATTTATGCATTTACCTAACCTAATCTTACCGATTGTGTTTGGAAACGATACAAATCGAAAAAATTGTTCAGATTGGAGCGCTATAGCATATAGCTGCTTTACAAATTAACCGATCAAAAAAGAGCATTGTCATCTTTTCATATCTTTTGAGCCTACAAGATTTGTGTGAAGGTAATATAGCTTTAGTACTGCCGAAGTTAACCATTTTTCTTGTTTTATGTACCCGTTTTGAGCAGCTGAACTCAAGAACTAGAACTGTTAGTCTTTAAAAATGATTTATTAGTTTATTTTATTGATGCATAACCTATAAAACGGAGCTAATTCTTTAACACAAAGTTCGCGTCTCCTTCAGTTGAACAAACAACGTTTCAAGGCGTGTCACCTCTCTACCAGTTAATATTGGCTTATTCGAGAACCAGCAACAACAATAAAAAGGACTTTGGAAGTAAGATCTCTATTGGAGCTGGGTAAAATATACTGTAGGAAAAATATCGAAAAATTATTAAAGAATATGTATATAAAACTGTCATATAATATATTATATTATAAAGTCAGAAAGCCACGCACTTTATCCATAGCTCCTACATGGCAACTCTGTTCGTCTCCTGCCCAGCAGAACAAACCAGCCGATCGCACGCTCCAAAAAGAAGACAGGTAAGCAATGCACACACCTTTGTGCCATTGTTTATTATTGTCTTTTACCGGCAAATAAAGCGAATAGCAGCGGTCAACCGATCGCGCATTTACGCTCTGTATCTCGCATGCTCTCACCTGAGCGCGGGCTCTCTCGCGCTCTAAGTTGGTGGAAGACAAGCAAGTGCTGAGCGAATTTTTTCCGGCGCGCAATGTCATTCAAGCGACTTCACAGCTGTTGCTTCCATGCGCTCCGGCTGCACAACAAGCAAGCCGCCAGCCAACAGCCGAAACCACCAGCCGCCAAACGTCGTCTCCGGCGCTCACATGTGCGCTTGGTTGGTTAAAGTGCTTTTTGCTGATGAATTTGGATTTTTAATATCCAACTAAAGCTTGTTTGCGGCGGACGTGTGTGTGGACGCGAGTGCGCCCAACTATAATAAAATAAAATACATACTTACAACAACCACACAGCAATAAATAAATAAAATATATAACAATACGGACACGCAATGTCCAAGTAGCAGACAAGTGGGCATTTTTCGGTTCGCATTTGTGATTTGTTATAAAATTTTTGTTTTTGTTGTTTTCAATTATGGAGTGAAAAGTTTCACAAAAGAAAATACGAAAAAAAAGTGTACGGGATTATTTGAAAATACATAGAAAAAAGACTTTCTAAGTTTATTGATACAACAACAACACGGAAAATCGTGGTAAATGCAAAGAAATTCGAAAAATGAAACAACAAAAGTGTTTAAAGAAAATTGTGTGTAAAAGAATTTGCAGAAAGTTGTTGTAATTTCGAGAAAATTGTGAAACGGATTAAAAAAAAATTATTTAAAACATTATAAAAGAAAAAAATTTCAAAAATTATTACAAAAACAAAAATATAAAATAATTAAACAAAATATAAAATTATTAAACAAAAATTTTAAGTGTGTTTGTTGTATAACAAAAATCTTTTTTTGACTTTTGATTTAAGAAAATACAAAAAAAAATATATTTTTAAAGTGCGTAAAATACAAACAAAAAATATTTTCAAAGTGTAATTTTTACAAAAAAAAAAATTTGTTGACCTGCAATTTATGAAAATATTTATAAAAAGTACCGTTACTTGCATTAAAGAAAATACTGAAATCAATTGTCAACTGTGTAATTGTCAAAATTTGAGCGATTAGCTTGTTTATTGCTAGGAAATGTGCAGTTATAACAACACAAGCCTTCCGCACGCCCCTCGTTTGTGTGTGCGCCAATAACGGTTCTTGTCGGGAAGACCAACAAAAGGTAACAGGCAAATAATAAAAACGTGAAAAAGTGTGTTTAGTAGCTAAACGCTTCCTCTTTACAAAAAAAAACAACAACAAAAAACAAAATAACAAAAACAACAACAACAACCATAAGCTATAAGTGCTGGTGAAGAGTGGCCAGCAAACGCACGCGTCATCCGCAACATTGGCCAGCTGGCGGGCAAATATTTGGACAGCACACACACACATACATAAACATATGCATCTATATATATATTTACGTAGATATATAAGCACACGTGCGAATGTGCCAACGTAAGTGACGTGAACGTGACACGAATGTGATTAGTGAGCGCTACCGTGAAACATTAGACCAAAATACAACAACAACAACAATAAGTGTAACTAGCGGACAACCGCAATTTGCATAGCTGCCACACGCAAGCCAATAAATAATACATACAAACACACACACACACCCACACACATACGTACAAACACTCACTATGCAAGCATCACCAGCCTCGCCGAGCGCCTCGCCGCCAGATTTCGATTTCAATCTGCCGTGTCGCTACTTCAAAAGCTCCTTCGCGCGCTCGCTCTCCATGTATAACGGTGCTGGCGGTGGCGGATGCGGCGGCGCTAATGATATGCAGTGCAAGTCGTTGGATTTCGATATCGGGCAGTATCGCAAAATTAGCGCTTTCAATGGCAACAACAACAACAACACCACTAACAGCATTAGCAACAACAATGTCAATATGGAGTGCAACAGCCTGGAGTGTCCACCTTTGCCGCAGCGCCGACAAGTGGCAACCACAGCGGCCAGCAAGAATGAGGCCAACAACAGCAGTATCAATAATAACAACAACAATAATAAGAACGGCAGCTGCAGCAACAATGTTTACTTAGAAAGCGACGCTAGCAGCGATGAGCCGGCCGAGGAGGATGCCAAGCCGCCAGCAATACCGGCGCGCTGTCCCATTGTTGTCGCCAAATCAAAGTCAGCCGGCGCATTGAATATGCAGCAACAGCAGCAACAAATGTTGGCACAATTCAGGCATGCGGCGATTGCCGAGAATGCGAACGCAAGCGGGAATGCGGTTGGCAACGTAGCCACAGCCGCCATTCATGGGAATTTTAACAGGCCAATTAATCACAACACATTGCCGCCACAGCAGCAACAGCAACAACAACAGCAGCAGAAGCAGCAACAACCGCAGCAACAATTGAATGGCAACGCAAATAGTGCCAGCAACAACAACAGCAACCATGAAGATGCGTTAAGCGGCTCGAGAGCTGGCAGAAGCCGCTGCAACAGAAGGAATGTTTGGCCTACAGACCGCGTTGACTCGCAGCAGCAACAACAACAACAACACCAGCAGCAGCAACAGCATCACTATCCATCACAGCAGCAGCAACAGGTTTGTTGTTCAGCTTTCATGCATTTTACGTGCCTCTAGGCACACGCACGCACACACACTTGATATCTAAAATTTATTCTAGCGCGCCTCCGTAGTCTACGTCTGTGGCTTTGCGCTTGGCTTTCCTCGCCTTTTAGCTCGAGATTTTCCGCTGCGTTTTTAATTTATTTGGTTTCTTTCCATTTTTCTGATTTTTCTGCGTACTACTCGTGTGTTTCTTTTTGTTTTACGAAAAAGAATGTGCAATAAATTTCCTTTTCTGGTGAAATCATTTCTATTTCACGTTTCCATGTCGCGCCGTGAAATGCGAAAAGTGGGTTTATATGGTGGAAGATATGCGGCGCGCTTCTTGCAGCGCGTACGAGAACAGCTATGCGCTCCATTTAGTCGCTAGCGCTCACGGTAATACATAGTCTATGAAAAATGGTTTGGTCTTATAAGGTAGGGTCTATGTTGTTGGTTTTGCGACCTGATTTTCCATAATTCAGTGACTTCACTGCTCTTTTTCATTCAATTAATGTAATTATTACTCAATAATAAGTCTGATTACATGAGCATGTGAAGCTTATGTGCGTGAGTTGTCGGTCAACCAGTACCAAAATTGGTAGATCCTCATTTGTGGCAAGGTAGAACTAGGCTACTTTGATGAACATTTTTCTTTTGTAGTGATATATTAGAGATTTGTGTTATTGAATTGGCTCATTCTTCTTCTTTTTTATTGACGTAGACACTGCTTACACGGTTACAACAGCGCGCCAGTCGCTCTTCCTTATGGCCGTTCAAGAGTAGCCAGGTCCTTCTCCACCTAATCTTTCTAATGGAGTGGAGGTCTTCCTCTTCCTCTGCTTCCCTTGGTGGATACTACATCAAATACTTTCAGAGCTGGAGTGTTTTTATTCATTCAGACGACTTGACCGAGCCAGCTTAGCCACTGTCTTTTAATTCGCTGAACAATGGCAATGTCGTCGCAAATCTCGTACTGCTTACCGTTCCATCAACTTTGGTAATCATCATTGCCAATGCTCAAAGGACCTTAAATCTTCAGCAGAACTCTTCTCTCTATAACCCGACTTATCAGATGTTGTCATCGTCCATATAGCAGGGCGAGTATAATGAGTGACTTGTAAAGTTTGGTCTTTGTTCGTCTAGAGAAGACTTTACTTTTCAATTGCCTACTCATTCCGAAGTAGCACCTGTTGGCAAAAGTTATTGGCATTGGGCTTCGAGGCTGACATTGTTGTTGGTGTTGCTGTTGGTGTGGACTGTCAACAGTGACGCGGGAACATAGTCGCGAATGCGACGCCGGTTTGTTTGATAACAGGCGCCATTTTGTCTTGCCCTCGTTCACTACCAGACCCATTTGCTTCGCTTCCTAATCCACTCTGAAGAAAGCAGAACTAACGGCGTGGTTGTTGAGACCAATGATATCGATGTCATCGGAGTAGACCAGCAGTTATACACTCTTGTAGAAGACTGTACTTTTTCAATTCAGCTCTGCAGCTCGAATTATTTTCTCCAGCAATAGATTGAACAAGTGGAACAAAAGGGAGTCGCCTTGTCTGAAACATCGTTTGGTATCGAGTGGTGGAAATGGTCCTGACGGAGCTTTTGGTATTGCCAGATTACACAATCAGTTTACACAGCCGTATTCGTTTTGCGGGGATTCAAATTCAGACATCGCGGCATAAAGACAGCTCTTTTTCTTGCTGAGAAAGCAGCTTTAACATCGACGAAGAGCTGGTACGTGTCGATTCTCTTTTCACGGGTCTTTACTGAGATTTGGCGCATGGTGAAAATCTGGTCAATTGTTGATTTTCTTAGCCTAAAGCCGCACTGATAAGCACCAATTTGTTGACGGTGGGTTTTAATCTTTCACACAATCCGCTCGACAGAACCTTATGTGTAATATTGAGGTGGTAGTTGTCGCAGATTGTGGGGTCTTCCAATCGTTGGGCATGCTTTTGTTCGACCATATTCTACAAAGAACCTGCATGCTGCTTATCAGTTTTTCGCAACCGTATTTGAATGGTTCGGCCGACAATCCATCGGCACCGCCACTTTTTTGTTCCTCAGACGGGTAATTGCTATTAGAATTTCTGCATAGTCGGGCAATGGAACGTCTGCTTCATCGTCATCGGTTGGAAAATCGAGCTCACCATCTCCTAGTGTTATGCTTTCACTGTCATTCAGCAGGTTGGAAAAGTGTTCCCTCCATAATTTCAGTATGCTCTAAGCATCAGTCACTAAATCAACTCTTGGGGTTCTACAAGAGTATGCTTCGGTCTTGAAACCTTCTGTCGCCGCATTTTTCCGTGAACTTTTTGAGCATTATCCCTGTCGGCGAGCTTGTCAAACTCTTCATACTCAAGAAATTAAATTGTTATAGCACATCTTTTTCCCAATTTTAAAATATCTACAACTTCTCGCAAGGAAACTCTTCACAAGTGTAAACAAAATAAAGAGAAAACTAAAAAATATGAATAAATAGCGCCTGCAACTAAATAGTTGTGTCCATTTCTCAACAGCTTTTGCTAATTTGATTTGCCGCATCTCGCCCGCAGCACCTTACACATGTCCAACACCCAAATACACTTGTTAGTGCACCAATTTGCTACTTCACTTTTATTTCCACTTAAAATGTCAAAGCAAATCAATCATATCTAATTAGTTGCAACACCAAAAATGTGGACTCCAATCAATGGCGCCGCGGTGTCTTATGGCATGCCAGCATCCGGCCACACTTTTCCACCACTGACATATAAATTGCGGCACCCCTTATTATGGCCTAAGTGACAAGCTACTCATATTTATCATAAAATGGATGTTTAAACGTGTAAACAACAACAACAACAGCCGTCCGACAGCCTGTATTGATTTATCACTTTTCACCGACTTTGACGTTTCGAAATTAGCCTCTAGCCTAATATGTTACTGAAGACTAGTACTAACTACTAGCGATATTTACTTGCATTTGATTTATTGGAAAAAGTGCATTTAATACCGTTTTGGTATGCCACATAATGTCATGGTGGCTATCGATTAATCAGTGGATTAGTGGAGTGACAGGAAAAAGTTATTGGGTAAATATTCCAAAAAAAAAATAAATTCAAAAAAATATAAAAAAAAATCCATAGCTTTCAAGAGTAACCATTTGAATATAAAGTGTGAAGTGCATAAAAAAATATAATGGAAATTGAAATATAATGAGAAAATATTAATATTAATCTATCAAAGGAAGGGAACAAAGTATTGGGTATAAAAAATGGTTTTAATTTTTTAACCTAAATAAAATTCAAAGGCAGCCAACTTTCAAAAAAATTGTCTTCTCGAAACGGAAACATCGATCATGAAGATTGATCCGATCAGATCTTAGAAATCCGAAGGAAAGTCAATAGTGCGTGTGTTAAGTTGGAAAACGTAAGAGCTTGATGTACTCAAACCAGAAAAATCTTTGTGTAATATTTAAGATTTGCATGGTATGACGACCGGAGATTATACGTCGATTTGAATGTACCGTGGGACCCGTAGGAACTACATTAACACTTTACAGATACGCCGCAGTCTGTTCCTTGTTTCATGGAATTTGAGGTTTCATATTTCTGAATCCGAAAAATATACTTTAACTAAATGGACAACGATGTTTTGAAATAAATGATAGATAGAAGATAATTGAGGTTTTGCACTGCGACCTCTTGTCTATTTTGCTCTCTAATGACCACAAAGTTCCAGTATTCCGAACAATTCCAGGAGCTTGCTGAGCGAGAATGAGGTGATTTTATCCCAGTCCACGTAGATGGATCTTAGGGCCTTGGGACTGCTTCCACTAACTGCTGGGCAGTCTAGAATCAGGTGGTCTGGAGTTTCATGTACGTTGTCGATGTCAAGAGAATATGCTCACGTTGGCCAAATGCTTTCTGAGTCTGCAGTGCCCTGTTTATGTCGCGACTAGGAAACGGTGTTTGTCTAGGAAGAGGTTGATCATAAATCCATGTTGTAACCTCACAGTAGTAATTCGGCATGGCGCATACCTGCTGCCAGTGCCGTTCTAGAAGCTGTCGCAGAGCGGGCTACTTCGTCGGCCAGCTCATTGCCACTTACTCCTTTATACCACGGCACCTATGTAGATTAGGTGTACATGGTGGCGAACTAAAAGACACTTTAGCCTTCCTGTACACTCCTTCACTAATAGCGATTTGACCTCATATCCTAAGATCGCTTTTATTGCCGCTTGACTATAGCTGAATACAGCGCTGCGCTGGTTGCAATGGTTGTGATGGCTTGACTCATAGCAATGACTTCTGGTTGAAAGATGCTCGGAAAAAGTATGCATAGTTTGGTATTCGGTCCCGCAATGGTTGCTCCAATGCCTTCCGGTGTTTTCGAGCCGTCACTGCATCACTGGATAGTGCTGCCCCTAAGTAGTAAGTCTAGCGTGGAATCACTCCAATTCGCCTTACTGCCGAGAATAAAACTAAACTTCTCTGTAAAGTTTACCCTCTCTGTAAAGTCCAGTGGTGTGTCTTCCTCTAAGACCATCACTTGTTAAGACGACATTATCTTCCTTTTGCCAAAACCGTCTGCTGACATGAGCAGCATGGTATGTGCCTGTTTAATCACTAGATGGAACGATTTGAGCTCCAGTATAATTTTAAGCGCTCCTGATGCCTAGTAATTTGACCTTTTTAGACAACTCCCTGCCACCAAGTATTAAGGGCATCAAACCCGGAAAAGATCTTCGCTTTATAAACGAGACGACAGTTGTTATTTATAGTCACCATAGTCATATGTGATGAGAATATACACAATCCGATGTAGAAGACATGTTCTACAAACCTGTACTAGATTTTGGATATTATGCTAGAAAGTAATAGGTTTCACGTTTGAGAAACTGACATTGAGTAGTTCTACACTTCAAGAAAACAAAAACAAATTTCGAACCATTGAAGATGTCATTTCCTCAGCAAAATTCCAGAACTTCACTGTTCATATTAAAACACTTTTTCCAAAAACAAAACGACTTATATATAAAACTGATTCAAGAGTTGGAAACAGCTCCAGTACAAGGGTTTTCCAATAAGAGTGATATGATTTATCAAATAACATCATAAGAAATGGTCTAATAGTTTGTTTAGTCACAACTTCTTTGAGGCCATTTGTCACAATTTCTTGAAATAATCGAATCTTCAAACTCTTCTCGCAATAGTTCGTTTGCTGCAAGTGCTATGTGGCACGTAGCTCCGTCTTGTTGGAACCAGATATTGCCAAGATCAATTTCTTCCAATTGCGCCCATAAAAAATTGGTTATCATCGATCTATACCGTTCTTGAATTCTTCATTTCGAAGAAAGTACAGGCCGATGATTCCACCAGACCAAAAACTCCAAACTGTCAATTTAGGTGGATGTAATGGTTGTTCTTGAATTATTTGTGAACTTTCTTTGCATCAGAATCAACGGTTTTGTTTATTTACCGCATTACTCTGATGGGAGTCATCATCGGAGAAGATGATTTCCTTAAAAAAATCGTTTTCAAACTGTTCCAAGACAGAATCAGTGAATTCACGACTTTTACGAAAGTCCAATATCTTCAGTTTTTGAATGAGAGTAATTCTATACGGATGCAAGCCTAAATCCTTTCTCTGTGGTTTGAGACAGTCCCATTATTAAAAATGTCCGTAACGAAACTGAGAAATCTTTTTATCCCTATTGGAAAAACCGATAAACAGATATGAAAGAGTCACATCAATTAAAAAAAAACATTAGAAAAAGTTACCTTTATTTTTTAAAATACTATATCGGCACACAATGCCATTTAGAGTCAAAAAAATATTTTTTATTTTTACTCCATATACTACATAAATTCATATACTCCATATCTGAAAAGCCACCGGTCAACTTGAAATCATCAAATGTCTACGTTCCGGCGGTCACTTCCCGCAAAAAATTGCTTGTTACAATTTGTTTCAGCCAACAGATCTCAACCGATTAGATAACCGAAGTAAAATCCAACACTTTATGATCATTTCATTAAACAAAAAACGACTTAAACCACTCAACGAAAAACGAAAACTCTTGCAAAATTTCTTTTTTATTAAATAATAACTCACTTACTCTATAAAACGAGTGAAATCAGCTTTTGTGGCAATTACAATACGTTAGAAAATTTATGCATTCCAGTGCGTGTTTCGCACATTCAACCCTATCGCACTCGTCGTCGTCGCCAGGCAACAACATAAACTTCAACTTTATCGCCGAGTGATTAAACGTTTCGGAATTATGACGACATCGGCCGACATCAACGTCACTCGCGTGCGCAGCAAATGCCAACTGATAAACGTAATGCGCCAAGTGGAAAATCGCGAGGCATGCAAAATTCCGCATTTTATTCAAAAAGCAAAAAAACCATTGCAACAATGACTACATGCCCGCCAGTCAAAATGTCTATAAAGCGCGCCAACAAATTGTTTGATTGAACGATATGAAATGCATTAAAAGCGAAATTTAAAAAATGCAAAAAAGAAATTTGAAAATCTTCAAATAAGTGGAAATGCTGCGCTTTAAAAATATGCGGTTTTTAATTTCTTTTTCAATATTTCCCATGTGTGTTTACATTCGTATGCGCTGCTGGTGATTACTAATGGAAGTATGTAGATATACATACATATGTAAATATGTATGCATGAAAAAATTTTATTTTCGAATAAATATCGAATCAAATAATAAAACAAATTGTGCAATTAAAAGACGCTGATTTCAAAGGCCATTAGCAGCTTTTTGTCTATTAAAAAAATTCGAAACTTTTTTATTTCATTTCACATATATGATTTTTTGTTATTATTTTGTGCTTGGCTGGTATATACAGTGCGTTAGTACTGACGAAAATCTGAAAAATGAGTAATTAAGTAAAAATATGAAATTGTTAGAGATAAAAAAAGTTAAACAAGCAAACAAAAATAAAAAAAATAGTAAGAATCTGTTCATAATTTTAAAATTTTTAATTTATTCTTCAAAGTCCATGTCGTTCTCCTCAAAGTAATCCCTCTTGGCCCCATTACACTTTTGCCAACGTTTTTTTCAAGCCTCGAAACAGTTAGATTAAAATCAATTTATGTAGTAACCTGCAATGCGCATAGCGATTCTTGTTTAATTGACGCAGAACGGTTTTCCGAAGCGATCGTTTCAGTTTGTCGAATAGCCAGAAGTCACGTGGAGCTAAATCAAGCGAATACAGTGGTTGCGACACGAAGTTGGTTGAAAATTTGGCGGGCCTCTGTTTACGAATAGATTCCTGCAAACTATGCAAAACATTCAATAGTATAAATAGTATTGACAGCATGACTGATCGAAAGGAATTTGGAGGGCACTACATCTCAAATTAATTTATAACCTGCTTTGACTTGTTTTTTCGGCTTCAGCTCACTTTTCCCACCAAATTTGGCAGATTGATCGTCTGTTTCAAGGTCGTAAGCATGGATCCAAAACTTATCGCCAGTTTCATGACATCTTAATAGTCGGAGAGTATTGTTTCACACAGGTTAAGGCGAAGCAATCGTTCTTCTACTTTTCCTGGGCAGAAATGGTTTTCAGTGATCCTTCCGGTATTCCAACGATGCCAGTAAGATTTCTGTCTATTTATCGTCGATTCTCAAGCAACAATTCTTTCATTTTATTGATGTTTTGATCATCATTTGATGTTGATGGCCGTTCTAGACCTGGCTCATCATCAACGTGATCTCGACACCCGAAATTTGTACTAATTAAAAACACTTCCTCCCGACAAAAAAATATCACTAATTGTCTTTTCCAATCTTTCCAGACTAAAGAAAAAAAATGAGCTCGTCAAAATACTTCCAATTTTTCGAATCTTCACTCAATCTGTAATTCATACTCGTAGTAATAATAATCTTACTATACTCGTAGAAACGATAATATTTTCTAAAAACAACAAAGTTATAGAAGAAGAGATTTGTGTAACATTATTCAAATATTAAAACACTTTTTGCCCAAATAAATTTCTTGTACAATTCAGATATGTTCAAAGTATCTCAAAATCCAGCCAATCAGGGTTGCATTCTCGAACTTAAAAAAAAACATATATTTCATAAGTCAGTATACAGATTTATATCATCTATAGGCACGAAATAGTCACTGAATCAATAATAATTTAATCCATTTACAACCACTAGTGGTCATAGAACCCAAAATCCTTTCCCTATATGGTCCATACCGCAAACTATCTAATAAATTTTCAATAACGAACTTCTTTATTCAATTTTGTCCCAAGCTTGAAAGAAAGATAGCAATTGAAAGCAATCCACCAACTAACCACGAAGTAAAATAGTCAATATTCTTTCATACGACTTGTTAAAATATTTATAAAATATTATATAGTATACAAGCGGGGCAAGCTCAATATTAAAGTTGGAAAGTTTTAAAATCCTGTTCCTTCAAAACATTTTTGTATTAAAATAACAAAGCTTGGGTCCCGCAGTCCTCAGTTATATATTACGAACTAATCTTCCACAAGCTGAAAAATTTTTAGGTTATGTGTAATATCAAAACATATATAATCAGCAGTAATTATGCTTAAAGCATTAGATAGGTTAAATTAAGTTAAGAGGTTAATCATAACCCTCCTAAAGCATTAAATAGGTTAAATTAGGTTAAGAGATCAATCATAACAGGGATCTCACTTGGATAGCTTAGAACGTCGGTCCGATTTCGTAACAAAAACTCTTCTATATTAAATCATAAGACCCTTACAAATCGGCAAAGCGCTTTGATACTATCACTGTCAATTTGTTGAGACGGCTAATGTCAGTTTCGGCGATGTCTTTTGTTTCGCCGAAGATAATACCGATATGTTTCAACCTTAGTCTTGCAAAGACTGGACAGTAGAGAAGAAGGTGCCGGTATGTTTCCATCTCACCCTCCTCCGTACAACTTAGACAACTAGTGTCGCACAAAATTTTAAACTTTACCGCATATATACCCTTTGAATAGTGTTCAATAAGAACCCCTAGTGGAAAAATAGAAATTTTAAAGGCCTCTTTTAGAAAAGTAAAATAATGATGATATGGAAATTGCGCCGGATAAGTCTACGTCAGAATTCAATGGATTTGCTTTTGACCATTGAGAGAAAATGTTGCGCTACAAGGATACATTTTGCATTGCTCGATATAAAGAGCTATTCACAGATATTACCCAATACTAGGTAACACCATTCATGAATAGGTTTTATTTCGTGAATCATTTCGAAGAGTAACTGTACTATCGTCGGCAAAGATCAGCGAATTTTATTTCAATTGTTGGACAGGCTGTTTTGCGCAGAAATAAAAAAAAAAAGTTTCATATTTTCTTATTCATAAATATTGGTTTCGAAAATGTAAGGCAAGTTGCTCCTGTCAAAGCAAGCAATATTTTCTAATCAGCCCTTCAGTTTTTGAGATATCGATCTGAAATTTTGCACAAGTCCTTATCTCCCTAAGAAGCTAATGCTCTGTTAGAACCACCGATATTGGACCACCTTAGCTTATAGCTGCCATACAAACTGAGCGATCAAAATCATGTCCTTGTATGGAAAACTTTTTTATACGACGGGATATCTCTACGAAATTTGGCACGAATTATTGCCTAAGTCAAAGTTATAATCTCGCAAAAAATTTTATACATCGGAATACTATAGTATATAGTTGTCATACTATATAACCGATCAAGATTAAGTTCTTGTATGAAATCTTTCATATTTGTAAAGGGTATAGCCGAAGTTAATTTTTTTTTGTTTTTAAAAATAAAAAAAATGTTTTTACAAAATTTGCTCCACTGTGCAACACGCCATTAAATTTGCAAAAATGTGGCTAATGTCGCCGCAAGCGTTGCACTTATCCACTTAAGCCGCCACAAAACTGGCTCGCAGTGCGAAAAATGTACAAATTTGTACTACAACAAAAACAAATATAGACAAAGTCACAATAAGCAATGTTGCCACGATTTTAATTTGAAATCGAAAAGATGTGTATTTCACTGAATATGTATATATATACATACATGTGTATATACATATGTTTATAGTTATGTATGTATGTATGTATATGATTGCTGTCAGTAATTTCTTTTTTGCATTTGCAGACTTTTCAACAAATCACTTGTTGTTGCCTGTTTTAGTTTTCGGTTTATGTATTTTTTCCATACTGACAAGCAGCATTCATTTAGCCAGAGCCAGCGCACTACTGTCTGTCACTCCTTGTTCCCAGCTATGCGCCGTTATGCAGCCGTCTGCTCAACACTGCGTATTTGTCGGCTTGAATTTGTGCAATTTGCACTTTTTGGACATTCGCAAGAAAACGTTTAATTCGTTCAGCAATTTGGCGATATACACACTTACACACACGCCTGTCAACGTGGCATGCGGCATGTGGCAACCATTTCGATTGAAAAAAAAGTTTAGTATTACCATTACTGCGCGTATTATTAATATTTGTTTATGTTAACAAGCGTGTAAATAGTCATTGAAAGTAACGGTCACGTTTGCGCCGCGCATTGCAAGTTCAAGTGTTTGCTTTCTCCGCGCATGCGCAGTCGCTACCGTGCAACAGGCCGCCACTAGGACATTTTGAAGCATTTTTTGCTGTTTTTACACTAGTATGTATGAGCTGTATGTAGATGTGCAGGTAAAATTTGTGTTGAGTGCATTTGATGGCAAATTGGTGCAAGTCTTCATGTTTTCTTCGACTTTTGCATATTTCTTTTAGTTTCAAATACTTTCCGGCAACACTCATAAATTTGCAATAAAACGCACAGCTCGCATA
The DNA here is from genome assembly GCA_027475135.1 of Bactrocera correcta. Classification (NCBI taxonomy): domain Eukaryota; kingdom Metazoa; phylum Arthropoda; class Insecta; order Diptera; family Tephritidae; genus Bactrocera; species Bactrocera correcta. The sequence continues at coordinate 19,620,005 of CM050327.1, read as the reverse complement.
ACTGCCAGCAATAATCGTAAACAACACGAATACAACAACAAACTGTATTACAACAACCAAATGTATTACAACAAAAAACTGAAATACAACAGCAAACTGTATTACAACAACACACTGCAATACAAAAACAAGCCATGTATGTTTTTCGAATGCGTAAATTGGCAATAAACATTTCAAAAACCGTAAAAAGTTGGTCTGCATTGGCGGCATTAATGATTTTCGCCGCATGCAACCGCTAATTGATCAGTGGAGGCGCCACACTAAGCTCACATATATAATATATACGTTTTTGTATATATGTAAAGACACATGTGAACATATTGTGTAATTAAAACTGGGAATTTTGATTGATTTTGTTTTTACTTGCAGACTTCTTTTATTTTATCTCTGCAGAATATAATTTTTTTGGAGGAAATAGAATAAAGCTTTTAAAAAGTGTATACCGAAAATAATTTTGAGTCTCTATACCGAATCGAAAGATATGTTATTTCCATAAAAAGCGATTTCAGTACCAACAGGCAGTGTAGAATGGACTTATTAATCACATAGTAAGTTTCGAGACCAATCTAAAACCTCTGGCGGACTTTGGGTCCGGCACGCGCTTCCAGTGCAATTCCACATTCAACTGACAAGTGTCAATTCTTACCGCATTCGGGATTTAACCACAACTACCACGAAACTCTCCAATGTGCCAATCCGCATGATCAGGTTAGAGCGAACTCCAAGGGCTCCTACTCCCCGTGGTACCAGAATTAAGTCTTCGGTATGACCTCTTAGCCGAAACTACTACCAGTTGAGCTTCCTACTGCTCTGGACTGGTGACCAGGGGTTGGACCCCATAGGCACATTACACGCACACACCATTCACACAAGAAGTTAACCCTAACCCACTACGATACTCTTCAAGGTGCCAATCCGCATGATCAGGTTAGAATGAACTCCAAGGGCTACTGCTCCTCAAGTATACCAGAACTAAGTCTCCGTTAGGACCTCTTATCCGAAACTACTACCAGTTGAGCTTCCTACTGCTCTGGACTGGTGACCAGGGGTTGGACCCCAATGCCGCTATACATACACATACCTTTCACACAAGAAGCTAACCCTAATTCCCTGTTAAACGCCTTCGCCGCCTAAACAATGCACGGGCAAATGACCCTAACTGTTCGGCATTCCGACTAGTGGAGATCACACCTGTAACATCTAAATTTCACACTAATCTCCATACCACCCAGATCTCTAATGTTCAAGTATATCGCGAAATCATCATTAAAATTCATGGATATGGAATTGAACATCTCCAAAACATCGATTTATCGCATTTTGATAGAACATTTGGGCTTACAAGAGGTGTATGCTCGGTTTGTTCCAGACAAATGGACTGACGACCAAAAATTGCTCAGATCGACGGACGCTTTTGACCGATTATTTGACCAAAAATCACATTTTAACCATTAACCACTCCCCGTATTCGCCTGATATGGCACCGTGCGACTTTTTTCCTTTTCCAGAAATTGCATTTGCCCATAAAAGGAAAGCGTTATGCAAACGTAAAGGCCATTCAAAAGGCTTGCTTTGGCGTACTGGTGACCATACCGAACACACGTTCGACATGCTTTTGGACCATGCAGAAAGCTGTATTGAAGTAGAGGCGACTATTTTGAATAAAATAAATTGATTTTGCTGAAAAAACCATTTTCTGATTTTTTTTAAGTCCTGTTTACCTTGTACATCTTCCTCTTTAATGGCGTAGACACCGCTTATGCAGGTATAGCCGAGTAAAAACAGCGCGTCAGTCATTTCTGCTTTTCGCAATTTGGCGTCAATTCGAGATACAAAGTATAGCCTTCTCCAACTGATCTTTCCAACGGAAATTTTTCTCTTCCTCTACTTTCCGCGGAAGGTACTGCGTCGAATACCCTCAGAACTTGAGTGTTTTCATTCATTCGGACGACATGACCTAGCCAGCCTAATGCCTAAGGAATAATCAGTTGGTTGGCGGTGGGCTTTAATCTTTCACACAGTGCGCTCGATAAAACCTTATATGTATATAAAGTTTAGGAGGCTTATCCCACGGTAGTTGGCGCAGATTGTGGGGTCTTCGTTTTTGTGGATTCTAATCGTCAGGCATGCTTTCTACCGACCATATTCTAGAAGGAAGCTTATGCATGCTCCTTTACAGTTCTTCGCCGCCGTGTTTAAATAGCTCGACTGGCAATCCATCGGCCTCCGCCGCTTTGTTGTCCTTCAGATGCGTAATCGCTATTCCAACTTCTTCATTGTTGGGCAATAAAACGTTCACACCATCGTAAACGATTGGACAATCGGGTTCAGCATCTCCTGGCGTTATGCTTTCACTGCCATTCAACAGGCTGGAGAAGTGTTCCCTTTATAATTTCAGTATACTCTAGGCATTAGTGGCTAGATACCTCTGGGGCTTCTCTTGTATACTTCGGTCCTGAAACCTTCTGTTAGTCATCTCTTCTTTTCGTAGAATTTTAATTACTTACAGGTATTTATTATTTCGAAATATTTTACTGGTAAAAATATTTTACATATTAAACCCATTTACATATACATACTTCAATCTTCATTTTATTGGTTTAAATATTTATAAATGTTGTTGAGTTGTGTTTTGTATAATGGCCACAAGCCTTTAAGTTACCGAAACCAATTTAATTCGTTACTTTAACTTTAGTACAGAGAACTCGCACAGTTCAAAGGATTGCGTAACTAACTTCCAGTTATTTAATCTATTATGCCCGCACCACTCAAAGAAAATTCCAAACAAGTATTTCAAATTTTCAGCAACTATTTAAAGCGATCCATCAAGTGCGATATGCTGCAGTGCATACCAGCAAGCAGCCGCCACCAACCAACAATCAACAGCCGCAACACCAAGTTATTCGCACCGCCCAACCCAAAATAAGGCAGCCCAACCCAGCAATGCTGTGAACAGCCGATTATGTGCGATGGTTCATACACAGCTGTATATGTGTGTGTATATAAGAGCACATAGCAAAGCCGTAAGACCAAAGAGTTGGCTACCAAAAGGCGCGTAATTATAAATTTTACCGGAAACCGATGCGCTTTGTACATTAGTTTAAACGCGCTTTGGCCTCTGCAACTGTAACGGGCCGCCAGTAGTTGGTATGAGCTGGCGAGCGACCAGCTGGCAATGCCCGGTAGCGCCAAGCAATCAACAGCAACATCATCAGCTCAGCGCTGAATTGGCTCAGCGCGGCTGACAACTTAACAAATTGGCATAATCACAGTGACAAATTGTCAACGGGCGCGTAAAATTACATACACACTCACACATCTACTAAAAAGAAATGCTTAAAGTACTACAGTTATTCACGAACAGCAACGAATTCGGTTGCCAAGCCGCCACGACCGGTAGCCGTAATGCTTATCATTGAGCTGGCGTTGCTCCTGTCGACTCTTTTACGCCTATTATCGCCACTTGTTGTTTTTGCAACTTTAAATATATTACGCATGCGTGTACTTTTCTGTGTATCCGGTTCGCCGGTTTATGCGTGCTTTCAACACCCCCCGCGGTAACCAGCGAGAAATTTGCGTAATTAGAAAATAGGCAGTGTCCAGCCGAAACGGCGCGGTCGAAGCCGCTCGGCGTCGCTAACTAGACAGTTTATTAATGTAAAATTATCAATTATTGCTTGGCGAAAAACCCAAGTGGCGGCAAATGGAATTTTCATTACGGCTAATAACTCAAAGTGGTAAATTGATGAAGTGCTGCCGCATTGTCAGCAGGCGGTTAAATAAATACGCGAACACATCGATAAATTACAACTGTAATTGCTGGCAAACCGGCCAATGAGTTAATCCTGCGGTTTTACTTTAAAATAATTTTATGCGCGCTCAAAAAAATGCTGCAGTATATACATTGTACATATGTATGTATGTGTGGGCAAAAAATAGTAAGACTTTTTTAATTTAAATTTCGAGTGAAAAATTTTTCTGGCCCCACCACGTCTAAGACGACCATCAACACACACTGATGATCAACACTTCAATAAAATAAAGGAATAAAGACTTAAGAATCGCCGATTAACAGTCACAGATCTTACTGGCTTACTTAGAATTATGAACAAAGTCTTACTATTTTTTGCTCAATAGCATGTTTATATTAAGAGTCTGATAACCTAATGAACCTGACTTAGGTATGACAGGTATTTAATTCGCTCACTGACTGAGAGCATAAAGCACGGCTTTCGCAGTAAAAAAAATCGTTTTACTCAAGACTTCCGAGAAATCGTATCAAATAGTAAGTGGTTTAAATTTCATTCATAGAAATAAGATCCAAATATACATATGTATATAAACAACAGATTCATTTCAAAGCTAGCCTACATTGTTCACTGAATTCATTGAACAAATTTTCTGAAAACATAATCCAACTATTCAGGTAGAGAACTTCATTCATTCATCCGTTGAGTCCAATTTTCGATGACTCATTCGAGCATTTCGACTGGTAACTGGCGAATGACACGCGTGATGCTTTGCTCCAAGGCCTTAATCAAAGCGGGATTGCCCGCATAGACTTTAGACTTTACATGACCTCACAAGAAAAAGTCTAACGGTGTGATATCACGTGATCTTGATGGCCGATCGATCGAGCCAAAACGTGATATTATCTGCTCTCGGAAGTGTTCTCTCAATAAATTCATTGATTGATGCGATGTGTGAGAAGTGGCGCCATATTGATGAAACCAAATGTCTAAGAGATCACGACCTTCAATTTCAGGTATCAAATAGTCGGTTACCATGGCGCGATAACAGTCGCCATTGACGGTTACGTTCTCACTGACAACATTTTGGAATAAATATAGACCGTTTATTCTACCACTCCTGGAATGGCCGGAATTTCTAGATGAAATGACAGCTCTTGAATCCTGAATGCGGTAATTTTGTCTGTTTACATACCCATTGGGTCAGAAACGGGCTTGATCGCTGAACAACATTTGGCGCAAGGACGTCGGATCTCCTTGGAACTTTTCAAGAGCCCATAGAGCGAAACGATTTGGCTCGAGGAGGTCGAGCGGCTTCAGTTTTTGTACAAGCTGTATTTTGCCAGCTTTCAATTTAAGATCTCGACGTCGAATGAGCAAAGTCGTTCCACGCGTCAGACCGATTTGTTGCGAACGGCACCGAAGTGACACTCTCCAATCTTCGTGTAGTCTTCGTTCTCTCTATTCTTTATTAAATTGTAGTCTCCAACACTTTCAAGTGCTCGACTTTCATCTTTTCACCGCTTTCAGATCTAAGCGTCTCAGTTACATAAATACGTGTATCTACAGTCATCTCTAGCTTGAAAGTGAGCGCGCATAACCCACACAATTTGACACAGTTCCAGCATTTGTCTCCGCCATTGGCCTGACAAGTCAACAACAACATTTCAATCGCGCAAACAAAAGTAGAAAATCCGAATTCTTACCTTTAATTTCCATAATAAAGCAATTGGGAGCAAGCGTTCGAAGCAGCAAATAGCTCATAGTGCACAGTTATAAGAGCAACTAAGCAGCTGACAAAGCTTGTCTCAACGCTAATACTACCTCAGTTGATGTGTAGGTGTTCAGGGTGCTGATGCACTGCACGGCCCGAAAAGTTCCTCAAAAGTAGTTGAGGTTGTATTCAACGCAACTGTGGAACGGGCGAAATTAAATTAACTCAGCTTTGCTCGTACACGAGCAATTTACCTTTCTACTAGGCAATTTTACAATTAATAGATATACATATATGTATTGTTTCTATTGTGTATTGTGCCTTTGCCAGCTTAGACTTTATGAAGCCGGTTTTTGGCTGCAGACACAGACAAGTCTGCTAGCAGAAAGAAATTGATGGGGAAACCGTTTAAGACATAATTTTCCGCTGCATAACTACCGTCTAGTTTATATATAAATTGAAATGTATTAAAGCAGTGGAAAAACTAAATCTAATGCTGTATTTGCGACCGAGCTGTTGCACAGTGTATCGGTTGAGCACGAGTGATGGCAAAAAATTATAAACTCTGACACAACTTCAGTGAAATCCACTGAGATTCTAAATGTATGATAGTGATAATATAAAATGAGATATATGTATATGCAATATTACTTCTTCTTCTTTACTGGCGTAGACACCGCTTACGCGATTATAGCCGAGTCAACAACAGCGCGCCAGTCGTTTCTTCTCTTCGCTACGTGGCGACAATTGGATATTCCAAGCGAAGCCAGGTCCTTCTCCACTTGGTCCTTCCAACGGAGTGGAGGTCTTCCTCTTCCTCTGCTTCCCCCGGCGGGTACTGCGTCGAATACTTTCAGAGCTGGAGTGTTTTCGTCCATCCGGACAACATGACCTAGCCATGCAATATTACAGAGCATTATATATGTGCTTATCATTCCAATTTCGGTGATCACACCATTGCCAAATTATTTATTCGTGTTTCGCCTAACAATCCTTCTACAATTTACAATGATTAATGATTCCTTCAAACTTACTCAGAAGCTTAATAGGACTACTTCAGAGAGCTTGTCTTAAAACTGTAGACTTTTTAATAGAATTAATTTGTAAATCCTCACTTACTCTGACTTCATATAGGAGCACTTGGATCATGGAGCGGCTAAACCGAACTCTGGTAGCTTCTTCTCTAGCCATATACCGGCGAGGGAGTTGTGGGTGGGAAGAAACCATTGGAGGAGAGGGGCAGTAAGCTTCTTCACGGATGGGTCATTGCTTGGTTGGCAGGTTGATGGAGGGGCATACTATCAGGAACTCTCTATCAACTACAGTTTTCAACAGAGCAGTGGAACTAGCCTTGAGCTCATTAACAGTGCATTCAGGGCTGGTCAAAGACTGCCTAACGTCGCTACCAATAGGATCGAGCGTATTTGTGATAAGACTGGTACGGGTGCCAGGCCACAGCGGAATCATAGAAAACTGTAAAGCTGATGAGCTAGTAAAAACAGGCACCCGAAATGTGCGAGATCTAGTGATCTCTTTGTCCTCAGTAAGACTAGCCTCTCTCTATCTAGAAAAGATCTCGGTTGTCATCGACCATTTTACGAAATTTCCTCAAATGGATTTAAATGTTGAAGAAATATAAGAAGCTAACTGGGCCGTATAACGAAAGAAAACCAAATACCGTTCCCCCGGCGGTCGGATCTAAGAGACCGGAACGAACCCGGAGTTTTATCCGGCTAAGGACTTTCAATCTGGCACCATGCCTTGAAATTACTTAAGGATATTTTTCTACTTCCTTACAAATATTCAAAAAATATGATTAGACGAAATGATAACGCGTTCTAATCTTAATTTATATGGATATTTCAAAGAATAGTTCAAATATATGACGATTGTCGGAAATTCCGACCAGATTGGTGATTTTCAATTTCTCTTATTCTATTCTATTATTATGGTCTTATATTTTGATTTGATACACGAATAAATGTTAGATGACTCGTATTTTGTAGATTCGTAGTTTTGTGATTAAACAGCTCTGAAATTTTATGCTCCGTAACCGATTTAGTCTAATAATATCAGCAAGAGTAACAGTAGAGATGGAAGCTTTTGTCGAAGGAGGGTGAAGAAAACGATCTGTTATGCTATGTTAGCATAAAAGCTTGCTTTTAAACAAAAAAAAACAGTGGATTGTTCTTCTGATGTTTATTTTTATTATTTAAAAATATTTTTTTTTTTTTCGGACAAATTTAAGTAATACTTTGTCCATAATTTTAAAATTCTGAAATTATTCTTATTCCAACAGATGGGTTTTCACCCAAATTTTAATTTAAAAAGTCTTACTACTTTTTGGCCAGAGTCCAATTCCATATCCTTTCATTAAGATTAGGCCAGGTTAGGTTGTTGTGTTCAACTAAAATCGTTGGATCTCACTTATACAGATATTTGTGCTTTGTGTTAGCCGAAAATTCTCTAAGCTGCATCACTTCATAGATCGACGAAGCATTTTGAGACTACCACAAATTTATTAAGTCGGTTAATATTAATCCCAACCACTTCGGAAACTGAATCTGATAACTCCGCCTAACCTTCCTGAATCATCGAAGTCAAATATTTACATTTTCGAAGGTTAACTTTTTATTAATAATTATTCAATCTCTTGAAAAAAAGCTGTTCGGAAGACCTCTTGCGGTTCAAGGATCTCGCAGTCGCACAAGTTCTGGTTGTTGGTCAGCGCTCACTAGAGGTTCATAGCACTATCGCCTGATCGCAAGAGGACAACTCGCTTTCAACCAGATGAAATTGCGGTAAAGGGGCCTCCTCTCATTACTCATATGGAAAAAGTTTTTTATATGATTCGATAAAAATAATAGCCTTTACATGTTGTTTCCCTTTTCGCACATAAATTTTAGCCTTGTTTATGGCAGAGTTATCAGACGTCAAATGCCTATTCTTGTTTTTCTTATGTCAAATTATTTTAAAACGACTTTCAAGTGTGTTTGCAAAGCTAATTGCGGGCAGATAGTTTGGAAAATTATTCATATTCGACATAAAAATGTAAAATTTTTGAACAACAAACACAGGCACTAAAACAAAGCAGTTCTATCCTCTATTGAGGACTTAATGTTAGCCCACTTATAATACACATTATACCCACAAATTCTCTTATTTTCATCATTTAAGGCAGTGATTAACGAAAAATTCACACAAAGCAACTCCCACACACTCATTTACGAGCCCACAAGTACACCTGTGTTTGTGTGTTGTAATTTTGCATAATTTCATGCGCGCTCATTAACGGCTTGCGAATTTTTGCAAATTGCATTTTAACGAAAATTGATAAGTAAACGAAGAAAAAGAAGAAGAATTCATGCGCATAACTCGAAGAAGGCCAAGAAAACGAAACCTTGGTTGCTGGCATTGCAAAGGTCAATGTAATTGAATTGTTGTTGTTGTTGTGTTTTTGTAGCAACTCTGTAATGCATTTGAAGCAAAGTGATAGCAACAACTGAATAATTAAAGGGTGCTGAAAAGCAGCGAGTGCACGGCAGAGTGGTTGGTTGCGATGTAACGCCAATGGTTTGTTGTTGTTGTTGTTACTGGCTTTTATTTCTGTTTCACCTTTTGCGAAAGTTGAACTCTCTCGACGGCAGTCAGGCATTCGTAATGACACGCATTCGATTTCAACCGCAAGCTGCAATCAAAACCTAGGCATGCAACAACAACAACAATTATAATATACAACAACAATGATAATATATAATAACAACAACTATATACTACAGCAACTACAGTGATTATATTAACAGCCACATTTATATTATTAACTATACAACAACAACAGCAACAACAATACTGATCGTATATACAATATCAACAGCAAAATTAATATTAACAATGATGATAATAACAACAATAGCAATGATCATATTAAAAACAACAACAACAACAACAACAACATTGGAAACAACAACAAAAACCAAAAACATGAATTAAATACAACAAAAACATTTATAACTACAAAGATATTGTATCTTTTTTACAACAACATTTATTATATACAACAAACACATTGGTAATATTAACTACAACACATATACAATTTACAACAACAATAATTTTAACAACAACGCTGTTAATAGCTTTGAGCGGGTGGCAGTGGCACTTGCTTGGGTGCCAAGGCGCTTGGCTCGAGTATTGTTTCAATTTAGAAAGCGATCGCAGGCGTTAGACGCTTACACAGGCATCAACATTATAGCTTGAAAATGAACAGCGTAATCATTAGATGACAATATGACGCGGACACACACACACATTCACTCACACGCAAAAGGTGTCTCAAGAAGCCATGAAAGAGATGTTAATGACTTTGCTTGAGGGAGAGTACGAGTAAAAGAAGAAAAAAAACGAGGAGAAGTTGGCGATGAAGGTGGCTGAATGAAAATGCATTGATTATACATAGACACATTCAAACAAACACATATACATACATAAATAATTACATAAACGCAAACATATATGTATGTATGTATGTGTATAAGTTGCTTGGGAATATAACCATCTTGGCCAAGTGCTTCTGTATCAATCTCCAGCGTGTTGTGGCATCAAAATACTGCTTCTTCTTCTTTTTCACTCTTTTTATATTTCCACCTCAGCTGGTGACTGCAAATGATCGAGCGGAAATTGCCGGTGTTTGTGTTGCATGCCACCGCGATTGCAACCCAATAGTGTCAATAGCACGAAGTATTACATGGCAACATCCAATATGTAATACGCACGCTACAACAACAATAACGAAAATGTGTTCCGTTACATTTTACGATTTTTTTTTTTGTTACGGCTGGCTTTGTGGCTTGAAGGTGTTGCTGCCTTCATTGGAAGAATACAAAGCCAATAAAGGCAATATATTGTAGATCATGGGAAAGCGATAGGTTGGCAATAAAACACGCTTCAAATGAGACGGGAAATAAGCAGATTATGCAAATCATTGGAAAATGTCAGACATGTAAGCTTAATGCATCGATACATTTTGGGAGCATAGTAGTTGAACAAGAGATTCATGCATTGAAAATAGGGCCACTGTGGACCTAATAATTTTGTGTTAGCATATTTTATAATTATTTATAGCTCAACATGTGATTTTATTGTCAGCATCCAATATTTTATGGTTGTATTTTCAGGCTATGTCATAAAATTAACTGGCATTGATTGAAAGCGAAGTGAAGTTAGTGCGCGTGTTTCACATTTTAAAATCTCAGTGTAATTTTTGTATTGGTTTGTATATTTTCTGAAAGTAGTTATGTGAAAAATAATCAAGCAGAATAAGTTTTTTAGATATAATTTTTAAAATCACAAGTTAGGCACATAAAAACCTTAAAATCTCTTATTAGACATTACTTTGAATGGTGGACCATTCATGTAGTTCTTCCTCAAAAACATATATTAATATTTGATGTTTTTAAAGTCATGCATTAAGTTTTTCATAATAATTTCATAAGAAGTTGTCAACGCAACTTTTTTTCGAAATTCTCTTAATTTATATCATTCTACCGCCATAACTCGATAAAGTCTGCCATAAGGCCAGCAGATATCCAAACATTGTCCATGCGTTGGAATTTCGCAGTAAATATATAAAGAAGAGTAAGGGAACCGGTAACTGGAGTGAAAAGCTTTATCCTTCATTAAAGGAATATACTAGTCCAGAGGCTCGAATTTTGATTGATTTTTGGCTTGAAGCATTTTTATTATCATTTCTTTATTTATATTTAAAAAGCAACACAATATTAGTTACTTTTTTTTATTGCGTCCTTGAGACAGAGCGGAGAAAAAGGTAGTGTCCTCGTCAACATGATTTCCACCCTTGTGATGGATTCCTGATTAGTACGAATGTCGTCATATAAAGGAGCGGCAAAACCCAAAAAAAAAATTACAAAAAGGCGGCAACTCAAAAATAAAAGTCGATTTTTTCGCTAATTTTTTAACTTTGTTGAATTTTTAGAAATATTTCAAATTCAAATTTTTAATTTTTTCGCTTCATTCGAACTTGGGATATCATGGCGGCCGCATCAAAAAAAGTAGTTTTGAAAAAACCTCGTTTTTGGTTTTGTCCACTGCTCAAACCATCCAATCCTTTCCGGTCCAACACTAACACGACTATAACTTTGGAAATAATTTGAATCCGTTTAGGGACATATTTTTGAATATCTAGACTATCGAACTATGAATTTTTCGATTTTTTCTAATTTCAGACTAAGTACTTGATATCACCAGGCCCTCAAAACTAAAATGACCACCCAATACATCAATGAAATGAAAAATGTTAAAGAATATCATGCTTGATCTCGCCTATGTAGTACCGGCATAAAAACTGTCACACTAATAGTTTTTTTGTAGGATGAAGGTGTGCAAGTCACTGCATTTCCAAGACCTGGTTCCCTGTGACCTTTTCTGACCCAAAACTGAAGAGGCCCACAAAAGAACGACGCTACGGTTGGGGAGATAAAAACTGCATAGAAATTTATTTTTTGATCTGATCAAACTTTAATCCCTTAAAGCAGCTGTTATATAATATAATCTTTACCGGAATATGTTATACATCATTGAATTAAGGGGAAAGCTATATAGTGCAATCGTTTTTTAGTAACTTACACATTGTATTTATTAGTGATGATTTGAATATGCTCAATTTCAAAATTCGAACTCGAATATTTCCCATTTCGAAGTTAAATATTTCGAATTTCGAAGCCAACCTTTAAAAAAATTTAATATAAAATAATTTCAATACACCCAATTTCGAAATTCGACGTCATAATTGGAAGCGTTGCAATATGTTAATTACGCCCCAATATCTGAAAAAAAAATTTTATGTAATGATGATTTCAATACGACTGATTTCGAATTTCGAAGTCAAATATTTCGAATTTCGAAGTTAAATATTTCGAAGTCAAATATTTCGAAAATTGAAAGGATATAATATGTTTAATTACGACCCAATCTCTCAAAAATTGTTTAATGTAAAGATGATATCAAGATGCCCAATTTCGAAATTCGAATTCAAATATTTACATTTCCTAGATTAACTTCGAAAAACAGAAAACTTATTTTTATTAGTTATGACTTAATCTATTGAAAACATTGCTTGAGTACATTTACCAGCGGAAGTTTGTACTGTATAATAAGGGGAAAGTCAAAATATGCTGACTATTTCTTTTCTAGATTACAGTTTCAAACATTTTTATAACATAATGATGGATTCGTTATCAAGAATAGGGATCAGTTTTCTAAGCTAACTACATAGTATTAGAAAGAAACAAAGGGAATTTCATACATACTATATATGATGTACCACATACATATTTGCCAAAAATACTGTGAGAACTAATGGAAAACTAATGTTGTTTTAGAATATATCATATAATATTATATAGTATATATATGTACATATGTATATAGTAGCTATATTTGCATATTATGCTATTAGGCGTGAGAAAATCGAATTTTAATAAGATTCAGTTTTTGAAAAAAATATTCTCATAAAATAAATAAAGTCAGCCCCAAAATTTTAACAAAAATCATAAAAAAAAATTAAAAAATGTGAGGGAATACTTTAATTTAAAGCACAAACTAAGTATTTTTGATTTGTACACTTAAAAATAGATTACCACAAAATACAATTAGTAATTTCCCCAAAAAAAACATGTCTAACTTAAACCCAATCTAAATTAATTTTCCTTACATATAACCCTCTCCTCACTGCATATATAATTAAAGAATATTACTCAGCGTCATAATAAAATCAACACAGCGCCAATTTGGCAGGGTGACTCAAAGGGAAATGTCAAATTCACTGTCAATGAACCCAAAATTTCGAAGAATTTATTATTTCCGCCAACTAAACACGACAATGCTACAACAACTTTTCTGAACTAAAGCAAATAAGCAGTAGACAAAAATCGGACATGCGACATAAGAACACAGCCAGCAAACAATCGCGTAAATTGAGACCAAAAAGCCAAGTTATTATAAGTCTAGAAACCCCACTCACTTTCAAGAATAGCCACTGAGTCAAGCGCGCACTTGCGACTCTTCTTCTCGCGGTACCTGCTCTGTAATGAAATGCTTATCAAATGCAAGTGTATCATACACTTTTAGTTACGCCTGTTCCTGACTTCACACTTGACAGAACAGCAACCACCAAACAACCTACCAACCAAACGACCAACAACAACAGCAACGCGCTGCGCTACAATTTTAACAACCGCCAGCATTCACGGCAGCACCACATGCTGTGTGTTTAATGTTATTCGAAGCAACAAGTTGTTGTTGTGACTAGCAAATATATACAAGGTAGACACCATAAAATCCGCTAGTATGCAGCTTTACGGCCACTGTAGCCACCTTTTTTGTTGCTGCTCTTCGTACGCATGCGCAACTCTGAGCCGTAACCGGCGAGGGTGTTCGCTGAAGAGGAACATTGCGCATAATTTTTTCGAGACTTTTTTCATTTATTTCTCATGAATTACAATTCCATTTATTTCCATTTTTAAACCATCACCCTCGTGTTGCTAATTCAGTTTTAGTGTTCGTTTAGTAGACTCTTCTTCTTCTCCTCATATATTTTGCTTTGTTTTTATCACACAATTTATTTCTTTATTTTCTGCAGTCTTCTTCTTTACTTTGTTTTTGTAGATTCATGGCAATTCCTTATACGAAATTAAATGGTCTAATGAATTTTCATGCTATCTTTCGTGCATTTGTTCGTTTTTTGATTGCCTTACTTAGTGTGAGTCAGACTTTCAACAAATGGATTTGTTGAAAATTTTATACAAACTCTTAAATTGTATATATGTATATGATACATATGAATAATGCAGAAAATATACTTATACTATATACATATGTACATACATTAAACAATGTTATTACTTATCTTTAGATCACTTTATAATAAAATGGTAATTTTGTGGAAAACTAAAACTATTTTAGCTGAACATAAAATCGAGTTTAGCTTTTGTCATGGGAACGAAGTTATATTCAACAAAACTCGAAAGCTCGAAAAATATTAAATTAACACAAATTTTTGAAAGGTAAAATATTTTTCAGAAATTTTTATTTGCTCTTTTTTTAATGGTATCCATTATCATGGATATATGTATTTAATAAAGGAACTCCTTTGAAAAAGACAATCAAACCCCTCGTCAGCTGTTAAACGCTCTGTTATTCATAGCTTAAAATGATGATTTGAATTGATAAACTCTACTTGGCTCTGAGGCCATTAAGCCCGGAGGCATAAGACGAGATATGATTCTGGCCGCTTCATGTAGGACCGTTCTAAAGTCACAGGCCACTCCAATGGCGTGAAATGTGGACACTGCCTATGCCTTATTGGCATTTGTTTTTTAGCGCAGTGCTGTACCCCATATAGGAGCCGCAGTGTCAGTGTTGCTGGCTGACTTTAGCTAAGAGAGTTCTCCTACTTTCACTAGGGCCACCAATGTTGGCAAATATTCTTAACAAGACCTTTGTTACTTGCGCTTGGAAATTCAGTCTCGTATCACTTCCGTGAGCCAATCGTTAGTTTTTGTTGTGGTCGCATTGTAGAAGTTTTGTATTTGGCAAAGTTCATTCGCAACGATCGTCACAGCAATGTCGTCCGCATAGCCAATTATTTAATCCTCTTTTGGCAGCGATAGAAGTAAAAACTCTTCGTATAGTAATGAACTCAATACGGAGCCTGCGGTACTCTTTTTGTTACCACGTAGCTTTTTGGACCTGCAGACAGATAGCTACTAATTATACTTAGCATATATCGCTGTGTGTTTCTTGCCTCCAGGACCCTAATGATATGTGGCCAGGATGCAGAATTAATGGGATTTTTTCACGCAAGTGTGCCAATTGCGCAATATTTTTTGTCGCCATGCATCCATCACCAATGTTTTAACCATCGTATCGATCAAACAAAGTGGTCAATACGCACTCATCTCGCCCGCCAGTGTTTAGTTTATGAGGAGCATCAGGCGCTGCTTCTTCCATACCTTCGGGAAAACGTCTTCCATTCACCTTCTCGCATAGTTCTTTGAAGCATAAGATCTTACTTCTTTTAATAGCCTTCTTGAACTCTTTTTAATGGTAAACTTCACTAGACTTCTTTTTTTTAAAGCATTCACGCAGTCTTATGGCTTCTGACGTACCTAAGCTTCTTTAGGAGAGACTTTTCGCTTTATGAAACTCGCTTCTTAGTGCGCTAATCTCTTAATTTCACTAGTATGTGTCACATCTCATCATCCTCGTATGCTCTGCATTCCACCGAACCCACCTTTCACATTTTCTGAAGATGGTCCTAGGTGTCCTCTAATTATCCATACAATGTCACTAAGCTAACTTTTTTTAAAAAGTAGTTGCTCTTTGGTCTGTCCTCCATCAACACTACCCCAAAGTAACTTTGTGGTTTGACCCGCTCCTGTCCGTGTTTCACCCTTTGATCCGTCAGTGTAAATGTAGATTTTACCGTTAGAAGTGTCAATCACAGAACTATTGGAGCAATCTTCTCTATCGGGGAATGAAAACTATGTGGGTCTGCTTGTCTTGATCGCATTGCCTGCTTCGCCTGAGTTCATTAACAAGATCGAATATGGTACAATGGCTAAAATTAAGAGTCGTATAACTTTTAAAAACCAAAATGTAAGATTTTAGGCCTTTAAAATAAATTTAGAAGTTTCGAAAGCTAATTTAACTCTACTACATACTTTACATACAACTCGCGATCCAAACAGTTATATCGCCGCAATAACTGTCCTCAGCCGGATAAAACCCGATAAATTCCAGTAACCTAGGTCTAGATGTGATGGGAATTGGAAGATATGGAATAATATTATGGCCACATACATATAAATAAATACCTGAGAGTATCATACGATTTCTTAAAATCATTAGTTTTGTTTTCAATAAAAAAGTATAAAGTTAGGAGGTTGCCGTATATATGAAAAATTTGTGAAGACAAGACAATTTGATATCAGAACTTCATATAAAACTAAAAATTAAGAGAACTGCAGTTGCAAATATTTTTGGAATAGTATTTTTTATAACATAGAATCTAATTTATAAAATCACTGTGTTTATTAGAAAGGTTGCCACATTTTTTTAAATTTTAATTTCAGTTAAGAAAAAAATTTTTATTGCCAATAGGAAACCGCTTAAATTTATAAGAAAAGTATTTGATGTACATATAAAGAAATATTTTTGAAAGGATTGGACTTGCCAAATTTAAAAATAAACTTACAGATTGCTCCGATTACTTCCAAATATTTTCGTGGAACCTACAAGTTCTGGAGTAACAAAACGGCCTATAAGTCTTGGAAAAAGCTTATTCGTAGCAGGAATACACTCAAAAGTAGCCTAGACTTCCTTGGAGTGTTCGCTATAAGAAAAAAATTTCGACTTCATGTGTCTTTCATGATAAAAAAAAAAATATGGAAATTAATTTCCATTATTACAAGCTATAATTTATTAAAATGTAGCTATAGTCGAAGGTCACTTCGCCACGCTAAAATATACTCCTCCTCAGAGATATAAACATAGAAGCAATATTCCCTCCACATATTCCCTTAACCTTCTAATTTGTTTGACCTTCAATAAAAATTCTTTTGTTTACAATAAAATTCTATGACTGAATCAAAATACTTCCATAATTTGTAACAAAAAGTTTTCGTCCATTTTGGACATAGCCAAATCTTACAAATATACTATAAACATTTCTGGAGTGCAGACATTCTATAGCAAAAGTATTAATAAACACGCGTAAAGCCTCTTTCCAAATAACTAAAAATGTATCGAATGTAAAATGCGAAGCAGTTCAAGGAAGCGATTAAATAAGCAATCTCGCAGATTTGTTTATAATCGCAGATGTTTTTTCTGCGCTTTTTACCTCCAGCCGAGTGCTTGTGCGAAATACATGTACGGCTGTGGATTGCTAAACGTAAATCCAAGAAAATGTTTTGTATTTTTTTATTTTATTTAATGTTTTTTTTGTGTAGATATGTGTTTATATGTACATATTGATGGCTGCGTAAGTGCTCTTCAACTTGAGCAAAACAAATCAAATGAATGCGAGCAATGAAATGCGCTTTGTTTATCCACAAAATTCTAGCACACGGAAAGTTCTATTTTCCAGCTTCAATATTTATTTATTTTTTGCTTGCGCTTTTATATGGCGAACAGCTTGTTATACGCTTGAAAGTGAGAAAATTGCAAACTGTTCATATGAGTTCACGCGCTGATTTATTACTAGGTCGGCAAACTATAGGCGATAGACTCGATAAAATTCCAGCACAGAAGATGGACAGCAAGGAATGGAAACACTTTATTGATTTTGCAATTGAATTTGAGGTATCAATTACAAGGCGAAAGATATGTAGTATGTATTTGTATGTAAACATAAAGGCATAAATTTTTAATTTCATTTTTCAGTCCTTTGTATTGTTATTTAAATTAATTTTATTTTTATTTAATTTGATTTAATTTGATTTAATTTTTAATTTATTTTAATTTTTTTATTTTATTTTCTTTTATTTCATTTTACTTCATTTCATTTTATTTTATTTTATTTTATTTTATTTTATTTTATTTTATTTTATTTTATTTTATTTTATTTTATTTTATTTTATTTTATTTTATTTTATTTTAATTTATTTTAATTTATTTTATTTTATTTTATTTTATTTTATTTTATTTTATTTTATTTTATTTTATTTTATTTTATTTTATTTTATTTTATTTTATTTTATTTTATTTTATTTTATTTTATTTTATTTCAATTTTATTTTAATTTAATTTATTTTATTTTATATTATTTTATTTTATTTTATTTTATTTTATTTTATTTTATTTTATTTTAATTTATTTTATTTTATTTTATTTTATTTTATTTTATTTTATTTTATTTTATTTTATTTTACTTTATTTTATTTTATTTAATTTAACTTAATTTTTATTTTATTCATATATATTTTTTTTTATTTCATTTTATTTGTTTTTATATAATTTTTTAATTCTATTTTTAATTTTTTAATTTATTTATTTTTCGTTTATTTCATTTTGATTTTTTTCACCCTACACTTCTGTCACCATGTGACCTACATATGTATGTACATACATAAGTCTATGTATATCTAAGCTAATTTTCTACTCGCAGTCATTTATAAACAACAACTGCATTTGCTATCCTCGTGTTGACTCTTAAATGACTTTCTATCTTCATCCAAATACCAAACACTTCCCATACGCTTTGGGTCTTGCTGTCTATGTATGTATGTATGTGTGTGCGTATCTTTCACAAAAATAAATTGTTGACTCGCAAAAATATAAATTCTTAACAAAGTGTCGCAAAAGTATTACCACTTTGTTGCTAAAAATAAAAAAGGCACGCACAACAACAATTGAAGTGCTAGCGAGTGGCATGCGCACAGTAGTTAGTGATAGCAAAATTAACACTAAAAAAAAAAAAACAATATTGAAAATTAATTTAACGCAATGTATCCCTCCCCAACGCAAAGGAATCACCCTCTAAAAAACCTCGTCTGTTATTGGATGGCTCGAAGAGATCCTTCTTGATTTTAACGGAGCTGATGGTTGTGCTCAACAATATTCTAGACAAGAGTACATTCCATTTGAGAAGCTAATATAAATAAGAAAATATTACTTGTAACTTTACCCAAAACTGTCAAATAGATTGTGTATTTAACACATGGTTTTCTTCAGAGATCTTGTTTTTAGAAAAAGTATGCTTCCCTACTTATTGGGATATTAAACTTATTACTACCACATAAAGATCACATTAAATCCCCTTAACCTAAGAACAACCAGTTTCTAATATCAAAAACGGTTGATGATTTCTAGAACGAAAAAGTCAAAGTTAATTAATTATATTCACATGAAATTTAGAAGCTCCTCAATTATAATTTAGAATGATCTTTGCTTTTGAACTTTTTCGGAAGGCAAAATTAAGACCCACGTGCCATAACAATCATAAATCCTATTTTTTTTTTTAGAAAGATTTTTATGAGTCTGCCATAACTTTCTAAGTTCTGACAGAGCTGCAACTGCTGCTCATAAGACCTTAACTAGTCAATACAAGTATACCTAATAGCTAAGCGTAATGGATTAGTAGGCTCTACAGTAAATAAAACATATAGTAAATAAAGCACCTAATCACTAACAGCAGCCCACCGTGCGCTCTGGACCGACTTGTTGCCCGAAGGCGTGAACGAGTTTATCATTTTCAAATTTTTTCCGTTTTTTTCTTGTTACTTTGTACGCAGCCATAGATTTATGTGCGATTTTGCAATTTCCGACTGCTACGTCTGTACGCGGCACGACCACCGCTACACGCCTTTAGCCGCAGGCGTCAAATATAAAGCGAAGCAATAATTTCTCTGATTTCCAACGCGATCGTAGCATTAGGAAATTTAGAAAGATGCACCATAGGCCGAATGCTATACTGCGAAGTTGTTGTTCGCGAAGTTGGCTGCTGTTATTTACTACATGAGTCGTTGCAATGTGCGTGCTCATGGCGCTTTTCCAAGCAAGGCGCTTTCCTCATTTAAGTCGATGATGCTATTTTTCGCAGCAGCTTCCCACATAAATTTTGCATGCCGCAAATTCTTTTTTAGATATTTATTTTTACATTTTCATGCAGACTTACTTACTCGTGTTTGGGCGCACGCTAAAGTGGGATCTTTTCTCATTGCATACCTGGAGGAAAAAGTTGTGCGAATGTTGAAGAAATTTTTTGAATTTGGAAGTAAAATTGTGTATAGTCGTATGAAAGCGCGTCAGTCAAATGATTCTGTCGTACAGTTGTAATACTTATTTTTTTCCACAGCAGTTCATTTTCACTTATTTTTCTGAACTAACGACGTAAGCCGAGGTAAAACTATTTTAATTTATTATAATTTAAATCTAGAAACATCGAACATCTAACTATTCTGCTGATAGTAATTTATTCAGAAGCCCACTTTAAATTTGATTGATTTGTTAAGGTCATTAGACACTAGATTAAATATATTTATCGAAATACATCAGAATGGGATTGAGTGTCTCAGCCAAGAATAAGCCAACGGTTTCTAGAGTTCTCACCCATGAAATGCTTCGCTACCAAGATTCTCTCCAAATAATTCGGTCACAAACAAAGAACCTAAAAAAGAGTGGGCTGAGATATTTGAAACGTTGAGTAACCTGACCTCACTACAAATCGACAAAAGTTTAATGAACGGAGTACCTCAAGATAAATCAATCAGTTTAGTAAATGAATTAGACAGAAAGTCTGAACTATTGAATGCTCACATTAAGGACAGTTTATGCGTCAAAGAAGCCTTTATCCTAACCTATATGCTCTCCAAATGAGTCCTTTAAAAACAATACTAATCAGCGTAAGACATTTATAACAGATGAGGAATAAATAATTCCAACTGTGAGTCGATCAGAGTTTCGAACCAATTAATCATTTTAAAAAGGCATTGCCACTTAATTTAATTTAAAAGTTGTCCACAATAATTGCATACTTTTTTAAATTAAAAAATATAATGTGAAAGCAATAATATGTAAAGCATTAATATTTACCAAAAAATAAAAAGAGTTGCCACCTAGGATTATATTAAAATGGTTTGATAAAAAAAAATTGTTAAAAAATTTTCATACAGTTAAGATAAAATTTTGAAAATTTTCGCGTTTGAATAAAAAAAGGGTTGCCACCCGAAAAATAAAAAAAAAAATTGAGAAGTGAAAAAATGTTTTGAAAACATAAAAATTATTAAATAAAAATTTTTTATCTTTTTTATTGAGAAATATCCAATTTTAATTTTTATAAATTTAAATTTATTCAAAACATTTTTTATGAATTCAAAATTTTTTTAAATATAAAATTAAAACTAAAATATTAAAATACGATATATTCAAAGTTTTGAAAAAATTTACAAATTTTTTTAGTAATTATAATCGATATATTTAATAATTTAATTTTTTTTATTAATTTTTTAATTAATAGTTACCTAAAAATTTCTAATTATTATTTTTTTTAATTAGAAAATCCCATTTTATTTTTTTTAATTTGAATCTATTCAAAACTTTGCTCTACGTCTTTAAAAATTTTTTGTTCTACGCCTTTAAAATTTTTTTTTAATAAAAAATTAAAATTAAAAAATTAAATGTATTGAATTTGAAAATTTTTATTTTAATTTTTGTATTTTATTTTTAATTAATAACTAGCTAAATATTTTTTTTTATTTGAAATATCACATTTTAGTTTTTATAAATTGGAAATTATTCAATCCTTTTTTTCCCCATCTAAACTATTTTTTTTTATCTAAGAAAAAAAACTTTTGAAAAAAAATTTACAATTTTTTTCGTAATTATTAACTTAAAAAAAACAATATATTTAATTTTTTTTATTAATTTTTAATTAATAATTACCTAAAAATTTCTAATTATTATTTTTTTAATTAGAAAATCCCATTTGAATTTTTTTTAATTTGAATCTATTCAAAACTTTGCTTTACGCCTTCAAAAATTTTTTTAGTAAAAAATTAAAATTAAAAAATTTAATGTATTGAATTTGAAAATTTTATTTTCATTTTTGTATTTGATTTTTAATTAATAACTAGCCAAATATTTTTATTTTTAATTGTTTAATTTTTTAATTTGAAATATCCAATTTTAGTTTTTATAAATTGCAATTTATTCGTTTCTTTTTTTTTTCCCATCTAAACTATTTTTTTTTATCTAAGCAAAAAAATACTAAAATTAAAATATTAAATATATTGAACTTTTATATATTAATTTTTTTAATTAATAATTACGCAAATATTCGTAAATTTTTTAATTTGAAATATCCAATTTTAATTTTTACAAATTTAAATTTTTTCAAAACGTTTTTTCACGCTAACAAAATATTTTTTTTTTCGGTCTAAAATAAATTAGTTTTTTTATTTGAAATATTCAAAAATATACAATTTTTATTAACTATATTGATTTTAATATTTTAATTTTAATTATTTTATTTTATTTTTTAATTAATAATTACCTAAATGTTTGTAATTATTATTTTTTTTTTTTTATTTCAAATATCCGGTTTTAGTTTTATAAATATACTTTCCAAAGCAGAGCAGATGCTCTAGTAATGACGGTGTTACCTGAATAAAGTTATAAAATATTAGGATTTACTTAAACACAATTTCTTTTTATTTTTAGTTTTATTTTTTTGTTTTTATTACACTTTTATTTTTATTATTAAAAAAATCGCAAAATTCATTTTTTTCAAAGCATAAATTTAGAGATACAAACTTATATATTTTTGTCATTGATGATTAAGGCCAATACATTCCCACTGGGTTGCCACACACGTGATTTTCAATTGCTCTCCTACATAAAATTGTTCATATGTATGTGAGGGAAATGCAACTATGCACCTAATTTATTTTATATCTCAATGAAATAATGATGCATGTGGCATGCAACATCCGCGCATAATAATATTTTGCATTCCAACATTTAATAAAAATGCAAAGGAAATACTGGTTCATACATGTCGGCATGTAAGTGAGATTGAAAACAATAAAATAGCTGAAGATAACCATGAGATACTTGAAAGCAGCTAATTAAATTTCCACACTTAAATGGGTTTCTTCTTATTGTTGGGTTTTTTCTTATTGTTGGTTTTTAGATTTTCCAAAAATATTTTTTTTTCAACGCCAGCGACCTTCTTCTACACATAAATAAATAAATAACTTGAGCACTTTGTACATGCTTATTACAAGTAATTGGCTAATGTATATGTATGTATTATAACTGCATGTACTATTTATAATATGTATGGTTGTGTGTGTTACATATATGTATATATATATACATATAAACAAAGGTCGTGCTAATTATGTATGCTGCATTACTTTTAATGACAATGTAGATGCCTAATCATGTGTGTAAAAACAATTTTGTAATTTTTTCACTAAACTACAACACCACCTTATGTGTACACAACAACAATGTGAAAATGCCACGAAAAATGCAAAAGGCGTTTCGCCTATTAATTACCTGCATGCGAGTTATTTACAACTTTGCATTGCATTTTAAATGAATTAAGTGAAACAAATCTAAACAATGCAATTTGGCTCCACTAAACAAAAAACTCACAACTTTATTTCTGCTCATTTGTAGGCTGGCATTTTTACAAGCGCTCGCTTACGTCTATTGTTACGCGAAGATCGCAGACACACACACATACACATATACATATGTATACAGATTCCGTAAGTGATACCTTAGTGGAGTCCGCCGTTTATGCAAATTCAAAACTTGCGGCAATTTACTGCGATTCACCGCTATGCGGCAGCCCAGTGGCAACAACCAGCTCCAAGCGAGCCGCTTACACATCTGCCTTTTTAATATTGTTGCATTTACCATCTCATATACATAGATTTCTGAGCCCTTAAAATCGTTTATTGTAACACAACAGCCTGGTATAGTAGCGAGTAGAAAAAATGCATTCTGAATTTTGTTAAAATTTTATAAACCCTATATTGATTATGTTTAAAATAACGTCTTAAACTATATTGTTTGATTTTTTCAAAAAAAAATATCAGTTTTCTCCAGTGCTAGAGCCTTACAATCCAAAATTCGGAGCATCAATTAAATGTATAGTATACATACCGACAAAGCATTAGAATCGTTTACCAGAGCCGACAGTACTAACATAGGTGATAACAAACATAACAATTACAAGAACCACAATTTCTTCAGAAACATCGGGAACTAAGCAGAATATCGCAATATCAGCGCCCAGCCAAAGACTCCCAAAGAAAATAATCGTATCCTAGAAGTCGATTGAGGAATGTCCTCGCTCACAATACATTAATTTTAAGAATTTTTATGTTGTAAGTTGTAACGGTTATCGTGCTTTTCCGAAAGGTCGGACTATAGGAAGAGGGTTGTCAGATGTGCAAGGTTAGCTGGGCAAGCAAAGAGGTGGTTAGAGTCACTGAGAGGAAGTCGGTAAAGATTTTTATGACACCACTGTAAATGGCAGTCAGTGCATGTCTAAAGTTAGTTGCGCCCGAAGTCTGGTTGGCATATTGTCCTATGTCCTCTTGATGCTCCTAGGAGGCGGTTTCGCTTCGAGCAGATGACTGCAGAAACTGCTTGGTGAGGGGCATACGGGCCTCATTGCACAGATGTTCGACAGAAGACATCATAAGGCATCCAGCTGTAGTCCGGAGTGCAGTGTTCTGACATGTCTGAAGATTACTCGTCTATGTTTCACAGCAACCAGGTGACCATATTAGTGCGGCGTAGTTATGGACCGGCCGGATTAATTCTGTTCCAAAGCAACGGTACAATTTCCATATCTCCATTTTTCAGATCTATCACTGAGCGTACCACAATACCAATACCAAACTCAAAATAGTATTGCAACATCGTTCAATCATTGCTATTTTTTTACTCCGCACAGCACAAATTTACCATCATGATAGTAATGAGTAACATACACACATAATGTTGGCACACAACATGGAATTAAAAGAAAAAAGTCTGAACTGAAACACGATATTCCCTCACATAGTTGGTGTTAGCTGAAGCCATCATCCGTTCCACACACCATAAAATGATTAATGCGACAAGACAACGCATAACTCAACGTACATATTTCAGGTTGTAAGGTTTCAAAGCTTTGCAAAGTGGGACCAAATTGAAAAAAGAAGTATTAGTGTTTGTTATAATTTAGTTAATCCAACACTTGAGCTAAAAGAGCTTTTCTTAAGACAATTTAAGTACAATTTTAATTTGCAACAAATCTCCGAAATACTTACATAATTTGAGCCTCATATTTAATATTTATTTACAAAAATATGCACATAGTTATCTGCACTATGATATTGTACTTTAAGGGTGATTAAAAGCAGCAAACTGCCATAAAATAATGTGTATCTAACAGTGCTTTGCTAAACTGAAACACTTAAGCGACAAGATGAATCTTTCAACAACACGATAGGATAGTAACCATAAATAACTGTGATTTATAAATGGCCACACCACAACAAAATTTCGCTCAGTTATGAATGTATAACAACAGCGGTTGAGGTCTTTAGATCGTTGCATCACACTTGTAATTGCATTACAATTGGTTTTATCTTCTTCCATTGTCGGCTTTGAACGTAATAATCCATTTTCTCTGCTGAAAATAAAGGTCTAGACCTTACTCGCATCGAAAGAGTGATCCATTTCGAGGTTCCCCGCTTTTTCAAAGAAATATCCCAGAAACTTCAAACTTAATAAGAACATTCTTCGACATTTATTTTTATCTCTTTCAAATGTTGTTTGTGGCTACGTCTCAGATGGCCCATCCATTGGGTCCAATTTTCGATGACGAGTATTTCGAATGGTAACTGGTGAATGACATACGTCATGTTTTCCTCCAAGGCCTGAATGGAAGTGAGATTGACCGCACAGATTTTAGACTTTACATATCCACACACGAAAAAGTCTAACGATGTGATATCACACGTTCTTGGTGACCAATCCACCGGCAAAAAACATGAAATTAACTGCTCACCGAAGTGTTTGGCTTTCAATAAATTCATTGATTGCTGCGATATGTGGGAAGTGGCGCCGTCTTTTTGAAACCAAATCTCACCGAAATCCCGAACTTCATTTTCAGGTATCAAATAGTTGGTTATTATGGTACGATAATGGTCGTCATTGACGGTTAAGTTCTCACTTCAGCGGCATAAGTTTTGAAAAAATAACGACGGATGTTTCCACCGGCCCAGAAACCACACATAACCGACGTTTTTTCTGGATGAAAAGGCAGCTCTTTAATCTTTTCAGGTAGCTCTTCGTCCCAAATTCGACAATTTTGCTTGTTTACTTTATTGAGCTAGAAATGGACCACATCGCTTTACACTTTTCAAGAGCACATAGAACCAAGCGATGTTGTGTTTAAAAGTCGAGTGACTTAAGTTCTTGCATAAGCTGAATTTTGTACACAAGTTAAGATCTCGACCCTACACTGCATAGAACTATCGCATACATTTTATGAACGATAGTACTAAAACGTTCTTTAGTTATCTGTAGAGTGTGGCATGTCTCGATCAACTTGGTTGTAAAATCATATAAAAAGTATATGGAACCATTCGGTTAAACTCTTATAAGTTTTTTATACTGGATGCTTTAGAAGGTTAAATCTCTACATATTCCAATGAGATCAAGACATATTAAACATATATCGTGTGTGCAATGTATCCTGATTGTCACATATTGCCATCTGTCTCAACTGCTGTCCAGTGTCCTAGCCCATAAATATATACTAATATACATTAGGCCATGCGCATATTCGAAGCAAACATGCAACATTAATCAAAGAAGTGTTGTTATAGTAAAATACACACTTCAACATATACCTATAATATACAAATATATAGTCATAAAACAGACAATAATTATAAAAAGGTATATGCATTAAAGTCGAACACTTAGCTGGAGTGCAGCTCTCATAAAGCCACAAAATTCGCTTTGCTTTTGTTGTATTTAATTCAACACATTTGGCAAACAATAGTTGCAATAAAATAATGCAACATTTGCAACAACATATCAACACCATTGCATTAAGATATCACCCATTGTCTGCGAGGAGGCGCTGAATCCAAGCAAAGCCATTGCTTGCTTTTGTATCTTTCAGCGCGTTGTTGCAGCGTGTGGCTCGTTTAGCAGCGCACAAAACAATGGCCTTTTTTGCTGATATCAACACGCCCAGCGTGGCAAAGCGCAACATGGCTTATGCTGACTTTCAGATGCATATATGTACATATGTATGAACACATATATTCATATATTTCTGAGTGTATTGTTAGGCATAAGAGGTGTTTATCGCATCCGTCCGGTATGCTGCCATTCTCTAATGCACTAGTTCACTGAGATCTGTCGATTTGGCCTAGCACGTTTAATATTGCCATCATATACATATGTACATATACGCCTATGTAAGTATGTCTGTCTAGTATGTAGTCAAGAAATGTGGCACCTTCGTGGTGTATTTTGCACTCGCGTTCTCGCCTAGCAATTACACGTAAAAAGCTCCCTTCGCTTTGATTGAGATAGCTGCAATAGTAACGGTATATATTACATATATGTACATATTTATAAAAAAATGTTAACTTCAGCCGCACGGCTGCTATAATACCCTTTAAATTTGTATTTTTTGCTACTTAAAAGGGTATTAAAATATCTTTATGTTCATTTTGCTCGTTCAGTTTATATGGCAGCTATATGCTGTAGTGGTTCGTTCTGAACAATTTCTTCGGAGATTGAAGCGTTGCCTTCGAAAATAATACGTGCCAAATTTCGTAAAGATATCTCATCAAATCAAAAAGTTCTCCATACAAGAACTTGATTTTCATCGGTCAGTTTGTATGGCAGCTATACACTATAGTGATCCACATGACATATAAACAATCTTTTTGGAAAAATACAACGTGTGCAAAATTAAAGAACGATATCTCAAAAACTTTGCTGTTCCGGGTTTAAAAATACATACCAAAGATATCCATATGCCAGAGAGAGTTACTAGAAAAAAGTTCCAAGCAAAACAATGCAACCAAGAACAAATTATTCCTCTCAAGCCATGCTCATACATAACATATAGACACACATATGCACTATATATAACTAGGTATATGTATGGTATTACATGTAAGCAATTGGATAGTTTGCAAGAAATGCAGTTCACCGAAGACAAAAGACAATTGAAATACCTTTGATGTAAATGAAAACTTAAAGCTGTAATTTCGCTCTGCTTACCATTTCTATTGCCCTAAAGAAAAACAATTTCGAAAGTGCATACCGTCTTAGGGAGATTTTGTATGCAAACAAGCATTTTAATCGACTCGAGAACCGCAATCTTGTAACAACTGTAAACCAGTTACATTGTTGTAAAAATACAAAGTATGTTTACCCCCGTGGATAAGTTTGCATAAAAGAGCATATAAGTTTCAATTCTCTATTTGTGATACACAGAGAGATGGAATGCCATTGTTATAAAGTATAACAGTAATTATATCTGCTTAATTCCACTCCCATTTATGTAGCTCGTCTGCATGTTGTGCCCAAAATGGAAGGACCTACAAATTTTAAGACGCTTTCAAACAATTAACTATATTATGTGAAAAGCTCTTTCGAGGGAAAAGGTTTTTTAAGAGGAAAGCTGTCTCATATATGAAATAATGGAATAGATATTGGCTAGATGCACACTCAACGAACCAATTGCGGTCTTCATATAAATACTTACATAGAAAATGTCGAGTTGAATCTAAAGATTCCTAAAGGAGCAGGGCTTCAGTGTGTCACTGGCTTATTCTTATAATTTGGCAGTTTCAGAGTTAATTACAAATCTATTCAATTTCACATTTGTAAAAGCTTTATAAATAAGTATCTTCGTTTTGAGCATAAGACATTTTTTTCCGAATATTTTTCAAAATTGTCGCTTTTTTTCATATTGCTTAGCAATAAGTTGCTAAGATACGCAAAATATTGAGATACATTTAGTGAAATAACCGGTCAAAGAATAATACAAAATGGTATAACGAAAAAAACATAGTATCCTTAATATGAACTTTAAGAGACTCGGCGGTCTCACAATCGTTACTTCTTCCAGTGTACGAGTATCCTACCTTGGAGACCTCATATGCTTACATCGTAGTCATTCCAATGCGGGACAAGTGCACAAGAAATGCTTCATAGCTTCCCTGGTGCCCCACTCTAGACATTTCCTACAGTCTTCTCGATCAGTCAGCCCCATCCTGCGGTCTTATGTCGCTGCCACACAGTGACCAGTTAGTATTCCTATCATGTTCCCATAATCTATGCTATCGAGTGCCAATAGATAGTACTTTACATATTCCCTCGAGTTTTCATCTAATGACCAAAATTGACCCAAACTGGTACACCTAAACTATCTGCAAGTCGAATCGATATGCTGTCTTTTAATTCGCTGAACTCGGTAAATGTCGTCGTATATCTCGAACAGCTCATCGTTCCATAGACTGCGGTATTCGTCGTTGTCAATGTGAAATGATCATAAATCTTTCGCAAAACCTTTCTCTTGAAAACTCGTACCGGCGACTCTACAGATGTTGTCATTCGCCTCGGACGGGGCGAATCATGAGTATCTTGTAGAATTTTGTCTTTGTTCGTCGAGAGAGGACTTTACTTCTCAATTGCCTACTCAGTCCGAAGTAGCTCGAGGATAGAGTCATGTGTAGAAGTTCACGCCGGTAAGGAAAGTCTTTTGAACGCCATTCACATGGGACATATGACTCAAGCAGTTTGCCGGTCTTAGAGCAAGTATCCTCTGGGTAGCCAAATAAACATCCGTTTGAAGACGAGCTAAATGAGAAGGCAAATCATCCCTCCCCAGGGTTTGGGACCCGCCAAGTAAAAAAAAATTGACAGAAAAGGACACAACAGCCTCGGATGAAAGTAGGCTAACTAGTTCTCAAGAATTTTCTACTTTTCCAGATAATACCGTGTTCTGTGATACGGTTACCAAAGCTGATATTTACCGAACTTGGTTCAAACCCACCTCAAACGTTCACTGAGTTTATTTATTTGTTATATGGAAACTTGTTATTTTGTCAATAGATGTCGCTGCAGTCGTATATCTCCAGTGCTACCAATCACATTGTGTCATAACATATAGTGTTGGAAAGGTGAGATTTTAAGCTTCATTTAAGCAAAAAATAACTTCAGCGAAGTTGAAAAAAAGTTACAGCTCTTCAAAAATGAATGAAAATAATAAAAAATAATAAAGAAATTCGAAATATTTGTATAAAAAAGGAAGAAGGCCACTCCAGCCACCAAAGAAGTTTGTGAAATTTACGGAGACGATGCTACATCAGTTCGCGTAGCACAATAATGGTTCGCTCGCTTCAGTTCTGGAAATTCCGAAATTTCGATTTACATTGATGGAATAATGTCTCTAGCGGAAAAATGGCAGGAAGTGGTCTACCAAAATGGTACATACTTGTTTATTTATCTTAGTATAAATATAAAAAAATAAGTCGAAGTTTGATTAGAAATACGAAAAGACTTTTTCGACTACCCAATATTTATTTACCTCAGCCCTTATTCATACTATAGTTATTGATAGCCAAACAGACATCGCAAAATGGGCTTACATGTTTTTTTAGAGCATTTGATAAGAATCACCCTCAATTATTTTATGGTGCCACAAACAAGAAAATAATGGCATGTGATTTCAGTTATTACAATTACACTAGTAAGAAAATTTTTCCGTATGCTAAGTGTTTTATGCTACTTCTTATGACCTCAAACAGAAAACTAGAAAAATTCTAAAACATGTATATGGTACAATTCTTACACCGTTATGTGATATTATATGACCCTAATAAGCATCATACATATCACTCATTATGAAATTCTTCCTCAGTAGCACACAATGAATGGTGAGAAAACAGAAAACCATGTAAGCAGACCTACTTTATATGAAACTAATTAGCTTCCGGAATGCTTAGTCTAACACTAACGACTTGCTGGAGATTTGGAAAGACAAATTAAACTCAACGATGTGATTACATAGCCGTCTTTAGAACTGTCGGAACTGTTTTTCGAATAGAGATATATCCACATTAGTGGTTACATAAATTTATATAGAATATCTGGCTAATTCTACAACAATTTTTCGCCAGCAATTGTATTTATGCATATTCCCATTCCATAACCATGAACTTTGTGCGCTAAGTATGCATAAAAATTCCCCACACATGCTGATCTTATATAATTTTTCACTCATTAGCACAACAACAACAGTTCAACGAACTAAACTGCTCAGCGCCCAATTGGCAGATAAGCATAATTAAAGAAAATTTGCAATTTACAAAAATACTTATGTGGGTACATTTACATAACAACGCGTATATACAAGTACACATATAGAAATATAGGTACTCTCGTAGCGACGTATACCCCTCTCACAGCGCCAACGCACCAACTACCATCGTGCACTGAATTAAAGCGCTCCGACAAGTAGCAATGCCAGAAACCGTAATAATTTTACCACGTTAAGCAAATGAAATTGCGACATGCGTGCCAAAAAAAAAGAAGAATAAGAAGCATAAAAAAGCAAAGAACATGTGGTGAATGCCAAGAATATGGTGTAAACACATACCGACATAATCGCACGAAGCGCTATGTTCTTCACACGCCGCACCAACTTATTATTCCAGATGCGCAGCCATAGAACTACGCAACGGCTATGAGAGTTCAGTAACAGTAGCGGGACAGTGCCACCAACTGTGACTCCGTTGTTGGCATTAGCGCCGCCGATAATGTTGCTGTTACCATTTAGCGGTTGGCTGCCAAGTTTCGAATTCCAAGACCCTTTCAGCGCTTGGCTTTTCAAACGCACAGTAGGAAAGTGAGGTTAGAAATAGTAGTATACAAAAGAAAGATTGGCAGTAGGTTCAAGGCATTACAGCATTTGCTAATTACTTATTTATTTCCAATATGTTCTAAATTAAATCTGTTGGGATCTATACCCCAGACGATGAAGTATGTACACAATAAAAGAACCAGAATTAGCTATTGGGAAAATATGCATAATATCCACGGGACCACTGGACTAAGTATTACTTCATGGAAGAAAAAAAAAAACATTTAAGTCATGCATTGTCTATAGGTCCACAGCCCTTTGTATGAAGTTTGCCACCGTTGCTGCCACATTGCGATGCTTTTGATTCTCTCCTCTCTTTTTGCTGCAGTAGACATCTCTGATAAGCCAAACAGGCTTATACATACTTCAGCAGCGTCATTTGATATGGTTCGGAAAGCACTTATCACGCGTAAAGCCTATGAATTGTGTTAGTTAGTCTAACATATGAAAGTAAAGAGTGTTAATTTCGATTTGAAGTTTTTTCACATTAGGCGGTCATCTTTGCATGACAGACTCAGAGCAACTTCATAAACTTCTGTTATCGCCTATGTTATGCACTATACACCTCTTACTGGGTTTTTCTTTTTTATATACTCTTACCTCGT
Source organism: Bactrocera correcta (assembly GCA_027475135.1). Taxonomy (NCBI): domain Eukaryota; kingdom Metazoa; phylum Arthropoda; class Insecta; order Diptera; family Tephritidae; genus Bactrocera; species Bactrocera correcta. The sequence goes on along the minus strand of CM050327.1, from coordinate 19,587,452 downwards.
GTTGCAGCTTAAAAGATTCCAAAAAATGCAAAAGCTTTGTCAAAACTCACTGATTTTTCTTAAATTTTCAGAATTTTCGAAAGCTTTTCGGCTATTATGTCATGAGGAATATTTTAGAGTTCTAATAGTCAGAAATCAGTTCGGAAATTAAACTACAATTATAGAATATTCATTACTAGCTGTATAAAAGTATTTCTTTCGAAAGCTTATTTCAATGAAATTTTATTAAAACTACTCCAACCATTTTATATACTTTTTGAACTTTAAATACGTATAAATAATCATAAATAACATAATTGTGTCACGGCTTTATGAACTTTTGAAAGCTTTCAAAATATTAATTTGTATTGACAATCACAAATGAACATTGTAAAAGCTTTCAAAAGCTCATAAAGTCATACCGCAGCGCTTTTTTGGTGCAGTATTGCAGAAATCCAAATTCTTAATCAACCCTTTTCATATGAAAAGTAGAGTATCTGTCTCTTTTAGGAATGTTTGAAAACTGTAAAGGTTTTTTTGTAACGAAAACTTCTTAAAAGCAAACTAAACTCCTATATATTCATCTTTGTACTCGTAACTGTTCTTACAGAGTTCCGAAATAATAGGCTATCAAAAATTAAATGATATGAGGCTTCAAAGAAAAAGCTCATTCAAAAGAGCTTTAGAGCTTTAGAGCTTTTTTGTTGCATCGCTTTAGTATACAAAAGTTTGTGCAAACGCCGTCTAAAATAAAAAAATGAAAGGTTTCAAAACTTGTAGCGTAATTTTGCGACTAAAACCTCATAACAGTAAGTCTTTTTACATTCGCCTTTCGAACTGAAAAAGCTTTAAGAGTTTTAATTTAATAGAAAAATGAAATAATATTGACTTGGAAACTTTTGGTGGGAGCTTTAAAAGCTTTTGAAAAGACATCGAGGAAAGCCAAAGCTTTTTTACAGCGTTGCAATAATTTGTATATATGACATTTAATGAACGATCGACACGTCAAATAAACTGTTTTGGTCCCATTTTCATCGTTTGTGGGTAATGAAAGAGTCTTCATTTCCTCATAAGAAATAGCAGATTTTTAATTTCGCTTCCGAATTTAAAATTTAATATAATCGGCCATATAATAGTAATAGTTATAACATACCATCTATAAAAATTCTATAAAGCCTTACTTAAAAAGCGGAATATCTCGAGAAGTATTAATGATAGCGATTTTGACCGGGGACCTTTTTTTATAGCAAATCAAATTTTCTACATATTTGTCATGCCCATTTTTTCAATAGCTCCTGTCGTTTACGAGATATATACAAAAAAATGCGAAATTCTTGGAAAAATCGGGTTTAGAGCCCCGTACTACCTCGCCGGTGTGAGCTACGACTTTGTTGCACTGGGCACTTTTGTAGATTGAACAATTCTGAGAAACTTACGTCTAAAGTCAAAGCGATGCCATAAAATACCTCTGAACTGTAGGAATTTAAAGATAAAAACTCACGATTGTAGTGTACTCGTATTTTCTATGGAAAATTTTTACAGGCCTTGGTCCAGTTCTTAATGTTAATATTAAGAGCTAAAATTTTCAGGGAATTTTTTTAGGGTATTTCCAAGAAACTTTCCTGACGGGACCTAAAAGAAAGTAATACTTCAAAAAAAAAAAAACAAAAACACACCCTAATATATGTACATATAGTATTAAATGAACGATTAACGTGTCAAATAAACTGTTTGGGTTCCATTTATCGTCGTTCTGGATAAAGAGTATATTTGTCTTAATTTCCTCATAAGACATGGTACATATGTATGTAAATTCTCGCTTCTTAATCTAAAATTTAATATAATCACTAGATCATTAATTAATGTAGTTTGTCTTAACTTTCTCTATACTCTAATAGATATTAAGACATTTTTCAAAAATTTAAAATGTTTTTCTAATTTTTAATAACACTAGGCAAAACGACAAGTAAAATTAATCGAACTAATCCAGATCGAGTTTTGACCTCAATTTTATGACAACGGCTAAACATTAGTTACAAAATGCGCTTTCGGGATTAAGCATGTAATTTTTTACACGTGGAACTTGAAGTATGGAAGTGTGTGTATTAATTTGTATGTATGTGTAGAAATATAGTATTTATTTGTATACATACATACTTACACGCGCCTAATTTTCGATTGTTTTTCAACTATGATTTCTTCATTAATTTTCTTTTTATTTCGTGTTAGCGCCAGAGCACGTCGCTTTGTACTATTTTCATGTAACGATATTAACATTAAAAACACCACGAGTCGCTCATATACGAGTACTTTTACATATGTATACTATACATATATTCGTGTATTGTTACACGTTTAAATTGTTCATTAGTTGGCGCTTTAATGAGCTTTAGAACTCATGAGTTTTCCGTGAATGCCAGATATGTTGTTAAACTTCAAACTTAGGCACCCGAATTATTGTTAGAAACTCCCCGAAAATAGTTTCAAGCCTCAACCGATCAGCTGGTAACATCGAAACACCGTTGACCCCAATTGCGACGTCAAGGTTTGATGTTATTTTCATGAAATATGGCAGTTTTTGATGTGCATCAGCAATTTAATTAAAACCTTCTTTGTTCTCGTCTTTTTGTCTCTTTTATTTTTTATTTATTATTATTTCTTTAACTTCTAAAACATTTACTACAACTTTGTTGCATTCACCACGTACTCACCGCAATTTAGCTTTCAATGCAGGCCCACCAGTGCCACCTCAAGCTGAGAGCACGCGTTCTCAATTCCCTCATTCCACTAACGGTAAATGCACCAATTTAAATGAAATCTATTAATTTTTATGATCCACCGATTTATGCGTCAGTGAAGCGATCAATCGATCGTACGATCTTTCCAAGCGTCAAACGTCAGACTTCAAACGCTGCAGTTCGACGAACGTTTTAGTCGAGTATGGCACGTTCGCCACACTCGTTGAGCAACTTCTTAGTGAATGTCCAACGGACGGCAATTTGCTTCGCTTTCAATGAACTTGTGTCCAAAAAAACACACAGCCGAAAAAACAACAACAAACCAAAAGGCTTAATGCATTTACAGGTAATCGCAACGAAATTAAGTCCAAACGTTTGTCGGCCAAACAGAATAGCCAATCATTTATGATGGCACGTAGTATCAGCCAGCCAACCAACCAGTGGAGTAACCGGCAAGCGAGCGAACAATCGATCAATCGATCGCTTTTTGTGCGCTCGACTGGCAGCAGAAGCCACCACAGAGAACCGCCGGTGGGGAGCCGGCGATTCATAGAATGTTATTAACTTGTTTAAAATGCGCGCAGCAAAATTGTCGGTCATCAGAGTCCACTGCAATTTGTTACGACAGCTTGGCGGTTGTTGTTCTTATTGCTTTTTTTTTATAACCGTTTATTAGTTGTTTATTATTGTTGCTGTTGTTGTTGCTATTGGCGACGGGAACTTCACTAAAACAACGGTGCATCCGTTTACAAGTTTTTATGTTGCCAGCGACTCGTGGCCAAATGCGTGGGTACAATTACAGTGTGTGCATGTACACATGTATGTGTGTGTGCACTTCCGCTAAAAACAAGCATATGTGTATACATATATACCACATATACTATATTTGTTTGTATTTTTTCACACCCTTTTATGCCCTTTAGTTGAAGTAACTAAGGTATTAAATTAAAAAAAAAAATACATAGGAATCTTTATATATGTTAGATATAGGTAATATATACCCCTAACACCTGCCAGTTTCATATTTATATACTTACATATAATTTTTTTAATTATTATATTATTATTTTTGGCAATGCATATTCTGCTTTACGCCTAACTTAAAGGCTAAGCTTCAGTTCCAACAAAACTGAACAGGTTTCCACATATACTAGAGCGGATTAGTTTTAGGGATACTAAAAATGGAAAAAGCGTGTATGCGAAAAATCTTCTACTAACAACTTTGCCTAAGAAACTATGGATCTAAAACCGGATTCGAGCGAGCGCTTTTAAGTCCAAGTTTTTTAGGGAATTTAAAAAGTTGTTCCTTAGTTTTTGAGATATCTGAATGAAATTTAATACGTAGGTGCATTTTGATATTCAATTAAACATATGTCGGAATCGATAAGATCGGGCAAGGATTATTCAGATTTTTACGCTTCGGCTAAAACGAACCGATTTTAAGGTCATAATCTCGTAAGCAAAGTGGTTCAGAAGGATCCGTAGAACATTTTCCGCATCCGTGATTTTATAGAAAAAACTCGACCAACGGATTATTCGGATCTTCAGGAATATATCTCGGTTCTAAGAATGTTTGATTTTTTTTTTTTTTGATTTCACAATTTCCATTTCGGTTTTTTTTTTAAATCCTGTTTATATCCTGGACCAGGTATATTATTGCCACGAAGTTCCATAGGGAAACGTCGGAGACTCTATAAATATATATAATGAACTGTCCTAACTCGGATCACCATAATCCACAAAAAAAACTTAGAAAGACTTCGAGTTTTGGAAAAAAAAAATTCGTATTGCCAATTCAAGAGTCATGACGAATTTCGAGTTGTAGAAGTTCTAGTTATGGAAGTTCTAGTTATGGAAGTTTAACTGTACTGAGTCGATTTAGCGATATTCGTCTGCTTGTTAGAACGTCCGTCTGTCTATATATACGCGAACTAGTCCATCAGTTTTTGAAATATCGATCTGAAACTTTGCTCAGGTTCTTTTCTCCCCAAGAAGCCGCACATTTGTTGGAGCCCCCGATATCGGATGACTATAGCATATAGTTACCATGAACTCTCGGATTCTTGTATAAAAATTTTTTCATTTCACCAGATAAAGAGGTTTGCCATAAGTTATTTGCCGATTTAAAGAAATGGTATAATCTAAGAAGAAAGTTTTTAGATCGAATGATTAGCATGCACTATACTGTCACACAAACATAACAATCAAAATTAAGTTCTTGTGAGAAATCTTTTGTATTTGTGAAGGACCAAGGGGGTTAACGTTTTTCTTTCCGTTTTAGCGATGTTTAGACTACACTATGTATAGATTAAAGTTTTGAAAATAGACTGTAGACGACCTCATGCAGAATGGTGTGAGATACTGTATAAGGAGATTGACCTTTCAGCATTATAATCTGGTCGGCTTTTCTCCAAGGAACATTTTTAACATTCTTAATGAGCAGATTAAATAAAATTTTCATCCTATTGGCATTGAAAAAAGTTATATGACAATGTTGGAGATAATAAAATGGTCTATAATTTTTGTATAGAAATTATTTTCACATAACTTCAAAAACAACAATTTGGTCTGAAGAAGCCTGCCGAAAACCTTGAGACAAATTATAAAATCTAAGATATTACTATAACCAATATAATCGCAATATAACTTACCACACACACTACATATCTATATATTATACACTAATAAACATAAATACACACATATATATATATATATATATGGATTTCATTTCATTGTTGATTATCAATATTTCTTTATGTTGTCATTGCATTGTTTTCACTATTATTGCTACAACGTCACTTGCTGTCGCAACAGCTGTGTATATTTGAGGTTATATGCAATGTATTTTTAAATACATACATATACTATACATAAAAGCATAATAAACATATATATGTCGGTAAGCATGTACTTCCCTTTTTATGTTGTCCATGCCGGTAAACGCCAGCGGCCATTGCCCACACCATTGAGCAATGCTCATTGTCTGCGGAAGGTGCAGCAGGCAATTTTGTCTGTGCTCCTTTGCTCGCATCACACCCAACGAAGGTCAAATTCGACAATTGTCGATAATTCACAGCGCCCAGCCGCTGTTGCAGTCATGTTGCAAGTGCCAAACCAGCGAGGCAACGAGGAAGATCAACTTGTTTTTAATGGCCTCTCAATACATCACAGCTTAAATGCTTTCAATTTGTATATGTTTGTATGTACATACGAGTATTTATTGTTTTTGCGTTCATGCTGTGTTGCTGTTTCAACGTAACAACAAAAACATTACTACAAGTGTAACATGCTGTGTAATCTCGGCTTATGCTTTTGTTTATTTGTGTTATTGATTTCTTGCTTTATTTTATATCACTGCGGGCATTGTTTTTGTGTGTGTTTTCCGTCTGTATGTTGGTCAAGTTTAATGGCAGCGCATCAAAAATTGATTTGTACAAGACGTTACAAATGGATCAACATTTTTCGAAGCGAGAAATTCCTACAATTCATTGCGGCACAAATGTGTGAAGGTCTCCGTGGATTAAAAATATTTAGTTTTTAAATTTTAATTGAAAGTGTCTTGAATTCATTTCAATTTTTAATTGTAAAGCTTCCATGTATTTTGGAGTGTAATAAAATTAGTTAAGCACCGTTATGAGCTCATTTAAAATATAAGGAGAAAGACGTTAGGTTAGGAACCCAGGAGCTCCAAAATCTTTTCCTCTTTGACCCTCTAGATTACTAATATGTTTTCACAGAAACTAATGGAGCTTCTTTATTAGACATTCTTCGGAAGAAAGTTTCAAGGTTTTTCCAAAAGCATCACTATTTCTAAATAAATCTGGAACATTCGATAAATAAAAATACTTATGAAACTGTAAAAATAATTAATACTATGCAAATTTGTTTCCGAATGTGACCTTCAGACCATATCTGAAAGCTTTACGAAAGCTTTTACTGATCTTACATAGAAAATCAATTAAATCCATGTTTTCTCGTCTCGTTTAGGAGTATTTCAATGAAAAAATACGTAAAAGCTTCGCAAAAGTTTTTACTGATCTAATGTTCAGAGTTTCTTCCTCCTCCTGAATGTGAACTTTATACTTAGTAATAAAAGAAAGAGCTCAAAGACTTAAGATTTCTTTTAAGAAAACCATACACCGAAATATTCAAGTTTACATCAGAATTAATACCATCAAAACAGTTTTTTCCTGTGTAGATTTAATCTGCATTATTATGTACCAAGAACGTCTTCCTCGTCTTATATGCGAGCTTCGCAAAAGCTCTTACTGAACTGATATAGAAAAAGAATTGTGTGGGAGTATTGCCATGAAAAAGCTTTTACTGATCTAATGTTAAGAATTCATGATCAAAACACGGGTTTATCGCCTAGCACGACCTTTTCGTCACTCTTCTGGATGTGACCTTCAAACTATTTCAGAAAGCTCCACAAAAGCTCCTAATAATGTAAAACGATTCAGTGTTTTCTCCTAGCAGGGCTTAGTAATATTACCAATCGCCAAACTATACCCTGATTCTGATGAACTTGCTATTATAATTACTTCAAATTCGACTTGACAGGCGCTTTAGGAAATTAATTACTTAAGGACTAACTTATTTGCATACATATAAGATTTTGCTTCTTATACTTTTGGATACACAGAAGTTGTATTATAATTAAAATCACTCGCCACTCGCGTGCCCAAGAAGATAAAATAAAATCACAGACGTCTTTGGGAGGACTAGCCTCACGGGTAACTATAGGTTTTTACAAGCCTAATTAAGCTAAATGCGATAGCGCTCCAGTAGGTCCAGGTTCAATAGATTTTTCAGAACGTTTCCTCTAGATATTTTTCGTTCTTTCATTTATTATATTTGCAGTCGCTAAAATAAAATCGATACACATCACCTCTTCGTAGGTTTTTAAAAACTAATACGGTTGTATAAACTGACATTGAGCAATATCAAAACCTCCGTCAGGATCGGGAACGTCCGGTGTGCTTAACGTGGGTACCTGCTGACGACAGCCGTACTCCACGGTACTCAAAAGTACAACGGATCAAATCAATGCGTTGATCAGCGCCCTGAAAATGCCAGGCATTTCCTGTACCAATTGGCAATTGTGGAATGGACACACTTACCACCTTGGTAGGGTTCGAGGCCCATCTAAAACCTCTGCCGTATTTTGGGTCCGGCACCCGGTTGCAATGCAACTCCACATTCAACTGACAAAGTCAGTTCTTCCCGCGATTTGGGCTTCAACCACAACCACCACGACACTCCTCGAGGGGCCAGTCTGCATGAGCAGGTTGGAGTTGCCTCCAAGGGCTCCTGCTCCCCGTGGTACCAGAATTAAGTCTCCGGTCAGACCTCGTAGCCGAAACTACTACCAGTTGAGCCTCCATACTGCTCTGGACTGGTGGCCAGGGGTTGGACCCCATACATATGGATCGGGAAGGACCTATCCGAGTAATTCGATACCAAATGAGGTTTCAGACAAGGAGGATTTATGGTCCTTTGCGTATTGGCAACAGCGAATACCGCCGTCCGAATGGACGAAAACACTCGAGCTATGAAAATCTTGTGAATTACTATAATCTTGCGAAGTAAAAGAAGTAAATTGACGGACAGTTTGGTGACTTAAGCTTCATACACGCGTAGCACTTCTCAAAACGCCCCGAGGCACTTCTCGAAGTGTGCGACAAAGACTTTAAAATATCGAACGAACAATAAATGAGATTCGATCGGTATTTTCAAGTGTTTTTCGTACACTTCGAGCAGTGGTTCGTGGTATTTTGATAACTTAAATATTACTAAGTGAATAATGAAAATATATTCTACACTTACAGTGAGCCACTTAAACAAAATTTCGAAATTTTCATTGTCTTCTCGAACTCAGCCCTAAAGGCATTCTAATGAACTTTTCTATTTAAATTTTTGATTTTTTTAAATGCTCCATGCAGCGGCTCTTAAATCCCAAAAGCAAACATATAAATGTGTCATGTAAATAAAAAAGTTTATATATACATATGTAGCAAGGTATGTGTACTCTATATAAATATGTTTGTATAGTATGTATGACACATATATAAAGTACGCGCATTGTGCGTGATTGGCAGCACTTAACGTGGCCCTCGCCAACGACGATTGCACCTTCGGGCGAAAATTCGAATAAGTCAACAATAAATACGGTTTTAGACGTGAATTGTCTAACGGCACAAATAAATCAGCTGATCGGTGAAATAAAAAATTGGGTCACCCGTTAAGAAGTGGTTATTTTCAAAGTGCGTTTTTACAAAAATATTTATCTAATTAAATTTAAATTTTATGCGCACCCAATAATAAGGTTATTTAGATGGCGAGATAGCGAGCGTGTTAATAATTCTAATGTTACAGCAACAACAAATATGACAAATGAATTATTTAAATTTGAAATATATGTGGACATGAACAAGCCATAAAATTAATTTACACGGCAAGTCGCCGCAAATAAATAAAATGCACATATATATGTATATATGTACGCATACTTATATGTATGTTAGATACATGTATTTATATTGCTGTATATAATTTGTCGTTCAAAAGCATTTGTCGCACGCATGCTCCCATCGATACAACAAATGCATGCAAACAATTCGATAGCACCGTTAATAAATGTAATTTATACATCATACAAACACATACATATAAAAACAAATATACATACACAAATACATTTATATATAAATGCTTATATATAACCACCGTTTGCTGTGTGGGCTGCCAGCGCATGCGCGTATGCATTTCACGTGCACTCCATGTGTTGTTGTTGCTTTTTTATCAATTCGATACTCAATAAATACGCTAGAAATGCGACAACTATAATTTTCAAATAAATAGTTTTACACATAAAATCGATTGTAAAATAAATGAATGCAACTGTTGAATACTTACGGCATTTATTGTGTGCAGCTACGCATGCAGAAAATGCCGTTTCCGTTAGAGCGCTCGTACATGCCTGCGTCCATGTTGCGGTTGTTAGATGCCAGTCAACATTTTATTGATATTATCGGCTATCGGCTTTTATTACACTTGTGACACCTCGGTGGAGCTCGTCTTAAAACCAGTAGCTCGGTTCACAGACCCTGCCCACTCATAAATGTTTGTCGAATCGTTTGAGCGTGTGGCAATCGCTTTTTCAGCGCTCTGCAGCTTTCGGTTGGTATTTTTTATGAATGGTGGCTGCAAGATGAAATCGCTAAATGGTTTGTTTTGGCTACACTTCATAAAAATATTTCACAAAATTAAAAAAAAAAAAAAAGCTCCGAAACCAACAGGTTCAGTCTTATAAAATAATCAGGCCTACATTCGACTGAAAACGTGTTCAATTCCCATGTTTGTTGACTTGTTTGCCTGTCAAACTCATAAACTCATGTTTCAGTTTATCACTGAGCGTGGAATCGGGATTCGCATGGTCAAGCATGTCCACAGAGACTTGATTACGGTGCTTTTTTTTAAAAAACAATTCCGTTATATCGGGACGTGTCATACCCAAAATATCCACCAAAATTTTTGGAACGAACTCGAGAGTGATGTCGAGCTCTCTTGTCTTCTCTTTTATACTTGCCTTACACCTTTTAAGCACCATATCCTTCATAATTTTAATATTTTCAGCAGTTGAAGAGATCTAGAGACGTGCTGTAAACAAGCAGGTGACAGATCGCCCTCATATTCGGCATAGTAATTAAGGACAGTCCTTCAAACATAGCAAAATACATATTTTTGAAATATCATTTACGATGACAAGTACAAAGCCATCACCTTGATGGAAAGAAAACCTTTTTCGCAATTTCATTCGATTGACAACGAGTTAATACACCGCTGACCTCTGGTACTCTAGTGTCTAATCTATCGACTCAATTTGACATGTGCTGGTCAACATACCAAACTTATGCAGCCACGAGGTCTTTATGACCCAAAGTGTTACGCAAGAAGTCCTCTGAACTACTTGCACTATACAAGGCTCATCTCGTCGCCATGGTAGGCGTTCTGGCTGGACACTGTCCAATACATATTATGTTACATATCTTGTTAGCCTCAAATAATCGAAGCTGCATGATAGGAAGCGATGTGGAATCTAGACGCTTTCTACTGAACTGTCCGGCTTTTGCCAGACTCGTGGAATCTGACGAAATAGCGGTGATTGTATGCCCTATCTTATACTTCCTGCTGCACCATCTTGAGAGTCACTCAAAAGCTTTTTCCCAGTACAAATGGAATCTTTCTAGACTTCACACAGCTCATAATCTTCACATAATTGTTCTCCTCGCTACTTTTCGCCAGCGGTTAGATGGATACCTTTGTTATTAAATTCGTGATCCTTTTAGTTTCCACGCCGCATACTGTTGGGGAGCCCTTGAAAGCATTAATGAATTTCTACCGCTTCGTTGGAAAATTTGGGGATCTAATGAGCTGTAGTATCTAGGTCAGCTGCGAAGGTATAAGTCCCTAACATTGGATATATCGACTTTTTAAATCTGAACCAAAATTCCATTGTCGCACGCAATCATTTTGATAAGGCGGAGCCTATTGGTTTAATAGCACTTCCAGCATCACGTTGGTCAACGCAATTTCCTTTCCTTTGGGTTCGCCTTCATTTTGGTTTATTTTTGAACTTTTAGCTGACGGCTTAGTCCCTTCAGCTGATTTCTGTCTTTTAGCTGCCGCTGCTGGCAGTTCAAGCTTTAAATTTGGTACAGCATTCGCACAATCAATGGACTTCTGGAGCTCCTTTATGAGCTCTTCATTGACTTGACTGAGTTGCAAATAGTAAAATAATATAAAGCTAAAATATTTTGGACATGTTTCCATTACTGGAAACTAGGAATCCTGTAGAATCTTTTCAGAATTCTTGGGGCATCAATATTTTTGTACCATTAAGTCGGAATCTTCATCTTTAAAGATGACTGGACTGTAAAAATTGAAATATGTATGTACAGATTGCAAGTTTTCAAAATTAACTTTCTGGAATTCTCATCTTTAGTTTACAATAAAGCTTAGTATTATTTTTTCATTTTAAATATGCTGAACAAAACTGGTAAACTCATGTTTTATTTCGACAGCTGATTAGACAACCTACAACTGACAACATTATATCCAATGACTCAAAAGTACTCATAACAGGTCTATTGAAAAGTCTCCAGCCTACCATAGTAAAACACAATCTTTTTTGCAAAACTCTTCAAGAACGATACACCGATTATAGCGACCCTCCAACTTTTCGATATAATTTTTGTAGTACGACTTCAAAATAGGCCTTAGTTTCAACAATCACCCCTACTTTTGACGAAAATTTCTCCCAACGAGCACTCGTTTCAGGTCTGAAAGCAGAAAATCGTCTCTAGGGACATGATTTGGAGAATACGCTGGACGTGGAAACAATTTGAAGCCCAATTTATGGATTTTTGCCATAATTATTATCTGACTTGTGACACGTTTCCCCAAGCAACACTTCCTTTTTCTTCAAATGCGGCTTTTTTTCTGCGATTTCGTCTTTCAAAAGGTCCAATAACGCTACGTTATAGTCCCTATTGGTGGTGGTCAATATGTAATAATTATTCCTTGCGCCTACCGAAATACCGACCCATTAACATTTTCAGCTGACTGTTGTGTTTTTCCACGTTTTGGAGTGGATTCATCATCAATCCAGGTCCCTAGGTCGTCTGTCTATCCACGAATGGATGTTCGGTATCAGTCTGTGGATGCACCATGTTTGAGCGAGGTTTGCCCTCGCTGCTGCCATATTGTTAAGCTTTTAACTCTCTCTTCTCTTTTGGCTCCTTCAGACGGCTCTGATAACTTGTATACCCGTTCGTATTTGTCACCTCGGATGTCAATGGGCACCAACTGGCTATTACTTCAGCAGCATCGCTTGATAGTGTTCGGGGAGCACTGATAAAGAGTTCTCTTAGCGCCAACAGCCTGTGCACTGGATTTAATACGTAGCGCCATCTGTGTGTCAGGCCGGTGACTTTTCATTTGGCCCTTACTTACTTTAGACTAAATTATTAGTTGTAAAAATAATTGTTTCATTTTTTGGTTGTCGTAAAACATTTATCAGTCGTGTTCTGTGTTGGTGTGTCAAGTCCCAAATGGACAGGTTGCGAGCTGTGGCTTTTTGCAATGCATACATATGTATATAGTATAATTGCTACCTACAACAGTATATAGACCTAAGTAGTGAGTCTGTATGTATATATGTTAATGTAGATGTTGTGCATATTTAAAATCCATGCGCTGCGAAGTGGAACCGATGATATCCGCCAGTTACGCGACACTTCATCCCATTGCATACGAAAATTAATTCGTTTGCGCACATGCTTGGGCGCCCTGTGGTTCACTACATACACTAAATATACATATACATATATGTATATATTCTGATATATATATATATATATTTTATATAGATATAAGCATACATATATTTTACTTTATTTTTTGTTTTTTTTTGTATATTTGTAGTTGTAGTTAAGTATTTTTTTTTTGTATTTTGTGCATTGACTTGTTCGCCTTCACTGTCACTGCACTCACACTCACACACTCATTTTTGGTTACAATTAACATTTTCAATTTTATTTAATTTTTTATAATTTTTTTGTTGTAATTTTTTTTCAAGCTTTTCCTTTTTATGTTTTACATGACATCAGTGTTTTCATTTTTTTTGTTTTTGTTGTTGTGTTTAAAAATAGTGCAAATACTGGAAAAATAAACATTGACAATTTCATTAAAAATAATTGCTTGCTACATGATGACGAAAAATTACAACAACAACAGCGCTTATTTATAACTCTGTGCCCGTTTTCCAGACAGCTCTAGCCAACTTTGCAGATTTTTTTGCTTAGCAAATAACTAAATTTATGCCAAATATGGCAACCACTTGTGTTTATGTCAATTTCTCAATAATAAGCCAGTCAAGTTGAGCAGCGCTTGCAAAAATGTTGCTAAACGGTGTCGTCTTCCACCAATCTTGTTGCTGCCTCTTCGCTTTTTTATGCTACTCCTTTTGTTTTTGCTGTTTATTCTTCCTCCTCCACTTCTTCGACTCCGCCCTGTCGTTTAAAGCCAAAAATAATATTGTCAGTCACTTCGTCCGTCAGTTAGTAGGTAATTTGTAGACTTTTCCTTTTATAGCTTTTGCTAACTGACAGACTAACTGACTGGCTCGCTGACCTTCATTTTCCCCATTTCAATTTGTTCAGCTTTTTAGCTACGCGCTTTTTTCTCCATACTAAACGTTTTTCCATTGTTCGGCAGTTAGCAAATAAATAAAAAAAAAAACTATTACAAAAAAAATTACAAAAACAAAATTTAAAAAATTCAAAAAAGCAAACTAAAAATGTGGCAACATGTAATTTTGCTAAAGCATAGAAAAATGGACGTTTTCAGCTGCTTACGTAACGCATGACGAAAAATATTATATAGTATGTATGCAAGTAAGCAAGTTGCCAATAAATTTCCAGCAACTACACAAGTGGCAAGTCAATAAAACACAAATTTTTTGTCATATTGCAGTTTTGCCGCTGACCTCCGACTCCAAAAGTGGGCATTACCTGCCATAAAAATTTATTTTATTTTTATGTTGCAAATTGCACGCATGCGTAAAGCCTCTACGTTGAGTTAAGCGCCTCTTATGTTGTTGCTGCAGCCATTTTGAAGTGGCAAATTTGTTTTAAACTCTTACATATGCTTAGACATTCAAGTATTTATTGTTGTTGTTGCCTTTTCCATTGACAATGACCGACAAATGCACCTAATGAGCGATGGTCTGAAAGCAGCTTGAAGTGCTTTGTGGCGAGTGACGTAATAACTCGTTACACATTTATCGCTATTATGGCGCAGATCTTGACCGTTTGCTCAAAATGATTTCTTTCACATATTTGGCAAACTAGGCTTGAGCTTAAATTTGGCAATGCTTCATTGAATACTTGTTCATTGAATACAATTATTTTAGTCTTGCAGTGAAAGGATGTGAGTAGAGTGGGGTAAAAATTATCAAACACTGGTCTAAGCAGTCTTCAGTCCAAAATAAGGAGGCCCTTTAGATGGTAGTACAAAATGCGATTTTTCCTCATATAAATATAGAGGTCTCTTAAGCGGAATGACTCCTTCGCTCTCAATGAGACTCTAGGCATTGCGATTCAGATCTGACAAGCTCCCAGCGTTGTTCATAAAACAGGGATAAAGTGGAAATTTGAGTTTGAAAGCTATAGCAAGGAGGTATATTCCAGGTTATAGCGTCTTTGATGTAGTTGTGGCCACCATGAAGATATTGGTAGATATACTACTCTGTAGTGCATCCCCTTCAGAGAGTTGAGCATTCCCTTTAATAACAGTGTGGTAATACTAACCTCAACCTCACCGATTGAGCTCTCATGTATGGTCAAGGAGTATTTAAACTCATTACTACTTTATCACTTGCAGCAAGACTTGTGTTGGGTTTTGTACCTGGTACCTGGCCTTAGCGGAACTACTGGATACTAAAAAGCTGAAGAAATAATATTTATTCTCGTGCCCATATCAACGAACTTAAAACTCTCTCTCGGATCTCTGTATTCCTTTCGCCCTTTAACATTGGACAGCGGTGTTTGCTTGAACTCGGTTCGGACTGTTCAACAGCCTGCAATAATTCGATGCAAGTAAACCCTTACAAATAAAAAAAACAACCTTACAACCTTACAATATTTTGTTTTTGATCGTTCAGTATATGCAAATATATGCTATGCTGATCCGACCTGAAAAACTTCTTCTGAGATTGCACCATTGCCTTGGATAACAACCCATACCAAATTTGATCAAATGAAAAATATTTCCATGCAAGCACTTGATTCCGATCGTTCGAGAAATGAGCAGCTTATTTGGGGGGAAAAGCAGATCGATATCTCAAAAACTGAAGGAACAAGTCCTGGATATAACTAAATCAACTCATCTCGTCGTGCTTATCATTTGTAAAGGGAACCATTCCGAGGGTTCCTACTTTTTTAAAGAAAAAAACGCAGAAAATTCAAATTAAATGGAGAATGTTTATTATCATTCGAAAAAACACTCTTTGGTATTTATGTTTTGAAGATTTTCTTTTTCAAATGTTGACCGCGGTTGCATCTCAGGTGGTCCATCCGTTGAGTCCAATTTTCGATGACCCGTTCAAATAGTTTGACTGGTAACTGTCAAATGATATCCTTTAACTTTAGACTTTACACATTCCCACTGGAAAAAGTCTTACGATGTAATATCCACGATCTTGGTGGCCAATCGCACGGACCAAAATGTCTTGTTGAAATCAAATGTCGCCCACACTGCGAGCTTCAATTTCAGCCATGTCGATTATCATGCCGCGATAATGGTATTTTGAAGAAACATGGACCGATGATTCCACCAGCCCAGAAGCCACACCAAATCGTTTTTTTCTGGATGAAATGATAGCTCTTGAATCTCTTCAGGTCGTCTCAAATTAAAACAAAAAAGAAATTGGTCTCATCGCTGAACAACATTTTGCTCGAAAAAGTCGGATATTTTTGGAACTTTTCAAGAGAAGAACGAAGCAATGTGGCTTAGAAAAGTCGAACGACTTCAGATCTTACACAAGCTCTATTTTGTAAGCTTTCAATTTAAAGCGTCCCGGTGGTCTAGAATTTAAAAACAAAACTTGATTTTTTT
This sequence comes from Bactrocera correcta, assembly GCA_027475135.1. Taxonomy (NCBI): domain Eukaryota; kingdom Metazoa; phylum Arthropoda; class Insecta; order Diptera; family Tephritidae; genus Bactrocera; species Bactrocera correcta. The sequence goes on along the minus strand of CM050327.1, from coordinate 19,571,055 downwards.
TGATAGTTCGAAAGTATAGTCCTTTAAGGGGGTATTCTAGTCTAAAAGCATGAATTTCAGGTAATTTTTAAAGTGTCGTAAAAAAAAGGCAATTAATATTTTTACCATATTTTTTTTTATTAGTTATTTATTAATTTTTGAAGAGTACAGAAAAAACCTAAAAACTAAATAAAGTAAAAAATTTCAAAAATTATGAGCTAACGAAGTGGGGGGTCTCTAAAAATTTCCACTTGACCATGCCCATGATTTCAACCCTCCTAGTTATCTGAAACCAAAAAAAAAATATTATTAATCTAGAATAATGTCGCAATGGTCGGAACTACGGAAAAGTGGAAAACATTTTTTTCACAAAACGGCGACTGCCTGAAAAAAAAAATTTTTTTTTATCACTCTTTCTGACAATTTCGAATTTTTTAAAAATATTAAAAACAAAAATTTTGGGATGGGGCTAGTTCCAACCAAAGACAAGCCTATAAAGAAGACTCTGTAAAAATTTCAAGTAAATTGGTCCAGTAGAACCTGAAAAATCGTGGGCATCGTTCCGAAAAAGTCAGTTTTGAGAAAAACGCGCTTAAAGTTTCCCTAATGTCTTTTGTTCGATTAGTTCCGGCCGAACCAGTTTGGATGCCGAGTTAGAAAAATGCCTATATCTCTGAAAATAATTTGAATTTTGAAAAATCCTCTTGTACACATATTCTTGAATAGTTAAACTTTGAAAATATAAAAAAAAATTTCGATTTTTTTTAAATTTCTAGACCATAATACCCCCTTAATACACCCTGTACAAGTAGTAATAATCTATTTGCTAACATAATTGTAGTATGGGCGACCAATTGTTAAAGTTGTCTGAAAGACTAATTTCATTCTGGTGTGAACCTTTTTTAACTAGTCCTCCGAAAGTTCTCCTCCTCCGTCAACTTAAACAATAAATGTTTAACTCAGAATGTTTTGCAGATTTATGAGGATATTTTTCGTGTTCAAAGATATCGGAAAAGATAACATTACCCAACCATATTTTCCAAATGAAAACATTGGAAATATCTACTAGAAAATGTTCCGTTTCCGTATTCTTTTTCAGAACACTAATTTATTTAAATATATTTTAAGTAGATTAATATCTTAGCTTTTTGGAAATAATGATTTATTTTTTTATTTTTACAGGTAAGCAAATCGGATGAAAGTTATGTTAAAAAGGTAAAGTTCATGCATTCTGAATTATATTTATACACATATGTATATTAATTTTAAAGCTTATTAAGTAAAATTTTAAAATATGCAGAAGTGTGTTTTCGAAAGCGTCAGAAAATAACTGAGTGATGCGCTAATGCGGTCCTTTCGAAATCACCAACGGTTTTCAAAAGTTTACTGGATTTATTATGACCGAAAAAAGGTTTATTGGCTGACATTAATAATGATAATAATATAGACATATTTCCGTTATATACACAACATTTTTTATATCAATCAATCCATTATTAATAAATTCAAACATTCTACCATAGAAATTGTTGTCAACACCATTTAAAAATATATTAAGATAAATCAAGCTTTAACTAACTTAGACGTAAATGGACTTTTAATTTCAATACACTTGTTTTTGTATCAGCAAATATATAATCATTTGACTTATATATTATTAATTTACAATAGATACCCCTTCATTTAGCTCAATGCTTATGAATGCAAGCGAATGTTATATATATGTAAGTGCCTCTAACGTATAATTAGTTAAACTCATTTAAGTGGCAAGGCTGTCAACGCTATGCTCCAGTAATTTTGTTAGTCGAATTGGAGTAAAGAGGTAAAATTTGAAATTGTATAAAACAGTCTGAAAAGCAACAAATAAAATTTACCAACTAAAGTTAGTTAGTAAACAAAAGCCACTAAAGAGCCAACTGTGGAAAAGCAGCGGCTATAAATCTAGCAATACATACGTACATACAACACATGTGCAGGCAAACTAAAGTGCATACGAATACAGGCATACATACCTATGTAGATATGTAAAAAAGATATATGAGAATAGAATACAATAGACGCGCAAGCGCTGATTGGTGGGCCCTGTAGGAAATGATAACGGCTGACGTCATTCGAGTGAACGGGAGAGTAAATGTGTAGTATATGAAGTTTATTTATTTTATGTAGAGATTTTATCAATAAATAATGTGCTTGCAAACATATTTTCCACTCTAAAAATCCCTATACGAAAAAAATAAAAATTATCTCTAATTGTGGTTTAGCGGGTGAATTTTTCATTTTCAAGATTTCTTAACTTTTTTGACAACATGGCAACCCTTTAAAGCAAAATTTAACAATTGTGAATCTTTTTTGAACGGCTAAAATTCGAAATTTTTTAGATTTTTTTTCTCAAGTTTTGAATCAAATACAAATCACACGGGACCAAAATGGTTAATAGTTTGATGCGAACAATTTGAGCAAGGCAACAGTGGAAGTGAGTGTCGATACCCACTGTTTCGATTATTCTCTGGTGTGTACGAGCGGATTGACGCACGAAACCACGCAGTTCTTTCAATTTCGCTTAAACAGCGTCAAACACTGCTGTGATGTGATCTAACAGTTGCAAAGAGTGAACAAACGTCGCAGCCGTAAATGCACATCTAACTCATGCCCAGCATTTCAAATATTTGATGACCCACGCAGACTATTATATACCATTTCGTCAACCGTGAATTGGTAGTCTGCTAATAAGAGATCAATGTTTCTATATCCTCTGTAGTGACTCGTTTATTGGCACCTGGGTTCTCTTTTTCCATGCCTAAGAAAGCCTTTCTCTTCCTTTGCCTTCACCGACGGGTGCTCCATCGAATACTTTCAGACCTGGAGTGTTTTCGTCCATTTGTACGACATGACCTAGCCACTATCTTTTAATTCGGCTCATCGTTCAAGAGGAGGTTATTTCATCCGAGGCTGTTTGCTTCTATTCATTGGAAGTGTTGTTTACGTGGCGGGTCCCGAACCTTACTCACAACCCTAGGGAGGAGATATTTCGCCTTCTTACTTTGGCTCGCCTTTCTTCACTTGCGCGAGCTTCTACATATGACTCCAAGCTTTAGATAATATACGATAGTAAATTTCTCTTTTGATAGGGAGGACTTTTGAATAGTGGATAAGTTCTTATCGGACCACTGTCCTATATATATATATTATTCTAATTTTAGTCATTAGAACCTTTAATGATATAAACTTTAACTTGTAAAGTCGAGTAATAACTTTTCCGAGTATAGAACCGGTAATTGTCCCAATTTCAGTAAAAATACCTGAAAACTCTACAAAACATTTTCGTCCGTATAAGGTTAAGGAGACTTACATCGTTTCGTCGTTCCATCCAATCAAAGTATATCAAATTCCTTCAGCTTAAGTATCCCTTTAATAGAGATCCCAAAAAATTTTATTGGCCTAAACATTTTCTCAATCATTTAAACATTTCCTACAGGGTACGCATTATCAAACACACCATAGCATGTGTAGCGTTTGTCCCTGGTTCCCATGGCTGCACCAACAGTTTGAGTTTGAATGCTTTGGCGCTGCATCTCGCTATTACCATAGTTTCCATGTGAGTTTGGCATGAATGAGTTAACGCTCACTTGGCGCCCCTCAGTGCTATTCCACCTGTGGGTTATCACTAACACAAAACACTGCCACAGTACGACTGGTGACGGTCGGTGGTGGCGGTGTTGGTCTTGGTACGAACACAGTTACTCTTTACAATGCCTGTTGTTGATCGGCATTGCTCGCCGCGCTGTGACTGGTTAATTATTTCCATTCCCTCATTCCCTAGTCAAGTTTGAAATGTGTGTTGTTGCAATCAACAAAGAAGCAACAGGTACTCTTTTAAATACCGATAAAAGTACAAAGAAGAATTGTTGGTGACTCAAGAGGGTCGGTCGGCCTATCCGTCTCTTGGCTGACTCCAGGTTTTGTAAGCTCTGCGGCGCTTTTTCACCAATGTTGTCAGTCTTGCTTAAGTTGATGTTGCTGGCAGCTAACCCTGCTGTGTTTACAGCTCATCCGCTTGGATCATTTGTTGGTGTGACGTTGATGAGTAGGCAGTTGTACTCTTGTTGTTGTTTGTTGGTAGTTGTTGTCATTGCATTACATGGTTAATGAAGATGTGATACAATGAAGTTGTGGCTAATGATGTAGAAGTTAAGTGTGTTTAACATACTCGTAGATCTTTCTCTACAGGAAGCCAACAGTAATCACTGGGAATGAGCGCATTCAGGAAATAGTGTGTCTAACAAGCGAGTTAATGTAAGCAGTGCTTATCAAGCTAGACCTAAATACGTAATGACTTCACTACAGTCGCTGAGAAGCTGAAGAGGTTATGTAACTTTTTCGAGTTGTAATCAATATATACTAATTGTTACATGTTGGCAAAAGGGAAACTTATGATGGTCAAGATCTCTCTCTGTTATTATTATCCCAAGCTAGAAATTTTCTTCGCAAAGCATCAATTAAGCCTTATTGAGACTTTGGTTTAAATAACTGAGATTGGAAAAAAATTTCGGAAAATAATCTGACCAATTTTCTTAGTCGAGATTTTATTGACAATTGTAGAAAATATCTTGATCGTTTTGCGGACAACTTGAGAGGCCGACATATTTTAATCAGGAGCACTTTAATGCTTAGAAGATGTGGAAAAAAATCTCAGAACGACCTGGAATTATATTATAATAATAATAAATAAAATGTATATAATATATTTACTGATTAGATCAGCCCTCTTGATGAACTCAATATCTCAAAAGCCTTCACTCCTTGTATTTACGAACTTTGGATTTAGTGAAGTTGGCTGTGGTTATTTAAAAAGGTCTTACATATTGGTTATATCTATGTTTACGGTTAGTTCTGCTTTCTACAGACTGTATAATGAAACCAAGCAAATGAGTCTGGTAGTGAATGAGGCCAACACGAAATATCTCCTGTCATCACTGTTACCAGTCATAACTTCGAAGTCGTAGAATCGTCTATTTTAGAACCAGTATTAACACCAAAAACAATGTCATTCTCGAAATCCAACGCAGAATAACTATTACCAACAGGTGTTACTTCGGACTAAATAGGCAATTGAGCAGTAAAGTCCTCTCTCGACGAACAAAAACCAAATTCTATAAACCACACATTATTCCCGTTTTGTTATATGGTACAGAGGCATGGACGATGACAAAATCTAATGAGTCGGCGTTACGAGTTTTCGAGAGAAAGATTCTGCGGTAGATTTATGGTTCTTTGCGCGTTGGCAACTACGAATAACGCAGTTGATAAAACGATGAGCTGTACGCGATATACGACTACATTGACATAGTTCAGCGAATTTAAAGACAACGGCTACGCTAGCTAGATCATGTCCTCCGAATGGGTGAAAACACTTCAGCTCTGAGAGTTTCCGACACGGTACCCGCCGGAGGAAGCAGAGGGAGTACTTAGCCTCATGTCCCGAAGACGATCTTATCACAAGAGAAATTTGCTATCGTATATTCACTAGAGGATTGAGCCATGTGTAGAAAATCACGCAAGTGAGGAAAGATCTCTGACCTAAAAAGATTCTTTTACGACTCAAACAGCTCACGACTTCCGTCCTTAGACCAAGTATCTTCTGGATAGATAAAAAACATCTTACGCTGGCTAGGTCATGTCCTCCAAATAGATGAGTACTACTCCAGCACTGAGAGTTTCCGACGCGGTACCCACCGGGGGAAGCGAAGGAAGAAAAAGATCCCACTACGTTGTAAACAATGGATGAAGAAGAAATTGAAATATTCAATTGGCGCCAAAAACCAAAGAGGAAGGACGACGGCGCCTTGTTATAAACTCGATTATAACCACATAAACCACCAATAAAGAAGAAGAAGAATAGATATGATAGCTGATGATTTTTAATGAGAAGGTTTTTTAATTGCAGAAGATATTCGGAGTTTAACATTGCCAAAGAGAATCTTCGGAGAATAGCATTGCCAAAGAAATATACAAGGTGCTTTCCAAAGTAAACAGGAATCTAGCCTGGTGCCCCTGCTGGCGATATCTAAGTATATGTCGACTGGTGCGTTAGAATCTGCTATCTGTATCGATTGTCCAGTCAAAATTTCATGACATTTCCTGGATTGGAAGTGAACTTATTGCATTTTTTGCATTTTACGTGTCAGTATGTTTGTGTTATTTTTGTTTTAAAATTCGTAAAACTTTTACCGAAACGTTTCAATTGATGAAACAAGTTTATGGCGATGCCTATCCCCTAGCAGAGTGCACGAGTGGTTTCTACGTTTTCAAAGTGGGTCGTAAGGACGTAAATGACGATCAACATATAGGCCAATCAAAATTCGTGATCACCGAAAATTCCATCAAAACTGTGCGTGAATTCATCAAAAATCAGCCGAAATTATCATTGAAAATCATGGAAATGGAATTAAACATCACCAAAACATCGATTCATCGCAGTTTGATCGAAATTTTGGGCTTACGAAAGGTCTGTGACTGACGACCAAAAATTTCTCAGATCGATCGACGCATGTGACCGATTATTTACCAAAAATCACATTTTAATCATTAAGCACTCCCCATATTCGCCTGATTTGGCACCGTACGACTTCTTCCTTTCCGGAAAAATGCATTTGCCCATGAAAGGAAAACGATATGCAGACGGTAAGGCCATTTAAAAGGTCTTCACCTTCATACTGGCGGCCATACCGGCCAACGAACTAAAACACTCGTTCGACATGCTTTTGGACCGTGTAAAAAGCTGTATTGAAGCGGAAGGATACTATTTTGAATGAAATAGATAGACTTTGCCGAAAACCCCCATTTGTTCTGTTTTTTTTTTAAGTCCTGTTTACTTTGGAACGCACCTTGTATATACGTTTTTTATTTTTTTTCTAGTGGCTTACATGGCCTTAATTGTTCAATGATGATGCTGTTAGCCTAAACCAGCCAAATGCGATAATCGGCGTCAAATAAACTGACACTTTCTTACCAGTTCCGCAAATATTTCATACCATACAAAATCAAAAATTTACGTAAAAAAATTTCGGACAAGAGTTCGCCTAATTAAGTGGTGACATTTATTTAAACATTTTAAACCTTTCTCCGACTTTCCCACACACTTATCAGCAATGTTGAATGCTAAAAATTTGTAAGCTCTTTCCAGGTACTTTGAAAAGAAGAAGAAGAAAAAAAGCCTTGCGATCATTTGTTTGTCAAGTGTATGCTCATTAAACGCAAACTGATGACAAGCGAGGAAATGTCACTAAAAACCATAAACAACATAAGTTGCCTGTCATCAACACTGTCAGCCGTAATCATAATCACAACACTTAACAACAGCAGTAACATTACTTTCAAATAACTAAAGTTACAACAATAAAAACATTGAATTGTTATAAAGACTTTCCGTCATAAACTAAAAGACACTGACATACATACCTACATGAAATATTAAACAAAAAAATTATAAATAAAAATATGAAAAGAAACGAAAATAAAATATGAAAATCTATTCAGAAAAGTACACAATTGTAAGTGATAATTTAAAGTCCACTATAAAGAAAAAACAAAACACAACTCGAAGTTATGACATTATTCGGTTGTTTAGCTATTCGGATACACCCCAATATTTTTTCAACAGTATATGAAAATAAGTGAATTCAACAAAAATACAGTTACTCTAATCATAATGTTGATTGAACGAAATATACTGAAGAGTCGATTTAACCAGGTCCATCTGTCCGTCTCTCCGTCTGTCTATACATAACCGAATAAGTCTCGTTTTTTTTCTCTCCAATTAGCTGTTCATTTGTCGGAAGAACCGATTTCAACCCACTTTAGTTTTTGTATGTGAATCTTTTTTATCTGACAAGATATCTTCTCAAAATATGACATGGATTATTGTCCAAGTTGTCCAACAATGGTACAACCTTCATTTCTTCAGATCGACTTACTCTAATATAAAGCTGCCAAGAAAACTCATCGAACAAAATTAAGTTCTTTTATGAAAACTTTTGTGAAGGGAGCAACCGAACTACCGAGTAGTACAGTGCGACCAGCCGAACTGCCCCAAGTAAAACCCAACAAAATCTAGTAATATACTATTTGGAACATAATTACAGTATCCTAAATTTGTACGAATAAGTCCTCGGATATATTACTGAACGAATATATTGGCCTAAACAGTATATACCGAAAACTGCTATTTCAAATGCTCCAAAATAAGTGTCACGCTGTCTAAAATTTTTATTACAGTTTACACTGAGCTAAAACAAACATTGAGGTCTAGATGTTTACCAATGTTATTTTTTCGGTTATATTTGAACACCTTTTAATTGTTTTTTTCGTTTAATCAAAGACGAAATTTTAATTTATTATAGTACCGATTTTTAATAAAAAATAAACATCTTTTATTACCGATTTTCGGTAATATTTGAACATTTTTTATTTATTTATCTTTTTAAACCATAACCATTTCAAGTTGATTCGATACCAATTTTCGGTAACATATGATTTTTTTTTTATTTTCTTTTACCCATAGACAAATTGAAATTTTAGTTAATTATAGCACCGATTTTTGGTAAAAAAACAACATATCTTACTTCCAGTTTTTTAATTTATTTCAATTTAATAGAGTACCGATTTTGGCAGCAAATTAGTTTTGGTAAGATTTGAACATTTTATTTATTTATTTTTTTATCAAACATACCGAAGAGAACTTATTTTGATCATAACATACCGAAATTTCAATTAATTTTAGTACCGATTTTCGGTAAAAAAATCAACAACTTTTATACCGATTTTCGGTAACATATAATTTTTTTTTTTATTTTCTTTTGCTCATAAACAAATCTAAATTTCTGTTATTTATAGTACCGATTTTTGGTAAAAAATCAACATATTTTACTTCCAGTTTTTTAATTTATTTCAATTTAATAGAGTACCGATCTTGGCAGCAATTTATTCTTGGTAAGACTTGAACATTTTTATTTATTTTTTTCTTATCAAACATACCGAAGAGAACTTGAAATTTCGGCATGTATGTATTTAGTTTCGATTTTGGGTAAAAAATCAACATTTTTTTATCGATATTCGGTAGTATTTGAACATGTTTACTTATTCATTTATTTTATTTTAATCATAAGATACCGAAATTTCAATTCATTTTAGTACCGATTTTCGGTAAAAAATCAACATCTTTCTTTACCGATTTTCGGTAATATTTCAACATAATTTATGTTTTTGTTTTTTCTCATATACAAATTGAAATTTCAATTTATTATACAAGTAGTATCGATTTTGGCAACAATCTATGGCTTTTTCTCATTGTCTATTGCATAATCTTTAGTTTCGATTATACTAAAAGTGCCTGTCTTTTGTTTACCTAAGGATCGCACTAATTACCGAATATCTCCTAAATATGGTAAACTTTGCCTGGTGGTGACCTTTCGGATTATTTACCATTTGTCATTTGACCAAATATGTTATATTCTTTGAGTTTTAAAAAATGGTAGCGTAAACCTAAGAAGCATAACAGATTGAAGTAGAGTATTGTAAGACGGTACATCTAAACTTTTTTTCTGATCTTTATCACTTTTAATCCTTATGTTCACTATAAATATTCGAGATCCTTTCTGCAGGACAAGATGGTATCATACTTCTGGCTGTGGCAGAAGCATTTAAGCATACTTTCCTCTACTTTTACTTAACTCTACTAGCTTACTGAAGTAACCCATAATGGAATTGACACAAACCAGCTTTCTTCATCATATTTTTCGAACCGCAAATGGTCCCATACAGAGTAAATATAACATAAATCAAGTTTTACCTGTGTTTTCAAATATTATTTAGATCACAGCTATTTAATTATTTTATTTCCAAAAACTAGTTTGATTTAGAAATAGAAGGCACAATTAAATTTTTGTGAGTTCTTTTTACAGAGGCCTTAGAAATTTTATGCTTCACACCCGCTCTCACTATTTTATACAGCACATAAATAAAGTGCATATTATATGTATATATGTATATACATATATACGTCATATTTCTTTGTGCTTGTCTGAACTCAAAGTGTCATTAAAATATTAGAATTGTGTGCTTAAAGTTTTTCACAAGCAAACAGCTTTTGTAATGTGCTTTTTATATTTACCTACTTACAAGTATAATGTTTCGGTAACCCGAATTGTCAAATGAAAGAAGATTCTGAAGTAACTCTAATGTGAATGAAACCATGGATACTAAAATACTAGCCATTGCAATAAAATTCAAAAATTATTAACTTGCTAGATTTGAAATTAAAGTGTTCCAAAGTTTCACTTAAATACTTACGCCCGATTCTTCACTGCATACAATACTACTGAGCTATTCACTCAATTCCTTGTCCCAATTTTGACAAAGGAAGAAGTATCTAATATGCTTGCTATAGTCGTATTAAGACAAGAGTTAGTATGAATTAGAGCAACTCCTTAGCAAAAATGGAACCAAAATTAGTCTTTCGACGAATACATTATATGTGACCTGGTCTACTACAAGGGGGCTTAGGTGTCAAAAAAAATAATAATAAAATAAAATAAAAAAATAAAAAAACAAAATGAAAAACAAAATTAAAAAAAAATTGATTTTTTGACACCTAAGCCCCCTTTTCGTAGACCAGGTCACATATGTTTATTTATATTTATTACGTGGTTTGCCTTTTACATATCGGGATTTGAGATCAAAAACAACTTTTAGTCATCGATATTCGCTTTATTGTTTTTTAAAATATTCTCCCTTAAGATCTAAATATTTGTGCATAGGTTTAAACCAATTCTCGAAGCACTTTTGTCACTCCTAATTAGATATATCCAAAGCATGCATTCCGAAAGCATCAAAGGCCTCTTCAGGTCCTGAAAAAGATGACCTCTTAATTTACTTTTTATACAGGCATAAAAAGACGTCGTTCGGTCCCAACTCCAAAAAAACAGGCAACTATTTGCTTGGAAGTGCTTCCTGCGCGAACAGCTTTTGTTGGAATCGGCTAACCTGAAAAAACCCATAGAGTCGACTCATTTTTAATTTTGGGCTTATAAGTGCGGTCATACAAGTGTCTCGAAACACCACTATTGTATTTTTTAACATTTCTCTCGACCAATGAACTCTATTTTTGAGCGATTGACGAATTGTATGAAATCCAACGTGAAGGATTTTTTTGCAGTCAAAATAAAATGTCCATAATTGTATCAATTTCACGATAGGTTACAAGACGATCTTACAATAACAGTTTGCGCACAACACCAGTTTAGTTTCCGGAACAATAACTGATACGAACCTTCACTCAATTCGTATTGGAGTACTCTAAGACATCGATTGAATTCGCTATACCTTCGGTACGCACTGATCCTTGATGGAACTTCATCGTTAAAAATTTAATTAATATCCACATTTCAGACCAATTTTTTCATAGTTTTGTGATTAAAAAAATACACATAACTAAATATTTTCTTTTTTCTTAAATTAGTCTGTCATATTCTAATTTATATACTTATAACTAAAGCACAAGATATTCGCCACTGAGAGCGATCCAACATGCCTTCACACGGGCACCCAGTCGTGCAGTGATTCCACATATTCGTAGTTAGCTGGCTTCAATTCTTTCTTCACTATATGATGGTGTCTGTTATCGTATTTCGTAGAAAACGCTCCGAGCAGCTCGGAATCGATATCCAGCCAAGGATCTGGCAAAACATACGCATGTATAGGCGCTACCAAATACGTCAGTGCTGCCAGAAAAACTAAGAGCACAAATTTTACCGTCATTGCGACAAATTTAGTTTGCAGTTCTGTGGATTGAACGAAGCATTTATGAGAATTTCAAAGATGTTGTGATATGGATATATGAAAATTGATTTACCGAGCGAACTTTCTTAAAAACTCTTTCCAAATATTTGCACTTAACAAATTCAAATTCGAAATTTCACAGCCTGTTGGTTATGTATATTTGTTTGTCTAATCGATCACTTTGTTTTTTTTTTTTCATTTATGGACACATAAAGTTCACTCAAATCAGTCCAGTCTTGGCTTCAAGTATTTATTTTGCGATTGTACGCTTCAAAAACTTTTCTAATTAGCAGTTTAGTATACACTTAGTACTAATAGAAGCTTTCCACTTGCTTCATGAATGAAGGTAGAAAATGAAATATTTTTATTGTTTTTCAAAAACTCAGACAAAAAATTTATTTTTCATTACTTTTTTATATATTTGTGTAAGTGTATATTTTTATTTTAGATATTTACTTAACACATCTGCTAGGAAATTTTTTTACAATTATCTGAAACTGTCCCAGCTGGAAATTTATCAAGATCTTTTCTATTTTCCAAAGATATTTTTCAAACGATTTTCCAAAAGTCTGGTGATAAGGCTTTTAATTGTTCTCCAATGAGATAAAAAAAAGACGTTTTTAGAAGAATGCGGAGTTTTGAATAACCCTTTCTATTCGACCTGGAGAGTGCTCGTCACCTAAGAAAACTAAGAATTAGAAAGCGAATACATTCCACTTTTGGATATTGTCTATTTTTCGACCTTTTTCGGCCCCAAATATCAGTTTTATCAGCTGTTTTTTGCTTACACTCAAAAGCAAAATTTGTAAGAGATAAAATTGGAATAAATATCAAAACACTCAAAAAATTGTTACGCTTACTAAACGTATGAAACGTGAACACCTACCATATTTATTCACTACTCCTTTTGACACTGACAAATTTGATACAATTCTGACATTCTTAGGAATGTTACCAAACCAGCGCCGGAGAGGCGTAAAAAATTGTTTACTCAAGTGTTTTCTCATACGCGTACAATGTCAATATTCTAAATGTCACGAACATACGAATTTGAGCCACTTTTACATAAAAACCTTCGTTATTGTTGTGTTTTCATATATTTACTTTCAAAACAGCTGTATAAGTATACGCCTATTTTTGCTACAGCTGCAGTTCATTTAAGTAATACGCCGGTCTTTAAACTAAATAATAATAGTTTAGAATAAAAGTAAACATTGTTAGGCTATGCTTTTTGAAAGTCAAGGTTTAAAATATTTTTTTGGAATTTGTTTAAAGGGCTAGGTAGATAGCTAGGTAGAATCGAAGACTGATGATGCAAAAAGACTTTTAGGAGGACATTGTGAAACCACAGGGACTGTAATAATATCCTGACTTCATTTTATCTTCTCTGAAACAACCTGTGCTCCTGATGAATTTCAGCAATAGAAAAAGTTTTATTTGTGAACCCTTTGAGATGTCGTCAAAAAGCGTTCGGCCTAAGGTTTTGATTATTTTCCTATACAAATTCTAGAGTATTTTTTTCTTTCACTACCTGACAGCTTCTGCAGTACTCATTGTATGATGCTCCCAGTCTGCTGGCATGTTTGCCAATGAGACTGTGAACTTAAGTACTGCTTCTAAAGTTCTTATGTCATTCCTTTTGAATTTAATTTAGGCGGATTTTCCATTCATGCCACATTTACCTGCTTGTTAAGCAAGTTAGGGATTGACTTCATCGGGACTCAGCTATATTTATAATATGTATTAAGTTGTGTTCTGAAACCCTTTACAGGTTTGCTGAAAAGACACCCCCTTTCATTCGACCATCTAGCCTGGACCCATCCATAAAGATATTTACTCCTTTTCCACCCTTCTCTGAAAGAGATGGCATAATTGCGCAAATTTAAGTTTAATTTTAATGGGTCGTGAGAGAACAGAATCTCAGATAAAAATTATTGGAGATCCTTTATTATTCGAATAGTTCCAGAAATCTTATTATTATTATTATATTAATACTAATTCTATGTGCCCTTAACGATAAATTCACTCAACTCACAATCATCTAAAAACGTTATCATTATCAACTGAGACAAGAAAAAATGTTTTTTGGACAACGTTTCGGAACTCATTCAAGTGTGCTTTAAAAGAATATGTTCTATGAACATCTAATGGTTTTTGTAGTTTCAAAGCTGACCTCTTCATCTGGTTATTGGTTAATGTTCACACTCTTCATCCAACGACGGTTTTAATATTTGTACTCGTATGTACTGAACTAGCTCATGTTGCGAAGCGAAAAAATCGACTTACAGAACCTTCATCCAAGTTGATGAATCAACTTCAGGTTATCATCCAACAGAAAACCGACAACATTTTCAATATTTCAAGAGCAAATTTCATTAATGTGACTGTCTTAACTGCTTTCGTAGTAGCATTTTCTACTAAACCAAAATCTATTTCTTGTCAGCGGCTCCATTGAAGAAGTTTAGAATAGGATTTAGGAATTGCAAAGAGGTATTATGGCTGCTTCTGGACAAATTTTACTTCAGACATTTGCTTTGACATATATATGTAAGTTTCGTATATCGTTTGATGAATTCGTTTGCAAAGAGGTAAGGCAAAGCGAAGCAAAACGTGGGCAAACACCTAGCTTTATTAAGGAGCAAGACGGAATGCAAAAGGGTATGTCAGAATGAATGACAGCCAAGCAAAACGAAAAGAGTTGCATGTGAATCGGTCATAACGATGTCAACATCTCATTTTCGAAATAAGCATTTAGCATTGTCGAAATAACCAATTACCAAACCTGGTTTCGAAGATTACCGGAGTACTGCGATCGTATATGATTATATAAACTAAAATTTGAACTTATACACGAACTTAATTATCGACAGAGTTAGGGATAAGGCAATTTTTTAAGAGCCGGACCTCAGCAGTATAGTATTTCAAGCTGAGGTCTTTGATATTGCGAAAGCCGCGGAGCTGGCCTCTAAGTCAAATCTGCAGTCAACATCTACGTAGACAGCCCAGTAGTAATCAAGGCAGTAACCTCGTATCGCATAGCGGCCAAAAGTGTCTTGGAAATCAGGGCAGCAGTGGAAAGTGTTGCCGGAGGTAAGCAACTTAACTTCTACTGGGTGCCAAGCCACAAAGGCATCGAAGGAAATCAAATAGTGGACGAGATTGCCAGGAATAGTGTAGGGCTAACATCCGAAAACGTGGTAAACATTGGAAAACCTATACTACGTCTATGCGACGATCTCGACAAAAGCATGGCAAAGAAAATCAAAACCCGATGGAACGAGCTATCTGGGCGCAAAACTGCAAAAGTAATTTGCAAAACGGTAGATCGGAAGTACATAAAAATTCTATTGGCACTCGATAGAAGCGACTTTAGGAAAATGATCGGCATTCTATCTATTCACTGTCTGGTGGTGACACATGCCCCCAAGATGGGGCTAACAAATGGAGAAGACTGCAGGAAATGTCTAGAGCGGAGCACCAGAGAAACAATGGAACATCTCTTGTGATGGGGCAATCTAGGGTCCCCACGGTATGATAAACTGGATGGGTATCGATAATGAGACCATTAAGTCTGTTAAAACTCGTGTCAAGCGCAGTCATCCTAAAGGAAGATTACTCCTCATGGATCTAGCAACTGAACTCTATTCGATAGAGGACAAAACTGGTCTAAGCGTGGCTTGTTAGCCTAACAGATTAATCTAACCTAACCTAATTAGCAACAAAAGAGTTCGTTAAGCCTTATTTGAGTGGAATTTCGCAATCAAATTCGCTCTGTATTGAAGAAAAAAACAACAAATTAAATTATTCACAGCTTATTATTTGAAATCACTGCAAATAATTTTAAGCTCACATATAACAAATTATTAATTAATTGTGACCCAGAAAGCAGTGATACCAAGCAGATATATTATATTGTTCTCTTCAATGCAGATTTGCTTTAAAAAAAAAATCACGCATCAACATTAATTAATTATATATGATTATAAATAATGCGTATGTGTGTATGTATGCTGATAAATATGCCGAATAATATCGTAAAAAATAGCTCAATGGTTCCATTCTTTCATACAAAACAAAATGTTGCTCAATTGTGCGACTTCCACAAAAAAAAATATATTTATGAATCTTTATGCAAGTCAACATTTGTTGCAGACACAAACACATACACTCATACGCACACACACACAAACAGCGTGTCTTTCGGTTCGATTGTCTGAATTTTCTGTTGATGATGCGAAAGCAATTGGATCGCTTACTGCCGGGTTGTTACCGGCAATTGCGGCAGTAAATAGTCGACAGCAACACTAACAACAACAACAATGACAACGAAAATGTTGGTCATAATTTGTGCCAGAGCAATTTTTTCCAGCCGCAACCATTTTAAATTATTAACAATACAGAAATTTTGTTATGAGCGCAAGCAACATTTTCATTGTTTGGCGCAAGCATTTTTTTTCGTTTTTGATCTGGTGTGCCAAATAAGTGCAACAAATAAGCGTATAACAATGACAATTGATGACACATCACTCTGGGGAGAGAGGACGCGGAACAAACAGTGCGTGCAAATAAAATTTGCAATCGCATTTATTTTAAGTGGCTCACGTAATGCCTTCGGAAGAGGATTCAGCGTGATTTTTGAGTAAGCCGCAAGCTCTGACTTTCATTGATAGTTTTGGTGGCTGAGTGCTTTTCGGAACAAAAAATTATACACTTGAAATAAAAAAGCTAAAAATTTACTTTTTTGTGAAGTTATAGTTTAACTTTGCTATTAAAAGTTAATACTAGATATATAATGTTGGTGAATTGATAGTGTTGCTATTTGGCAAATCAAAGTAATTCCCACCAGACGTAATACAACGATTTTTCCAATCCTTGAAGCACATTTCATAAGCATTTCTTGAGATGGCCTTCAGCTCCTTCAGCGAACTTTGTTTTATTTCTTCGATGGACTAAAAACAGGTTCCATTGAGCCAAATTTGGTGAATACGGTGGTTGATCGATGGTATTTATTGCATTTAAATCCATGAATTGTTCTTCCACAATTTCGGCCGTTTTCGACGGATGTTCTCAAGCAAACGTCTCAATACGACCAAATAAAGCTCCTTATTTACCGTCCGTACTTCGGGAGCAAATTCACGATGCACCAAACCACAAATATCGAAAAAAAACAATGAGCGTCGCTTTGATTTTTGAGTGGTTGTGGCGTGGTTTTTTGGTTTCAACTCGGTTTTTTTCGTCCATTCCGATGATTATTGACTTGATTGCTTGTCAAACTCTTAAAACCTTGTCTCATCGGCAGTTATAATGCTCTCCATGAATGTGGGTTCGGAATTCGCGCGATCAAGCTTGTTCATAGAGACCTTTAACGGTAATCTTTTGAAAAAAAAAATAAATAAAAATTGGCTTTATTGGGACGAGTTGAGTAAGAACGCATTTCATACCCAAAATATCCAACAAAATCATTTCAACGAACTCGAGAGAGATGTCGAACTCTCTTGCCATCTCTCTAGAACTTGCCTTACGATTTTCAAGCACCATATCTTTCACTTCTTTTATATTTTCATCAGTTGAAGAGGTCGAAGCTCGTCCAAAACGAGGTACGACAGAACGTTTCGATATACGAGCGCTATTTGTATAATTTAAAGTAACTAAAAATATTCATTTCAGTCAAAAAATAGAATTTTCTCGCCATTATTTTTCACAAATTTCGACATGAATTAACTCAGCATCGCTAAACGTAAGAAGAACTAAGAAGTCAATATTTTCTGACACCTAAAAAGGCAGTTGATGCGTTCAGAACGCATGTTTTGGATATTCCTCAAATTAGAGGGACAAAAGTGCTTCGACATTGGGTTCAAATTCCTACTAAAGTGTGTCGATCTAAATAAAGAATATTTTAATGAACAATAAATCGATTTTCTGTAAATAATATTTATTTTTGTTCTCTAATCCCGAAATATAAAAGCAAACTTCCAATCTGACTAATGGTTTGAAAGCTGGATTAGACATACATATATCTTTAGCAACGTCCCAGGTAGTAGAGATAAATTTAGATAACGAGAACGTGGTCGCAGATTGTTTTTTAATGCCCAGGCCAGACAATTATTTGGAAAAAGCAAGCTCTCGGTGCAATGGATACTACGTTGGGTCACTTCAGGCGGTAAATACAACAGGAGACGTCTGAACAGTAGTGTTGACGCTGTTTAAGTGCAATCCAAAGGCGTGGTTTCGTCATTGTCGACGAAACATGTATCCACTTGAATTCAACAAAGATCAAAAAGTGATATGAATAGTGGACTTCACGCGACTTCCGGTCTTAATATGAAAAAAAGATTACTGTCTTTATGATTATTATCGACTCCCTGGATAAACTCCAAATATCACCCAAGGAGTGAGTCGCAGGGCACTACTTTGGAAATAAGGCTGTCTTGACGCCGAGTTGCAGAAAAAACGGTTTTATTTTATGAAGCCAACAGCACCTTTTCCACCATTATATCACCTTGCCTCACATCTCTGCCTACGCCATAGCCAAATTAGTCGAATTAGTATGCGAACTACCCTCCAATCCATCATATTCTCACACTATGCGACCTTTCTCAATTAAAACGACCAAATCCAGGACAGCAATTTGAGTCGGAGGAAATTTTGAGGTTATCAGCGCCACGAAGTTCTACTTTGCAGACTTTGTAGACATTTGACACAAAGGAAAGTTTTATTTTTATGAATATCTTAAAAGGAACCATCATCCAAGCATATAGAATACTTTCATTAAAAATTTGCCAAAAAATTAGTTTCGCGTTGCCAACTAAACGGCATTTTTTCAACTTTTTGCAAATGAAAGCTTAATAAGCGGTTAAGTGAAAGTAAATGTGGAGCTAACAGCCTTTAAAAATTTCGCACAAATTTGCACATTTTCTACATAAAAACCAACTATATTTTTTATATTTTTACAACAGTAATATTAGACCATATTCTCTTTGTTGATATGCCACATTTAGCCACAAAGTCAGCCAAAAATTAATCAGACAATTATTAACTTTCAAAAGCTATCAAACTAAGGGCATTATTGTATGACAGCTAAGCGGAAATTAAAATTTTCTTAAAGTGTTACTAATACTAAAATTGGATATAAGAGTATGAATGCATATGTAGTTCATTTTGGCACTTAAATTTGACCACTCATTAAAGTCGTTTTCACACTAGTTAACACGGCTCGCTGGTGTGTGTGTATGTGTGTTGGTGGTTTTATATGATAATTCAAACTACATAATTCAGGCGCGTACTTGCATTTATTAGCTCAATTATGTGGATGTATATATTTACATATACATATATATGTATATTATATGTGTACCAAGACAGGCATTTCTTGTACAATAACTTTAATTTAACATTCCAACTGTAGCATAACACAATTAATGCTGGACACCACAATACGCTCGGTTTGAAAGACAAAAAATGACAAAAAAAACTAAAACAAAAACAACAATAAAAAATTCCTTCAGCTGCACTGAAGCTTGAATACCCTTCACAAAAGCTAAATATTCCGTACAGGAAATTGAGTTCGATCGTTCAATTTGTATGGCAGCTATATGCTATAGTGGTCCGATCCGAACAATTTCTTTATATCAGCTATATGCTGTAGTGGTTCGATATCGACGGTTCCGACAAATTAGCAATTTTTTGAGGAGAAAAGGACGCATGCGAAGGTACAGATCGATATCTCACAAACTGATAGACTATATACATCCAGATGAACAAGGCTAAATCCATACCGTCATGCTGATCAAATATATATATACTTTATAGGATCTTAGTATACCCTGTTCAGGGCATAAAAAAAATTTTCATTAAAAGTTAAACCACTTTCGTATCAGCTACACGTGAGCTTAACTTCCCAAATTTAAATGTGTGTGTATATATGTACGCATATGTGAGTATTTCTATGTGTTTTGGCATTAGCGAACGAGTTTTCTGCATTCAAGTGGCACAACTTATTGCCACAACGCTTTGCATTTGTAGAGGAAGTGTGTCGGAAATGCTTAAAAAACTTGTTGTTGCAACACAAACATATACATACATATATAAATATATATACACTTACTTGGCTGCGCATAAAAACCTACGCATGCGCACTTTTATTTGCATGCCACTGGCAGGCTTTTCACACATTGCACATTTTTTACTAAAAAAACACAAAAAAAAAAAAAAATTATTTCATTTTATTTCGTTTTCCTTCTTGTTTTTGCAGGATGACAATCTCTTGTTCGCTGTTGAGGATGAAGATGACATGAACAATGTCGACGATGGTGGCAATGCCGCCGCCATATCGAAACCACCTGTGGCTGCCACACGTTCAACGTTAACGGCTCATTATGCAACGGGCGCAAAGCCGCCAGTTGCCGCGCGCACCACACCCGCCGCCTGCATCGAACAGCGCCTGCCCGCCTTTAAGGCACACAGCGACAATACGGCCAATGTGCAGGTGGTGTTGTTGCAAAATCAAGTGGACACACTGCAATGGCAATTGAAGCAGGTAAGCCTTGTTTACATAAAATAGTTGTAATTCAATTGAATTTCGAAATTTGGTTGCAATGACGACTTGATGCCTCATAGTGATAATTATGTACTGTTTTCTGGTAAAAACAAGAAAGAATGGTTTGAAATTAAAAAAAATGGCACGGTCTTTCCTTCTAATTGGTTTAAGCCCCAGCTACCGAAAATGTGTACCCAAGGGGCAATGGTTGACTTTTCTCGGAATAAATCAGCCACACCATTTGCTTCACTTCCTTATCCAATCTGGATCAGAACTAACGGCGCTGTTGTTAAGGCCCATAATATCAAGATCATTGGCGTACGCCAGCTGCTGAACACTCTTTTAGAAGTTTGTATCTTCTCTATTTAGATTTGCAGCTCGAATAATTTTCTCTAGGAGTAGATTTTAGAAGTCGCACGAAATGGAGTCGCCTTGTCTGAAACCTCGTTTTGTATCAAACGGCTCTGAGAGGTCCGTCCGATCCTAGCTTTTTGTACTAGTCAACATCAGTTTACATAGCCGTATTAGTTTTGCAGCATAAAGCAGCTCCTTTTCATGCTATCAAAATCAGCTTTAAAATCGACGCAAAGGTATTTTCCAAGATTTGTCGCTTTGCGAATATCTGGCTAGTTGTTGATTTTCCAAGCATGAAGCCACAATGTCCATTTTCGTGAACGCAAATCAGCGATATGTTGAAGAACTTTGCTTTGATGCGGATTATGGCTAGATGTTTATCCATCGGGGTGAATTGCAAGACTCGGCGATGGAGTCTCTCTCCCATCATCAATCCCACACCGAATTTGCATTCTTCTATATGGCCACTGTAATAAATGAATCAAGAACCCACTCTTTCTCCCGTCCATCGCAGTTCTAGAACGGCGGTGATGTCAACCTTTTCTGTTACGAGGACATCAACCAGCTGGGCAGCGGCACCTTCCCAATTAAGTGACCGGACATTCCAGATGTAGGCCCTTGGTCGTCACCAAAGGCGGGTCTCTCATCCGAGCCTGCTGATTCCTTTTCGTTGGAAGTGTTTTTTTTTTACGTAGTGGGTCTCATAGGCATACCCATCACACAATCCTGGGAAGGGGATATTTCGTCTTCTTACTTAAGCTCACCTTCCAACGGATGTTCTTTGACTACCCAGAGGATACTTGGTCTAAGACCGGAGCTGCTTCAGTTATATGTTAAGGAATCATTTCTTGCGTGAACTTCTACATATGGTTCCATTCTCCTGGACAGAACATAGGTCCAAAAATTACCCTGTCCCCTTTTTTATGCCCAATATATCGGTCACTGTGTATGTTATCTTCATAAAATTGCGTTTAAACGTGATCTCCATTCTAATTTAGTAATATCAAACTTTAATGCAATCAGTCAAATAAACCACATATAAGGATTTTGCACCTGACTTTGAACCTTTTGTATTGATCAAAATGTGCATTATATATAAATAAAATATTCTGATAGTATACTGTACTCAGTTTATTTATTTTACTTAAAAGGTTGTTTCATAAAATTTATTTGTGGAAAACAATTTCGGACAAATGACCACTACACTGAGTTTACAGTAGTTTATCCGATCCACCCAATTTTGGAGTACTTTCTCGATGGTTTCAGGCCTTATGGCAGCTACAGCAGCTTGAATCTACTTTAGATCTTGAATTATTTCTGGATGGTTGGCGTAACATTTGTCTTTGACAACTCACCACAGAAAATAGTCCAAAGGAGTTAAATCGCAGCTTCTGGGAGGCCAATTCACCTCTTTTGCTGATTATGCGATTTTCGAAGATAGGGCGTAAAAGATTGAGTGTATCGTTTGCTGTATGGCACGTAGCGCCGTCCTGTGCCCCAAATGCGACAATTCTGCTTGTTAACTTAACCATCGAGGTGGAAATGAGCCTCGTCCGAAAAGATGATTTTTCGGTAAAATTGACCATCCTCGGTTTATTTATTTTTTTTTTTTTCAATATTTCCCAGTTTTTTTCTAGTGAATAGCGACCCATTTCGTAAATTTTAGACCTTTTACTGAATATCTGTCACTTTCCGAATGGGATTTGACGTTTCCAATGTCAAAATATAGATAATTCAAATTTAAAACGTTAGATGGCCCACCCGTTATAATACTTTACACATTTTTGTTAACTGTGTTTTTCACCATGTAACAATAAGCACTCAAAATTTAAATATTCTTTCTTGACACTCAATATTTTTCATAGTAAAGTCTTAATGTTTTCATCGTTAAGTGCTTAAGTCGCTCAAAAATCAAAAGACTTAAGCGAGCAACTCGATCATTCGCCTTTTCTAAGCACGTATTCCAACAAATTACATTAATTGATTGATTTCACACAAGCCCAAGGTGTAATTTTCGCAATTATAATAACTTCCCAGATATCGCTTTTAAATACACACAGCAAAGTGAGTATCTCCAATACCAATATATTGTATAATTCAAACCCCGCGGTGCTGCGCGTACAACTCAATTCTTAAGTTATATAAGACTAGCGATTGCCGCGTGTAAAAAGTTCTGTTCAAATTATTATTTCCGTTCTCATGCCTTTTAATGATAGTTGTGACGTTCACACATAAATACATTTACGTAAGTGGATATGTGTGTGTTTGTTAGTATGTAGTTGAGTACAAAACGCCGCGCCGTGGTAAATCTATAAATGCGTTTGAATAACATCAATCAACCGCCTGGACAAAAGGTTCGCTACTCGCCTGCACAAAGTGGTGGCAATCATTTGTTCTATGAAAGTAAATAACAATGAAATGCGTCTACGAAGTTATGTAATGTGCCGCGCTTCCTATGGAAGAAAGGAAATGACGCCTTCTAATTATTTGTTGCGTTGCTTTGCTGTGCATTAGAAGGCACTTGAGCAGCACAACTCACTTAGAAGACGCTTTGTTTGAACCATTCGTTGAATTTCAAGTTTGGAATTTGTTTTTGTTTTCTACTTGAATCAGTACATCCAGCTGGTAGTCTACATTTAGGTTTTCAAAAGAAGAGAAGCACTGGCTAACAACCTTGAAATTTATTTGGAACGATTTTTTGAAGAAAATATTAACACGACTGTGGCCTCACTTATGCTTAAAGCATTGTGTCCTCTTTTTATACATAATTCCCCGAAAAGCATAGAAATGTGTGGAACAAATGTTAGCATAAGTGAGATGTTGATTTTAGGAAATAAGCGTCCGTTAATACTATACTCAACAGCAGCTGCAATTATCACTTTGGTGGTAGCGGAACCTTTGATATTATTGTCACCTATCGCTGTAAAAGTTAAGTTAACTTGTTATACTCATTAAAGAAGATCAATATTCTATTAGTTAATCTCAAACTTAAGGTTTTCAACACGATATTTACCTACATATCTGATTAGTCTGTTTATGACTTTACTTTCCCACTAGACGGGAATGGAAAAGGGCCATAATAGTGGAGGAAGATAGCATCACAGTCTATAGCGACGGCTCCAAAATGGACTGCGGAGTAGGCACATGAGTATATTCTATATCTGGACATTTCTATCTCCAAGGCAGAGTTAATACGAAGCCCGCTAGGATCGATCACAAGAAAGCTCAATATACAACTTCAACAATTAGTAAATAACAGATGGAATGACAAAACTGTTGTTCATTGAACGAATGAGGGCACCGAAATTTCCATTTGATCAAATTTGAACCAGACTGACAAAAAAACATTTTAACGTAGTTTTATACAAATCTTTATTATCATCCTCAAAAAACTCATTTTGAGTAAATTATGGTACAGAAATTACCATCTGATCAAATTTGACCCGGATTAAGAAAAACATTTTAACGAAGTTATATATGAATCTTTATTATCATCTTCAAAAGGCTCCTTTCGAGTCAATACAAGCATACCAGCGATTTAGAATAAGTTTCTTAGACTTGTTTTAAACTTTAGAATGGCCTTCAAAGAATTTTGGCTTTTTTGGTTTCGGCTCATATTTGCAGCGCCAGCCGCTATATTGTTGGACAACCCATTGTATTAGATGAATGTCAGTAACGTTGTTAAGGCTAAGACCTTGATTAAGATCTTTTCAAATTATTCATAAACAGGTCATTTAACGTGAGTCGAGTATTGACATACATCTTACCGAAAACATGAACCAAAACATATTGAATCGTTCCATAAGACCTCTTGATATGCTCTACTATCTCTGTGATGCCAATCCGACAGCTTTCAAGCACTGTATTTTAACCTTTTCGATGATATCGTCATTAACAGAGGCGGAGGAATGCCTCGCATAAAGCAAAGTTTCGAGAACTTCACGACCTTCACTTAAAGCTTTGTGCAAACCTTATACTTAAACTAGTGATAAAGTGATAAAATACACTCTTCAGATATATAGAAATTGACGCTAAATAAATTCCAAATATTTCGTAACGGAAGATTTTTGTCAATAAAAACTACTGCACCAACGTGACGTCAGCAACCGGACGAACATTAAAAGCTGAATATATCCGCAATCTCATCACAAACCATTTCAGTTAGCTAAATCATTACTACTGAGCACGTGCTCAGCGTTTTAATCCTTCAGTTTACTGCCTTATTAATGAAAGTTTATAAAAAAAAGTAATTGCTTGTGGATTAAAAATAGCTCTACATACCCACACATACATATGTACTATATATAGTATATGCCTATACGTCGGCATTCTAGATTTCTCTCTTATCTCCAATAGCAGTTATTTCTTCTCGTTCGCCACACACATACACACGTAGTTTAAAATTGTGCTTAAAAATCACTTTCTGTCATATTTTCCACACACACGCGGCAGACTTAATGACCGCGGATCATAAAATGCTAATGAAAATCGACGAACACAAGTGTTTGGTGGACTAATAGCGCCATCAGTCAGCCAGTCAGTCGGTCAAGCGGTCGCTTGTAGGCTGTGCCATTAATTCATTTTATCTGTCATCTACTTTTGCTCGCTTTTATCAGCGAACGTGATGCTTTGGTTCCATGTTACACTTTTTCTTTTGATAGCCATTTGGTTTCATTTTGCCTCTTTTTTCAATTTCATACTTTTTAATAGTGCGGCAAGCGTTCGAAAATCTATACTTACATATACATACCTGTATCTACATACTCGTATGTATATTAATCAAACTATTATATTCCACATTCACTCGTTCGCCGCTCTTCGCTTTCGTTTGCCACATTTATGTTTTACAACTCGCTTTTTGTTCGCCTCTAGTATATTATGGCACCTGTCTGGCAACTAAAGACACAGTTTTTCAAGATTTCCATTGAACTTTTTGTGGTCGAGTTTGTTAGACACCTTTGTATTAATCCAGAAATGAAGAAATGAAATCAAAGCACCACAAATCATTTAAATGATGTTTATTGTTTGGATTCCTTATGTGGTGGCGATCAAAACGCTTCCTATTGCTTACATAAGCCACAAATATTAAATTATGTATATTTACATGGTGTTCTTATTACGTATACTCGTAGTATATATAAGTATATACGATGAGCTGCACGAGATATACGACGACATTGACAAAGCGAAAGAGACAGCGGCTACGCTGGCTAGGTCATGTCCTCCAAATGGATGATAATCACCCAGATCTGAAAGTATTCGACGCAGTACCCGCCTGGGAACCAGAGGAAGGAAAAGACCTACACTCCGACCAAATGAGGAAGGACCTGACTACACTTGGAATATACCAAACAGAGAAAAGAAGGAACGACTAACGCGCTGATGTACACTCGGCTAACCGTTCAAACCAAAACCGCCAAACCATTTCAAAGCGACTACTTGCGCTTGGAATGATTCAGAAACAGGGAACTTGGGTTTCTTAAGACCTCAATACAAAGAGAGTCATGAAACGGTATTCTGCTGAATGACAATGCTCGGCCGCACGTTGTGAAAGCCCTTGAGACCCACCTGGAAACTCTTAAACGAAAACTTATCCCACCCACTATACTACCGAGAAATTGCAGCGTCCGATTATTATTTGTTCCGTTCGCTGGGAGAAAGTCTGACCCAAAAGCATTCCCTTACATGAAGACTTCGAAAAATCGCTTGATACTTGAATAGCATCACAAAATGATCAGTTTTACTTACATGGTATTCAAACTTTTTCTAGAATGATGGGAAAAATGTGTGACTAGCGATAGGCAATACTTCAATAATTCCTTTGTAACCTAAGATAGACATTATTTTGAATAATTCATTTGAAAACCCACATTCCGCTTGATTTGCAGTTACCCACAAGTAACTTGCACTTGCAAACAAGCAAAAAAGTCGCTGATTTCACTTGAAAATATTTGCCAACCAACAAGCAGGTGCCAATGAGTCAGCCAATTTAATGTCGTAGTCGAACTCCGAATCACACACTCTTACTTAAAATGTACCGTCTAACTTCTCCCACAGCCATTATGTGTAAATTGCTACAGTAAGCCAAATTGCAAGCCAACGAAATTAACCCAAATATCTTACTTGCACAAAAAGTGAAAATTTAAAAGTAACTTTGAAGTGTGGGTGTTCATGTATGTTAGGTGCTTAGGTTAAGCCAAATACTCACTTACACACCATCACTGTGGAGGACTAGTACTTTAATAAAATGCCAAACAAGCTGGTGCAGTTTCATTACTTTAACATACAACGCAAGAAAATGGATTACCTGCTGGATATCCCAAATTAAACTCAATATTATCAAATAATGAATACCAAAAGCTTCGTCAGTCGTTCGATATCAAACGAGGTTTCAGACAAGCCGACTCCCCAACGTGCGATTTTTTAATCTATTCCTGGAAAAAATAATTCGAGCTGTAGAACTAAATAGAGAAGGTACCATTTTCCGAAGATATTGATATAGTTGGTCTCAATAACCACGCCGTTAGTTCTGATTTTTCCATAATGGATAGGGAAGCGAAGCAAGTAGGTCTCTTGTCATCAAACAAACAGTCGTCGCACTACCGACTTGTCTCCCTCGTCACTGTTGACGGACCTAACTTCGATGTCGTATAAAATTTTCGTCTGCCTTGGAATAAGCATTAACACCAACAACAATGTCAACCTGGAAATAGCTCTTGCTATTTTCTATTAGAATTAATTTCTGATAATAATATGAGCTCAGACCTCTGACTACTGAGCCTCCATTTCTGAAAGAATGAAACAATAAAACCAATAATTACAACCAAAAAGATAAAGAGTCTGATCGTGTTGAGATACTCTGGAATATTCAAGTCAAAATCCAGCTGAACAGCCACACAATTTAAAATCAAACGCTAATAAGAACAACGGTCTTCACGGCAGAAATAGCAGAAACAAATGTTAGCCGACTCAACAAATTTATGCGCTGAAAGCGCTTTGTCGACCTATAAGGATCTTATGGTGCAAATGAGATCACTGAGAGGATCTACCTCTTAACCTAACCAACAGTAAATTAATTTTTTCCAGAGCATCATTGATACTTCGTCTATTAAGAAGTTCACGAATAACAGATTGCAAAATGGTCCGTGAGCTTGTGGAGAAACCTCAGCTTTTCTATCTTCTTCTATCTTCGTACAATACGGACTTCCCTCGGTGACTATGTTATTATTGGCGGAGCTCACTATATCCGGGCACTATACACGGGATCGAGTAAGAACTGTTCATGTTTACAGTCTTGTCATAGTTTTGTGGCAGCAAACTTATTTTTCACTTGAGTTCAACGTAATTTTTTCCTATTTAAGATTTTGGATTTTATGTTATCGCCAGCTTGCAATTTTCCAGCAATTTCGCAAATATTTATTTCCTTGTTTAACTTATCTAAAATTTCTTTTGCTTAAGGTTCTCTTGGCCGAAAACCGTCGGCCTGGCCCATTTTTGCATTCATTTGCCAAATTCCGGCTGCTGCAATGGCTGAGCCACACCTCATACGCAGTGCAACCGAACTTTTATATATAGTTATGAATGTACTCATATATATGTGTATGTATATATATGTAACTACCAAATGCAATTATTCCGAAAATTGCGTTTTTCGGTTTGCCAAGCAGCGAGCAACCAATAACAGCAACAATAATGTTTAGTCTAACTGCCAACAGCTGGCAGCCAATAACTGACACCCAGCAACCCACAAAGTGCATAACCACCGAGTCATTGAGTCAAGCGTTTCCTCCTCAACCTCTAAAATTTTGTTTAATTTTTGTGTTTTGTATTGTTGTGTTTTTTTGTTGCGCTTTGTATTGACTAGCTGTTCATTAGTTTAGTTATTTTGGCAAGTATTCACGGTAATATGAGTTTGGCAATGAGCATTAGGGTTACTCATAAGTGTCGGAAAGATTTGTAAGCTTGTGCTTTAATAGCAGCATTCCAACACTACCGCAGCGCCCCTACAGCCCAGATGTGGTCTCCCCGGTCTTTGTTTTGTTTGCTTGCCTAAAAAGGCCGATAAAAATCAATCATTTTGAGACGACAGAGAGGATCCAAGCCGCATGCACCTCGGCTCTCAAGGCTATTCCGGAGAATGCCTTCCATGACGCCTTCAATGCTGCTGGCAGCGCTGCATCGACGCAAAAGGAGCCCATTTTGAAAGTTTTTAAAGAATTGTAAGACTTATTACTTTTCGGACAAACCCTCTATATCATTGTTATGCATATCTACCATTTATTTTAAATTAAGCTTCAAACCTGTGAAGACATATACTGCAACCGCACATAACAAATCGAACTTTGAACAATTAACCATCTGACATTCATTTCCCTCAAATAATACTGGAACTAGTCTCTCTCTTTCACATTAATTCTGATTTGGCTTTCAAATAGAACACTTATGAATCTCTCACGGTCTCCGCGTACTTCAAATCACCAAACTTTACCAGGACATTGACAATATAGAGCGGCATCCACAATGAGCTGACCCCATATGGCTAGACGCTTAATTCTACCATCTACTGCGAACAACTGGACTGCTTGAAGCAGGCGATCCAGAATTGGCCAACAGGAAGAGAGTAGTGTTCCACCAGGACAACGCCACACCACATCCTTCGTTGATGACTCGTCAGAAACTACGGGAGCTCGGATGGGAGGTTTTATCGCATACACCATATAGCCTGGACATAGCAGCAAGTAATTACCAGCTGTTCCTGTCCATGGCGAACGCCCTTGTTGATGTAAAGTTGAACTCAAAAGAGGCTTATGAAAAGTGGCTGTCCGAGTTCTTCGTAAATAAGAAGGGGAGCTTCTACGAGGGGGTATTATGAAGTTACTGTCTAGATGGAAACAGATTATTGAAAGAAACGGCGCATATTTGAACTAAGTCCGATCACTGTAACACTTTTAATAGAGCATTGAATAAAGAGCAAAAAAGCGGAAGGGAGATATTTGACAACCTAATATACTATATGTACATTGAAGGCGACTTGCTAGAAAGACTTAATTTCCAATCATAATATTATAATTCTCTTGAATTTTGAACCCTAAGTTGAATGTTGAGAGTGATCCGGTGGTACTACTTTCTGGTATTCTTTAGATGTTATTTTTAAGAATAACAAAGAATAATAATCAAACACCGTAAGCTTTCCATTGAGCGTCTTGAAAAATTGACCGTAGGATAAGAGAGGAGTGCTAAGTGTTGATCTTTTCTATAGCTGCATCACCCTAGCACTTTAGTTTAAGCCCCAACTACCAAAGAGCGAAGCTTCCAAACCTCTTTTCAAAATGAAGCCGCAACATGACTGGGTATTTTTATCACTGCATATTTTTGTTGTTGTGTTCACATATCTCTGTTGGCAATTAGACAAATCTTTGGAACGTTATGTAAGCAATATTCGTAATTAATGGACATTTTTGCCAGTAAATTAAGTCATTTCCACAAGCAGTTGCAGCTGCTGCCTTAAAAAATAGGAGGATAATATTAGAAGCTAACAACTTTTTCGGAAAAATGGAAATTTATAGCTTGCTTAAATCAATATGTCATGCGAAGATTTATATAGGTGGATAAATTTGTTTCCATAGTGTTGTTTGTGGAAAGATGAAATAAGGTTAGGCTGGGAAGGACGTTCATCGTTTTCCGAAATATTGCAAGAATTATTTCTTCAGATAATTAATTACAATAAAAGATTCAATCTAGTTCCTAAGCTCCAAAAATTCCAGGAGATATAGTTCTGATTCAGGAAGGTATCCAACAAAAGCAAATTGGGTTTCCAAAAATTATTTCCAGATTCAAGCTTCAAGATTAAACAAGAGATTCTCGAAATATCTTCCATGAGCCATCAATTTAGCTCCTTTACTTAGCTTTGGCTTATGAATTGCCTTTGAAAACTTCGTCGTACATAATCATTAAAAGCCGTTATTTAAAGAAACGACTCTAGGTCGTAAACTTTTGTCTCCGTTGTTGTTGTTGTACCGGCAGAAAACACCCCTAAAGTCATTTCGAGGCATAGTGCCAAGTTGACGGTCCTTGGCCGGATAAAAATCTGGGTCCGCTCCGGTTACTAAGACCCGACTTTCGTGGGAATAATCATTTGCTTACAGCTTTGTGGGCTTAACTTTCTAAACTGATTAGAAATAGTCAGGGCAGATCCTTCCACATAGGCAAATTAGGCAGTTGCCTAGGGCGCAAGAATGAAAGCGCGACATTTTGGGTAATTTTCTGAACAGTTTTTTGAGGAAAAATAGGCTGAAAAGCGGCCGGTCCTGGAAATAGTAGCTTTCACTAAACTTCAGTGGTCAAATCAAACTTTTGGACACCAAACCTCCAACCTTGACAATGGAGCCATGTGTAGAAGTTGACAAAAGTGAGGAAAGTTCTCTGAGTGCCATTCACTTGGGAGTGGCTAGAAACGATTCTTTTACATATGACTTACGGTCTTAGACTAACTGTCCTCTGGGTAGCCAAAAAACATCCGTTTGAAAGCGAACTAGAGTGAGAAGGCGAAACATCCCTCTCCGCTGTGAGCTGGGCTTGGGACCCGCCACCTAACAAACACCCTCCAATGAACCTCCAATGAAGTGGACACCTCAAACGCTGCCACTTCGAAATACCTGTCATTTATTACTATTTACATAAGTTTCATAAGCTATTTAAGTATTGCACAGTGACTATAGTTACAACAAAAACAACAAATTTTAGAGTCAATTTTTTCTTTTTACCAGCAAATATTTTACATTTCCTTTATGTCTCTTCCGCAGGTGGAAACAAGTAATGAGATGTATCGTGCTGTCATCGAAGAGATCGCACGTTTCCTTGATCGTTATCAAACGCAAAAACAACAACAACGCCAATTACAACAACAGCAACAAATATCCCGTTCCAAGAGTCTCTACCAAGTCTACGATGGCAACAGCGCCGGCGAAGGTCATGAACAAAGCGTCAGCGGTGTTGCTGTCTTTGGAGATAAATCAATGAGCACATCTTCTGCGTGTTTGCGCACGCGTAGCACCAGCAACCTGATCGTAGACCTCAAGCAATCGGCCATACACAATGGCAACGCCGCAAAATCAGGTGGCGCCAACATGAAGCATAGCAGTCTGGCCACAGCAGCAGCAGATAAGCGGAGTTATGATGCCATTAATACAACCAACAACAATGCATACACAACATTCAAGGACTTTACCTGGTATGCTCACACTTAAGATATTTTATAAACGAGTAATTATTTATTAATTATTGCATTTATTTCTCCCTCCCGCCCGCTAACATAGGCGCCGTTCACCCAAAAAGCATGCCGAGTCTAAAGCTCAGGCCGCCGCTGATGATCTTGAGGAAAAACTCAACCAGGAAGCTTTTCGTCTGTCGCGCACCATACACAATCTACTCAACACATCTACACGTCAACCGGATTTAACGCAGCACCGTAACGCCGCGTCGGCGTGCAACAATGCACTGCATACGAAAGTGGCGAAACCCACAACAATGCCGACCAACATACCGACAACACTCATTACACCTGCTCAAAACAATGCGAGCAGCAAAATGAATGCCACAGCCGCTGCGGACAAGCACAACAGTCGCAACGTCCCAGCCGCCGCCACCAACTCGCTTGCCAACGCCACTGCGGATATGCTCTTCCTGCGCGCCAACAATATACGCGACTCGCGCCTATCGTTGCGTAGTTCCACTGATAGCTCTGTACATTCCACCACCTCCAATTCGTCTGCGGTGTCCACCTCCTCCTCTTCGGCAGCTTCGACTTCATCGGGCAAGGTGGAAACGGACGAAGATGTCACGCTACATCATCCATTCCATCCGATTGCGCTGTCATCATACAAACAGCACCAACATCCGCTCAGCTCAGCCACCGAAGACGAAAGTGGCTTCAGTTCGATTAGCTCTTTTCAGGATATCGGTTTACCGCTGTGCTCCACAATGATTTCGAACGGCACATCCACACCGAATCGCTTATCGTTGGCCAGCGTCAAATTGGACTCAACCAGCATGGGCAATGGCAACGGTGCGCCCGTTGCTGGGCTGTGTAATGTCGAGCCGCGCGAATACGCGTGCGATAGCCGTAATTCGACCTTGAAAGCCAATCATCCCGGCAATGTGCTGGGCGTACCACTGCAAGCTACACACGACATGCAACATCGTTGGGATACAACATCGAAAACTAGTTATCGCAACGCTAACAAGTATCAACGTTTCTCCACGCTCTCCAATGAGGAGGCGTCCGCTGTACTTTGGGTGTAGAAATGCGCAACTCGGCCTCAATTCTACTTAGTGCATTTAATTTATTAAATGTTTCTTTTAGTGAAGAAATCGAAAGAAGCACATACATACAAACATAATAGTAGATATTTATAAGTATATTAAACTTGGTTTCATTTCGGCGAATTTTAAAAGAAATTTTAATCAGAAATTTTAGCGCATACTTCAAGTTATATTTAGTACTGTTATAAGATGGTACGTTCCGTGCCTTTTAATATGTTAAATGTTATTTTTAGAGAAGTATAAATTTTATAAAATTCATTCTTAAATTCTTCCAGTTTCTGTCGCACGAATTCGCAGTTGCATTTATTTCGCTATACATACATACATAAACATATATATATATACGATACATAGTTTAAAAACGTTTACTAAACGCTAAGATATTATTGAAAATTAAATAAAACGCCAATTGGTCTAATTAGATTACACTGAAAAAAAACTTTTTCTTTTGAAATACTTTTGGAAACTTTTTTTTGGGTTTGTAAATGAACATCCTTCCAAAAGAATCCATACCATCATGAAACATTATGGAAATAGTTTTGAGAAATCCCGATGAGATAATAGTTTTTTATAAGGTATTAAGCAGGGTCCATTGCCGTTATGTACATTAAAGGGTGATACATTTCAAGGTTCACTGCTTTTTTAAAGAAAAAACGCAGAAACTTCAAATTTTGGGAAAGTTTTTTTATCAAAAAATAACTTTTTCCAATTTTTTGAGGATTATCTTTTCAAATGTTCCTCAGCTCTCTCAAATTATAATGTTGAGTCCAATTTTATGGTTGATTGATAATTTCATTTAACGGGCAAGAACGCGTCATGTTTTATTCCCACCCAAAAAGTCTAGGGTGTGATATCACAGATCTTGGTGCCAACCCCCCGACCCAAAACGTGAAATTATCTACCACCAAAAGTGTTCTCTCAATAAATTTTTTGGGCTGATGGATAGGTGGGAAACGGCGCCGTCTTTCAGCTATCAATTATCGGTTAGCATGGTGCGATAAGGGTCGCCATTGACGGTTACGTTCTAACCAGCATCATTTTCAAAAATATGGCCAATGATTCCCCCAACCAAACCGTTTTGGATGAAATGGCAGCTTTTCCCCCGGGGAA
Source organism: Bactrocera correcta (assembly GCA_027475135.1). NCBI lineage: Eukaryota > Metazoa > Arthropoda > Insecta > Diptera > Tephritidae > Bactrocera > Bactrocera correcta. The sequence continues at coordinate 19,536,920 of CM050327.1, read as the reverse complement.
ACAAATTTTGCTTGTTTACATACCCATTGAGACAGAAAGGGGGCTTGAAACAACATTTTGCTCGAAAACTTCGGATCTTCTTGGAATTTTTGGGAAGCCCTTAGAGCGAAGCGATTGGCTTGGGAAAGTCGAGCGATTTCAGTTTCTGCACAAACTGTATTTTGTACGCTTTCAATTTAAGATCTCGACTTAAAAGCGCAAAGTCGTTCCATACATCAATCTGAGTTGCTGCGAACGGCGCCGAATCGACTCTCCACAGCCTTCGTGTACACTCTGCAAATTATTTTTCATCACTGCATGCGGGACGGGTATATTCGGTCGATTATTATTTGGATCACCTGTTAGATTTTTAAACGGTATTAAACAGGGTTGCCTTTATGTACACTTTACTTAGCCAATAGTGTACTTTAGTAATTGCGGTATTCCTTGATGAAGTAATATAAAGCATGTACATAAGTTGAGTTAAGCATTATCCAAAAAATTTACAAAAGTTAACTCAGGTAGATGTATTACGTAGTTTTTTTTCGAACGACTGTGAAAATGGGCGTGTATATAACTTTCAGAAAATGAAAAAATATACGATGACACTTTTCTTTTGATGGCGATTATCAGGTATTGGATTAACCAGTTTAAAAGACCTAAGAAAAGCCTTCGCACTCAAAAGGAAAGAAAGTGCCCAAAAAATAAGGTGACATTTGAATTTAAACTGCGCGCGTCGAAGGATTTCGAGAATTATTTTTTTTTTTTTTTAAGTTGGTATTTCTGTCAGTAAATTTAGAAAATTTCATGTCAAAATATTCATCAGTGTTTGAGAAACGTGTCGTTTTGAAGCTGCTAAAAGTGAGTTTTTCGTTTTTTGCGATGTCAAATTTGTTGAGCAAAGAATTTGCATCAAATTTTGTTTAGGGAATCAATTTTCTGCTGCGGTACGTTGAGGATGGTGCAAAAGCCTTTGGTGATGAGGCAATGTCTAAAAATGTTTACAAGTGGTATAGTGAGTTCCAAGCCGGCTGTGAACGTGTCGAAGACGAAGAGCGTCCAGGGTGATCATCAACCTCAACCGACGAAGCTCACGTTCAACAAATCAAAGATTTGGTTTTAAAAAAACCGTCGATTAACAATTAGAGACCTTGCTATGAAGTTGGCTTAAAAAGGGTCAGCCAATCCCATTTTAAAAGATGTTTGGGCTCAAGCGCGTCAAATCTCGACTGGTACGAAAACTTTGAATTTTTGGAAAAAAAGGCGTCGCGTTGAAGTGTGTGAAACGAGCTTTCCGACTACCAGGTGTCATGAAATGCATTATAACTGGCGATGAGACTTGGATCTATCTTACACCCCGAAACAACGATCAATCGAGCGAATATCGTGCAAAAGAGAGCGAGACCAAAAAAATCCCCCAAAGTCGCTAAAAATCAAGGTATTTTGACGGTTTTCTTCGATTATCGTGGTGTTGTGCATTATGAATTTTTTCCAACCTGTCAACGTTATGCGTCGTTTGCGTAACGCTATCCGCCTAAAAAGGCCGGAATTGTGGAAAGCAATTCTTGGTTTTTGCACCACATAATGCACCATCCCATACTGCCCTCGTAATTCGTGATCATTTCGCCAAAAACTCAACCCATATCGTTCCGCAACCACCGTATTCCCTGATCTGGCGCCGTGCGACTTCTGGCTGTTCACCAAGCTAAAAAGACCGCTCCGGGGACACCGTTTTTATACGATAGAGGAGATTCAACCCGCAGCGAAGACGGAACTGAAGGCCACCCCGGGGAAGTGACTACAACCAGTGTTTCGAAGTTTGGGAAAAATTTCGTTGGCAAAGTGCATTGCATCGGGGGGGTTTACTTTGAAGGGGATGAAATTTTTTGGGAAAGAATAAATAAAGAATTTTCAAAATAAAACAATGGCACAGTAGTATGTATTTAAAATGGTATATCCCAAAGAATAAAGAACGATCGATACGGTGGGCTACAGACTGGAAAGACCACTGTTTTCTGGGATTCACAAAATGCACATCGAATAACAAAGATCAAACGGCTCTACTCCGCCGGATTGTTAGCTCGATTGGACGCAGAAAAAAAACGCTCCATTTGGCGAAGAAAAAAGTGCTGTTCCTTCCTAACGGGCAGAAATTTTAATCCTATGAGAATATTATCGCCTACTTTGAATCGTGTTTCGGCTTGTATGAGACCGCAGTCATAAATACTTCCCGTTGAGGTATTGTAATAAAATTTTCACCAATAATCTACATACACATATGTAAACAAGCAAAATTGCCGCATTTAGGACGAAGAGCAACCTGAGATTCAAGACCTGCCATCCAGAAAATACAACGATGTGGTGTGGTTTGTGAGCAGGTGGAATCAACGGTTCATATTTCTTCAAAAATGATGCCAGTGAGAACGTAACTGTCAATGGCGACCATTATAGCGCCATGATAACCGACTATTTGATGCGTAGAAGGGAAGCTCTTGACCTCGGTAACATTTGGTTTCAACAAGACGGCGCCACTTCCCACCCATCGCATTAATCAATGAATTTATTGAGAACATTTCGGTGAGCAGATAATTTCACATTTTGGACCGGTCGGTTCGCCATCAAAATGGTGTGATATACACCGTTAAAGAAAAACTATTTCAATAAAGCTCAATAGCTGTCGTATACATACCCACAAATTTATACTAGAACAGAGATATCAACGCCTTTTCACTTAACTACAATAGATAGTTATATTTTATTGTAAAATATTTTGTTTTCAGAAATTTGTGTATTTGTAAATAATGTAGGCTTATACAAATATTATCATACTCGTTAAGCGAATCAATCATTCATACCAAATATGCGCATATTACAGCATAGTCACTATAATTAAATACATTAATTATATATAGTTTTTTATATATATTATTTTTTATGTTTTATTATTAGAAAATCTCTTTGACAGTTACATTATGCATTATTTCCTCTCATTTGCTTCAAATAAAACATTTACGCACATGAAACAGAAAGCGACGAGAAAGTAAACAATGTTGAAAAATAAAATTAAATTGGAAAATAAAATTAAAAATCGAATAAGTTATTAATGTGTAGAATATTATGGTAGATATATATTTCGTAATCATATAAATTAAATTATGTAATATGTATTATTGTTAAAATTAGATTAAAATAAGATGATGGAGGGTTTTGCGCAATCCTTAAAACGAAATTATAACCGAACACGATATTCGTTGACGTATATACATATACATATATATTTACAATGTCAAACACGACAAATACATACATACATATGCTAATTAATAAAAGCTACAGACAATTTCATGTGAAAATCTTATATTTATATACCGATGCGAGACATTTTTGTGAAACGTGGCAGCACGCTTGCAATATATTATATATTTTTAATTCCATTACATTTCAGTTGGAAATCGTACAGGATTACAATGTACCGAAATGAGCAGATTAAACAGATTATTGTTGCTTTTGATTTTTTGTTTCATAAAAAAACACATACGAAAGGGCTAAGTCCACCCATTATTATAAACATCACATGACATGCAGTGCTAAAGTAACGCTTCGTATAAGCTGATGATGGTGAAACGTTACACAGTTGCTGTTGAAATCATTGTGAAATTTTCCAAAAGTTTACGTTTGCTTAGAATGCAGCGCGGCTATAATCGAACACCGACAGCCAACTATAGGTTAGGTTTACCAACGCGAGTATAAATTTTGTGCGACGTAGCGTTGAATGCACGACAATGCTTAGCAATTTAGCGAGTAGCGAACAGCGGCTGCTATTCAACAACATTCCTGAAACGCTGCTGCAGCTTTGTAAACAAATTCGAAACAGTTTATTTATGCATTTCACCGGCTCAACAGCTACAACGCTTAAAGACGGCCCACAACACCCAGCGTTGAGGACTTATTTTTGCGCATCGGTTGTACGGAGAGTGGTGGCAGCAATATTTCCGATTGAGCTGAAGGTGAACTACTGCGATTACCCTCCTCATCGACCGCCTCCTGTGGTAATAAATAAAAAAAAAACAACAATTATATAGTCAAACATTGATCAGCTGATTATGCGCGCGGTACTCACGTGTATATTTGCACAACTGGCCAAACGCATTTGCGCCAGTTGCGAGGCGGGCGTTAGTGAATTTGTGCTGCCAAAAGGTGGTGTCATCATCGTGGAGACGGCTCGCTTCAGTTTTGAGGGAGTTTTGTTGAATGAAAATGCACGGCCCACCTGAGCAAAGTAAATATTTTCTTCATTATAAGCAGGCAAAGGGTGGGAAAGGGAAAAAGAGTCAAACATTAAAGCAAACTACTCACATACGAATAACAACAACAACATGTATTTATTATATACTATATTACATATATGTAAGTATATCTTAAAAATGCTGCACAATTCATTTAAGAAGCAAATTAAAATAATATAACCTTAAAAATGGCAAATATGCTTGGCCACTAGCATGAGTGTACATAGTAGCCTCTAGATAACTCTACATCAAAATTAGCATTATGTATGAATACAAGCGTCTAATTACAAGCGTCACTGGCCATTATTTAATTTGTGAACTGATGCTATGTTTAATTTAAAGTCAAAAGAGTTGGTTATTACTCGAAACCATGCCCATTTTTAAAAATATACCTTTTCTTTTCTGACACGCTGAGCTAAATTTAAGGGGTCCACTTGTGAATTTCAAAAAATCGATTTTTTCATATCGATTGTTTATATATTTGAGAATATTCCTCGAAAATTTGTAGTAGATCCGGTAAATAATTTCGGAGATATGAGCGTATTTGTACGAATTTTTTAACTTAGTATACTCGGCTCATAAAGCTTTAAGTGCTGTTTTTAAAGACGGTGAGAAAAATTTCTCGAAAGAGCTGGACCGATCGATTTGAAATTCTCACACCACTGTTTCGGAGGGAAAAGATTTGATAATAATTTCGATTTATTAAAAAATAATAAGTGTAAACTTTTTTTAGGAAAGCGATTCTATTTGTATTTTTTTTGTTAAAATTTTGAAAAGTCTTCAGAAATCAACTTGTATTCATTTATACGAGTTGTTATATGCTTTTTTTGTATTTGAATTTGAGCAAAAGAAACCTCCTCTTGGCTGCCACTGTAATAATACAAAAAATCTTCGAGCCCCTTCAAGAAAACTTAGTGACGTTAATTATAGCATCCGATCTACATTATGCTAAAAAAGACCTCGGAAATTGTAAATAAACGTAAAATATTCGTCAATATTTATTTTGTCGCCTTCAATCTTCAATCTCCCCCAGACGTAATATACTTATGCTGACGATTTTTCCAGTCCTCGAAACACTTTTCATAAGCAATTTATGGGATGGCCTGCGAATTTTGTTTTGTTTTCTCTTCGATCGACTAAAAACGGGTTTATCGGAGCGCCAATTTCAGTTTGGGTAACAAGAAAAAATCACACGGAGCCAAACCTAATAAATACGGTGGTTGATCGACGGTATTCACTGTATTTTTGGCTTTAATTCGGTCACAATTGTAGCTCGATGCGATGGTACAATATCATCGTGTAAAATCCATGAAGTATTCTTCCACAATTCCCGCCGTTCTCGACGGATGTTTTCATGTAAACATGAAATTTGGCCTCAATATAGTCAAATATAATTCTTATAGTCTGTCCCTCCGTAAACCACGAACGAAATCGAAAAAAAATAAGAATAACATTGATTTTTGAGCGGCTTTGATGTTTTTTTTTTTTTTTATTTTTTTTTTTTTAGTTTCGGCTCGTTTTATCCCTCCATTCCGATAGTTGTTGACTTGTTTGCTTCTCAAACTTATACCATGAATGTGGGATCGGAATTCACACGAGACATGTTTTTGGTACTCTTTTTGAAAAAAAATTCAACTTTAGTAGGACAAGTCGAGCAAAAACAAAAAATATTTTTTTGAAATCTCATTTACTCGGGGAATTAATAACAATTTCCGAGTGCTTTTTGTCACAATGTATATTCAGTGCCAGTGTAATGAAACAGATGTTCCAAGTTCTATATCAATTTTTAATCAAATCACCGACAGACACCAATAAAAAGAAAATACAATGAAATGAAAAGGTAATAAAAAGAAATGTTTATAAACACAATTGATTACAGTAATAAAATCAATTTTACATATAAAGGTAAACAATTTCAATTTTTACTTATTGCGTTCTTATAGAAACTAAAAACGAAATTAGCCATCTAAATATTGATGGAACGAGTTAATGCATCATACAAAATTATATGTCGTCACTTAAAATGCAAAAAAATAACGTTACATCACTTTAAAGGAGACAGAAAGAAGTACTAATTAGGTATATAAACCAGTGTCTACTCATATAGCTGAAGCTTAAGAGGCACGCCCGGCGTAAAATTTTGTAAAAATATTTCATTAGCTCATATCTTTAGGAATAACATATTAAAATCGATATCTCAAATAGTTTTCGAGCTACAGCTATTTAAAGGATAGCCTCTCAATTCAATCGCTCCATCAGTTTATTTTTGAAAGCATTTTATTTTCGAAACAGAATTTTTTCGAATTTGCTGCATTGATAACTCGAAGACAACTGATCCGATTATTATGAAATGACCTATGGGTTTTTTATCTGATCTGACAGGCCAAAGACGGCTTAAATTTGGTTTAACTATTTAATTTTTTCTTCAAAAATATCACAGTTTATTTGAAATATGTGTTAATACACCCTGACAAATCAAACGATACAGCAGTTTTATTTTTCCAAAATTCCCAGAAATCGACGTTTTTTTTATTTAGCCTGTGACATGTGAAGTAGTGAATCGTAATCAATGCAAAGCTGAAATTTGTATTTTTTGAGGTTATGTTGATTGGTATTTTAGGTTATTTTTGCACTTGTACTTCTGCAGATATAATGTAAGCATAATAAGCTAGCACTATAATTATGAAGCATTTAGAGACAACTATTTCTAAGTTAATTAACGGGTGATTTTTTTGAGGTTAGGATTTTCATGCAGTAGTATTTGACAGATCACGTGGGATGTCAGACATGGTGTCAAAGAGAAAGATGCTCAGTATGCTTTGACATTTCATCATGAATAGACTTACTAACGAGCAACGCTTGCAAATCATTGAATTTTATTACCAAAATCAGTGTTCGGTTCGAAATGTGTTTCGCGTCCGTGTCCGATGAGCGATGAGGCTCATTTCTGGTTGAATGGCTACGTAAATAAGCAAAATTGCCGCATTTGGGGTGAAGAGCAACCAGAAGCCGTTCAAGAACTGCCCATGCATCCCGAAAAATGCACTGTTTGGTGTGGTTTGTACGCTGGTGGAATCATTGGACCGTATTTTTTCAAAGATGCTGTTGGACGCAACGTTACGGTGAATGGCGATCGCTATCGTTCGATGCTAACAAACTTTTTGTTGCCAAAAATGGAAGAACTGAACTTGGTTGACATGTGGTTTCAACAAGATGGCGCTACATGCCACACAGCTCGCGATTCTATGGCCATTTTGAGGGAAAACTTCGGACAACAATTCATCTCAAGAAATGGACCCGTAAGTTGGCCACCAAGATCATGCGATTTAACGCCTTTAGACTATTTTTTGTGGGGCTACGTCAAGTCTAAAGTCTACAGAAATAAGCCAGCAACTATTCCAGCTTTGGAAGACAACATTTCCGAAGAAATTCGGGCTATTCCGGCCGAAATGCTCGAAAAAGTTGCCCAAAATTGGACTTTCCGAATGGACCACCTAAGACGCAGCCGCGGTCAACATTTAAATGAAATTATCTTCAAAAAGTAAATGTCATGAACCAATCTAACGTTTCAAATAAAGAACCGATGAGATTTTGCAAATTTTATGCGTTTTTTTTTTTAAAAAAGTTATCAAGCTCTTAAAAAATCACCCTATAGTTAATCACGAAACCAACATTTCAAGACAACAGTGTGAACTCACCTTTTGACGCGTACGCGCCGCCAACTTGAACGCCTTCGACAAAGTGCTCAAATTCACATCACTGATATCCACTTCCAACTCCTGTGAGGTGCGACTCAGTAATGCGCTGACCGTGTCCGTGCGACAAGCGTTCTCCGCCATCTGCTTGCACAGCAACTTCAAATACACCACCTTATCCGTTTCATCATCGGTTATGGTGAACGAGAAGAGCTTCTCCTTATCTTGGCGACAAAGCAAGGCGAAAGCGCGCGTACTGTCGGTGATGTCAATGACAAAACGTATCGCATTCAGTGACACCAACTTCACGTGCTTGTGTGTCTTGGTAGAGCTTGGCGATTTCGCCGTATTGAAGGCACGCGAACGCTTTTTACACACCTCTATTGTGTCGGAGAATAAGTACAACATGAGTGTATCGCCACGACCGCTAAGATTATCAGAGAGTTCCGTTACTTCGCACTTGGAAATGAAACTACGATTCGAGGAAACTAAATGAGCCTGTTGCGCGCGAGGAGAGGACATAATGAAGGCAAAGTCAATAAAACGTGGACAATGGAAAAGGCAAACAATATGCTTACCGGACAACCTTCAATGTCATTGAAGATATCAAATATCGCCATGCGCGATTCCGTCTTCCGTTTATCCTCGTTAATATGCATCATGACCTCCTTGATGGCTTTGAGTGCCTGCTCAAGTTTAACATAGTCGGGATTGTTTTTGTTTGTGTGCTTTAAAATGTCTGCAAAAGTGTAACGAGAAATTATTTTATTATACCGTTAGGCTTTAGATATCTGTTGGCAAGTATCAAACAAGTACTTGCTCTTATAAATTATGGGAAGTATAATAAAAAGAGTGACATGAAATTCTGTAGTAGATTTTAATAAAACGACAACCTCTAATTTTGTGCTTTACTCACCGTTCAACAACAAACTAATGCTCGGCAGTCTTTGCACGGGGCGTATCATAAGATCCTGCAAACTCTGCCGTCCACATTCCGGTTTTGTTTGATTGATTTTTAGAAATGCATGGAAACGTGGATTTTGGCTATCACATTGTTGCAGTGTTTCCTTCATTTGTTCGAAAAAGTTCACATACGGTGGATACGCCTTGGTTAATTCATCACGATGCTGCAATATGATATCACCAATTAAACAGTCCTCCGACCATTTACTCTGTATTGCGCGCAAACTCTCCAGCATGCACTGATGCACTTCGTGTATGGGCAGAAAATTGTTGAAGATCGATTTGATCTCGGATTTATTGAGTAGAGCGTCGTTGGTTTCCGCAATTTCCTCGAGTGGATTCTTGAAGAGCTGCAGTAAACATAGAATATTGTATTGACATTTTTTTCTTACATTTAAATAATGCACAACGTACCTTCACTATTGTGTCTAATATGCCCACATAGTTGGACTCGGTGCTGAAGAAGTCCATAAAATGATTGAAACGCATGGATTTCTTTGCCGGCGTCGATTCACAAACTGTTGGCGTCTCAATATGCACTTCGTTGTGCAGCTTGCCAGCCTCCAACTTGTCTGGGCTGGTGGTGCAATCGAAGAAGCTACCCGACACCGACAAAAGACCGGCATCAGAGACCGACGAACGACGCTTGCCCGAGCCAATTGGTGTGCCTTCGAATTGTATGCGTTGTGAGAAACGTTTCCGTTTTCGCTTATTAAAACTGATAGGCAGTGAATCACGACGATCGGTATTGGGCGTATTCGCAATACTGTCCAAATACTGTAATGAAAGTGTTGGAAGTGTTGGTTCAAAACAACTGTTTGTAATGCAAGAAAATGCGCAAACTTACATCGCCGAAGAGGTAATCCATCTCGTCCGCGTAGCCATTCTGTATGGTATACCAGAACCAATCGGATTTGAGAATGTGTGTGCGGTGATTTTTTGGCTCTGGCTTGGCTTGTGTGGTGTGCTCATCAACAACCTAAAGGCATAGAGCAAACATATTGATGAATTGCTAAATATTTTGGCATTTTTTTTTTAAGTGTACGATGTAAATGTCTGCTAACTGCATAGGGGCGCACGCTTACAAATATTCCAGCATGATTTTGTAGGCAATAAATTATTTTGTTTTGCGTGGCGCAGTCATTTGTCAGACGTGGAAAATTTTCCGATTAACAAAAATGTGGAAATAATAAAGATGTGCGCGGCGCCTGCTCTTGCCTCGTAAGGAATTTGTGGAAATTTGTAATTTAATTAGCATACTGAAACAGGGTAAGTGGTATGCAACTATAGGATATTATTGTTGCAACTTAAAATACACGCAAACTTTTTTTTTTATCATTTTTCAAATTTCGAAAAATTATAGAACTATTTTGCTGCACTCAAACACATTGAAGATTTAGCTATACCACAGTCTCGCAGCACCCTGTACACTTGCTTACAGTGCAAATTGTCGAAAATTGACATGAACTGTGAATTGACAAACTGAAATTTTCCAGTTAGCGCAATTGAGCATTCAATGGACTTCGAAAATACCAAACAATTTCAACGATATCAAAACAAATAACAAATCCAACAATTAATTAGACATTTATGATGTGCAAGTAAGCACAAATATAGCGCACATACATACATGTACATATGTATAGTAAGTATTATGGGGATGAGTGAATACTTTTTACGATATGATGATTTAAAATGAATCAAACGAGCTACGAGTTACTAAAAATAATATAAAAAGCACAAATATTTGGCAGCACAATAAATTATTTTCAAAACGTTCGAATGGTGGGTTAACGAGGTAGTGAGAAAACCGTCATGTATTTACTTAAAACATAACAATTTACAGTAAAGCAAATTGCTTTGTAGACAGGTTTTAAAAAAGAGTAAAAAAAATTTAAAGATTAAAAAAAAATTAAAAAAAAATTAATTTTAAATTAAATTAACATTTTTTTTTATTTAATTTTAATTTTTTTTAATTTTAATTTTTTTTTAATTTTAATTTTTTTTAATTTTAATTTTTTTTTAATTTTAATTTTTTTTTTTAATTTTAATTTTTTTTAATTTTAATTTTGCTTTTAATTTTAAATTCTTTTTTCATTAAAATATTTTTTTTTTTAAGTTTAAAAACTATAGTTTTTTTATACTCATAAAGTGTGAAACAAGGCAAAAGCAGTGCAGTAAGCAGAAGTATAAAGAAAAGTACAACACAAATTTCAGTAAAAATATAAATTTGAGGTTAGCTACATTAAGTGCATTTAATTTTACGAAAACAAACAAAACGCATTTTTTCAGGAAAAATACGCTTAAAGTAGTGTGTATCAACATAATTTGCTTGGCATTTTTAACATTTTCCACTTTACTTAAAATATTTACTGAAAAATGCTACACATGAAAATGGAAATTAGCTTTTTTTAGTTTTGAATATATTTTATTGTGCTGTCTCCATAACCATACGATTTTTTAATTGAACCAAAACCACATAATAAAAATGATAATTACAAACTAAACATGAGTTAACACGCTTAAACACTAATGAAGTTCGAAAATTAGTCGACAACAGTAGAGTAGAAAGTCGTAATAAGAAAAAAAAATGTTAAAAATGCGATGCAAATTACAGGACTCGATTTGAAGATTTTTAAATCGAACCAACTCAGCGACATTAAATGCATTAAATGTAAATAAAATAACGACGCGCACGAAAAAGCAGACAAAAATGCCGTTAAAACGAATTTTAGGCTGGAAATTTCAAAACACTTTCAAAATTTTCAAATTCTCCGCAGCTACGCACTGATTGTGAGTGTGTACTTTTCCCAAACTTGTGTTTTTTTTTTTTGCAAAATGGTGTTACGCAAAATAAGCGATGAAATGAAATGTGTTTTTAAGTACCATTAAAGAGCGTCCGACGGCAGCGCTTTGGTTATTTTCGCGTTTACACTGAACATTTTCCAGCGTTTGAGCTTCAGCCGGGGCATGAAGTTGCGTATTTTGCTGCATGATTTCTTGATTAGCCATTAACTTTGGATTTTGCATAGGGGGCGACGAATGCTGCAATGACAACGTAGCAGGTGTTATGTAAGTGGCAGCTGTGGGGGTATTGACAGCAGATGGCGCAACTGCAGCAGTAATGGGCGAGTTAGAAAATTCCAAGCTAGCACTTGCCAGCTTATTTGATGTCAATGTTGATGTTGAGGGTGATGGTGCGGAGTATAGCGCATGTTTGGCGAACGACTTTGGTGTGCCAATTGCCTTTGCGGCGGCGCTGAGGAATTTCGCTGGCGCTTTGGGTGTCTTGAAGCCGCTATTCGGCATTTCACGCTCATATTTTTCATCCTTCTCCGGCGTTGTCGGCTGTGCATGCATATTATGTTTATCTTTTTTGCTGCTGCTGCGCGTTATGCGATTGCGTAGACTACGAAATTTCTCCTTAACCGGCTTACGTATCGATTCGTTGAAGGTGCTTTCTATGGAAGCGATTGAGCAGAAGGAATCATCCGCATTGCAGCCATCTTCATCGTTGGGTGCACCATCGAGCGCCACCGAACTGCGACGTGGACGCAACATTTTCGAGATGGGTGTGCGCACGGCGACGAAGCTCATCGAACGGCGTATGGAACGTGTTATGGAGCCGGCACGTAAGAGTTTCGGTTTTTTCGTGCTATTCGGCAGCGCAAATGATTCCACGGACATTAGTGAAATGCTATCGAAACTTTCGCGTTTGCGCTTCAACTCATTCAAGCCGCTGAAATCTTCCTCTTCAACGGCGTTCATATCGTACGCCTCCGCCTCAACCTCCATCGGTGATGGCTCGTTTTCGGGCGATGAGTTAGCAGTGACTATCAAATTTGGTATTTGTAAAGTGTTTGTTGGTTTCGCAGCGGGCTCCGTTGTCTCTGGCATTACATTTAATATGGGCGAAATATTGTTTGGATTATGAAACGGCTCTTGCGTGAGTATAACACCGTCAGTGGCGCTTTTATTAGGATCTGCATTTTCAACAACTGCAGCGTTTGTTGTTTTTATTGGTGTGCTTGCATTTTCATTGAGATCATCACTCGTTAAGGATTTAACATTTTCGGTTTCCAACTCGGCTCCACTCGAATTGGCATTAATGTCATACTTGGACGGCGTTGCGAGCGCTACTGGAGTAGCCGGTTTCTGTGGTGTGCTTGCATTCTGCTGTCCGACTGGCATCACATCTTCGGGATCGTCTATATCGACGCCTTCAGGCAGTGGTGAGCCATGTTGTAGCGCCTTATTTCGATCATAGTCCACGACCAGGCGTTCATCAAAATAATCGCCGTCATCATCATCATCATCATCATCATTTTATTATCATCATCATTATCATCATCATTTTCATTATCCACAATATTATCAGCGCCATCACCGTCCTCTGTTTCAGGTGAGTCAAGCAGCTGCTCAGTCGTACTTGCAACGTCGTCCACATCCATTTGACAATCGGCGTTCGCAGTTGCTGTTGTTTTTTCAGTCTCCTTTTCATTTACAGTCTTTCCTTCAGTTTTATCAATATCTGCGCTCGACGGCATTGTCGCAACTAATGCGGCTGCTTCTCTATTGGCTTCCATGGAATTTTTTGTCGACGTTGTCTCAACGGTTTCAGTTTTGTAGAGACGTTTTGGTGTTGATGGTTGGGGATGGGATTGTGGGTTAGTTATTATGGGCTGGGGTTTGGGTGAATTGCAAGTGTTAGTCATGGTTTCAAGAAAATAACCACCAGTATTAGGCATGACCTGTAAATTTGTAAATTTATGAATTTGCGTAGCAAAAATTTAGTAATATTCTAACTACGGGTGTTAAGAGGTCTTTTGCTAATTTAAAAATCTTCTCGTATGTCACTGTAAATGAGAACTAAAAATGTAAACAAAAGATGATAACTTGTGTTTTGTTGTTTTACTGGTATTTTTTGAAAAATTCCGCGCGACACAAGTAATTCCGTTATTAATGTTAAACTTTTATGACAAATTATAATAAAACGCTTTTGAGCTTGACAGTAGAAAAATACATTAATTTGTGCGCCACAATTTTTAAATTTTTTGTTTTTGTTTTTTGTTGCACATACAATTTGTTTAAGTTGCAAATATTAAAAGTATTAAACAATTAGTGACAACGCTCTACATTTAAGTATTATTATTAATGCAACATACACATACATACATACACACACACACACAAACGTGTCAACAGTAAAACTACAAATGTTGTTTGTGCAAAATAATTTAAAAAAATGCATAAAACTCACGACATGCGAACACTCGGGATCATCCAACTCCGCCGGCACGCCTCCATTGCTGAGCAGCACATCGACCATGTGTTGATGCTCGTCGGCGGGGAAGCCGAAGAAGCATATCTTTTGACCTTCAAATGCTTTCAGTTTATGCTCGCGCGAAAAATCATCGGTCGTCGCACGAAACTGCAGTTCGTCGCGTCGCTCCCAGGCGGCATAAACCCAGGCGGGTCGCACCACGGTCAAACGAAATGTTTTCGCATATCTAGAAGAGTCCATACAAAAAAAATATAAATATTAAACAACCAACAACAAAACATTGCATTAAATTCAAACAATAATAAAGATAAGCGCAATGAAAACGCCATTAGAAGACGATTTTTTTTTAAATAAAATGAAAAAAAAACAACAACTTACTGATACTTATCGCCGCCGCTGTGACTGCAAATTAGATGTGTGATCTTGGAATTCATGTCTTTGCGTATGCAACCGCCCATCGAATGTATGAGATTGACGAGTCGCGTCTATGAGTTAGCGTCAAAGAGCATACAAACACATACATAAATGAGATTATAACCAAAACATATGTGTACAACAAATAAGCAAAACAAAAACAAGTCATTAGACTCACCAACTCATCCTTCTTGCGTATGCCTGTAAAACACGTCACCACGCCGCGCATTGAGTAATTGTAAACGGGTCGCGCGTTGCGTATGAGTCCATCCTTAGATTCGGCAGCATGCTTCAAGGCAGGTGGACCCAAAATGCTGTAATTACAACGAAAAACAAAAGCAAACAGTTAAAGCCAGTTTTCAATTTAAATAGATCGATAAATACACAAATAAGCGTGGGCAAAGCACAATATTATGATTTCGCATTCGTGTGTGTGCTGCTAACAAATCATATTTCGCCGAATTTGGCATGCGTAAGGCGATCGTTTTCATTCATCAGTTCATGGCCAATAATTAACAATCGATTTATTGCGGATGAACTGAGCATTCAGCGCCACACGGTTCAAGAGAAGCCAAATGCAAAATGTCAAATGTAGTCGTAAATCTTATTTTCTGCTATTAACCAAATGAAACTGGGAATTACGAGGAAATATTCGTGAGCCACTTCAAAGTGACTGACTTTTCGTAGGAACGCCAGGTGGTATACGTAATTTTTGTACGGTCAGGAAATTGCAAAATTTGTGAAATCCCCTTGGAAATAAAAAATCATAAAGAATTACACCAATTTAATTTTTGTTGAGGTATCTTCTTCTGAGTTTTAAGAGGGAAATTATCATGAAATAAAGTAGGGTTCAACAGCATGAAATTAGTATACATATTGTACATACATACTAATGTGATTAAAAAATAGTAAGACTTTTTAACTAAAATTTCGCGCTACAACCAATTCGTACAAATATTTTTGCCTAGGTTGGTATAACTGTCAGTGACATCTGGAGCAAATGTCACTTCAAAGTAACCATTCGGGTTTAGTATACGCTTGTCCTTCTGAAATAATTAAAGTGCATTCGGCGATTTTTACGATAAGTGAATTTATTCAACAAAGAAGATCCATTAAATTTTGTGTGCGAACTCAAATTTCTGGTACCGAAACGTTCGGAGTGTTGTAAAAGATCTTCGGTGAAAATTGTTTGTCCCGAGCATATGTTTTGGGTTGGTACAAATTATTCACAGAGGATCAAGAAAGTCAACACGTTAAGGAAATAAAGCAATTGGTGCTTGAGAATCGACAATTAACAGTCAGACATCCTACTGGCATCGTTGATATATCAAAAAAATCAGTGAAAACCATTTTGAAAGATCATTTGGGCCTAAAAAAGTGAAAGCACGATTGTTTCCAAAAGTGTTCAATTTTTTTTCGAAAAACGTTAACGGCTGTGAAACAATGCTTTTCGACTACCAGGACGTCATGAAACCCATCGTTACCGGCATTAAGTCTTGGATCTATACTTATCACCTGGAAACAGACGGTCGATAGGCCGAGTATCGTGACAAAGGTGAACCAAAGCCCAAAAAACCACGTCAAATCCAGTCAAAATTCAGGGTTATGTTGAGAAGTTTTTTTTCGATTATTGTGAAGTGGTGCACTCCGAATTCCTCCCGACCAGCCAAACTGTCAACAAAGAATACTATTTGTAAAAAAAAAGTCCGGAATTATGGGCTGACAACTCTTGGTTTTTAGACCATGATAATGCACCGTCGCACACTGCATTGATTCCTCGTCAGTTTTTCGCCACATTTTTAATATTGTGCCCCAACCACTGTGTTCATTTGATTTAGCTCTATGTGATTTCTGTCTAGCCAGCAAACTCAAACGCGCGATATGGGGAAATCGTTTTTAGTCAATTGAAGACATTAAACGTGAGCCCATAATGACCCTGGATAAGTACTTTGAGTCGTTATTCTGCTGCAAAACCCAAACTAGTGGGCTAAAATGTGTCTGTAAGTACTGACAGTGATTTTCTACAAATTGACTAGTGGTCCCGAATGAAGTGAAGTACCATGATTGTTGATGCACCATGTGCCAGTTTTTTTTATCGATTGTGATATTCGCGGTGTGGCTTGTGGCGTCGTCCTTTGGACTCAATATTGTCCATATCAACCAATTCGGTCCAAAATATTCGGTTATCGATTGAGTGGTAGCGTTCCCATTACAGACGGCCGTCTTGTCATACGGAAGACGGAGTACCAATGACACCGCCGCCCTTAATCCACATCAAACCGTAATTTTTTCGGAATGCAATGGTGACTCATGGAGTACGTGTGAATTGCTGCCTGGACTATAACGTATAATTTGCTTATTGAAGAAGACGATTCAGCCAAAAATCAGCCTCATCGCTGAAGGTCAGTTTCCGATAAAAATCCGAATCATTTTAGTGTTGTTGCTCAGCCCAATTCCCGAATATACGACGATTCTGGTGGTCAAGCGGATTCAGTTCATGCGTTAATTTGATCTTTTAAGAACGCAAGACAAGATTTTTCGCAAAATTCAACACAACGACGTCACAGAGATGCCCGACGCTTGAGAATGACGTGTGTGAGACTGATTTGGGTCTTCCTCAATTGATGCACTAGCGGCAGCAATATTCTCGACACTACGGGCGCTTCCTTGTTTCACTGGCACAGGAACATTTTGTACTGTGCGTATGGATTCAAATTTGTTTACTAGACGACCAATTGTTGATCTGCGATGATTATTATGTCCATAAATTGGATGTAGCGCACTGACTCTGAATTTCGGTAGTAAATTTTAATAATGTCGACTCGTTGTTGGATCGTATATCTTTCCATGATGAAATAGCAAATCTTACTGAAGAGAAATGTCAAAAGAGCGGGGAAAAATATGGCGTCGTTTGCGGCTCATATTGGTATACTTCTGAAGCGTCCCTATTGAAAAACCCGTTATTTTGCGCAATCGGAAATGAGTCATCAAAGAAAAATAAATATAGAGAAATATGAATTGGGAATAATGACTTTAGAGTAGTATGCAAATGAGACTTAGATGAATTGTATCGAGTCAAAAGTAGCTTCAAAGATTTTTATATTACGGTTCAAATGTTGTTAGCTGGCATACAATAACAAAAGAAGTTCTAAATATTAAAGCTGTTAGAAAGCTTTGTACATTCATTTCTTTTTAAGAAGACATCAAAATGACCTTATGATTAAGCGCATTTCTTAATTATTAAGAGTTCATTCACTCAGCCGCGCACATGCACATCGGTGGCGCTGCCAAATTTAAGGGAATTCTTCTGCATGTGCATATTTGGTAAATAACAGGCTGCCAGCCAGCCAACGGCAGCCACAACCAAAATAATAACAAAGTAAAATAAACATAATAATACACCTCATCATCATCGACATCATGGTCACCGCAAATCAAATGCCAAAAATAGAAACTTTCCCCAACAAAATAAAAGGAAATTTACGCAGCACTTATCGCCTACACACACACATACACATACATTCATATTGTAGGGGATGACAACTGTTGCTTTTTGACTTGCAAACAAACAACACACACACGCACACACATACATATATACACATTTATTTGAACGCTCATCAGCGTTGCAACGACAGCACTCTGCTACTGACACCAATCAAATGGGCGCTAGCACACTCACACACACGCACACTTGCCTGTATTTGGCTTAATAAAAATGATTTCATCAGATTTGTTTATTTATTTTTGTTGTCTGCGCTGTCTTCAACAACATGGTCCGCTCTATATGGCTGGTTTGAACTAGATAGATTACAACAACAATAAAAATAATAATAACAATCAGCTGGTACGCTAAGAATTTGTGTACTATTTTTTTAAGCTTTTCTGCCATTGCCCTCCTCAAGTACGTCTATATGGACAAACATGCATATGTTAATATGTATGTATGTATGTATAGATAAATGCAGCGAGTTGATAGCTTTTGCCAAATGTTGCGAGTGAACACCATCTGTTTAGGTCAATGTAGCACTCGGATGGCATGATTTGGAATAACAAGCTCCAGTGCGGTTCAATGATTTTGGCTTTCAGATGCGCATATGTATGTATGTATGTATGAATAGTATATATAAATATAAATATTTACTTAATCCCGCAGTAAAACATTAAAATAATCAGAAAAATTCTAGCCCGATATGAAAAAGTGCGACAAAATAACAAGATAATCGGGAACTTGTATTATTTGTGAAACTTCACCAGTTGTGCAGGTTTCATATGCCTCCCGAGTGACTGTCTGTCCGTCCGTTCATCAGTGCACATATGTATATCCTAAAACACCAAAACTACAGCAACCAAACTCGCTCAGCGCGAATATTAACTTTTAGCAACAGTGAGAAAATAGCTGAAATTTCATGATTGCCCTGCTCACTCTCTTTAAACGGTACTTTTTAAAACTCTTAAAAGTGCGTTATATGAGAGCTTTAATGGAGCCAAGATCAAAATGAACGATCTAGGCACCACCCACTTTTAAGTGAAATCGCATATCTCGAGTCCCGCCCGACCGATTTCAACCAAACTTGTTACGCGACATATGTATGTTACAGGACCACGCCTACTAACCATGTGACACACTTTTAAATTCAATCTAATTTTAATATAACGGTATAAAACTTTGCACGAATAATGCTTTTAGACTATGCCACCTTATGTCTAAAAACTGTTCAAGCCCAAAGGTACCGAATATTTGGAACCTAGTACTTATAGTTGACTTTTTATCGAAAATATCGGTCAATTTATGGGATATACAATAAAAATGCAGAGAGAATCCTTTCCTGATAATAGTGCGTAGCATTCCTTTTACATTTTTATTCTACAGTGTGAAAATGGGCGAAATTGGACTTCTGCCATGCCTACTTCCCTTATAACCCAATTTTTAAGTCCATTTGAAACTTGAGCTATACAAATCACGAACGAATTAATATATCAGGAAAAAACTTTGCGCGAACAGTTTATTTGAGATGCGCCACCTTATGACTAAATCGAACTAAAACTCCTAGATACTGAATATGTGGACTCAGTACTTACAGTTAATTTTTTACCGAAAATATTGGTTAATATGTTAGCTATATAATTGAAATTCAAAGAGAATCGGTAACATTTTTCCTTTGCCTCTATATAATTAATATAAAGATCTTCAAACTACCGGACGACTTTATTCGGCATACATAGATCGGCCAATATGTGAGTTAACTTAATAAAATTGAAATTAGAAATGTATAACCAGATGATGGATGGAAAAGAATTTCGAAGCATACACTTCTGTCATTGCTATCATTGACTCGTTCACAATAAAAGTGTACTGTCTCGTTCAAATTATGTTTTTCCTGCGATTTCATTCTTCAAGCAAGTCAATAATGGCGTATAATAGTTGCTGTAGTTGTGTAGGGAGCACCCGTTCACATTCTATTGATAGTTGGGCTAGTGTACCTATTCCTTGTCAACTCATCAGCTTTGCAGTTACCAGCGATTCTCGCTGTATCCTGGCACCCATTCACTAGTCTCATCAAACCAAAGTGTACCCGATGATTCAAATAGCGAATGGCGCTCCAAAAATGGGCAAAGAAAAAACAGACAAAATTCGGTGAAGGTCTTCCAGCGGAGCCTTCTATGGTAACAAGTCTACAGAAAAATGGCTCAGGAACTTATTTAGAAGACGATAATGGAAATATGTATTATAGTCCGATCAAATTTGATCAGATGGTAGTATTTTTATGTAAGATCCATTTGGTGGCGATAGTCTTCGGCCGTTTTTAATTCGGTCCAGTCTCGGTGTTCTTAGAACTGTAATTTATTTTACTGGGTTATGGATTAGCCTTTTAAGCAGATTATCATACATTTAATAACTTCATCATAACCATAAATCGAGCATATATGTATGTAAATATGTAATATATTGGAGGAAATCTAAAAAATAATTAGCCCACTTCAGAGACATAATTATTTTCGGATTAAGGATTTATTTCTCGGAGCTTAGTTTTATTTTCTCAATAGCAGCAAATCTGTAAGAATAGCTTCAAACCCAATGAAGGGTCAAAAAATTTTCTATGAAAATAATCGTACATGTGCTATACCTAACGAAGCTTACAAAAGTCTAAAACATCGCTCGCGTAGAAGAAATACTTAACCTCACTATTTTTTTGGTACTTGAACTTATTGATTGACCATTTAGTTTGACAGGAAATTTGTGTTAATTGCAAGCTTTTTAAACATAATATTTTCGTTTTATTATTTATAAGTACAAATACAAAAATTTGACCGCTAAAAATATTTAGTTCTAGTATTTTCTGTTTTAACCAAAATAGAATATTACATTGAACAGACAACAGCGCCGGATTTGCGCTTACATGTCTGCCGAAATGCACGCATTCCTTTCACTTTACATGTATGTATGTGTGTGTGGTATTTACATATTTGAGGTCTTAATGGCTGCGCAAGGCCTTTAAGAGTCAGTGAAGTGTCGCCGACGATCAGTGGCCAGTAGGCCAAAGCGCAACAAAAGTACAACGACGCCTCAAAAATACACACAACACACACACAGATCTATTACTTCGTAGACGCACGCTTACAACGCAGCACACAGTGAAGTGGCGGCAAATTGACAGCGAGGGACACCATGGCGGATGATGAATGTTTTCTCTACGATCCACTCATTGTTGTCGTTCGCTGTGCGAGTGGCAACGCGCTGATGACGAGTTGCGCGGCGGAAACACTTGCGTGACACGTTGCCAAAATATGCGCATTGGTCATTTTGTCTTTCGGCCGAAATTCGCTTGATTTTTCAACAGAATCCAAAATGAATTGTCGCTGTTTTCCCGGCCACGCTGAACGCCAGCCGTTATTTACATAGTATGTATGTACATTTCGTAGGTGCTTCTGCCTAAGCAGTGGATATTATCACACAGCAACAGCAACAATAATCACAAGGCACTTACAACATACATATGTTTATGTTTTATGTTTTTATCTATGAAAAGTAAAAGTGTCGAAGAAGAAAAGTGGCGAGTGAAGTGTTGTGTGTTGAAGGTGGGCGTAAGTACAACAAACAAATGTGTGAATTTTTATTATTTTTTTTTTATTTGAAATTTTTATTTAATTCCAAATAACAATAACAGCCAAAAAAAAGCTGCGTGAAATGGCGTCAAAAATCATAAATTTTATATGAATTTACGAAAATAATTTATTAGTTTAATGTTGCAATGAAACATTTATTTAATATTCAACTTGACATTGTAGGTATTGTATTGTGTGTGGTGTGATCACAATTATAAAAAAAATAAAAAAATAAAAGTATATAAAAAAAAAATATTAAAAAAAAATAAATATATGTACACTTGTGGTATCGTGGTTGGCGAAAAAATTAAAATAAATTCGCAGGTGATCTAGTAGGGTGTGCTCATATAATTAAGCCCGTGTAACGAAGTCTTAGCAATCACGATCTGTGTAAAAAAATTGTTAAAAAAGTGAAAGGTGTATTGATTTAATTTAATTTAAAAGCGGTTTTTTTGAAAGTTTTCTAAACAATGGGTAAGAGTTCAGTTCTATGTGAGAGAAGAGGCATATGGAAATGTTACCAAAAGTTCAAAAATATTTCCGAAAATAGTGGAATATTTAACATTTTCTATGGAAAAGGTTAAAAATTCTTTACAATATTAAAAAAAAAAAAACATAAGTTTTTTGAAAATCTGCCCCGTAAAAAAACCCAGAAAGACAATTCTTAATGACAACAGGCAGATAGTATGGATGAGCAAGGTGGATCCTTTTTTGACTTCGAGCGAAATTAGAGCCCAAATGGAGTAAAGGCATGGTGTACGGGTATCAGCACAGACAGTCCACCATAATTTACAGAAAAATTCCTTAAATAGGCGAATTGCACGATGGAAACCGATCATTACAAAGAAGAACATCCAGCGAAGGCTATCGTCTGCGAGGGAGCACCAACAAAAGGACTCAAAATTCTGGGATTTTGTGGAATGGAGTGATAAATCCAAATTTAATGTCTTTGAGAACGATGGTAGACCCTATGTTAGGCGACCACCGAAATGAACCCACAGTATACTAAAAAACTGTCAAATATGGTGGATCATCAGTCATGGTATGGGGGTGTTTTACTTCATGCGGAGTAGGACCACTTGTACAAGTAGAGGACAAAATGACTGACAGTATGTACAAAGAAATTTTAGTAGAACATTTAAAGGGAAATTACGCCGATGATTTACCACTACCCAAAGCGCTGCTCCAGGGTCGTTAAGGACTGGCTTGCGACGAACCGCATTAAGTGTCTTGAGTGGCGTGCCCAAAGCCCGGATTTAAACCCTATAGAGAATCTATGGGGGATTATTAAAAGGGCAGTTGCGCCAAGAAAACCGTCAAATAGGGCTACATTGTGGCAAATTTTATAGGAAGAATGGAGCAAAATTACTCTGGACCAATGTAACACACTTATCTGTACAATGAGCCAACCCTGCAGGGAAGTAATTTTGCAAAAGAGGTTCCTAACAAAATATTAGTCTAAATAAGGCAAGTTTTTTTGAACAAAGCATCGAATTCTTTTATCCGAAAATTTATTTTTGCGGGTCGCTTAATTATATGAGCACGGAAAATACATACCAATGAAGAAGAAAAAAGATTTTTGATTTTAAATTAAAATTTAGCTTTAAAAAACTATGAATACAATAAAGTTTAAGTAATTTATTTTAAATTTTTGAAACTTTTTTTTCGATTTATCAATAAAATTCAACATTTATGAATTTGTACACCATAACGACTGTGTGGCTTAATTATGTGAGCACAAGTGTATATAATAAAAATTAAAATATTATAAAATGTAAAGAAATATAAAAATAGATAGCTAGGTGGATAGGGATAGGTAGATAAAATTAAAGCACAAAAATACATAAAAAAATTATAATACTTAAAAAAAAACAAAAAAAGAAAAAGTTGATCGGCAGTACCGAAGCAATAATACCCTTTACAGATGAGTTTATTATGGCTTAAAAGGGTATAAAAGGCCCTTATGTTGATTTTGTTCAATGAGTTTGTATGGCAGCTGCATGCTATAATGGTGCGATCTGAACGATTTCTATGGTGACTACACCGCTATTTAGACAGTAACTCGCGCTATATTTCGTGGTGATATCTTGTCAAATAAAAAAGTTTTCTATGCAATAACTTGATTTTGATCGGCTAAAGTGCCCGGATATCCCCGATTCCGACAAATGGGCAGCTTCTTGGTGGTGGTGAAAAGGACGTCCGTAAATTTTAGATCGATATCTCGACACTTAGGAACTTACTAGTTCACGTAAATACAGGCAGACGGACGGATAAAAAGACGGCCGTGGCAAACTTGGGGTATATTAAGTTGAGGGTATATAGTAAATATAGATAGCTTGGAGTATAGGGATATATAGATGAAATTATAATACAAAAAAAAAAAATAAAAAATAAAAATAATTAAAAATATAAATTTAAAAAAATTTAAAAACAAAAATTATTTAAAAAAAATATATAAAAAAATATGAAACAAAAAATAAATAAAAAAAATATATAAATGCGATAAAGTGTACACAGATGCAAAATTATGAAGCAGGCAACGAGTGACGAGTGCACGCACTTTATATTTATATAAATAAAAATAATTTTCAAACTTACAGTACATAAATATACACATGTATGAACATATGTATGCATACACATAAAATATTCGCACGAGAGCGTGCCTTACGTGCTCCCGAATGGACGTGAAGACCCTCAAAAAGTTTAAATGCCACAAACGCCCCTCTTACACCACCGCAGCTGCGAAGATCAGCCAGCGCGCCCCATTAGCGTTCGGCCTCTTACAGAGTTCAAAGACAGCTGAGTCAACTGTGTGTTGTTGCATTGATCGCCGGCAAAAGCAACGCGCGACAATTACATTACAAGGACGTCGATAGATTTTCCACATTCTTGAAATATTTTCGTGCGTATTTTATTTAATTATGCGAAGATTTGTTTAGCTTGCTGCTCGACATTTATTGCACAACGCTTTCTTCGCCTTAACGCAAGTATTTATTTGCTCGTGCACATTATATTACTAAAACTTATGATCATTTTTAATGCTTTTGGAAAATACACATTTTTCTGTGGGATATAATATTGAGTTTGTCGAACTTTTTTTCTTTCTTCTACATTTTAAAGACTTTGTTTTGATGAAAGCTGATTCATCGATCTATAAAAATGATTGTTTTATAAAAAGAAAGTGAAGCGAGCATAGAAACCCCTGTTTTCTTTCAGGTGTTTGCCTGAATACATATTTTGAGATTCATGGTTCGTCGATGGTAATTATTTGCAGAGCTTCAGGTATCAGCATTTGATGGAATATGCAAATATATCAGTCCTTAATTTGGACTAGGAAAATTCTTCTCTTTGATAAAGACATTTTCTGGCAACCCCCGATATCTGAATCTATATAATGAACGTTTTAAACTATTTATTATCATTCCCTTGGAGCCAATGCTTCAATGCTTACGAGGGCGGTAAGACAAGTACTTAGCCTCATCACCCGAATCATCGAAAAACAGTTGTTAAAGACAAATTTTCGGAATAGCCTTCAAAGCGCGTAGTGAATCACGTTAAATGTCTTCAATAGAAAAATAGTCTTCGAAACAGCAATAGTCTCTAGAACAGTTTTTCTGGAGCGGTCGTTTGAGTTTTCTGAATAGCCAAAAGTCACATGGAGATAAATCAGGCTACGGTCGTTGCCGAAATGTAGCGAATAACACGTGATGAATTAATGCAGTATGCGACGGTGCATTATCGTGGTTCAAAAACCAAAAGTTGGCGGCCCATAATTCCGGACTCTTTTTACGAATGGCTTTGTACAAACGTCGCATAACCCTCAAGTAGAATGTCAGTTTGGTCGCTGGGAAGGAATTCGGAGGGCACCACAACTCGACAATCGAAGAAAACTGTCAACATAACTATCATTTTTGACCTATTTTCACATGGTATTTTCGGCTTCGACTCACCTTTGCCACGGTATTCGGTCAATTGATCGTATGTTTCAGGGTCGTAAGTATAGATCCAGGACTCATCGCCAATAGTAATACGTTTCATGAAATCTTGGTATTCCAGATGTAACGCGACTCTGTTTCTCGAAAAAATTAAGTGATTTTGGAACCAAGCATTTTTTCACTTTTCTTAGGCCCAAATGATATTTCAAAATGGTCTTCACTGATCCTTCCGATATTCCAACGATGCCAGTAAGATCGCTGACTATCGATTATTAAGCACCAACCCGTTCTCGACCATTTTCGAATAATTTGTACATACCACTCAAAAACACAGTCACCGAAGGCCTTGAATTTTGTATAAGTTTTTTTAGAATTCTGTGACAAAAATCGAGCAAGCCATAAAAACAAACCCATTAACTTAAAAACAAAAGCATTAATATGTATGTATAACTTTATTTTTCACATAATTAAAATGAATTTGCAAAATTTTTCGTGTTTTAATTAAAAGTGGAAAATTATTAAACATATTTTTGTATAGAAATTCGCATAAACAAAGACGTTGAAAGCAATTTATGCGCATCATAGTCTAATTGATAAAAAACAAACTACCCAATACTACATTTCCGGTGAGGTTCCGAAAAGTGTAAATTTTGGTTTTAAATCATTCGCTCGTTAGCCACAACAGGCACCCCTGTGGCGCCTACATACAAGCTTTCCACTTAGAATGTCATATATCATAAATATATATGTATATGTACATCTGTCCGCATGTGTGTGTGTGTGGAGCTCCAAGCGTGAAAACAATTCGTTGTATAAATACATACATACATATGTTTATAGATATATATTTCGATTGCTTTGTTTTGCTCCTTGTTATCTCGAGCGTTTGATGGTGACAAGTGAACTATTCATCATAATTTCGCCGCCAACATCGTCATCATGTTTATTTATCATCACATATGCGTACATGTGTAAATATGTACTTATACATCTGTGTGTGTATTTTAAGTAACCACTCGTATCGATGTTATTGTTGACATTTGATGGTGGATCGGCACCAGCATTTCCAGCGTTAAGTGAAAACAATCAACGATGCAATGCGAACTGATGGCACTGGCGATGTGTTGGAACTGATGTTTGCGAAATTCATTCATATTTTTATGGGTTCTTGACTGCGCTTCTACATGACACATACATACATATGTACAAGCTATAGATATTTGAATTATGTATGTGCAAGTTCGTCTTGATTTATTTATTTATCTCTTCGTCCGCTTCAAGTATTTTGCATGTGATGCGCATTGATGGCGGCTGGCGCAGAACTCTTTGGTCCCACATCACAGCCACTCTTCAATTGTCGCACTAAGACTTTTCATTCATTTTTTCGAACATTTTATTTTCATTTTTTTTTTCGTAGTGTGTTTGCAGTTTTGTTTTGGTTTCATTTCGCTTGCTTTTGCATTTTTAGCGAATTCGTGTTGGGACTTTTATGATCACTGTGTGGCTATTTTCTTTTATCGCCTTCATAAGTGCTCGTGCAAATGAGACACGAAACATTTGTTCGCTATTATGGTTGGTAGTAAATTTAATCTGCAGAAGCATATACATATATACATATATACATACGAGGCATGTTCAAAAAGTATCGCGAATTTTGTGTTTTTTCAAAAATTATTTATTTATTCATGAATATCTATTTTGTACCCTTCAAAGTAATCTCCATGAGGTATTATACACTTGTGCCAACGGTTTTTCCAATCTTCGAAGCACTTCAAAAAATCATTTTTTTATTTTCTTCAGCTTCTCCTTCGATGCCGTCTTTATCTCGTCAAGAGAAGCGTAACGTCCTCCTTTCATGGGCCTCTTCAGTTTAGGGAACAAGAAAAAGTCACAGGGGGCCAGATCTGGGGAATACGGTGGCTGCGGCATCATTAGTGTGTTGTTTTTGGCCAAAAAGTCGCGCACAAGCAACGATGTGTGTGAGCAGGGGCGTTATTGTGTTGCAAAAGCCAATTTTTGTTCTTCCACAAATCCGGGCGTTTCTGGCGGATTGCTTCGCGCAAATTGCGCAGAACTTGCAGGTAATATTCCTTATTGACCGTTCTTCCCTGTGGCAAGAACTCATGATGCACCACGCCCCTGCAACCGAAGAAAACTGTCAGTTACGATTCGCGATACTTTTTGAACACACCTCGTACATATGTACATACAGACAGACACACACGAGTTTCAAAAAAATTTAAACAGGAAAGAAATTACCGTTTATTGTGTATAGCCCCATATTTTTCTACGAATACTAATATATATCAAAAAGTTTATTAATTAATAATAAAAAAATCGAAAATTCTTTTTTCAAATTTTAAAATTAAAAAAAGACTCCAGAAGATATTTAATTGTAAATCATTATTAATTCATATATTTAATTAAACATGCACCTAAATGTAGGCAACATTATACTTTATTTTATTTTCAAATATGATATGATTTCCTAAAAATTTTAATATTGGTTTCTATAAGTTGCTTATATTCAATAATATGAATTAAACATGAAAGGCAACACATTTTGCCTAGGCGTAGTCAATAGATTTGTATTTATCAAACTTTGCTCCTAAATGTAGGCATCTTTTTTTTTCAAATAATGTTATTTCATAATACAGCTTATCGCAAAGAACGAAACTGATCTATGCATAACTTATTGGCCTACCAGATTTACCTAACCTAACTTAAAAATACAGCTCTACAAAACCAAATTACTTTTGTTGCGCTGGATATCTTAGGAGATGGAGGATGGGATCATGGGTAGAAGTTCAAGTCGGTGTGAGTACAAGCTGGCCGACAGGGGTAATGCTCGAAAATTCTACGAAAAGGTGCGCCGACTAAAAAATGGTTTCAATACCGGAACTAACCTTAAATAAAATAAAACTATGGAGGAACACTACTCTAGCCTGCTGAATGGCAGTGGAAGCGTAACACAGGGAGATGGTGAACCCGACTATTAAAAAATTCGAATAGCAATAACTCATCTGAAGAACAACAAAGCGGTCGAGGCTGATGGATTGCCAGCCGAAGTTATTCAAATACAGCGGCGAAGAACTGATAAAGGAGCATGCATCAGCCTCTTTGTAGAATATGGTAGATAATTTCGTCTATCTTTGAACCAGCATTAATACCAACAACAAGGTCAGCCTCAAAAGATTCTGCGGAAGATTTATGGTCCTTTGCTTATTGGCAAGGGCAAATAACGCATTCGATGGAACGCTGAGCTGTACAAGTTATACGACGACATTGACATAGTTCAGCGAATTAAGAGACTGCGGCTACGCTGGCTAGGTCATGTCGTCGTATGGATGAAAACACTCCACCTCTGAAAGTATTGAACGAGGGACTCGCCGAGGGAAGCAGAGGAAGAGGTAGACCTCCATTTCGTTGGAAAGGCCTGGTGAAGAAGCACCTCGACGTGGAATATCCAATTGGCGCCAAACAGTGAAAAGAAAGAACTAACGCGCTGACTGAACTCCAGTAAAGAAGAAAAAATACCCAAGATACAGTGCGCTCTGGTAGTAATGGTAACTTTACCATAATTTTTAAGAACCTCATATTCTTTAAATATATTTTGTTGTGATATTCTTGAAGATCTCTAATGGAAATATTGTGCATTTTGCAACTAGAAATTCGAATTTAGAGAGCAATGTGCATTTATAACTCGATAGGAAAGTATTTATTCACTAACAGAGGACTAAAAATTTACGGCTACTCTATTTTATTGATTCTTCACTTGGAGGCTGATTATACTTGAATTGTATGTTTAGAACAGAGGTAACCAAAAGCGCAAGATGGTTATTCGACACGAGACATTACTTGTTATGATTATTTGGCAGGCTTTTTTTCAAAATCGCGGTATTTGTCCGGCTCCACACTAAGGTTTAGTGAACCAAGTGGGTGAGAACTCCTAAGAAACAAAAGATCATGACCTTATGGAAGATTTCTTTGGCTACGGCTGTACGAACTAACAAAAAAGAATTTTGATTATTAGTGTTCAGGCTAACATATGAAAGGTGGATTAAATTCAGAGGAAGTTGAAAATGCCCGCATAAGCGTAACTGCAATTAAAAAGGAAAATTAAATATTTTAGCACCGAGTTGAAGGCACATAACGCAAATAATAGCAACACCTATTCACCAACATTATATTAATCATTATACTCAACCGTTACAATTATAAGCAATATAAAGGAATAACGTAAAATTATGTCATAGTCATTTCTGTCAGCGAGAATATAACAGTGAATGCAAATGGCTATATTACACAATCAAAACTTCCGGCAGTTAACAAAGGGTGCGAGAGGCGAAGATGACATATGGCGTCAATTTATGGAAACCATTGATGTGCCACATCCCTATAAAAACCGAAAAATGGCAACATACAACAAAAGCAACACAACAATCACAGCAATGTACGTATGCATGTAGCTATTTATGAAACCAAGTATGTATTTGAAAATACTCAACTAAAAATAGCTTTTATGCACAAGTGATTGTCATTTGAGAGATACACTTGTGCTAATTTAAGAACACTCTTCATAGATGTACATATGTACATACATACATATATACCTAAGTACACAGGAACGCGATTTGAGATTTTGCAAAAATTAGTCAGCGCGTGTGGGGATTTACGTAAAGAGTAAATTATGCCAAAAATTCGAACTTCGTCAGTTGCTTGCGGTACTTTCTAAAAATCGCCCATGACAAACGGTAAACATAACATTATTGAATATCACTTACCACTGTTTATTTCTGTGTATCGCATCGTATATGGGACCCTCGAACTCTTTCAGCACAAAGAAGGTGCGCCACTCATAGTCGTTGAGCACGTCCAAGCCATTCTCGGAGGTGATCACAGGAACATTAAAACAGCGCGCAGCATCCACGGTTTCTGTATCGTTAACGACATCGCCAACCAGACAGATCCTCAGATTCTCGGGCGAGGGGGAGGGTGAAATTGACATTTCTGTAACAAAAAAAAACAAAAACAATCAGAAAACATTAATTATCCTGATACAATTCTAAAAAAAAAAAGTTTCTTAAAAAAAACTGATACCAATTTTTAGGTTTATTTATTTAATTAAAAAAACTAATATTAATTTTATTTTAAAGTTTAGTATTTTAGGTTAAAATGTTTGTTGGAAGCCAACTGTAAACGCTTACTACAATTTATGTACACATCTACCACAAAAAACAAAGATCTGCTTACGATTAACCACCAAGAGTCTCCGACAACTTCCTTCTTCCTAAAAACAATGAAACAAAAAATAAACGAAATTCGCCAAGAAACAGCGACGATAGACGATAACAACAGCGACAGGAAAGATGTATGTATGTGATGCTCAATTAAAACAACGCTAATAGTCGCGCAGCCAAGCAGTTAGCCGGAACGGCACGGCAGCTGTTGCCAACGCACTGATTCAACAAACAAACTGTGTGCGATGAGTGCGGAATCCATACGACGCCTGCTGACTGGCAGACCCTCAAAGATTTTACATGCGTTAGCGCGTTTTTGGCGGTTGCCACAAACTGAAGAGACATTCGTTCCTTCTACAGTGAAATTTGAATGTCAAACGAAAAAATAGGTTATATAGGCCGAGGCGAGATGTATTGCTATATACATCCAGATCCATAACTTAAGAGACGACGTGTAAATATATATTTCTAGGTTTTTAATTCTTATATTAATGGCGACTTGAGAAAGAAGTCGTAAGTTTTCGCTAATATGACGTCATATAAAATGACAGATGTAGAAGAAAGAACCTCTATATTTGTCTAAAATAAATGTAGAAATTATCTACAATAATTCCATAACTAATGACTTCGCACATTGGGTATACGCGGTTACATCCGAGTTTACAACAGCAAGGCTGTTTTTTTCTTTTCATTGGGGTCCCAAAGCGAGCGCACAACCCTGTGAAGATATGTTCTGTCTGACACTTTAGCTGGCCTTCAAACGGATGTTTTTTTGGCTGGCCAGAAGATACTTGGAGCCATATGTAAAAAACAATCGTTACTGCTGATTCCCAAATGAATGGCGGTCATAGAACTTTCCCCACTTGCGTGATCTTCTGCACATCTGCATCACTACATCTATTACGCTCTCTAAATCCCCAAAACTACTTTGGAGTGATGATGATTGAGCCAAAGAACGAGAGAAAAATATCGCCACAGAGTTTTATTTTAAGATTTCTAGAAAATCAGTCAGTCCTCGATTTGTTCAATTTACAATTTTTAATCTTTACAATTTTTTTCAGGGACAAGATAGCCCCACAAACA
This sequence comes from Bactrocera correcta, assembly GCA_027475135.1. Lineage (NCBI taxonomy): Eukaryota > Metazoa > Arthropoda > Insecta > Diptera > Tephritidae > Bactrocera > Bactrocera correcta. The sequence goes on along the minus strand of CM050327.1, from coordinate 19,504,931 downwards.
TTATAGAATATCATAATTTTTAAGGTCGGTATTGTTAGGTAATTTTTGAAGTGTCTTAAAAAAATATAATACATATTTTTAGCATCATTTTTCCTCTAGCAATTTTTTAACATTACAAGAATACGGAAAAACAAAGATAAAAAATATTGAAAATTTCAAAAATTTGCAGCTGATAATGTGAGGGGTTTCAAAAAATTGACGCGTGACCATACCTACAATTTTAACCTGAAAAAAAGAAAATAATCTAAAAAATGTCTTGAACTAAGGAAGAATTTGAAAAAAAAAATATTTCATGAAATGGCGACTGTCTGAAAAAAAAACAACGAAAAAACAATGGGACTAGTACCTGACATAGACAAGTCTATAAAGAGAACTCTCTAAAACTATATAATATAATCTAAGAAATCGAAGGTATCGTTTTAAAAAAAAAAACAAATTTCGAAAAAAACTTAAAAAATATCAAACGCGATTTTATATTATTTCTAGACTAGAATACCCCTTTAAATTTCTAATTGAAAACTCGAGCTTTCGAACAAGATCTACATTTTTCATCTCTTTCTAATAATAAATTTTTCAGGTGTATTTATTTTTTATTTTTGTTCTTTCATCTTCCTTTTCTAATGGGTTTTACCCTATTTATTTTCCATTGTTTTTTCGAAAAAAAGTCGAAATTAAGTTTGAGCTTCCTATATCTACTTCTTCTTTCCTCTTATAGACACCGCATACGTGGTTATAGCCGAGATAACAACCGTGCGCCAGTCGTTTCATCTTTTCGGAATGTGGCGCCAAATTGGAGATTCCAAGCTAAGCCAGCTTCTTCTCCACCTGGTCTCTCCAAAGGAGTGGAGGTCTTCCTCTTCCTATGCTTCCCCCGGCGGTTACTGCATCGAATACTTTCAGAGCTGGAATGTTTTGGTCATTGGGACGACATAACCTAGCCAGCGTAGCCGCGGTGTTTTACCTCGCTGAATTATGTCAGTGTCATACAGCTCATCGTTCCATCGAATGCGATATTCGCCGTGGCCAACGCGGAAAGGACAATATATCTTTCGGAGAACCATTCTCTCGAAAAATAGTAACGTCGACTCATCAGATGTTGTCATCGTCCATGACTTTTCACCATATAGCTGGACGGGAAAAATTATTGGCTTGTAGAGCTGGGTCTTTGTGCGTCGAGAGAAACTTTACTTCTCAATTGCCTTGCGTTGGATTTCCAGGCCGACATTGTTGGTGCTGTTCATGCTGGTTCCCAAATATACGAAACTATCCAAGCTCGCCAGTGGGACGAATGTTTGCTTGATGACAGGAGTCATGTTTCTATTGCCCTCGTTTACTACCAGACCCATTTGCTACCCTCCTTTATCCATTGTGGAGAAAGCAGAACAGCCTCAGAACCCTGTAACCCTTTATCATAAAAGAAAATTCTCTGAACTTCCTTCAACCGGACTTAGCTTCTGATTGCTCACAAAGGAGGGATAACGGAATGTTCGAAACTTTCTTTACTATTCACTGTAATATTTTTCAAAGTTTTATTTGAAGAATTTGTATACTCTTGTTCATATTCGATTTACCAAGGTGTTAGACAAAAGATAGCTTTTCTTTTAGCTTTGGATTGCCTGCACGTTTTGTTCTATTTTCACGCTTTCGCTGATTTTCGCATTTCATTTGATTTTTGTGTTTTTTTTTCTAATTTATTGTTTGCTTTTCTTTTTGTTGCCATTTTTCTTCCACCACTTGTGCCACAATAATTCAATTTCCTTCGATATTTTCATCTTTCTTTCTTTCTTCCCATGCACAATTGAAACTTGGCAATTGGTTCGTTTCGTTCGCTTTTTTCCTGACGCGTTTCAATGCAAAACAAATTAAAAAATTGAGCCGCATAGTTTTGTGTGAAAATAAAAATGAAGAGGCGCCCATACAAAACAGTTTGCATAATCATTTGTCTTCAATTAAATGCCTCCAAAAGTACATACATATGTACACACATACGTACAACAAAAAAAGTCGTCCGACAATTTTAAGAGGTGCACGGACGCGTGCATATAACATATTATTTTGTGTCTGTATGTATTTCTCGTGAATTTACATACATACATGTATGAAATAAGTATGTAAACAAAATCTCACAACCACAGAAAATTTTTAAATTGATTATTGAATTGTTGGAATTTTCGAATGACCTAAAGAATTATGTGTAGAAAACATTAGGTGCTAGATAGTGTTAGTTTGGAAATAAAATATTTTCAGAATGACTAAGGATTCGATTCTACGAACCTTGAAGAGTGACGAATCAGACAAACAACTGGTATAAATAAATTAGATTTAGATATAAGTGTTGAGTTGCTTCCATCTCGTATTCTTCTATAATAATATAAGCTATAAGCTGCACTCCGAAGCAGTAAGTCTACTGCTACCTTAATGGCTGCAACCTCGGCTTGGAAAACACTGCAATAGTCAGCAAGTCAAAAGCTGGAGTTTATAGAGAGCTCTTGACAGTAAACTCCTCCACCAACCTTCACCCCAAGCTTTGAATCAGCCGTAAAGAAACCCACTGACCCACTCTTCCAACGGCTTCTTCCCACCCACATCTTTCCCGGTATATGGGCAGACTAAGAGGTGCCAAAGCTCGATTTGGAGACTCCACGATCCAAGTGATCCGATATGAAGTCAAAGTTTCCGAGTGGTCAGACACGTGTTTTTTTAGGAATCGATATTCTCTGGGTTTGATAATAACTTTCGCAGCCATACACCTTCTATAGTATATTACAATCGATGCCTTTTTTTGCTCTCTCTTCGATATTCGGCTTCCATAAAAGCTTTATATCCAAGGTGAGCCCTAGAAATTTCACTAAATCCGCCGGTTGCAGACAGATGTCTCCCATTTGCAGTCCCCTAGAGTCCTATTGCTCGGACTGTGGGCATAAAGGCGCATCTGAAGTGTGTCTTCACTGTTTAAGGTCCACTTTCCATTTGCAACCTTAAGATAACACACGAAATAATCGGAAGGATTCATGTAGGTTTATTATAATTGACTACCAAAAATATGGCAAACCATCTAGTACGTTCCTAATTATGTTCTGGTGATAAAAATATATATATATTTTTTTAGATTTAGTTTAGAAATTATTAATAATGGGAAATATATGGAACGATTTTAAAAAATTTTATTTTTATCAATTTGGAATGTTTTAGCCACCTATCTTATTCCTTTCTATTGAACAGATGTAATTAAGGAAGGAGGCATGGCTTTGCTGCAATTAAAAATATTTTAGATGTGTTTATGGTAAGATTGCTATTTTATCATATTAGGTTGTCAAATATCTCCCTTCCGCCTTTTTGTCTTTTGATTTTCGCGGCTATGTATAAAGCACTACAGAGCTCGTATCTGGCAATACTATGCATCGTTTGAAAGGTCTTGAGATAACCTACAAAACGACGCTATGCATAATTAGTTTGGATATTGCGCCCAACAGTTATAGAAGTGTAAACATGGAGTTCACTAACGCCGAAATTCTCACTATTTTAAAGTTTTCCTTCGTTAAAAGCAAATTTGCTGGAGAAATGTTTCGAGAGATTAATGTTGCTTTGGGGGATAGTACTCTATCACTTCGAACTGCGGACGAATGGTTTCGACGAGGATAAGCCACCCGGCGGAAGACCTGTGACAACGAATGCCGATCAAATCATAGAAAACATCGTGTTAGACCGGCATGTGGCATCGCGTGACATCGCCCAGAAGATGGAAGTTAGTCACCAAAACATTTTAAACCATCTGCAGAAGGCTGGATACACAAAAAAGCTTGATGTTTGGGTGCCGCATGATTTGACGCAAAAAAAGCTTCTGGACCGAATTAACGCCTGCGTTATGCTGCTAAAACGGAACGAACTCGACCCATTTTTGAAGCGGATGGTGACTGGTGACGAAAAATATAGGGTGGGTCATATAAAATTTTAACTTTACAAAGTCAATAAAAAAACGGCTTGATATTTTTCAAAGGTCTAACATTTATTTAAAAGGTTGTTTTATGAAATTTATTTGTGGAAAACAATTTCGGACAAATGACCACCACGGCTGCGTTTACAATAGCTTATCCGATCTATCCAATTTTGGACTACTTTCTCGATGGTTTCAGGCCTTATGGCAGCTACAGCGGCTTGAATCTCGTACTTTAGATCTTGAATTGTTTCTGGATGGTTGACGTAACATTTATCTTTAACAGCTCCCCACAGAAAATAGTCCAACGGAGTTAAATCACAGCTTCTGGGTGGCCAATTCACATCACCTCTTTTGCTGATTATGCGATTTTCGAAGATAAGGCGTAAAAGATTAAGTGTAGCGTTTGCTGTATGGCACATAGCGCCGTCCTGCTGGAACTAAATGTTGTCCAAATCTTCCTCTTCAATTTGCTTGAAGAAAAATTCGGTTAACGATATCGCTCACCATTGATGGTTACGGCGGTTCCTTCTTCATTTTCGAAGAAAAATGGGCCGATGATTCCACCAGACCAAAATCCGCACTATACAGTGATTCGTGCTGGGTGCATTGGCTTCTCGTCCCCAAATGCGACAATTCTGCTTGTTAACGTAACCATCGAGGTGGAAATGAGCCTCGTCCGAAAAGATGATTTTTCGGTAAAATTGTCCATCCACTTGACTCACCACTTTGGAAAAAAGTTTTTAATATTTCCGAGTTTTCTTCTAGTGAATAGCGACCCATGTCGTAAATTTTAGACATTTTACTGAATATCTGTCACTTTCCGAATGGTATTTGACGTTTCCAATGTCGAAATATAGATAATTCAAATTTAAAACGTTGGATGGCTCACCCGTTAGATCACATAGAACAATATCAATCGAAAACGGTCGTAGTCGAAGGGCGGTGAATCGTCCCAAACAGTGGCCAAGCCGGGATTGTCGGCCAGGAAGGTTTTGCTGTGTGTTTGGTGCGAACAACTGGACCGCTTGAAACAGGCGATCGACCAAAACTGGCCAACAGGAAGGGAGTAGTGTTCCACCAGGACGCCAGACCACACACTTCGTTGAATTGACTCGTTAGAAACTACGCGAGCTCGGATGGGAGGTTTTATCGCATCCACCATATAGCCCGGACATAGCGGCAAGAGATTACCACCTGTTCCTGTTCCTGTCCATGGCGAACGCCCTTGTTGGTGTAAAGTTGAACTCAAAAGAGGCTTGTGAAATGGAGCTGTCCGAGTTCTTCGCAAATAAGGAGGTGGTTTCTGCGAGGGGGGTATAATGAAGTTGCCGTCAAAATGGAAATAGATTATCGAACGAAACGGCGCATATTTGAACAAAGTCCGATCACAGTAACACTTTTTTGAAAGCATTGAATAAAGAGCAAAAAAGCGGAAGGGAGATATTTGACAACCTAATATTTTTCAACTTTGCGATGACATTAATTAAATTTTCAGCGAGCAGATTATATTAAGGACCAGTTTAATCGTCGTTAAAGTCTGGCCAAAATGAATTTCGTGAAGGTCGCCCAAAACCAGTTATTGCTCCGGAAACTATTGATGTTGTGCTCAAACTGATAGTACAAGATCGCCATGTGACATTTCGTAGGATTGAGACAACCATAAGAATTAGTGGGACCAGCATATAGTACATTCAATATGGCATGAACATTGAACTGTCGCTCAAAAAGAGGATCACTCTCACCGAGTAATCACTCTTGCGAATTTAAAAAATGTAATTTTGAGAAAAAAAAATGGGTTAAATATAAACTGTTGTAGCTGATTGAACTGAGTGGCAATACTTTAGCATGCTGTAACTCAAAAATATGAGATGTAGATAAAAAATTATATGATTTGTTACAGAAAATTTATGAAAAAGTATATTTTTTATTTCATACTAGCTGTGCCTCTTAAGAGCACAGTTTTAGTATGAGGTTTTAATTTACTAAGTTTCTCCAACTTAATGCTTAATATACACATACATAAATCTAAAACTTCAAAAAATTTTGCGGAAGGCAAAATACCAAAACTACACGTTACTACAAGAGATCACTGCAGACGTCATTAGATGAATGAAATGCACTTTTAATTTATTAAATTTTCCTTTTTAAGTATTTGAAATCATTTTTACAATACACATCATATTTCAAAGAACAATGGGACGGCAGGCCAGTGAAAATATTTTAATTCCAATATTTGCGGCAATTTATTGCGCGGGTTAGGTGAGGTTGGCGGCAGCAGGGTGGTCATTTATTGAAAGCAACTTGAAAATCGCACAAAGCATTGCATTGCAATTGCATTTCTAAGATACTAAATCAAACGCTCATTCAACGCAAACAAGCAGTATGCTAATAGTTTACACACATATGTAAGAATTTACAAACATATACATGTATACATAGGTGTAAGTGTGTATGCTTGTAAAATTGCACTTTCCACGATTTCATACGCGGACTATCTTAATGGAAGAAGCGCACACACTTGACTGATTGAAAATGCTCAAATGTTTGTGTATGTATGCGTATGTAGATATGTAAACGTGTATGTATGTTTGCGTAAATATTATCTGTTTGAATATCTGCTAAGCAGCAAAAGCTATTCAGCCAATCAAGCATTTCATTGCCGTTAGTATTTTAATTAGAACACAAGTCAAGGATCAAAATGCAATAAAAGGCGCGAAAAATGAGAGAAAGTGTGCATGCATTTCCCCAACAAATTCTCCAACTCATACATACTTCATTTTGATTATGTATATACATATGTCAAGAAGTGGAGCCAAGAGCAGGCAACCAGACCAAACAAGTTGATGTTCCCACACAATCAACTGCATGGACCAATAAAGTATATTTAAGTTCAATTGTGCAATAGTAACGGTTTCAGCGAAATAAGCCTTTAATAGTACAAATATTTATATGTGTATGTACATCCATCCCGCTGCTAATCCAATTAAATTCAGAGCGACAAGGCGCTGGAGGTGGCCTCTCGACGATGTGTCGGTCGGCGGGCGGTTGGTTAGCAACCGGCCATTTCAGAACGCAGTCGCAATCAAAAGACATAGTGCGCTCGCGAAGGCAAGACACGTTGTTGTGGGCGCACATCTTCATCATCCACACTCAGCAAAGAAATACACAAATTTGTGCATATGTATGTATGTACTTAGTCACAGACTAGTTTGCAAATTGCAAAACAAATAATTCAGCATATGGACGATGGCGTATTTGTGTGTCCCACTTGCATCTACAAAACTATAGGAAAGAATAATACTATACTGTAAACAACAACACATTGCAGTTGTGTATTTGGAGAGATCATGAGAAATGACAATTTATGACATTTGACAGAGCAAATATGGGGATAAGTAACTTACACGTGGAACTGTTGTATATGTATCTTGATTTAGAAATTTGTTTTAGCAAAATTGTGACACAAAAGCACTCGGAAATTGTAATTTAATTCCCCGAGTGGTACAAAGCCTTTAAAGACGGTTGAGAGATTGTTGAAGACATGCCTTGTTCTGGACAATCTTTGACCTCTTCAACTGATGAAAATATCGCCGGGCAAGTGTAAGACAGCTTGGCTAACCCATATCATCCTCACGGGACTAGGTACTCGTTAGAAAACAAACAGTTATTTTTGGCCGTGTTAAGATAAAACAAATTTCGCTGAAAAAGCTGAACGCTATCCCAAAAAGTGCTTATGAAAAGTGTTTCGAGGACTAGAAATATCGCTGGCATGATTGTTTTATATTTGGTAGGGGTTATTTGAAGTCAAAAACCACCGCCGTCCCTTTTGCAAAACGAAGATCTCTTTCGGGCTTGAGGTCCCTATAGAGTTGGAGATCGTCTAAGGAAGTCAAATTCCTAGGCCTCACATTAGACTCAACCTCACGGTGGAATAGTCATGTGGAATTAACACTGACAAAAGCCACCAGAGCACTCAAGACATGAGGACGCCTGGCCGGGGGTTGTAAGCCAAATATCATCAGGTGGCTGTATACAACGAACGCAAAGCTCATTGTCACTTATGGAGCGGTTGCTTGGGCAACGCAGTCTTTGGTAGGTTTTCAACTATCGAAGCTGTATCTGCGCTTCAGAGGCAATGCGCACTTGCCCAACCTTAGCACTTGAACTCATGCTGGAGCTTACACCGCTCCATTTAATGACCATACAGGCATCGAAGCATACCGTCCTGCTAATGGCAGCAAAAGGGTATGGTAAAGAGAGGATAATTTCCCCTCAACATATGAAGGCCTTAGGGTAAGACACACCACTGGCCCTTCTTCCAAGATTTGGCGTAATCAAGATTATAAACTTCACAAAAAGGTTTGAAACTACTCTCGGCAGTAAGGCGGAGTGGACTGATTCCACGCGGCAGCACTATCTAGGGGTGACGCGTACCAAGCCATATACTCAGCGATAATCAAGCGGCACTAAAAGCCATCACAGCCTACGAGATCAAATCGCTCTTAGGAGAGGAGTGTATAGTAAGGTAGAACCGCCTATCAGTTTGCAATCGTATACACCTGATTCGGGTGGTAGCACTCGACCGCTCAGCCGGTGCTTCTCGGATGATGGTGCCAGAACCATGTGTTGCGGTAGGATCCCATATTCCGTCTCCTTGTCGCGCTCTATACTGGGCACTGCAGGCTCAAGAAAAACATGTTCAACATAGAGCCGGAAACCGGGTCTGTTCCGGTTACTTAGACCCGACGGTCGTGGGGAGGGATAGTAATATAATCTGAAGCGTTGCGTTGCGAAAAATAATTGTTGGAAAACCTGGTATATGCTAAATTCCGTGAAATAAAAACAAGTTTTCCGTACAAGGATCTTTTTGTACGGCAGTTATATGCTATAGCAAACCGATATCGATCGGTTTCGGCAAGTGAGCAGTTTCTTTAAAAGCAAAGTACGTGTGCGAAACTTCACATCGTTATATCAAAACCTGAGAAACAGGATTTATACCTACCAAACCCAGCTGACATTAGTGAGTTGTTGTTGTTGCTAACGGTTAGCTAATCCCCGTTAGGATGGTAAGGGTTACTTGTGTTGTCCTCGAGGTCATCTAACGGAAGGCCCAGAAAACGTGCTGTTTCGACGGGGTCGGACCAAAGGGAGGGGGGTGTTAGATGGGTAGGGTTTGTAGGGCATGCAAAGAGGTGGCCAGTGTCATGCGGAGACTCGTTGCATGCCGGTCGATTCTGGATAAGTAGGAGTTTAACCTGCTACAGTATCCAGAACGAAGTTGCGCTAGGATCACTCGCGTTTCTCGCGGCAACTGGAGCTCCTCGTCTGCAATAGGTGGTGGTTTGACTCCAAGAACGCCATTCACGGGAAGGGAGTCGATGAAGGTGTTGATGGCTCCACTGTGCGCGGTCGTATGGGGAGAGAAGGAGCATAGACTGTCGAAGGTTACGCCTAAAATCTTAAGGTTATTGACAGTCGGGATTTTGACGCCATCGACCGCAATATTAAGTTCAAGTCTATACTCCTTCGTCCAGTTTGTAAATATGGTCGCTGTGGATTTGGTGGGTGAAAGTTGGAGGTTTCGTGCAGTGAGGAAACGAGAAAGGTCGGAGAGGTAGCTGTTTACTTTCGAACACATGACATCGATTCCATTGCCCGACGTGAATATCGTGCAGTCATCTGCGTACGAGGTATGGAAACCCCCTCTGGTGGTTGAGGAAGTTTCGAGATATAGAAGTTAAACAGAACGGGGAGAGGACACCACCCTGCGGAACCCCCTGTTTAATTCTTCTCAGTTTAGATGTTTCACCTCGAAATAGTACGGATGACTGACGACCGTTCAGATAGTTCATGGTCCACCTCTTTAGCCCTGGAGGGAGAGTGGTTTTTTCGATGTCCTGCAGTAGCGTTGTGTGATTGACCGCGTCAAAAGCTTTTGACAGGTCCAACGCTACGAGGATCGTTCTTTCGCAGGGTGGTTTCTGGTTGAGGCCACGAACCATCTGGGCGTTTATGACGCTAAGTGCTGTGGTGGTACTGTGCACTTTACGGAATCCATGCTGGTGGCTGGCTAGGCTCAGGTGGTAAGTGAAGGTCGGGAGTAACAAGGCTTCAATTAGTGAGTCAATTAATGTGCTTTTTGTGACTTTACTAAGGATGCCGATTGCAACGAAAATTAGCATGCAAATTAGACGTTAAGTACTGTTTTAACAAAAGTGAAACTCTTAATGAAAAAGCTACAATAAAAGTAAAAATATATGAGTTTGTACCATATAATCACAAAACGTTAAATTTGCATTTGAAATAACGATGTATATTGTTACGTAAACAATTAGATGACAAAAAAATGTTTGGTAAATAACAGGTGTTTCCGTTGTCGCTTGTTGACTTTTAGTTGCACGCCGTTGTAAGGTGCATATGAAATGCAAACACACATATGTACCTATGCATATATGGTGTACAAATGTAATATCAAATGTATACACAAGTGTTAATGAACAATAAACCAAATTAGAAAATATTGTTTTATTTGATAAAAGGGCGTTTATGAGAAATAAATTTTAGACCATACAGCAGAGCTGCAATGAAAAATTAGCATGCACTATAGCATAGGTAAAGTTTGAAGACAATTAAAAAATGTCATCATATGTTGAGCCTACAATAAAAAACACAGCGATTAATTACAGCGCCATCTCCAGTTTCGCCGTTAAAACATTTAGTTCAGAATCCAGATTTGATTATAATAATATTTATAAATTTTCATTCATAGGTGAAAAAGTTTAATATATTGATTTTTTGGCATATTTAATGTAAAAAGGACATGACTGAATAATGAAGGATTTCGTGAAGACATCTCCTTAGATATAGAAAATTTTCCGTTCAAGAACTTGATTTTTTCGGGCAGTTTGGCATGGCAGTTATAGCTATATGCTATAGTAGTCCGATCTGAACAATTTCTGCGGAGATTGCACCTTTGTTTAGGCAATAATCCATGACAAATTTTTTGATAAAAAAAATTTTTGAAGATATCTCACGAAATAAAAAATTTCACATAAAATACTTCATTTTAATGTTTCAGTTTGTATGGTAGCTATATGCTATAGTGGACCGATATCGGAGTTTCCGACAAATGAACAACTTCTTGAATAGAAAAGGCGATGTGCAAAATTACAGTTCGATATCTCAAAAACTAAAGAACTAGTGCGCTTATACATATACCGACGGACATGACTAAATTGACTCAGCTCGATACCCTGCGTTCCATTCTAAATGTTATAAATTTGGTAGCAAACTTAATATAACGTGTGCAGGGTATATAAATGTCCAACAATTAATTATAATATTATTCTACAAGCCGATGCAATATGTATTGGACCATTTTCTGCCTGAAACTAAAATAAATATTTAGTTTATTGTTTTAATTGTTTATTTGCAGTGAAGAATATTTATTTATTTGGTCAAGTTCCATTGATCATCCACTAATATGATCCAACTATTAAAATACTTGCATACATACATATGTATGTACATAGATGGTTGGTATACGCTTACAGCTACATAATAATACAGTTCAATTCTAGTTTTTATTACAGAAAGAATTTCCCTATGCCTCATTTATTGGCCAATTGCCAAAATAGATGAATAAAGGCAGAACAATTTAACGATGCTTTACTTGGGCAACCGAAATCACTTTGTTAACTGCAATACTGACACATATCCAATGCATTTCAAATGCAATACCATTTTGCGATAAACATGTGCACACGCGTTTACACAGATGCTTGCATAAATTGTAACCAAAAAGTACCCGGAAATTGTAAATAAAACGCAAAATATTTAATTTTCATTACAATTTATTTTGTCGCCTTCAAATAATTCCTACCAGATGTAATAGACTTATGCCACCGATTTTTCCAGTGCTCGAAAAGCTATTTAAAGGTATTCTTCGATGGAATAAAAACGGGTTCCACGGAGTAGTAATTTCAGTTTGGAAAACAAGAAAAAATCACAAATATCGAATTCGATCACAGTGGCCTTTTCGGAAAAAAAAAAAATCAGCTTTATCGGGACGATCCAGCAGGAAAGCGTTTCATGCCAAAAATATCCTCTCAAATCATTTGAACGGACTCGGTCTCTCTTGTCATCGCTCTGATACTTGCCTTACGATTTTCCAACACCATATCCTTCACTCTTTAATATTTTCATCAGTTGAAGAGATCGAAGGTCGGCCATGCCAGGTCTTCAACGATCTTTCGACCATCTTTTAAAGCACCATAAGCTTCTTCCAACAAACGCAACTCGAAATTTGGTTAAAAATACAAAATTTTAGACAATTTCTTTTTTCGATATTTTTATACATTGTAAAAATGGAAAAGACCTACTGAGATGTACCGACTTAAGCAGCTGCTGTTAACAAATTGGTTGACAGATCGGGCCCATATTTTGCATAGTAATTAAGGATAGTCCTACCAACTTAGCAATATACATTTTTTTGAAATAAATGATAGCCCGGCTAATTTAATTACAATTTTCGGGTGCTTTTTCTCCCAATATACCTATATGTAGTACGATGAGTGGGCACAGTATATTAATTGGGTGATTCTCGCTTGTTATTGTAATTTTCCAGCTTTGGGCGCATTCTCAGAGCTGTTAATAAATCATGGTGTGAAAATAAAAAATGTACACACATATTTCAAATCGCGATAAAAACTTGGAAAGCAATAAATATTTAAAGCAATTTCTTTATCAATCCATGAAAATAATTTATTTTGGTATTTTTGCATTATATAGTAGCGTCTCTAAATGCGCACGTGTAAGAGCAGCTGAAATTTTAAATCAAACACATTAGCATTTGACGCGATTCCACTTGCTGCTACAATACTAAGGAATACCCTTTGTATTTTGTGGCACATTTGAACATCGTATGTGTGTAAATATATACATACATATGTAACAATTAGAATGAATGGCAAATTTGAAGCACTTAAAATTGCGAAATTTTCATCAAATAGAAAATATTTGTACTTTGGAATCAACTATGCATTGTATTTTTTTCAATTTTACGGTTCCTTGACGAGATTGACCGAGTAATTGCCATTAAATAAATATACGTACATACATTAAATTGATAACCAGAAGTAAAGTTCATTATACATTTCAAGGTCCTTCCTTTCAAATAAAAAATTTGTATTCCTTTCAAACATACGTAGAGTTATGGACAAAACAATAGGGTCAAGCTTTCAGATTTTCTGAAGGACAATAAAAGAACAACTATTAAAAGGAATTAGTTTATCTTAATCTTCATTGCTAATGTGAAAGAAAACTTAAATTAAAATTAAGGAAAACGTTTAAATAAAAAGTAAATGGCGTTTGGTCTAATCTGTCTCATCACCTTCCCTAGACGGAAAAATCAGTATTTTATGACATAATTCAGAAAGGTGTCTTGATTTATGTTCCAGTTTGTACACAAAAAGCCAGTAATTTTCCTTACTGATTTACTGGGTGATATACCAATTTTGAAAACATATGCCACTTAGCAAAAGGTGACATAATCTGTTCAAGTATTTGGACAGAACAGTGTCTATCCATATTTTTTTTTAATATAAAGTACTGACCCCACTCCTGGCCAGGATGGGTTTTAGCTTTTTTACTTTAGCGTTTTTCTTAGTGTTCCAAGCTATGTGCTTTTCAGAACCGTGCTCCCATCAATAATATCCCTCAAGCACTCAATTTTTTTTTTTGTAGAATTCAAAAGTATTTGATTAATATTTCACTTATGAAGAAGTATCCTACTATTTTGATCATAACTGTAAGTGCATATGAAAATTAGATATAAATATTTCAAAAATAAAAATTCTACAAAATATTTTTCTATCTATTAATTTCTAATTTTGCTAATCAATATTCCAACTCAATTATAGTAATAATAACAAAAAGATTAAAAAGTATATGTACATCATTGTTTTTGTTTTATCTTTTCCACAAACTATATACTTTTGTTCTAAACGTCTCCAAGTATACATTGTAAATATGTATGTGTGCAGGTACATCTGATCTATCTAAGCCTGCACCTTCTTAGGCTGTATTCAAAATTTACCTGTAACCATAGCGTAAATTAAGCTAAAATCAGGTTTTGTGCACGAAACGCAAACAAAAGAGATTACTCTAAGAAGTTGCAAGGAAGCAACGACTGCAGCATCAAAGGCATGTCCGTGTAGCTATGTATATTTACAAGTGACATACTAGCATGGATATACATACATGCGAGAAACTCGATATCTCACTGCAGCAGTTCTGCAAATAGCTACAACAACTATGTGCATATAAATGTGGCAAGCATAATTCACTCGTCGCGGTTACTTCCACAAGTATGTTTGTTTAACGCCTGGCTGATCTCCGGTCTGCTCGCCGAACAGTCATCTGTTGGTTGACTTAAGTCCCTTTACTATTTTATCTTCAATCCACATGTTCGCTGTTGCACATGACGATTGTTTGCATTTTGTTCTTATTTGTTGCAGGAGTATTTCTACCTAAATAGCTACAATAGAATATCTACATACATGTGCATAAGTATATAAAATCAATTGAACTTCCCCAGAAAGGAAGCAAAAAGACATTTATGGCAAAATTGCCCTCCCTGCATTTACCATTATTGAAGGAAGCAAAAACCAAAATTAACACAGATACAGACTGTTTACTATTTAGAATAAGTTTAAGGCGCTTTTAGGCTAAAAAAAGATGTGACAAATTATTTTGCAATTATGTGTAAAAGCTTTTTTTTTTAATTTTGATAAGTTCTATATTTATTAAAAATTTGCTTGAACTTTCCCAATCAAATACGCAAACGTACTTCATACATATTTACATATAAAAATTAATAGAAAATGGAAATTGAAAAAATTCCCCGTTTTCGTCACACTAAAAAATGCCAAAAATTAAAAATCTAATGATAAGAGATTATTTTTAATTTATATGTGGGCATTCGATTTTGACGTTTAGTATAAGCAAAATACACAAACTTATGTATTCATACATATAGAAATATAGAAAGCCTTCAGTACCCGTGCTTGTGTGATACAAAAATCTATAAGCGTATTTAATGTATTTTTTGACAAGAATTCAGATGTTCAGTGTTATGCGCCAATTTTTCTACTCAGTGGATTCTCACATTCTCGCACGCAAATCAGAAAAAACGCTTAATTTTTTGTGGTGCAGTAAAAATAATAAATATAAAAGAAGAGGCGTAGTGACGTTGTTTCTAGCAAAAAATTAAAAGATCGGTTAAATTTGTATTGTTTTGTATGTATACGTAGCATTCATATATTTAAAAGATCGGTTAAATTTGTATTGCTTGGTATGTGTACGGATCATGCATACATTTGTATAGGGTGATTTTTTAAGAGCTTGATAACTTTTTTTAAAAAAAAAACGCATAAAATTTGCAAAATCTCATCGGTTCTTTATTTGAAACGTTAGATTGGTTCATGACATTTACTTTTTGAAGATAATTTCATTTAAATGTTGACCGCGGCTGCGTCTTAGGTGGTCCATTCGGAAAGTCCAATTTTGGGCAACTTTTTCGAGCATTTCGGCCGGAATAGCCCGAATTTCTTCGGAAATGTTGTCTTCCAAAGCTGGAATAGTTGCTGGCTTATTTCTGTAGACTTTAGACTTGACGTAGCCCCACAAAAAATAGTCTAAAGGCGTTAAATCGCATGATCTTGGTGGCCAACTTACGGGTCCATTTCTTGAGATGAATTGTTGTCCGAAGTTTTCCCTCAAAATGGCCATAGAATCGCGAGCTGTGTGGCATGTAGCGCCATCTTGTTGAAACCACATGTCAACCAAGTTCAGTTCTTCCATTTTTGGCAACAAAAAGTTTGTTAGCATCGAACGATAGCGATCGCCATTCACCGTAACGTTGCGTCCAACAGCATCTTTGAAAAAATACGGTCCAATGATTCCACCAGCGTACAAACCACACCAAACAGTGCATTTTTCGGGATGCATGGGCAGTTCTTGAACGGCTTCTGGTTGCTCTTCACCCCAAATGCGGCAATTTTGCTTATTTACGTAGCCATTCAACCAGAAATGAGCCTCATCGCTCATCGGACACGGACGCGAAACACATTTCGAACCGAACACTGATTTTGGTAATAAAATTCAATGATTTGCAAGCGTTGCTCGTTAGTAAGTCTATTCATGATGAAATGTCAAAGCATACTGAGCATCTTTCTCTTTGACACCATGTCTGACATCCCACGTGATCTGTCAAATACTACTGCATGAAAATCCTAACCTCAAAAAAATCACCCGTTACACTTAAATGTAAATACTTAGGTTTACATTATGTATGAGACATGAATATGAATTAAAAAATATATTTATTTATTCACAGAGACTTTCTGCGTTTATTAATTCTAGCCGTTAAAATCAAAATTAATGAATAATTGTGTTTGGGTTAGACATAAAAATAGTGTGATTTTATTAATAATTTTTAAGTTCCTAATTTATTCCTCAAAATCTATGTCGTCCTTCTCGAAGTAATCCCTCATGGACCCAATACATTTGTGAAAACGTTTTTTCCAATTCTCCAAACGCGGAATACTCATTGACTAAAAACTGTTCCCCCGGTCTTGGTCATCCGTTCTCGGCCTCCTGTGATTAATTTAAACCAATCAAAATACTTGCTCGCGTCAAACAATTATTATCGAAGGCCTTTTCCAACATTCTGAACGTTTCGCTACCAGAAATTTGATTCCGCACACCAAATTTAATAGAACTTCTTTGATGCATAATTTCAATTTTTCCTAAAAATGGCCCAATGCACTTTAAATATTCAAACACCAGTTATTATTTTGATGTAACATTTGATAAATCACTATAACTGCTATATGCTCCGTTCCCACGACAGTCGGGTCTACATAATCGGAACTCTGACCTGGATTTTTATCCGCCCAAGGACTGTCAAATCACAAAATCCTGTCACTGTAACAACAACTGCTATATGCTATAGTGGTCCGATCTAAACCATTTTTTCGAGGATTACACCGTTACCTTGGGCAATAAACCATAACATTTCATGAAGATATCTCGTTAACTATCGTATCGATATCTCAAAAACTGAGAGATTAGTTCGCGTATATATAGACAGACGGATATGGTTAAATAGACTCAGCTCACCATACCAATATTTTATATATTATAGGATTTTCGACGTTTCCTTGTGGGCATTAACAAACTTGGTAACAAACTTAGCAGTAGATAATTATTATACCCAAATTATTCCTAAATAAACTTTGTTAAGCAGTTGTACTTGCTTCAAAGGAAAACAAATAACAAGCAATTTCTAAGGGATGCGGAATATGTAACAGGTAGAATATGACGTACATATGCATGTATGTATGTGAAAGCAAATCGTCCATTTGTTTTTCCTTATATGCTTTTAGAACAAGCACAACTGAATCTGTAAAACATTCACTACAATATACATTACAACTTACCACTTTTAGATTGTTCATCTATCGTTTCCATTGCGTCCATATAACTTTTTTAATATTCCAGCTATTTTATGTATATAATTTGTTAAATTGCTAACCTTCTCGCAGAGAGGTCACGTAATTTTGGATTCGAATAAAACACTAACTTCAATAATTCAACTAAATTCCATAAATGTAAATTTTAAAATGCACAAAAACCAGCGTACATTGTACAACTGGGTTTGCAGCTGTTGACCGACCGGCGATGGAAAATACTCGTAACTTAGGGGAAAGCAACAAACACCTGGTTTAAAAGTAACACAATTTTTACCGAACGATATCTCTTTTAGAAAGAAATATTATTATCTTTAAAATCTCACATAAATTATTAGCACCACAAATTGTACTGAACCACTTCTTTCAAGACACTTCTTTGAAATTTTGCCACTGCGCGCACAGTTTCAAGGGCGCGCAAAATATTTAAGGCCTTTTGTTCTGATCGTCCTACCAAACTCAGTTCTCTTTCAAATAAACTTTCCTCTTTTCATTTCTTTTCTTCACTCTTTTATTGTGTCAGTTGATAACATTTTTCTGATTTTCTATGCCATTTACACATCAAATAATTTAGAAAAATCCTCATTTTGTATCCCAATGAGAAAATTACTTTTCACCGCCGCATCCGCAAAATTCCAAAGTGAACCGAACATAAAATGCAAAACAACCACAAACAAATACACTGCGACGCTGCGCTATGAATACGGCGAAATTCAAGTGACTGCGGCGCTCTGCCTTCAAAAATTGAACCTCAACGGACAGATAAATGCTATGAAAAAGTTAGGTTACGCTGTGTTCAATTAGCTCTGACACTGTCAAAGAATGTTTTTATTGCTAAAAGATAGGAACGCGTTTTTCTAATATGCTACTGTTATACAGGTGTCGCTGTGAATTTTTTAAAATACATATAAATTTGTTTAATTGTTGTAATTGAGAGAAATAACAACAGCATTATTCAACGTATCATGTCTTAATTGCATGATCTACTTAAATATATTATTAAATATAAATATGAATACATTTCAGAATTCATCAATGTAATGTATTTTTTTATACATGTATGTGGTATATTTAAGTATGTGCTTAGAAATAATTTTGTTATACGTCTGTATTACTAAATTAATTCATTATAATTATTTATTACAATTTCCGTAAGTTTTAAGTATGAACAATATTTTCAAAATCGGTATTCGGTTAGCCATCCGTACTGCTCATTGTATTTATATGTCACTAGCGTAAACAGTACATCAATGCAACAATACGTCAAATAGTACAACTGACAGTTCTTCAATACGTCCATCAGTATATATTTGTTTGTCAATCTTTCCAGTAGTTCAGAATTGGCGTATAAACTTCGTTTATTATTGTGGAATTAAGACTAAAACTTTTTAATGTAGAATTTTATTCCATTTCCGGTCGCAGTTTCCAATTTTCAATAACTGTCAAAATTCAAAATGTTGGCACCGGATAAGTATCTCTCTCCTATGAAACAAATGACTGGTGCCGAAGAAAATCGACACTTTTTGCGGGCATTCATACACACATATAGGGACTTGCCAGTGTTATGGGACACTTCGTTACGAGATTACACAAATCGCGATAAACGCGCTGAAGCATATGAACAACTTGTACCCATCTATCGCTACCTCAAGCGAGATGCAAATGTCGAAGACGTTAAGAAAAAAATCAACACGCTGCGCACAAACTATCGCAAAGAATTGAAAGTTGTGGAAAGTGCGCGACGCAATGGAACCCTTCATCATCCACGTTGTTGGACTTTTCTTGAATTAGATTTTCTACGCAACACCGAAAAGTTTCTAGCTGTCAATCCAAGTACGCGAGGTGACTCATTTTCCGCATTCAGTGAGAATTCGCAAACACAATCCTCCTTTCTGGATCCACCAGGTTCCAATTATAATTTTCGCTCCATGATGGGAGCAAACACAGTCCAATCACCTCCCAGTATTGCCGAAATGTTCCACAAATCTTTTGGGCATACGCAAAAATTGGAGCCAGAGCAAACTCCACCACCGCCTGCAACACAAGTGGCAAGTACGAGTTCATCATCGAATGGACAGACCGTAAATTCATCAGATTACAATCACACAGGGCAACAAGCAGATTCTGTAACTAGCTCAGCAAAACGTTTGCGTTTTTCACCGGCGAATGCCACAGGTGGTACCGGCCAAACGCCAGATGAGCTACTTAGTATTGCTTGTGACTACCTTTCCAGTACATTTCCTGAAGAGGAATCTATCGCACGGACCTGGACTCATAAGCTCAAACGTTTACAACGTGAGCAACGTTTATTGGCGGAAAAATTCATTAATGAAATACTTTTTGAGGCGGAATCAGGTACATTACATCGTGGTTCGGTGCATATTAATAGTTTCGAGCCATTTGTGCGTTTTGAAGAACAATCAAGTAATGACCAGGAAAATACCAAATCGCAAAGTCCCAGCGTACATACATCAACCACAACAATATCACATGATGGTGAAATTAAATCTACTTCGAATGCTGGTGCATCTGAAAACGGCAATGCTACCGTTAATGAAAATATATACGAAAACTATCGAAACTAAACATTACTTAATTACTTATATGTATACATATGTATTAAGCTAAAATGTAAATAAACTTATGTAGTGCTCAATGGTACTTTTCTTATCTGGAATTTGTTATCAAAACGTTTTTAATTAAGTAAATTTGTCAATATATTTACATACATATAAACATATAAACTAAAAATAATGTTTTCATTAAACAATTATTCTAGTGACTAGCAGAGAAGTACGTAATTTATTAAAATAAACTATACCGTTACGCAAGTTTTCTCCGTAAGTTTTTAGTTAACGCGTTGATAATTTGACATACTACGAGCGCACCACAAAAATGGTGATGCCGCGGCAAACATCAAACTGGCACCAATCATTGGACGATGCAGGATCCACGCAATTGAAGCTATAATTAGTGCAAGGGACAATGATAACATGATATTAGCACCAACGGGGAACTGTGGATCCGGCGCTAAGACAGCGAGGAAAGCAATGCGGCTTACTGGGGGAACAATATAACAATATACAATATTTTTTTTATTCACAAATCCTATATTTTGAAAATACTTACACATAATATGTAATAGCTTGGATGTACACGTAACACCAAAGAATACCAAAACCCAACCCATAAAGCGATAGCCCCATGTAGTTAGCCGTTGCGCGTGATGTTCTCGCTTAAAAACTTCCGCAAGTCCGAGTTCGCCGCTATATACAAGCAGTATATCTACGCCTCGACTGGTTCGATATGGCAATATTTTGTTATTCACCAATTTTCCTACTACAGTGTACTAAAATAAATATGTATTTATATTTAATATATAGCAACTGTAATTGTTTCTTTTAATTACCATTTCGCCCTCCATTCCAGCAAAGGAAAATAGTAAACGTATGTCGCCTATTTCCGGATTAAAAACATCGTTTGTGTGGTAATATAGACCTAAATGCATTTTAATTGTAGGATCGTCTGGCCTTGTATCGGAAGTCAATTCTACGTAGTTTGTAAATTTATTCTTGATTTCGTTACCCAGTTCGTACTTGCCAATGAAGACCGCGTCAGCAACTTGTGTTTGGCTTTCTATAGGAAAGCGATCAGGATTTTGATGTCCCGTTCGTATGTAAAAATTACGGGAGTCAATTAATTTGTCACGCCACTCGGTATAGTAATAGTATGTACGACTTTCTGTTTGCACAGATGCAACACTCTCCCCATAATTGTGTTCCCTGTGAAGAAGAGCGATTATTTATATGTGATTCTACATATAATAAAAAAAATCAGTTATAGACGTTTGCAAATATTTTCTACTTAAACAATATTTATGTCAGATTCACTATAACTGATCTTACATTGACTCTTCCACCCATTGAAACATTTGTACCCGACGCTTCAATTTTACGGCAAGAACTTGTATATTGTAGTCTGGTTCTGTAAGTGGTTCTCCAATCACAATAGATCCAGTCATATGTACTATCCGACCATTGTAATTGTATTCCAACTCTTCATTAGGATCCAAAGTTATTGCATCATCAAGTGCCTCATCAAGAGATAAAATTGTATGCACAGCTCGTCCCTATAATTGCCAAAAATATAAATTTATTGTTAAATTTAACATCAAGTTAGCAAGGTGAGTTTACTTCATTCCAGGAGAGTACGCATAATCCTCCAGTAAAAAGTATACAGCCAAAAGTGGCTATTAACCAATTTGACCGGAATGCCTCCAAAAGCGCCATTACTAAACGCTCTACACGCACTTATTTCTCAGAGATAAATGAAACATTTCATCTTAATGTTTAATATAATAGTGGTATATGTTTTCTCTAAAATAGTGATTATATTATTGCTAATTCTGAAGTCTTTTTCTGACAAAATGCGAAAAACATTGCAAAGGGAAGACAGGGAGGTCAAATGTCTAACAGCTGATTTCGAATTAGATTTCTGCACCAATATGTGACAAGTAGCTGTTTTGTATGTATGTAAATAACTGTGCGTAAACCGGTGATGGTGTTTGTTTATAATAATTAGCTTATTATTCCACAGTTTTAGCTAAGTATCTTTTAACATTATAGATAGTCTTATATATATCGAACAATATGGTTTTACCTTCAGCGGAAGAACTTGCAGATTTGGTGTTCAAGGAATTTAGGCGATTACCAAAAACTGGAAAGCCCGCCACGAACGAGTGGACAGTCCTTTCTGCCATACTAATGCACGATACGGGAGAAGGTACAACTAAAGTCGTAGCTATAGGTTGTGGCACCAAGTGTGTAGGCAAAAAAAAACTTTGTTATCAGGGTTTCGTCCTAAATGACTCGCACGCTGAAGTACTGGCTAGACGTGCACTACTGCGCTTTATTTACTATCTTTTGAAGCGTGTCATAGAACACAAGGATGATAGTGTTATCCAGTGGGATAATGAAAATGTTTGCTTTCGATTACGACCAGAACTAAGTTTTCATTTTGTTAGTACACAGACACCTTGCGGTGACGCTTGTATTCTAAACGAAGCTATTGAAGAAACAAATACAAAAGAAGAGCGTAATATTAATGATGCGCCCACTGAACCAAAACAGAAAAAACGAAAAATGAATAATGAAAATGATGAAAAAGAAAGCTATGCGGCCAACGGCTATGATAATGTAGGCGCTCTCTTACAGGCATGTCCAAATGATGCTGTCTACACAGGTGCGAAATTAATAGGTTTAACAGATGAACAGGATGCAATGCAACAAAAAATCGGCGCCGTAAGAACGAAACCTGGTCGTGGGGACCGCACTCTATCTATGTCATGTAGCGATAAGCTGGCGCGTTGGAATGTGTTTGGTGTGCAAGGGGCTTTGTTGGACACATTACTAGCGCAACCTATTTATTTGGAAACACTGAATTTTGTTGGAGGTGCAAAAAATGAGGAAGCAATCAAGCGTGCAATATATGAGCGCTTTATTGACAAAGAATTTAAATCTACTAGATTTAATGTTCAAAGGCCAACAATAAGGTTCGCTGAAACCGTTAAGTTTGAATATGTTGAGAACGACAACCGAAAAAATCCAGCTGCAACTGCTATATCATGGAGCAACATTCCTATAGATTTAAAGTAAGTTACTTATACCCTGAACAAGGCATATTAAGTAATCTACGAAGTTTGTAACACCAAGAAAGAAGAGCAGTAAATCCATGTCCGTCTGTCATTGACACGTTCCTTTTTCCCCAAGAAGCTTCTCATTTGTCGGAAACACCGATACCGAATCACCATACCATGAACGATCAAAATTAAGTTCTTGTATGAAAACTTTTTTATTTAACGAGATATTTTCTCGAAATTTGCCATTAATTATTATTTAAGAATAATTTTCGAACAAATTGTTCAGATCGGACCACTGTAAGCATATTTGTATGTAATATGTACATATGTTATATGTAACTGCCATTAAAACTGTCAGTTCAAAATCAAGTTCTTGAAACATTTTAATTTGTAAAGTGTACACTGAAATTAAAAGTGTTTTGTTGTTTTTATTTTAAATTGATGTTATACCAATAATAATAATTTTGTATCCTTTGTAGACCTTACGAAATCTCAGTAGATGGTCGTAAACAAGGTGTTACAAGAAAAATATTTGGCACCCTACAAGCTGCAGTAAAAATTAGTAAATACAACCTATTGCTTGAATATGTGGATATATTACGAGCGAAGCCAAAACTGAGACAAAAATATCTAATTGATTACGAAAAGCTTGAAAATTACGAATACTATACATATAAACAAATAGCAAAAGAGTATCAAACAGCTTGGACCCTGGCTAAACAAAACTACTTTGTACAATGGACTGAGAAACCGCGGTATTTGCTGACATTTAGTTTAAAAATACGCCCATTAGATTGAAATATGGTCAAGTCATTTATTTATATGTATAATGTCAATAAATATTGGATGTGTGTATGTATGTAATAATAACTATATTTGTGATACAATTGTTCAACTGTATAAATATTATTATGTACAAAGTTTGCTTATCCTCAGTTGAAATAGAATTAATTAATTTTTTTTTTAATATTCGGAACATCAATTTGTAACACAAAGCTATGTATATAAGTTTCAATATGTTAAAACACACAGACGCTTATACTTTGTTTAACACAAGCTGTTGTGCAATAAGCATGATTTTTTGTTTTTTATTTAACGCAAACGGTTCACATTTAAAAGCACGAATATAGTTGTTTATTTATATTAACTGTATTTAAATACATTTTTACTTATTTTTTACAATCATATTTATTATTTATTATGCGCCTTTGCATGGTTTTAATTATAATTATGGCAAACATCGTTAAATATTTATTTCGATTAGTGTGATTTTTTGGTGTTGTTTGGCGTGAAATATACTTAACCTCCAAATAAAGAGTTGACAAACGAAATCATTTTGAATTTTTAGTTTTATTGAAATGTAATCAATTTAAAATAGATACATTTTCGTTAATTATATAGACGCTTACGAACGAGTTTAACAAATAAAACTAAGCACATACATGCATAAAAAATATTCGTAAAATAGAAATAACACAACTCCAAAGGAAGTTAACGAAATTATTAAAACATAGAAAATGCTACAGAAATATAAAATTAATATTTTTACAAAGTCGTCATCATAAAAGCATAAAAAATTAATAAAATAATTAATCTATTAGCGCTACTATGTAAAAGGCCCCACAGACAAATATTTTTACTCGCTAAATATGGTATTTCCAAGTAAATAATTTGAATAATTTGCTTCCACAAATAATTTCAAATTCAAGAACTCTTATATTTGTCAAAATTATGTCATTAATTATTTTTTTTTTTTATTAATTTACTATTATTATTTTCTTTTATATACTTTGTAGGGATAGCAGAAAAAAACTAACAAAAAAATAACGTTTATACCTCGGTATAAGTTGTAAATTTTATTTGATTAAAACATAGAAATCTACTGTCAATAAGCATACGTATTTTATTATGTCATACTTGATTGAGGTCTTAATGTGCCTATAAACTAATTACATGTAAGTAAGTAAAACGTTTCAACGTCTTTTTGGTTAGTTTTTTGTTTATGTATATGGTTTACTCGACCGATTTGAGTTTTATCACTGTACGTAATGCCTAAGCTACACCTACACATACAATTTTATGTGTATAAATTGAAAGCAGAAATTTAAAAAAAGTTAACGGTAAGACATTCAAGTATCTAGCTCCTAAAATTCGCCCGTAAATAGGCACACTCTTTACGAATTCATAGTAAATACGCAAGCCGAAATGTTTACCAATGCAAAGCTAAGTCCAAAGAAAATATTTACTATACAATCTCATATCAATTATTTAATCTTTGCTATACTTTCAATGCATACAATTTATATATTTTTAAACTTTTTGCTGGGATTATCATTTGCATACTTGGATTAAATAAGAAATTAATCATATATTATATGTACTATGTTTTTATTTGCCTCCAATCGCTTGCAATGCAACTAGTTAATAATCGATTTAAGAATATAACCACTAGCCACACTTCCTAAACGTGTACGGACTTAAAAACTAGCGTTGACTAACATGCCACACAATTAAATAACTCTTGTCGCCGCGATTCTCAATCGTTTGATTCGCCTCCAGTTGAATACTGTTTTCCATATCATTGTCATCTGTAAATTGCAAAGTGTAAATGAGTATGCCAAATTTACATACATACATTATTTATAAAAAATAAAAGAATATTTATAATTTGTTTAGTAAAAAATGTTTAAGCTTCGCTTGCAAAATACTAAAAAAAAGCAGGTGTGCTGAAAGCCTTCTGTAACGGGTACACCTGACAGCCACATAGATGTTTATAATAGGTAAAGCAGGTATATAATAAATGTTTCTTGCTATTACACATAAGAAATTGACTTAAAAATATGTAAACCCATGTGCGCACCCCAAAGTTCTAAAAGCAGTAAAGCGTTAGTTGTTCAGAAAGAAATAAAGTGCAGACGAATGATTGAGAACAAACTATGTGAAATGTGTTAATATTACAACTACAAAAAAAAGCTTTGACTTGTAACCCAATAGTAGGAAATCAAAATAAATAAATAATAAATCTTTAAAGGTATGCCTTCTTCTTCTTCTTTACTGGCGTAGACACCGCTTACGCGATTATAGCCGAGTCAACAACAGCGCGCCAGTCGTTTCTTCTCTTCGCTACGTGGCGCCAATTGGAAAGGTATGCCTACGTTCGATAAATAATATTAACAATAATAATAAAATTAATTTACTAACTCAATCGATAGACTCACTAAGAATACTGCTTTGGCACTTTTTCTTTCTTTCAAAGATCTAAAAACTTTTTAATCTCTATTTACACCTCAAATCGCGCGTTTATAAGGTGGATTTCGCATTTTTTTTCTAAAAATAATTAAACATCCTAAGTTCATCCAAAATGAAACCTCGAATTGTGTTGCTGTCTGCTATAAAAAATTTCGGGTTTTCAGGACTGTCTATACGTTTTATAATTTAAAGATACATAATTTCAACAGTTTTAGTCAATGTTCGTTATTTCAACTGGATAGATTATACTCTTGTTTTTGACAATAATCCATGTTACATTTTGTGAAGATATCTCTTCAAATTAAAAAGTTTTCCATACAAGAACTTTATTTTAATTGATCAGTTAGTACGACAGCTATACTATAGCGGTCGATCTAAAAATTTCTTCGCAGATTAACTGTTGTCTTTGCACAATAATCCATGTTACATTTTGTGAAGATATCTTTTCAAATTAAAAAGTTTTCCATACAAGAACTTTATTTTGGTTGATCAGTTAGTACGGCAGCTATATGCTAAGTGGTCCGATCTGAACCATTTCTTCACAGATTATACTTTGCCTTGACAATAATCCATGTTAATTTCGTGAAGATATCTCTATCAAATTAAAAAGTTTTCCTACAAGAACTTTATTTTAATCGTTCAGTTCTGACAATTAAGCAGCTTCTTGGAGAAAAAAGGATGTGCACAGAATTTCAGAACGTTATCTCAAAAACTAAGGGAGTAGTTCGCGTATATACAGACAATCACACAGTTGGACATGGCTTAATCGACTAAGGTCGTAACGCTGATCATTTATTACTGAGTGTGACAAACTAGTCAGAATCTGAAGATAGCTTAGGTTCAAGTTACTATAACCCACACATAACTTTTTGATGGCATTTTCAATGCACCATCTACACTTCATATGCCTTTTGACAAATTATATGCTTGTCTTGGGCAAAATTTTAAAATTTAACAAAAACATTAGCACTATGCATGAGTGGGAGCTGACAAAAACGACCGTCGTGTCTATATAAATAGAATTTACACGAATTTTCATCTGTCAAAATTATTTAAGTAACTTTTCTGCTATTGCAACAACAACAAATAAATAATGTTTTACGGCGGAAATGTTAAATAAACCGTGACCTTGGCTATCCACATGTAAGAGTCAGTAATAAAATAAAATAAATATCGAATATGTGAACAGTTAGTAAAGAATCATTAAAATTATATATAATCAATTATGTGCTTCAAAACTACCATATAAAACACAAGCAAAACAAAATAAAAGTGCAAAAAAATAGTGTTTCAACAAAACTACTACAACAAAAAAATTTAGTCATTGTAATAGAGAAACAATTGTGTGTGAAGAAGTCGGGAAATCTGCAATATATTGGGCGTGTTATGCTTTTCACCACTTGTGTAACAACAATTTGTATTAGCATTTTTGCAATAAACTTAAGCTTTATATAGCAAAACTAAACCAAAACATAGCATGGTAAGTAATAAAGTAGGAACGGGGACAGAGTAGTACTTGGATACAGTTTTCTTTTAACAAACAAATAGAGGTAAAACATAAAAAAGAAAAAACTAATCGCAATTAAAATAAGTATGTGAAAACCTTATTTTGGTATTGAATCAGGTAACTGCCGTTGCATCAACGAATTTGCTGCGCTGTGCATGTGAATTTAAATTAATATATAGTATGTTTAAGGCACGATTTTTTTCACTGATCACAACGTATGCAGCAACAGCATACTTGGTAGCTTGAACTACTAGCTTTAACGCGTGCGTATACGGCTGCAATGGGAACGCGTTGTGTTGTGTCAACACATTTGTACGTAGCAATATCCACATCTCTCAATCACTACAAATTATATGTACTATAAGAATTTTGAAAAAACAAAATAGATATAAAGAAAAAATAATATATAAAATGGAGTAGATGATTTCATATCAAAAAGTTTCAACAATGAATTAGATGCGTTGGAAAAGCAATTTTGTTAATTTTTTTTTATTATTATTAAGCGGTAAATTTTAGTTAGACTTTTAAATGATTAGTTTTGTTTTGGGTAAATTTCAAATACATAACATAAAACATCGAAATATTCTTTTTGTTTTGAAATCAACAAAAACAAATTCGAAATAAAAATTTGTTTAAAGAAAGGCTTACGTATCAACTTTCCAAACTATCAAATGCGCCTCATTATCACCAGGATCGGTTATGGATTTTTCTTGCCCTGCAGACAACAATATAGGTTGAATTCAGTGTTGTGAGTTAAAAATTAAGAGAGCATTCACGCAAATACATATGTATCTAAATATATATTTTAAATTTAAATAAATAAATATAAATCATAAAACTATATATATGAGGGAGGAAACGATCGATTTGGAAAATAGTGTGAAGATTAGATATGCCTTCCAAGTGTGTAATAAGAGTAGTCCTGAATATGAAAGAGCGCACACACTACAACTAGCAGAAGCGATTTTAGCTGCTTTTTTGGTAAACACACTACACGCCCCCCTTAAAAACTTTTTTTGGGCCTTAGAAACTTTGGAAACTAAAATATCGTATATAGTATTGGCAGTCTATATTGGGCGTACGTCAACGTAAAGCGATGACTTACTTATGCGAAAATCGATGTAGCCTTCGCCGCCACACATGACTAGCATATCCGGCCGTTTGTTGGTGAATTGCAGTTGCCCGCTATTTTGTAGCTGCATCGGCACGGATACAAAGAACTTAACCGCATCACGATGACCGTGGAACGAGAGCTGTGCATTGGCCATGCAACATAACGGTATTTGACTATTGGGATCAGCTGCAAGAGAGTTAAACATTCGTTTTAGCACCGTTGCAGATAATTTTTACAATACAATGTTACTTGATTTGCCTTGACCCTCCGATAATGGCACCGAAATTATGACACCGTTACTGGTACCGATCCACAAGCGATTGCATGATACCATCAATGCGGTAATGCGCACAAATGAGAAACCCAACTTGCCAGTGCCAAGCATTTTCGAAACGTACGGCTCGATATCGACATCCTGTTTGTGCTCGAAAGTGTTCGAACTGTATAAACGCAGTGTCGAGTCCAAACTGCAAGTATATACCATTATTAGAAATGTATATAGACACATATCAATATAAAAATATAGAACTCACCGTATGGAAACCCATACACCCGAACCGGTAGCAGCCATTTGTCGCACTTGGCTCTCCTTACGTGGATGCGCCTCCAGCGAGTGGACGATGCTCAGTGAGATCGGATCGACAATATAGATCTTGTTGCGGTGAGCGGCCCAAATGCGTTCGCCAGCCACACAGAGGCAACGTATCGAATGATTACGATCACCCAGCGTTACCAGGTGATAACTATTCAGATCCCATTGGCCGTCTGTTTGGCGGCGAAACACTGCCAATTGAGCATTAGCTAGGGCCACAACAACGCGCGACTCCACATGCACTATCGCTAGGACGGCATCGGGCAGGAGAACCTTATGCAAGCATTCATGCCAGCGACCTACAGCACTATGCACATACAGCCAACCTTCCTGATCGCCCATCCACATGGTCGGCCCAATCGAAGTCATTGGCGGATCCTGACGATTTTTCGTACCCAATATTGGGTTGATGGGCTTCGAGAAGGACGGCTGCAAGTTGTTATTGTTGATGTTCGCTTTGGCGCTGGTCACACTGCCGTCGTCCTGCAAGCGTTGTGGTGCACCTGGTAGCGCCTGTCGCACCTTAATCTCTTGTATATTGCCCAATGGCTCGTTGGCCGCGTTTTTCGTGTCATCTGCTGTTTTTTCAACAGCCTCCTTTGCATTCTCCTCAACCGCAGCCGTTTCAATAGCTATCACCTCCTCTGCCTGTTCATCTGCGCGGGCACTTTTGTTGGTGTTACTGTTCTTATCGGCTTTCGGACGCACACGCACAAACTCAACCTTGCCAAATGATTCGGCACCTTCGCCGGGACGCTCCAACATTTCACCAGCCTTAACCACTTCAGAGTTCTCGAGCAGCGCGTAATCCTTCTCCACTGCGCCTATAAAAATATATATTTTCTAAAAACTTTTTCAAAAATGTTGATGTATAAAAGCACTTACCTTGCACAGAGGCAATACAAAGCATATGTGATGCGCATATGGGAAATGCGTCTAGTACAACTGCCGACTGATTGGCATCCACCACTGTTACTGTGCTCGCCGCATGCGTGCTCGTGCAAATCCACACATATGATGATAATTGGGTTTCTGGCTCCAAATTGGCCAAACTCGCACGATTTATTTGTCGATCGAGCGCCTCGGCTGAGTGCTCTGCTGTAGGACTGGTAATTTCTGCGATTTTAGCTGTAGAACGTGGGTCATATGAAAACGTCGACGGTATAACTGAACGCCCATCTTTGGTAAAACCACCGTTAAGATTCACACCGGCGGCACAGAATACTTTCATATGCGGCGACGCTTCAGCTAAAGGATTGCAATAGACTGGTACCGGCACACCGCCAGAGTGACGATTCTGTTGCTCTTGATTTGTCTTGTTTATGGGCAAACTCCAGCCGTAGGCTTGCAAACGGCCATCCTCCTTCTGTACATGTGCACGCAATTGTCGATATTGTTCGCGGCGTCGTGCGCTTGCGCGTTCCGATGTACCCTCCTCGGAGTAGTCTTTTGTGATCAATGCATTTGCTAGACCCGCACTGGCGGGATGTGGTGGTGGATTTGCATTGTCGCGCGCACCGGTTATGGCAAGGCGATTGTCGCTATTTCGACTGGGGGATCCATGGCTGTGAACTGGGCTGGAGTAGCGAAACATAGGCCCCCCTCCTTGCCCATCAGCGACGCGCTCCTGCGGGCGATTGGAGGGGCTATATGTATATGAAAAAAGAACATATTTTATTTTCATATATAAATATGCACATGCAAGTTGCTACTTACGTAAATAAACTACTGAAGTATTTCCATATGCTCTGCTTGGACTTTTTATCCAAATTGTCGACGGTGCGTGAGGCGCGTAAAATCTCTGTTAAACGCACAGCCTCCTGCAACTCCATCAGACGTTCTTTGTATTGATTGCGCTCCATCAACACCATCGCCATTTCCACGCGCGTGAAGCGTTTGCGTTGAGCCAATGGTACATCGTTCTCATCTTGTTCAGTGTCATCTGAAAACAACAACACACAATCGTTAGCTCTTATTTGGTAGGAAAAGGATAGGACTTTTGAACAAATGCTTACTTTGTTGCTTAACTTGTTCCTTTGTCTTTTTCAGCTCCTCCTCCAGCTCGCTAACCTTCTGACGCAATTTGTTGCGCGATTGCTGCATTGCATTCAATTCTTCGCGCAGTATCTCAATCTCTCCAGTCAGCTCATCGACTTTGGCAATCAAGTCGTCCTTAACAATGTTCAAAGCATTTCTGAAGACGGACAAAAATTGGTTATAATATAAATACAAATATATGTGTGTTGTGGCACTTACTTCGTTGCTAAGAGTTCATTATTCTCCATGATGAGGTTTTCCACTTCTTTGCCCATGCCTGCAACAAGTTTTGAGGAAAGTTTTGTGTCAAGTACAAATATAATATATACATATGTATGTTTAACGTTACAACTATGATTTAAATAAATGTTTGGTGATATGTAAGAGCGCGAAAATAAAAACTAAGCATTAATGAGACAAAAAAAGAAACAAATTGATTTTTACAAAAACAAAAATTTAAAGAAATTATTTAGTAAAATAAAGAAATAATATTTTAAAGTAAAAAATTAATAAAGCAAAATGGTTAAAACGTAATATGAAAACATTTTTTCGTTTTATAAGGTTAGATTTTTTTAAAGAAAAAGACAAAATAATAATTATTCGTAATTTACCTATGTTTTTATGTACATGCAATTTTTTTAACATTCAAAATTATTTTTATTTATTTATTTAATATTATTATTGTTTTTCTAGAAGCTATACTAATGGTATTTCCCAAGTAAGAAATCAGAAGCTCAAGAAAGCTGTTTCGACTGGTTCGCACTACTGGGAGAGTTTTTAGATAAGGAAGTTTGAAGAAGCAGGTAGGGCGAACGTCCATACTATGCACCACATACCCATAAAAAATAAATAATAAAAAATCAGTCATAATCATATTTTGAGTTCGACAAATCTGTTAGCATTTTGTTAAAAATCCAAAACTCTTGTCCTACCGACTACCGTGGGGTCTATGTATCTAAACGTAGCCAAGTGCACCTCGCCTGGGTGCCCGGTCACAAAGGTATAGCCGGGAATGAACTGGCTGGTGAGCTCGCCCACTCCGCGACATCCATTAACATAGTAGGATCTGGATAGCGGTGGGTCCTGATACCATAAAGCAGCTGCTACGACAGGTAGAAGAAGTAGACAGAAAGAGGTTGTTGCTAATCTCCAAGGCATGCGCTATGCCAAGTAGCTAATGGAGGATTATAAACGAAATAGGTTCATATATGTAGTCCGACAGGGAGCCTGAAAATCGATATTGACACCGGGGAATTGTTTTTGGAACTTGTTCTTATTACGACTGTAATAAATCTGGGTATTGGATTAAGAAGTATTTTTATGAACTGTTCTGTTTCGGCAAGAATCGGACTAGGCTTTCAGCTTTTGAGCCATCGATGTGAAATTTGCATCCGTCCTTTTCTTCCTGCCATACAAACTTTTTTACTTGGTAAGATATCTTCTTGAAAGTTCAGATCGATCTACTATAGCATATAGCAGCCATAAAAACTGATCGATCAAAATCAAGTCTTTGTATGGAAAACTTTTTTTATTTGTCAAGATATCGTCACAAAATGAGACATGAATTATTATCTAAGGGAACACCGCAATCTCCGGAGGAAATTGTTTCGATCGGACCACTATAACATACATATAGCTGTATGAAAAAGTTTCTTTTTTGAGAATGTTTTGGTGAAACCGAAGTTTAGGATTTTCCTGTTTAGTTTTACTACTTCATTTTAAACTAGGTTGTTGTTGTAGCGGCAGAAATCATTCTTACAGTAATTTCGGAGAATGGTGTCGAGTTGACAGTTCTTGGCAGAGTAAAAATCCAGGTCCGTCCCGGTTACTTAGATTCGATTTTCGTGGGAACGGTTTTAAACTTGGGCTAATCATGTGCTTATCGTTTTTAATAATTATTTAAACATATAAACCATTTCGTATATTTTAGGCATTTATTTTTGTTGATAAGAGTATTTACTAAGTTTTGTTTGACAATCAGCTAAAGTTGTATGATCGTTTATGGCCCGTGAATAATTTAAAATGTTTGGAATGTAATAAAATGATTAGAAATAAATAATGAATGACAATTTTCTAAAAAAAAAAAATAAAATAAAATAAAATAAAAATACTACAATAGAATATGAATTTTTAAATACAAAAGCAAAACCCACCAAAACCAACATTGCTAATACAAACTACATTTGTAAAGAATACAAACTCAAAATTTACCAATAATAGAAATAACATCGAGCTAGTGTTCTACTTCTTTTACTGTGTACATACGAATATGGCGATATGCCGTAACTTACCGAAATAGTTGTCGTTAGCTTTATGAACGAGAGCAATCGCAAATAGATTTTCATTAACCAGATTTCGTTTTTGTTTTTCATACAATGCATTTCGAGTTATCCAGCAGCGAGTGCACGAAACATGAGAATTAATCAAACGTTTTGTATACCATCCAAAAATGCCGTGTGAAATGATTTTCATGTTTTCGTATTTACATGCGTGTATTGTATATTCGTTCGTTCGATTGTAATTTATGTTTTTGTTTTTTAGATAACAAAATTTCGAGTATTCAGTTTTGAGAAAGGAACAGGACAAAAGAGATGATGAATTCGGTTATACATTGTTGTTGGATTTTTAAATATTGTACATATGTAATTAAGTTATCACCCATCAACTGGGCTAGATGAGTTGCCAATTCATTTTTTTTTTGTTTAGATGACTTTCAACTTAGGCGATTACAGTTATTAGTTGGTGTTTAATGTATTTACATGTGACATATATAAATCCATAGAAATATGAATCTTGATACCTACCCGAAGAAGCATATTCTCCAGGATGCACCCAGCTTCCTGCGTTCGGGTGGTAAGACCGACGAGAGCGAGCAAGTGTGCGAGAGAGGAAGAGAACATAGCCATCAGCGCATACAATCAGTAGTAAATTGCAAGACATTTCCACAAAGCATAGTAATATTGTTGTTGTTGTATAATATATTTAGCATATCATTAAAAATGCAATATATATGTGCATATTTTGTGTTGGAGCGCGTGAGACAAGCATTTCAGGGACATTTCAAATTGTTGCAATTTCAAGCAGCACAGAGACGCATAATAAGAAAGAACAAATGTGAGCATTTATAAATATTGTAAATACGGTAGCAATAAGTAAATAATATATATGATTGTATATTAGATTGTTTATTTCCCAAGTCAAATTTTTTGTAAACGCATTCTGAAGTTTCAGTTTTTGCACTAAAAACAAGAGGCCGACGTAAACAAGCACTTTATTTTCAGTTTAAAGCGTGCCTAAATTATATTTCTTTTCCCATGTAGCATGAGATTATCCGGTATTTTACGTTAAACAGGTAAATCTACAACCTTGCAAAGGTGATATTCCAATACTAAAGTTTTTGCTCTACAAAAAATATCTTTCTGCCTTTTTCAATAAAAACATCCCTTTGAAAGTAATGCTCAGTTAAAGTTATACATTAAGACCCTAGTTAGTAGCCATCCGCCATCTGTAAGTTAAATTCTGTTTAATTTAACTAAGACTCCTTTTTAATGCTAACAAGGCATGAGAAAATGGCCATAAATGTCTAAGCATTCATCCAAGTGATTTATACTCTCTGTGTTGCTTATACGACATGGTGTACTTTAAGAATATAGTACATTTCAAGCATGACTTTGACTGCGTATAACTTTTATAGAAAGGTTTTATGAAAAAAAAATCATTAGGACATTTTATGTTAATTTTATAAAAAATAGTCTTTTCAAAGTTTTAGGTTATTTGTTTTGGAGTCAAAAACTGAAAACCTTATAAAATACAAATGGACAAAACAAAGAGCTTGTTTACGTGGGATGTCGTTTTAGGGCAAAAACTAAAACTTTCAAGGACGTTTGCAAAAAAAAAAAAAACAACTTGTGAAATAACAGACACGCTAATTTATATATATAAAGATATATGTATATATGTACATAAAGTTATAATTAAAATTAAAAAAATGAATTAATTTACATGTGTTTTAGTATTGATGCAGGCATTTTGGAAAATATTAAATATGTGAACAATAATGTATAAAATTACAATAGTGATGTGGTTTTGAAGAGCCAATTTGTTAAATAAAAATTTTCTCGTGTCCAGCAACGCGGCACAGTGAAGCAGATGAGGTAAATACATGTTAAGAAGTTAGCCCACATACCTGTAACAACTTCATGCTCTTCACTCTCTTCGTTATCTTGAAAGGACAACTCTTGGTATAGGGTATTAGCAGAGCGTTGCTCCTTTTTGGTTGTTGAACGCCCAACTGCGCGCGCATATACAATTATTATTCAAAAAAATAAATTACAAATTTAAAATTTTGATTTGGTTTGTAAAGGAAATGGAAAGGGTTAATAATTTTTCAAATTATTTGAGGTTAACACGAATGCACAATAGTAGAGTAAAAGGAAAAGATTAAAAAGATAAATAAAAATTAGATTAGTACAATTTTAATACAGTTATTACAAATACATAAGATAGGTATGCAAATCCCAAAAAAATCACTCACCATTGGCTGGTGCATTTGGCACAACGGGACTCGTTTCACTTTGCGGTGATGTAGCCTGATTCTGCTGTTGCAATGTGTCCGTCTCAGCCGCACGCTCCACCGTCTGCAAACTGTCTAATTCATTTTGCAATGATGGTGGCCCCGAATCATCCGAATTGCTGCCCACACTACAGATTGTCTCTGTGTCTAGCATGGCTGAGTTCTCGAGCGACGCGAAGCCATACGATACTGGACCGGATGACCTATAAGAGGCATGACGACAAGTTGATTATTAAAAAGTATATAGATATGGAATGAGTAGCTTATAAATTGAAAGAAATTTTGTGAACAAAAAAATTCGAAAACACCATCAATTGAAAAGCAAATAAAATTTAGGTATTACCGAGCAATAGGATTTAACCTGGCTCGATTCATTTCTAAGCGCTCCGAAGCCGAACTCATTTGTGAGTGTGTAGAGCCCATGAGCATTTTGGTGCGTTCCATGTAGTCAACATGATTTTTGAAAAGCTCCGTATAACGTTCGTGCAGTTTATTATACTCCTAAAATTAATAAATTTCATTAAATTAAATTAAATTGTACGATCATAAATGTTAATTTTATGCATACTAACCTTTTTCAGTTCGGTCTCACGCTCTTCCAAGCGGCTCGCATGTTCTAAACTGTTTTTATGCTTCAATTCGAGCATGCGCACAATGCTTTCTAGTGACTCCAAGCGGCTTGCCAGCTCTTTGTTCTCTTGTTCAGCCACATCCTCCGATTCCAGCAGCTGCACAATTTTGAAAATTATATTTTCAATTATTTAAATTTTAGTTTATACCTATTTATTTTTAATTACAATTTATATAATACTTGCCTTCTGTTCGGATTGTTTGCGTGCACTCTTTTCGCGTTCATATTGTGTGACCAGCTGTTCGTTGTCCTCACGCAACAGCTCCAATTCAACATCCTGCTCCTGATTTATGCGATATGATGCATCCAGGCATTCTAAGACATTCACCAGTAGTGGCATAAGATTCTTCACCACGTCTTCGTCATAGCGGTTAATCATGCGTTCGAATTCTTGATATATACTACCGGCCAATTGTTGCACCTAGAGAAGAAAAACGGTGGTTAACGTTTATTTGGATGGAAAAAGTTTGGAAAAAATGGGAAGAACATCAAACAAAGAGAATTTCATAAATAGTAAGCGCGTTTTTTCATGTGAGCTTATACATA
This sequence comes from Bactrocera correcta, assembly GCA_027475135.1. Lineage (NCBI taxonomy): Eukaryota > Metazoa > Arthropoda > Insecta > Diptera > Tephritidae > Bactrocera > Bactrocera correcta. Next base: position 19,467,575 of record CM050327.1, on the reverse strand, counting down.
TATAATCTTAAAAAAGTATATTTTAAAACTTGAAATTGCTAAAAAAAAATTATATTCGTCTGAAAAATTTGTAGTTAGCAAATCTGTTTATATGTATGTAAAAAAATAATATACATATCTTCTTTAGTTTTCTAGAGTATAAGAATATAATTTTTGTGAACTACAGAACTGTGAAGACAGAAGAAGAAGGAGTAGAGGTTAGGCAAGACATAAGGAGTATCCAATCTTAAACTTTTTTGATAAAGGAAAAATTATTCCAAACCGATACTTATAGAAGTAAAGAGGGCTTCTTCATTTCATACAATGGAATTATTATACTCTTTCCAGGCTTATGTGTGCCAATATGAAAACTCTTTGTACGAGTATTACAAATTATTGAGCCTCCAGTTGAAGTCGCATCTTAAACAGTCGTAAGTAAAAAAAATATGTATGTACATACATACATATATCCATCATTTTTGGTTTTCGATGGATCTAGAAAAAAGCTGTTTCGAGGAGGTCGGTACATAGAAAAAAAATTCACTACAGCTAGTCCTACGTTACCGACATGGTCCCGGACTCTGTGTGCTAGCATTTCGAGTTATTAATGGAGGGGTTAGGGTTTCAAGATAAAAAGGCTTTTTTGAGAATTAATTTGGTAAATTTGGATTACGTAATTTTATTCGGACTTTTTGTACATTATTGAGCACACTTTTGACAATATAGCTCTGCGCTTAACATCTGTAAGACTCCACATTTTATATATGTACATATGTATGTACATATATGAGGTATTTAAATATGGCTAAATATTGCTTTTGAAACAGATACGCTATTTTGAACTCATGAAAGTTTATATAACAATAACGGTCAAACTGAGAACTATTATATAACCTAACAACAACCGGTTCTACGTTACCGGAATTGACCCGGATTTTATCCGGCCAAAGGCTGCATATCGATCCTGTTTGGATCGGTAAGTAAGAAATCAAATCTGTCATCACCAAAGCAGATCCCAACAGCCATGCTGCTCTATACCTTCCTGATCCGAGCTGGCATTGAGTTCAACCCGGGTCTGAAAGATTTCCGCTGCTCCATCCCAATTCCACCTCGATTAAGTGAAGCACATGCAGTGGATGGAGCCATTTTAAGATCTACACCAGCCTTAAGAGTCTTAGGGAGTATTGTGGCCCTGTGCTGTCAACGTACAATAGCGTCATTAACCCGTTCCCACGACTGTCGGTTCTACGCAATCCAAGTCGACCCGGATTTTTATCTGGCCAAGAACTGTCAACTCTACAGAAATCTGCCGCTACAACAACAACAACAGCGTCATTAACCTCAAGTGCGCACCAGCACCTAGTTCTAGTGACTAATTACGGTCTCTCCGCTGTCAAGGAGCTCAACTAGGCAGCCTGACTCCCAGTATCATCAGTAAAAAATACTCGAAACAATTAAACGACTGTGCACCTACGAGTACATACACATACATATGTATGTATGTACATTTACAAATATTCTTTTTGATTGCTTATTTGTGCGTTTTTTCTTTAATTTCTGCAGAAAGAACCTGAAACAGCGTAACTGAGCTATGACTTCATCATTAGCAGCGCTATCAATGGTACCGATTTATTTTGAAGAAACCTGCTTTTAATTTTTTTAATGCTTGTTATACTCGTACGCATTTATAATCGAAAAAAGTCTACATCAAAACCCATTTTATCATATATTTGCATTTATTAATTCGAATTCAAAAGCAACGATTTCTTTTTTAAGTTTTATTATTGCCATCTGAGGTTTGGTATCCAATTTCTTCCGATTACGTTGTCCGTGACGCCTTGCCTTTCTTCCGTTTCATTTTTATCAGCGATAAGAATTAATGAATGGAAGTCTGGTAGGTTTACTCATCGAGTAATGAATGATTCATGAAGCGTATCACATGGCATTTTACAGTATTTTATAAAAGCACATACAAACACACATTAAAATGCACATGCAAATAAAAAAATATGTATAAAATATAAATACGACGATGTAAAGGCGAAATGATAAAGTTTAAATAAATGCAAACATACACAACTACCAACTACCCAAACATATGGTAAATGAAGTCATATATACACATACATTCATACATGAAATATTTGGTTAGTTTCCTAACTTGTATTTATCTTAAGCAGCTCGAGCACTCTTATACATTAAAACAGTACAAAAAGATAGAAACAAAAACCTACAGTCATTCCGCAATCGACCTTGCACAGCGTAATCGCAAGGGCGGGTTGCTAATACAGATTAGCTTGCTTTTCACATTGCATAGACATATTTGGGAATTCATAACCATGGCGTCAAAAATTAATTGAAAACCACACTTATAAATTTGTGCGTATGTGGATTGTTGTTGTTGATTTTGAATCAGCAGAAAATAAAAAGTCTACTTTATATGTACACATATCTCTACGCAACCGGAATGGACCCGAATTTATATCCGGAAGTAGACCGTCAAACCGGTATAGTTCCTCAAAAATGTATGTATATTTTCTTCTAGCCGTTTTCCTCAAAAGGTATGAATTACTGCGCACAGCAGCAAATATTAGGGGAATAGATATTCGCAGGGTAAACGGGACAATAGCTCTCACGGCAGTCGCATCTACATGACCGGAACGTATTCGTTTTTTTTGAGGTGGTTTACATGATATCTCAAGTTCTACTGAACCGATTCCTTTGAAATTAGGCATATATATCTTCTTTATACAATGCTCTATCGTGTCTGCCTTGGATTTCCAAAAATTTTGATTTGCAGTATTTTTAAAAAACTCGAAAAAGTCAAAAACATCGGGTCAAACAATTTTTTTTTTTTTTCAAGTCGACGCCGTTTTGTTATTTTTTTCTTTTTTTTTCAATGGTCAACCCGATTACGACATCCTTACTAATGAAGAATCTTCTGATTTTTTGTGTTTTAGATCTCTGCAAGGGTTGAACTCACGTCAACCAGGACGCACCGTTTTTTGTTTTTTGAAGCCCCGCTCCACCGGCCCGTATCTCGACGAATTTTGTTTTTTTTTTTTGAATTTTTTTTTATATTATTAAAATGTCAATAAAAAACATGAAAAAATGGATAGAAAAAATGTTTTTCATTTTTTTATCTTAGTTTAAAAAATGGCTAAAATTCATGCGTCTAGACCAGAATACCCCCTTAAAGTAAACTATATCGTGGATAGCATCCTACTTAAGATTACAATACCTTCTATGCAGGGCTTCGTCGTCCAATTAATACCGAATCGTAATCTTGCTTCCAAGGCCACTGTTTCGTTATAGTAACTGTAAGTCTGTATAACTTTCCTTAGCCTATTTAATGAGTTGTCTTGCAATGGATTATTGATTTCCATTTACCCGAAAAGAAATGTACAAATTTAACCTTTGGAGCATATGCTCTGATTTATATAAATTTAGCTGGTCGAACTATTTGATTAATTCTTATAGCTGCTACTTTACGAATGAAAATCAAAGAGTTTGCAACGGCTACCAGCTTTGTAAGTCCTTAAATTTCTAATATGTATCCTCTACCGCTTATGAGTCTGCCCTCAATTTATATTTAATATTTCTCAATATTTATGAATGCATGTAGATACATACATATTGTAATGTTTGAAGGTTAGGCGATTGTGAGACATATAAATATAATTAAAATACCAATTTACAAGAATACAAATATTTAAATATACATACTTACTTACATACATAAAAACTTACAAGCAAAACATAAAGATTGGAAATACACAAATAAAAAACCAATGATAAGAAATATATTAATGAAAAGTAGTATCTAGATACAGAATAATGAACCAAACAATAATTAACTTCAACGTTTAATAAAGAGAAATAAGAAACAATAAATCAATACTAAAAGTAATAAACTCACGATGCTCACAACCTGTTCATTCTGAAAAAGAAAAGAAAATAATAATGCAAAAATTAAATTTTGACTTTAATGACATTTTTCGTTAAACTTATAAATGTACAGTGGTTGGAAGAAAGAAAAAATAATTGAAATCAATAACCAAAATACAAGAAAAGACATTTCAAATTTTCATTCTTCTGAGTAGGTTTTTTGGAAAAAATAAAATGAAGTTTGCCAATATATCTAAGAGTAGTTATATATGTAAATAATTATGTATTTTTATAAAAAAAAATTAAAAGTTTGTCAATATTTCTAAGAATGGTATTATACATTATGCTGGTTTTTGGGGAGACTGTGTACATTTTACTAAACTAACATCCACGTAACTGTCTGTAATTCTCAACTTATTACTCATAGAAGAATTTAAGAAAAAGCTAACACATTTTTTCACAATCACAAATATTTGATATAATATTACTTAATCTTAGACTTCAATTATTGTAAATTTTGATAATTAGAAGTTTCCAGCGACTTGACGACTGAATAGACTTTAAACGTTATTATACCTGTTCATTTTCTCCAACGCTCCGCCAACAAACTTGTAATATCATTAAAAATATTGCAACAAAAAGTAAACGATTTTTTTAGCAATTATAATGCTATTACCAAAAATAAACACAGTCTTGTCTGTTTTACTTCCTGTAAGGGTGTTTAAGGCTATCTATTATATTATTCAGAAAATAATTACACACAAAATTTTATTTGTGCATGTGCATATATACTACGCATTTATACATACATACATATATGGAAGTGCATAAACTGTGTAGTAATAATTAACCCCATAACGTTCGTCAAACGTCAACTTAGCTCATTATAAACATTGTTAGCGTATTAGTACAAAAGAACATGAATTTTAAAGCACACAAATACTATATTGAAAACTTAATTTGTCGAACTTTATATTATGTAGACATGACATCTTTTGTGACTTTTAGTCAATGTGATAACATGCTGGCAGATTTTTACTGAAAGTTCTAAGGATTAAATTTTAAAACAAAAACAGCCATCTAACTATCTATTGAGTTTGATAGACCAGATGTTATGTAAAACTAATACCATTATAGCTATATAAACAAAAATAACAAAAAAAAATATTTATATTATTTATGATTGTACTTTATTCTATGTGTCTAATCAAAATCACATAAATCCATTTACATATATTTATTTATTGAAAATGCTCTAAAAAATCAATGACGACCACTTGGGGTTAAAAAGAATAAAACAGCACGCTAAATAGCATAGCGATATCAAAGCAAAGCAAGCAAACATGTACTAGTGTAAACACGGACTGAACCCAGTGAGTAACAAATAAAATCGGTATATACATACATATGTATGTCAGCGGTTGATGTAATACGAAATCAATAAAATGCTTAATCACGTCTTATTAACGGGAACTCTTCAACATATGTAAGCCTTACCAATTTGGCAACAAATGTTGGAAGGAAATAAAAAGAGTTGAAAAAATGTTAAACCTAATAAATAAAATAAAATAATTTCTTATATATATGTATGAATATTTAAAATATTTTATATACATATGAATGAGCCGTGTGACACACTATTTTCATATAGTGTACGAAGTAAGGTTTATTGATTCTAATGTAGCTTGCCAAAAGACAGAAGTAACTAAACTAAATAACACAATGTCAATGACCAATTTATGTACATTGACGTTACAAATTTACACATGCCTGCATAAGTAGGTATATAAACATGTGGAAGTGGTATAGGTCTCATAACTTTAGTTAACGTTCCAAAAAAATTTAGCTAATTGAGGTTTAACTTTGATAATAATTATATTTTAATAGTATAGTAGACTTTTCAGATCACATATGAACAAGCCTTTATTATTAATTTAATCTAAAATACAAGTAGAACCAAGGTCTTTTGAATGAAATCATCATTAAGACACTTTTAAACAGATACTTTTCATTTAAAAGTTATACGTAATGGCATTTAAAACTAGATCGAAATAACGTTGTATAAATAAATGTGTGTACTATATCAACTTGTATGTACGTACATATGTACATATATTCATTGAAAAGGTTTTCATAATAATTTGCAACGTGGCATTTATGAAATAAATGCAAATTTTCTATTTCTATCTTTTCGCAATTTAACATTAGGTATATAATATAATAATAGCCACATACGTCATATATAATATACTGCCTTATTGATAGAAATACTGATTTATTTGATCCGTATTTAAATTTAATTTTAAATTGTTTACACACCTTTTCTGACATGACCATATTGTTATCCTCGGTGCCATAAACTGTCTCAGCACCAGGCTGAGGACCGTGATTGTTGAGCATTGTGTCGTCGTCCATTGTGACTTCTAATTTATTATTTATGTTAAGGAAAATTTACGCGACACAGTTTAATTGTGATTTCTTAATTCAACTTTTACTTTCTGCATACTTTTTTTCAAGTGATTTACACTATTGAGACACAATTCGACATGCCACTGCTATATTGTAAGGCGGAAATGAAAGAATGTGTGGGAGTGGGAAAGTGGTGTCTGACTTGTCCACAATATAATCTCTAACCACTACGACGTCGCCCTTTCCAACAGCTCGCCTTGGACCCACCACCCACAACGTCGATTTTCCACACTTCACAACTCCTCACAATTACTTTATTACCAAACACACATATACATATATATATTTTCATGGAGGAAAAGTATTTTTATTTTAGTTATCACTTTCTACTTTTCATTTTTTTTCTAAATATGTTAATAGTTTGAAGTTTGCAAATTTTATTTTTCCAATTATGAATGAAATTAGACAGTGCAATATTACGCCTTCCCTTCTTTTTTCCTGATTGTCATTTCATTATTTGACTAGATTTTTTTCACTTTTCTCTATTACGATGTGCCGCACTTATCACATTTTTATGCTTTCATTAATATTCTTTAAAAATTTGTATGATTTTTTTCGTTTGATTGCGTTTTTATAAAACTAATTGGATTTTTATGATGCACAAAATTTGTCTCATACAAATAGCTAGCGTGAAAATTTTTCTAATTGTCTTATGTGTCTGACATTCTTGCATTATTTCTTTTCATTTGACAGCAGGCAACCAGTGATGCACAGTTAAAGTAAAGAATATAGGGTAAGTTATGTAAAGTATGGTATACAAATATATTATTCACATTAATTTTTGAAATTACTGAAATTATAAAAAAATTAGTTGTCATCAGTAATCCTCATTTAAAATAAACATATATTTTCTTTAAAACTTCCTCAGTTTTTCTCATTTCTTATTGCAATTTTCGGTATACGATAGATAATCACTTTAGGCTTACAAAACGATTAGAATCAATTTTATTGTTCATCTTTAATTCCACAGGTTTACAATAACTTAAAAGCATTTCATGGAAATGTTTTCGAAAGCAACGTTTCGATTATGACGTTATTATACGTCTACAACTCCACTCTTTAAGTGGTTACAAAGCTAACATTAATACAATGTTATTTAAACTTAATCTACTCTGTGCCCACTTTTACCCCAATAAAAAAAAAAAGTTGTTTACTTGGCTATTAACTATGTTACTCCTTAGATGCCATGTGTCCCATTAAATTCGCAGACAACTTCTCAATTTTCTTCAAATCCGGCATATTTTCTGCTTTATATTGAATACACTGCAAGTAAGGTATAACGTTAATAACAACAATAATTTTAATAGTTTTGGACATCGGGGTACCTTTACGTTGTCAGTCATTTTCAGGAGAATGTGGCCCTTTGAGTGGACGTATTTCATTGTGTACCGGCAGTTCTTTGGATTCGCCATATACATGGACTCGGCAGCGATTTCAAAATCTTCCCAATTTTTTACGAAAACCATTTTTACACGATTTTATTAATACTCGCATAAATAACTAAATTTCACAAATATTAAATGTGGATGTAGGTGGAAGTCGAAATGTCAATTTTTGCTAATGTGTCACTTTTTTGATATGGAATGCTGCCAGAGTTGAATACGGAAAAGAGGGATGCCAGTAACAAACTCATAAAACAAAAATTGAATAATTAAAAGAAATCACTACTTGTAATATACTTTTATATAAGTTAAACATGTATTTGAAAACCTTTAAAATTATTACTTTCTTTAAAATTAAACACTTTTACGGAAATATAAAAATATATTTTGAAAAGGCGATGCGCCCTCTAGTGATTGATTTTATTTTTCTGCTGGTATTTTCTCCGTTTGTTTTTATTTCATCTTTACTCTCTACCTCATCTTGTAATTCCGCTTCTTTGGCTTTTTTTCGCACACAACATTCTAGACGTGCAGAACAAAGTGGCATTAAACCAATTTTAATTGTGTGAAAATATAATTTTAACAATAGTTAAACGAACAAATTAACACAATAAATAACAATGAATTTTTTGGAACTTCCGGATTGCATGTTAATGGAAATATTTGAGTTTCTTACCTATGAAGAGGTATCCAAAAACCGATTAGTAAGTTTTCCGTTTTTTTGTAGAAACAATTACATAGTGTAAGTCCTTAACGTGTTACTAACGGCATAATATTTTTCTTATGGAATACCAGGTTTGTAGAAGAGTAAACCAAATTTGTCAACAAGTTTTGAATGGTGGTTTTAGTCGTGCTGTGCGACAACACTCCACCATTTTCAAACGTATCAAATCTGTGCTGCCGCGTAGAGAATCAGAGAGACGGTAGGTTCATCTGGCATAAAAAAAGGAAAAAGTAACATTTTCATACTTATTCTATGTAGCAATCACAGCTTAGCGCGACATGCGGATATTCTTACATCGATAGAGACCCGTATTTCGATGCTATCAATGACATATAGCAAGTACATAGATCTAAATCTGTGTTGCTTCATACCCGGTCGGGTGCTTGATGAAATCTTCCGAATCCTTATATTGGTATCAAAAACTCGCAAAACACTCCGACCACATGAAGTGCTCCAAGAGTTACGCGACATATCTTCTATGGCAATAGAGCACTTTGATGAAAAAATTGCAAATATTCTAAAGCCCTATGTTGACGCCAGCAGTAACAGATCTAGAGCCATTGACCATAAACGTATAACGGCCGCAAGTTCAGAATTGGGTAGTATAAGCTTTAGTGTTACACAAAGTAATTCCAATATGTGGACCCAGGCGAGTAGTACTTCAAAACTGTTGACAGCTTCTCCTCGAACATCACCTTTCAAAATGCCCTGCAATAACTGCAATGAGGCTATACTAAATAGAATGGCTGCGTTTATAAATGTGAAATCACCGAATTCAGATAGTTCGGATTCAACGGATTGGGATTCCATTTACACTGCAGTGGGTGGCTGCTGTTGCTGTAAAACATCAAATACAAATTCTGATAATAACGTTAAACAAAAACGCAGTGGCTGTCCAGAGGCAAAAGCAACAATGGCCAAATACAAAAAACTTGAATTGGAATACAAAAATGGTGTTCAAAGAGTAAGTATGCGTATTTAAATGTAGTCGTTGTTTAGTCACAGTTATTAAACTTTCAGATGAATCGGATGCAACAAATACAGGTACAGCAATCACGTCGTTTACAACAGACCATGAATACAATTTCTACAATGAGTACGCAAATAACGGAATTAAAAAAACGCTTGGAGGATTTGGATGCAAAAAATCGCGAAATATCAGCTAATATTAATAAGATTAACCCGGGTGCTGGAGATTCGACAACTTCGACTACAGGCACCACTGGTGCTATAATAAATCAAAATGAAGAGGATATTAAACTTGATGATGAGGACGATACTCTAGCGGGACCCTCGGCTGCTAAAAAACGCCGTTGCGATGGCACTACAACGACGCGGATAAAAATTTCGGAATCAAATGAAGTTTTGGAATAGGATCCTTTCGTAATAATAAATTACATACACTATTGAAAGATATTATCACACAGCAAGCTATGTTAAACAAAAATATGGGTATGTGCATATTCTAATGTATGCTTTAAAAAGGCTTCAATACTGTGTGGCCGTATGTCGTGTGGAATATATGTGTATTGAAATTCATCTATGGCCCTTTAAACCATAAATATTGCTCCAAATTGTTTGATAAGGTCCTAATTAAGCCATTGTAAATAGGAATCTTACACTTATTTTTGTTGTAGATATCTAAAATATTTATTTTGCTAGAAAGATTTATACAGAGTGGCGGTTGGCTGAAAAGAACGCGTCTGGCACCTAACAGCTATCTATTTCTATCTTGTTTAAATAAATTGACTTATGCCTATACAGTTTTTATATATTTTTTTTTATTAGAAAACGTGTTTGGACATATGTCGTATTAAGCTATTTCGTCCAGTACTCTTCGACTTTTATGGTTTTCAAATAAATCTAAAACGATTTTAACATTGAGTTATTGTTTGAACTTGGCGTCAGTAAGCGTTTCGACAAAATATTTCAAAGAAAATCCTTTTGCACAACACAAAAGAATAAAACTTGCAATGCTCACGTTACGCACTTTCGTTCATATATTGGGCGATATTAATTATTGAATCGTTTGGGACTCATATTGATCTTTTTGATGTTTTAGCGATATTGCTTAAAAGTCTATTATAATTTACATTTAGTGTTTTTTGTTTTTGCCGTAGCGTTCATACTTGCTCTTTGACGAGTGCCACAGTGCCAATGGAATTGCTAAGGAAGGCAAAGTCATTATAGCGAAAGCAACCCAATCAAAGAAGTGTGATGAGAAGCGTTTGTTGAATTCAGCCAGATTTATAATTCCACCTTGACCAGGCTCGGAGCTTACAGCCAATTGCAACTAAGAAATATAATGTAAATATTAGTACCCAATTGGAAAGCATATTAGTGTTCGTTACCTCTTCGGCTTCCTCGACAGGTTTGTACGAAATTTCAGCGGCTGTGAAATTAAAATATCCATATGCCTTTGGACGCACCACTAATACATGGGTATAGTTGGCTTGTGGAGCGATACGTTCAATGGTTGCAGTTGGTTGACCTCCAACTACATCGAAGGCTTCTGAGGGGAACCCATTGTCGACCAATTTCACATTGGTAGCGGCACCATTTCCAACGTTATAAATTGTGTATCGCACAAGCAGATCACTCTTCTCCACTAAATACTTGTTAAGAATTTGTTTGGAAATTAGTAAACGAGCGCTGGTCTCATCATCAGAAAGGCAGATATTTGACAATGCCAGTAAGATTACAACAGAAAACAATGATTTGAACATTCTGAAATAGATCAATAAATACAAATTATACTTCATGCTACAAGTCTATGAGCTGATTTCACTTCTTGTTGACGTGGAAGCTTTGCGGCTGATTACAAATTATACCAATATTAACAAACATTATTTGTTGGCTAGGATTTAGAATAGCATCCCAGGCTTTCGGGGATGAAATGGGTATCGTTGGAAAGGTGACGTTCTCCAGATCACGAAAAAATATATATATAGTTGCCGCTGACTTATAGTTTTAGAGATATTTGCATTTAAAGTTGAAAAATTGACTATGCTTACAGTGATAATTTGTACATTGTGAATAACTTTTTCACTTATATTATGCACTTTTCACTTACTAACACTTCACTATAACGTTTCTGTATATTCATTTTTTTAATATTTGTTGTAAATAAAGCTTTATTTCAATTATTTCGATTTAGTTAAATAAAATGCATTTGCACAATAAGAAAAGTGCTGCCATGGTTATTTTTTTTGAAGCGCCGGCGCGGAAAAAAAAATAACCATGGCAGCACTTTTCTTATTGTGCAAATGCATTTTATTTAACTAAATCGAAATAATTGAAATAAAGCTTTATTTACAACAAATATTAAAAAAATGAATACACAGAAACGTTATAGTGAAGTGTTAGTAAGTGAAAAGTGCATAATATAAGTGAAAAAGTTATTCCCAATATACAAATTATCACTGTAAGCATAGTCAATTTTTCAACTTTAAATGCAAATATCTCTAAAACTATAAGTCAGCGGCAACTATATGTATATATTTTCGTGATCTGGAGAACGTCACCTTTCCAGCGATACCCATTTCATCCCCGAAAGCCTGGGATGCTATTCTAAATTTTACCCTATTTGTTTATTTTATTAAATTCTGACAATGATCATATTGTTTTAACTTACTTGACTTATTAAATATAAAATCTCGGCTAAAATCTCTTAAAAAACCGACTTCTTTCACACCGCAATCAAAACGAAAGTCAACTTTCCAAAAATGCGATGAAAATGCAGCGAAAACTTGACGGAACTATGTGACGTGTATACTTCGTGTATTGAGTTGTCATACTTCGTAAAAGTCAATTTGAGCGCCATCTAGCTTTTGGGCCAATGATTGCTCATTAAAGAGTTGTCGCTCAATTGTTTCGTAAGTCAATAGGGATATTCCCTTGCTCTTGCTAAACCCTTGCACGGTGCACGAATTGCAGAATTTTCCACTTGGTTTAACCGCACAACAACAAACACACACAGAAAATTATTTGCAATGGCTGTAAAATATGTCACACCCATCTTTATTTTCGTGCAATGACATGTGAAAATATAACTGTTAAATTGTTGATTTTATAATCTCTATTTAAATTATAAAGATTTGTTACAGTTTTTTGTTAAGAATGAATACCAATTCACAATATTCATTCTTAATAAATTGACTGAATCAGCCGTTCAGGATTTTTGCATTTTGTGTCGTCGTCGTGCAATCTTGCAAGAGCAAGAGAATCTCTCAAATGATTAAAAAAAATTTTAAATTTAACTTGTTTGTGATTTGAGGACAGATTAGGGACTTATATATGTATTTGATGATAGCACCTTTCCCACATTAAAGTGAAATCGTTACCACGACTTATTAACATTCTTACTGGTATTCCCAACCAAAAAATCTTAACCATATGGATGGAAACGGATGAGTTTACTTGAATTTTAATTTTCTTTCCATAATTGTATTCATTCATTAAACTTTTTAATATTTTCGAATCCTTCTTTTTAATTAATTTTTTTTTTTTTTTTTTATTATCACAAGATTTTTTTAAATATGTCGATAAGTTTACAATTATCGCAAGTTCACAATGATTTGTTTACAAAAAGTACCACCACCAATGATTGTTTTGTTATGCTGCTGATATGAATTTGTGTATTTAAAACCGGCAACTAAATAAAATATTTACACTAAGAACGCTAAGCTTAAAATAGATTGTCACTGAATATTTTATAAAGCTTCAATTCACAACAAAAATTTGTAGTCTTGTTGATTTGCTTATCATATTTGCGCTAGCGCAAGTTGCTTTCAGCTAACTTCTGACATTGAATGACCTTGTATCTGTATATTATCAGTAAATTGCCTAGTATGGGGTAGTCAGTTTTCGGAAATCAAGTGTTGCAGACGTTGCAAAATATACGTTGGTACACAGAGAGCTTATTATAAATTTGATTTCTCGTTGGATTGTCGTTTATTAAAATTGATAAATTAGATATGTCGACTGTTTCTGTAGTTGCTACAAAACCATATGAAGGCCAAAAGCCAGGCACTAGTGGATTACGCAAAAAGGTTTACTTTTTTTTAATATATTCTTAGTCGGCTTAGTTGATTTGTTCTTGTTTTTTCGAGGAATATTAGACAACTAAACTCATACTTTTATTTACCAAATTAAAGGTAAAAGTTTTCACACAACAAAATTATACCGAGAACTTCGTGCAGTGTATTTTGGATGCCAATGGTGCAGCGTTAGAAGGATCTCTGCTTGTAGTGGGTGGCGATGGCCGTTACTATTGCAAGGAAGCTGCAGAACTCATTATTCGAATGTGTGCTGCTAATGGGGTGAGTGTATAGAGTTCATACGTACATATGTATGTATTTTTGTAGATGTACACATGTATGCATGTTTGTAGTAAGATATTTTTGTTGGCATGCTAGCGTTTCAAAATTAATTATCTATTAAAATATTATTAGGTTGCAAAATTGTTGGTTGGACAAAATGGTATACTTTCGACTCCAGCTGTATCAAGTTTGATTCGTAAGCATAAAGCTTTAGGTAAGTAATCATACGGGTAGTTATATTAAATTGTCTCCTGAAATCATATACATACGTACATATGTACGTATAATTAAGAAATAGCAATGTCATGCGTTTGCGTGTACTATATTTACTCAAGTTGGCCATAGGCCGTTAATCTCGTTTGCTTCGAAGCTATGTATATAACCCTTCAGAAATAAACAAATAAAGCTGTTATCTACAATAATTCATACCAAATTTAGTGAAGATACCACCAAAAAAAAAAAAAAACAAAATCAACACAAGCACTTGAATCAGTTTGAATTATAGCTAGAGGTGCGATACACCTTATTCATGGTTTAAAAACGTTGATATGAAAGAATATTATACAATTATATAATTACGTACTTTACATGTATGTATATGCATGGGTGTATATGATATATTCTGCATATACACATATGTACATAGTTGCAAATATTTAAAAATTAAAGTGCATTTAATTCTTTTGTGTAATTTGCTACATTTGTTTACATGCAAACGCTATAAAAGTTGCTTGTTATATGAAATTTAATATATTCTTATCAACAATGCTGACGAACTTAGGCGGGCATTTTTGAATGTCATCGTGATAATTTTTGATGTTATCATCATAATTTCTAATTAAATAGTTGTAATTCCTAAATAGGTAAACAAATATATAGTTAAGCTAATAATGCAACTTATTTCTCAAATTTTTTACTTACATACAATTATGTAATCATTAAATATGTATATATTTTAGGTGGCATAGTATTGACAGCTTCCCACAATCCCGGCGGTCCCGAGAACGATTTTGGAATTAAATTCAATTGTGAAAATGGTGGACCAGCACCAGATGCTGTAACCAATAACATTTATCAACTCTCCACTGCCATCAAGGAGTACAAAATAGTCAATGGCTTAGAAATTGACATAAGTAAAATAGGCATTAACAAATATGAAATTAATGGCAAACCTTATGTGGTTGAGGTCATCGATTCGGTGGCCAATTATGTGGCGCACATGAAAGAGATTTTCGATTTTGAAAAATTGCGTGACTTTGTTAGCGGAAAGACATCAGGCAAGCCGCTTAAAATGCGCATAGATTCGTTGAACGGCGTTACTGGCTCATATGTGCGTGAGATCTTTCTGAACGCTTTGGGTGCAGCCGAGAATGGTGTAGTTCACACAACACCGTTACCTGACTTTGGCGGCTTGCATCCCGATCCCAATTTAACTTACGCCAAGGATTTGGTGGAAACCGTGGCTCAAGGTGATTACGATATCGGCGCCGCATTCGATGGTGATGGTGTAAGTAACTTGACCAAGTAAATTCTATGTCAAATGTAATAAAATAGAAAATTTTCACTTACAGGATCGTAACATGATCATCGGCCATCGCGCTTTCTTTGTAACACCCAGCGATTCGCTGGCAGTTATTGCGAATAACTTGGAATGTATACCATACTTCAAGAAAAATGGTGTACAAGGCTTTGCAAGAAGTATGCCAACAGCTTCGGCAGTGGATTTGGTGGGTAAGAAGTTGGGTAAAGAGGTATTTGAAGTACCCACTGGCTGGAAGTATTTCGGTAATCTTATGGACGCCGGTCGTCTTTGCTTATGTGGCGAAGAGAGCTTCGGCACTGGCTCCAATCATATCAGAGAAAAGGATGGCATTTGGGCGGTTTTAGCTTGGCTCTCCGTTATGGAACATACCGGCAAGGGAATTGAAGATATACTCAAGGCTCATTGGGCCACCTATGGACGTAATTACTTTACACGTTATGATTATGAGGAATGTGAATTGGAACCTTGCAATGAAATGATTGCAACTATGGAGAAAAATATTACCGATCCTTCATTTGTTGGTAAGAGTTTTACCAGTGGTGACAAAACATACAAAGTCAAGGTAGCTGATAACTTCAGCTATACTGACCCCGTAGACAAGTCTCTGGCCACAAAGCAAGGTTTACGTATTGTCTTTGAAGATGGCAGTCGTATTGTGTTCCGTTTAAGTGGCACAGGCAGTTCGGGCGCTACAGTGCGGTAGGTTATTCAAGAGTTTTGCCTGTTATTAACACACATCTACATATATTGTTATTTTTGTTAAATTGCAGTTTATATATTGATTCCTACGAGAAGGATAATGTGCTCGGTCAAGCTAGTGTAATGCTGAAACCATTAATTGATATCGCTTTGGAGATTTCACAACTGCCAAAATTCACCGGTCGCAATGCACCCACTGTCATTACATAAGAAATTTTAGCAACGAATTAGCAAAGCTAGTTTTGGAGGCTACCTCGTTTTGAAAAATCTTTGCCTAAAGCGCGTTTCACTTGTTGATCGTTTTTATTATGTTTAGAAAACGAAATTAATAAGAATATAGTTACTACAATTGGCACCATTTGTTGGCATGAATTATTTTAAATAATAAAATTTGTATGTTTGTGTTTTATATAATAACACGTATTTTTTTTTATAAAATGTATAAATAACAGTTAAACTTTGTTGCTTATAGCTAAATACTCAAATTGATTTAATATAATTGTGGGACAGCGCTCGGTTAAAACAGTACGCGGTAGCTTGGCTAACCTAACAAACACCTGCAGGAAGTGCAATGCTGTTGTGGCTTCAACGCCCAATTCACTTTTTGCACTGAAAATTATAAAATATATTTTTTGCGATTGCCCATAAGTATAAGATACCATGCGTACTAACCTTATATTCGCCTCCACTATCACAGTTGCGTATTGACATAGATAAGTCAAGTACAATAGCTTAACGTCTTTATGAAACTGTTGTAAAACAGTTAGTAAGCCCACTAGAAGTGGTGTGCCATCTAAGGAATCCTTCACATTTTTCGCCTGTAAACTATTTGTGTTCGCCGCAAATTGTAGGCGTGGCAAATGCGCTATGGTAAATAAGAAGAGAAACAGCGCAATGTGATGTGAGCTTTTGGTTGTAAGGAAAACTTGCTCAAGCGGTTCATAAGAGCCCGTAAAGGCAAGATATTCGTTAAATTCCATAAGCAATTGATTGCCACTATTCGAACAGATGAATTTCGCGTAAGTTTCTGGTTGTTCCAATTCGTTCAACAGTGCTCTAGAAAATAAAATAATTTCAATACAAAAAAAAAATAAAAACACGAGTATTGGAACTCAGAAAAAATCGATCTTTTACATTGTAAAACATATTTCATATATGCGCTAACCTATTGAATGTTTCCAGTGCTGATTCTAAATTTTTCGAATTGCATTTGCTGCTCCTGTTCAATTCAAAGGACAGTTGCTGACGCAGTATTTGCTTATGGCCCAGCTGTAATAGCCATTCCAGTAATGTGGGCCACACTTTCAACCAGCGATTATGATAATTTGCGTAGAATTTTAACGGGTTTGATGAATTGGTGCCCGGAAATTGTTTTGATTCCAACTCGACGCTTAGGCTATTTAATGCTTCTAACCACATATTATCGTTAGCTAAATTCTTTTGCATTTTTTCGAGATTTTGCTTGAGTTCTGCTGCAAACATGTACGAATACAGACGATCTAGTCCGACCAAACCGGCCGGCCCGATCGCCTCACGCACTTTACTGAAAAAGCAACCATTTAGAATTTCTTTGTGTGGCGCACGTTTTTCATACCAAGTTGCTTTAAGTTCTATATAAATTGTACGTTTAGGATCCGTACATTGGAGTATTTCGTGTGCCAAGCGACCAATGAAATTATTCGACTTTGAGGCGTCACCTTGCAGTGGCGGAAAACTTGGTATTGGTACAGTTTGACTCTGATAGCGTGACTGCCAATCTTGCACCTTGTTGCGCAAGAATGCATTGCACTCCTTTTCTACATTGTAGTTGATAATGCGTGTTAGTTCTTCTTGTAGAATCTTCAGGCCATGTATTTTCAAGTAATCCTGTATATATTCAAAAGAACGCCGATAGCCATCCATGATTTTGGCTAATGCTAGTAATTTCGTTTCTAATTCAGCTATAGGTTGTTGTTTCGTTTTAGTTGCAGTTGTGAAGATCAATCCCAGATTTAGCGCGTTTGCCAGGTGTCGCACGAGTTCTTTACGTATGCCATCCTCAAGCAGTTGTTTGGGATCAAGTTCAATAACACCAACCAACGTCTTTTTCATCATTAGTATGCCTTCGGTGAAAATGGCAATTGAATGTGTTAGCTTAGCGATTGTATAGCGGTCTTCGAACTGTGCATACTCCTTTAGCTTGTCCTTTTCCAAACGCGTAGGTATTTCGCGCAGCACCTCCGTTTGTAAATTTATAATGCGTGCCATTATGCTGAACATGGTTTCGGGTATGATTTGCAAAACTTTACGCATGTAATTAGCAAGCTCGGTGCTATAGTAATTGGAGACGGATACAAGATCTTCACTGTGTTCCTGGTTTATACGCAGCAGAGGAATTTCTAATGCACTGGCAAGTTTAAGGAAAGCTGCGCGTAACCGTATTACAGACCTGGGTTGCTTTTTAATGCTATCCTGCATGATTACGGTGAAATCACGATCTAGTAAACGCCAGGCGTAGCTCAAATCACTGATCAGTTGCATATTGATGAGGATATCTTCCTTGATATTAATTATCTACAAAGTTAAATATTAATTGAATTATATATAATTCATGCCTGCCAATATTAATTTACCTGTATCATGCGGTGTAAGAATTCACGCGTTTCCAACAAATACTGTTTCACTTGCATGTTTGCTTGCAAATTATGAAATTCCTCCACCTCTTCGAGCGCTTGTATCAGTTGAATTAATGTTCGTCCCGAGAAATTTACATTTTCCGCACTCAGTTTTTCAACTTCTTTAGTTATTTCACTGAACCACAACTTCAGTTGTGGGTTGTTTTCTATTTTTGACAGCGGCCGTGAGCCACCAAATGCCTCGCCTAATTCTTTAAGACGATCCAAAGCTTCATGCTTGAACTTAGACCATCGTTCGGCTTTTGCGTTCATTAAATCTCGCAATATATCCTTAACGGCAGTCTCCAACTGGCTACAATCAAGTAGAAGCTCTAATAATTGTTCCTTACGATAGTTTAACTCATTGCAGACTAGTTGTTCGACCTGCTGAGTCTTTTGTGAACTCTGAGTCAACACTAGCACTGCTTTCGATGTATGTGTGAAATACCATCGTAATAAAACGTTACATTGGCGCATTAGAGGTATGATTTTTGAGATGTTCTGTAAAACAAAGTCGTCATTTAAAACACCAGCTCGAAGTATTTCCTGAGTTTGTTTCAAGGTCTTGGCCATTTTCTCCTTATGCAACAAACAGAAACCCTTCACGCCAGTATCCACCACAGGCGCCAAAGCTGCTTTGGCTGCTTTAAATTCATCCCACGCATCAATCAAGTTAACGGTTACACCCATGTAAATAGATACTACCCAATTATCGGCGTAGAATTTGTCCACAATTTCACGCATTTGTGCTACTTGAGAATGGAGGGTTTGTGGTGTGAAAAACAGACATACGAAAAGCATTGCCGACTGTGTAGACAAAGCAGTGGAGCGATGATCAGGATGTGGATAAATTGCTAATTGGTTGTAAAGATCGTCACATCGTAAACGACCAATTACCATATCAATAAAATTTTGGTCAAATGTAAAGCGTGAGAAGTATGAAACAGGATACTGTGAAGGTGTTGTTAGTTTTGCGTTGAAAGGTGACGATTCATTGTTTGCTACGAAGCCGGTGGAGCGCAATAACATACACACGTCATCAATGTTGCTATCACCTTGCGCTTTTGCAGCACTATATCGATAGTATGATATTAAAAGGCGTTCACGCACAATACCCGGTATATGATAATCAAGAAGTAATAACATCGTGCCAAACAAGTATAATGCTTCGCACTACAATAACAATAATTATTAACAAATGCTGGCATTAACATACATTATAAATAAGATCACTACCATTAACTGTTTGCCTTCTCCATCTTGTAACACAGATTCAAGTGTCTGTTGAATGTAGTAGCCACGATTCAATTCATCGATGAATTGCTTGAGATCCACAGCATACTGATGTGTACTTTCAAAGGCCAGATAAAATCTCGTTAAGAGGTCCAAATAGTTTTCACGTACCTCGTCATCTAAATCTTGCAACTCCTAAAATGATAAGAGATAGAATGTTAATTCTTCTAAATAAGGATTTAAGAAATCAGTTTCTGTCTTACTGGATTTTCCTCAATCTTTTGCTCCTGCGCCTCCGCTATTTTCAGGTAGCTAAAATCCAATATAATTTCGGAATACTTTTGAATGTCAGCCTTTGATTCTAAACTAAATATTCATTGCATTAATCTTCAGTAATTTTGTTATACACTTGTCCTTTACCGATATATATCAGGAATGTAATCTTTTAAGCGTAATGTTTCTGCAATTATCGAATTTCCTACAGAAACGATATGCAGTAAACTCTGTCCACAAGCATTATTTTCAGCAAGAAAATCCGTCATTTTTATGAACAGACAAGAATTTATTTAAATTCACTGTTTACCTTATCTCTAGTAATGTTTTTTTATTTGCAAAATCAACATAAATTATACAAAATGTCAAAACTTTTGACATTGGAAAACCATCTTCCAATCTGATTTTTCTAAATTTCCCATACACATATGTTCGTATGCCAGTTTTTTGACGTTTATTCTATAAACATTTATCACCGTCTCTTTTATTTGTATCAAAAAGAATAATTACACATATTGATAAGCAAGCTTACATCAATAATGGACTTTAATTGCTAGCGTTTTTTTGGAGAACCGGAAGAATTATCATTTCAATTTGTATCGAGAACTTAAAATATTACTAAAATGACCGTTAGTGGAATTAATGTTGAGGTACGGGACAAAGTCCTAACGATATCATTTGACAAGCCGGAAAAACTCAATAGTATTGATAGAAAAGGATATAGAGCCCTTGGTTTGGTACTGCGACATGCAGCCAAAGATGACAGTGTAACAATTGTTGTTATCACAGGCAAAGGAGATTTTTTCACTTCTGGAAATGATTTATCGCAAATTATGGACGGTTCTTCAGATATTGAAGCGCAAATTAAAGAAGCAAACGTTATATTTAAAGAAATGGTTAGTGCTCTAATTGAATGTCCCAAATTGACTTTGGCGTTAGTAAATGGACCTTGTATTGGTATTGGAGCTACATTGGCTGCCCTTTGTGATATTGTGTGGTGTTCATCCAAGGTAAGCAAATTTTACATAATTGAATCAAAATGAAATCTTTAATTTTTTGTATAATTTAGGCATATTTCCTGACTCCATTTACAAAATTAGGTATTGTGCCTGAAAGTTGTTCTTCCTATTTATTTCCTTTAATACTTGGACGCTCTAAAGCAAACGAAATGCTATTATTGTCCCAAAAACTAAGTGCTCAGGAAGCTTACAAATTTAATTTTGTTTCAAGGGTATTTGAAGACAACACATTAGATTCACATATTTGGCCAGCAATTAGAGAATTTTCAGAACTACCCCCTGAGTCAATGAAAATATCCAAATCTCTCATTCGTATGCATGAGAAAGAGGCGTTGTATCGGGCGCTGAACGCTGAGTCCGAGGAACTTTACAAGCGTTTTACCACGGAGGAGTTCGCAAATGCTTTAGTTGCTTTTGGATCACGTAAAAATAAGTCCAAATTATAATAATAAAAACATGAATTGTAATCATGAGAGTAAATATATAAATATTGTATGCTATGTGGTAAATTTTTTAGGTGTAAAAACTACTACCAAACATTATCATTGGTTTCAAGCAATAAGTGTGTTATATTTGGGTCAAAGAAAAATTACATTCCTTAAACTAACCTCCATCTAATATTAATACATACTCAAGGATAAAAAACGATTACTATTTTAATTATGATTTATATTGGAATAAACACATTAAATTATGTATAATAAAATAATATTGTAAAAGTAGAAGTAAATAAAGGTGTATTATTTTTCGTTTTCATTCTTTATAAATTTCATTTTAAATCCGTCAAAATATGGGTGTTCAAGAATGTCTTTTGCAGAGATGCGGTGAACAGGATCATAAATAAGCATCTTTTGAATTAAATCGACACCGCGATCATTAAGATTTTTCAACTGGTTAGTAAGTTGATTTGTTGACCAACACGGAAAAGTGTTTTTATAGTCCGGCAGCGAAGTAACACCTGGCCATGTCTCCTCAGTAGGCGTCTTTAGAATTCTGAATATTCTAAATAGCTGGTCGATTTCGGAGTCGCCTTGGAAAAGTGGTTTTCTTGTAGCCATTTCGGCGAATATGCAACCAATAGACCAAATGTCTACTGGACATGAGTATCGCTGTGAACCCAACAATACTTCTGGTGCTCTGTACCAAAGGGTCACGATTTCATGAGTGTAAATGCGGACAGGTATTCCAAATGATCTACCAAGTCCAAAGTCCGCAACCTTAATTACACCTTTCTTATCAATGAGTAAATTTTGTGGCTTTAAATCGCGATGAAGGACACGGCGACGATGACAAAATAAAATTGCATTTGTAATTTGATATAGATAGCTTCGAACTAACTCAGTTTCCATTGACTTTTCTGGTGGTAATGAATCCATATATTTTTTCAAGTCCATAGATAAAAATTCAAAGATCAAATACAATCTGTTTTCTTCCATTAGCACGTCTTCAAGACAAACAATATTTGGATGTTTAAGTTCTTTCAGTAAGGATATTTCTCTTATTGCCGTCGATGGGATTCCCTCATCATCAGACTCTAGACGAATCTTTTTCATTGCAACTATTTGACCAGTTACTCGGTTGCGTCCCTTATACACCACACCATATGTACCTTCACCAATCTTTTCTATTTTTTGAAAGTCTTCCATGTTAAACTTTGAGTTGCATACAAATACACGCGGTTAATTATTTAAAATTAGCAAGATTTTTACAATACGTGCGAAATTAAAATTTCGATCGAAAAGACAAATTTCGCGCTCAGTTACAATGGAAAATACTGGAAAACACACCTTTCACATAATGCAACCCTGACTTCCATTGGCATTCCTCTGTCGCCATTTTCACCGCATTCCAGTCTTAAATCCCTTTCGCTCGCATAGAATTGTCAGTCATGAGCCTTCGTTTATCTCGTTTTCGCATTCTTCCTCGTATTTGATGTAAACCGTTCGCCGCACTAGGCACGTAAAGTTGCAAGAACGTGAATTTACTAAAGGCAAAGCAAAGGAAGAAAGAAAAGAAATATTTTTTCCACGAGTGAAACTTTCCGTGCATACATTAAACAAAAACAGTGAACTATTAATTTCGTTTAATCCACGGTAGCAATATACCATAAGACACAAAATTTCAATTCGCATATTGAATATTTTGTTTTTCTTTATTTGATTCGCAGTGAGAATGCTCGGTCAAATCTATTGCTAATTAAAGTGTGTAAAGAAAATAAAAAAGTGCTGCAGTAATCACAGGCTATAAGACGGCAGAACTGCAAAAATATCGTGTTTGTCGTTTTAGTATCAGTGAACAGAATACAGCTGAATAAGTGCTGGAATCTGTAAAAGTATTAATTAGGGAGCAATAAAAGCGGCGTGTAGCGGCTGGCGAGAAGTACTTCATTTCGACTTTGTGGCGACAGTTCAAAGAAGATATTGAAGTAGGGAACTGGGTACACTTGACAGTTTCGAAAGGATTTGCATCAGTAAACACGTCCTAAAATTAATCAAGAGCTATTGAAACAAATAGTTGTATGGTGCTCGGCTGTTAGTCCGTAAGCAGAGAATATGAAATGAAAATCTGAAGGTACGTATTATATGAATAAAAAAGTATTGTTGTAAATAGTTATGATAATAAATGCATTTGAGAGGGACAAAGTTTACAATCAGTCAAGTTATGTGTCGTAAAAGTGCCACACAGGCAGGCGGCAGGCTGAACTGACTCGCCGCATACACACATGCAAGCAAACATATGTAAATTTGTATAAACACGCCGCAAACATTTCATCACGCCATCATAATTTTATCGAATGCAGTTTTATTTATGTTGTAACATAATGCCATTTGTGGTGTTATGTTGCAACTTCATTTTCATTTAATTTACACAAAAATTTTTGTAAACCTTCTTCATAAGAAAGAATAAAATATTTAAGAAAGAATAAAATATTGAGTGCTCAAATTATTTTAGGTTATGTTACAGAGATTATGTTTTGGGGTTTTTCATTTTTTATACCACACGGTTTTTGTGACAAGCGGACGAAATGAAGTTAAAGTTCAGCATATATTTGAATTTATTAGAAAAAAATCCATTCACTTGACTGTCTAGTTCCTTTTGTTATTTTACGCTATGTGAACCCAAAAACTAGTCATTGTGAATCGGCTGTAAATACGCCGGTTATCAGATTATTTAACATGCAGGATAAGTCTTCTTTTATTGTGATTGTTTTTGTTTCTAAATAATATAATTGCCATTGTTTACAATGCATTTTCGTTGTCTTTCCTAAATTTCATGATGTTTGGATGTTTCATATTTATGTAACTACACTGAAAAAGTTGCTCCTTTATTTATGCAATATATTTATGCTCGATAGAGAATTTCTAGTAATGTAATTTAAGTACACTTTTATATACTTTGGCAAAATGTACCACTGTAATAATATTATTATCTCGCACTCCGTACGCTTTGGTTTTACTAAATTTTTATATTTAAACAGAAAACGTATTAAAAATTGTTACGCTAATTAAAAAATACTATTTGAAGTTCAAATTTATAGCTACGTCTAGCTGCGGATATAACAGTAGATTTTATAAATTATACTATTTTGAGGAAATACTGGTATAACGTTTTAATAAAATTATAACTCTTATTTCAGTTCTTCCTGCACCATACCGAACTTCAATTACATTTCATAGAAAAGGTTTTATTTCGAGAGAAAAATGGAATCGTCCACAACAATCAAGAATCCCAACAATAATAACCACGCGGATAATCATTTGATTAATAATCAAACACAGCAAACAACATCTTTACAAAATAATAATCTCACTGTTTCTGCTCAGCCATTTACTCCTGCGGCCAATAACAACAATGGCATTAATACAAACAATAATAACTTAACTATTCAACAGTCTAGCAATGCAATCGCGCCTGCTCAATCATATACACCCGTTCCGGCAGCCGCCCCAGCACCCTTACACAGTGTGGCGGCCACGTCAGCAGGTCATCCTATTTACAATCAAGCAATGCATTCACCAAATATGTTTGTACCAGCGCCGGGTGTTCATCAAGCGGGACCTATGTATGCAGCTATGATGCCGGCGCAAATACCCAGCAATGTTTACGTAAACAATGTTACAGCCAACGTAAATTTGCACGGATGGGCACATACAGTACCAGCTTATATACCCGGTGGAGCACCACATTACATTCAGGGTGACATGCCCCCAGATCAGGTATACATATATTATAATACAATTATGGGAAGTAAAAATTAAACTTCGTTTCCACTTTCAGAATCCATCTGTTATGCAAGCTATACCTGGTATGCCTGTAGCGTTGGCACCGTCAAATGCTATTGTTGCTGCCGGTGGAAATGGCAATCCCAGTACGCAAATGGGTACCATGAGTAGTCGTGGCTCACGTCGCGGACGCGGTCGTGGTAGTAGTGGTGGTTCACGTCGTGGCGATTACAATAATCAACGCCATCCACCACCGGAAGGTAGTCCAGCGCCACAACCGCAAATGGTACAAACACAAGATCAAATTGGCCAACAACAGTCATTAACACAACAACAACAATCGCAACAAATCGACTCAACTAACCAATTAATGGCTACCGGCCCGCCAAGTTATGCCGCACAACCGCAATATGCGCACCCACCAGCATATGCCGCTTATCCATATCAAGCATATTTTGCAGCTCAGAATCCAATGTTGCATCCAGCGCAGGCCGCACAACAAGCCACTGGTACACCTCTGTATGTTTCGCATATGCCAATGTATAATGCACATCCCGTCTATAACTACATGGGCAGTCCATTTGTGTATCCGCCCGTCATGAATCCGCCCGAATATCAATTTTTGCCCGGCGAAGACGGACAATGTGATGAGCGTCAAAATCCCGAAGGTATGGTGGCGCCTATGTGGCATGCACAACCGATTTATGCCGATGAATATGGCATGAATCCCGAAATGCATAATGCCGGTGAAGAAATCAATCACAACGCCTCTTCCATGGGTTCAGTTGATACACCGAGCATGCTTAGCCCCAACTATGCAATGTATGATCCACAAATGCACGAGGTGCAACAACATATGGGTATGATGCATATTTATGAAGATCCTCAAATGACGCAAATGCCAGGCATGCACCCAGAAGCACCAGTTTCACAGGTAAGCTAAACTGAACAAGTGAAGTGAAATTATCAAATTAATTTCTATTGTACTATCAAATGAATAGCTGGAAGAAGAAATCGTCGAATGTGCTGCACAACCGGGTGCCATACAAATGGTGACCTCAGGTACAATGATTACGGCTGGTTCCATACAAATGTCCAACGAAACTCAAATTATTCATCACACCCATGCGCAACACCAATCTCAACACATCATACAAAACGCTGTCTTGGAAGTGAAACCACACCACTCAAGCGGTAAGTGCCAAGCATTTTTTTCCATTTCTATATTTATACTATAAATGGCGTGAACCCAAGTCAGTCGGCGTACGAAATGATCATAGTGCAATACAATACTAAAATTGGTGCAGCACATTTTTGTTTAAAATTGTTGACCAATGTTATGCCGGTGCCAATAATTTTAAACTACTAAAACTGAGAGTGTGCTTCGGCACCGTTTTTTAAATCTATTTGCGTATGAACTACTGATAACATGATTGAATTGTTTATATTATAAACTAATTTCCTAGAATAGTAAGTTTAGTACGAAATGAATTTTTGCCGTCCAGGCGCTTTCCTTATCGCATATTTAAGCACCCGTGTTATCAAAGATAAATAGTATAACGCTTTATTGTGCTGCAAAATTCTTTGCATTGCTATATAGCAATAATGTTCAGTTGTGTCGATTATTCATCGATTTAGTGGGAAAACATTGTGCGTATACGTATATGTACATCCCCAAATGAATTCTTACTTATAAAAATATAGCTTTTTTTACCTTTTCGAATAGAATTCTACAACGCAGCTACCTTTCAAAGCATATATTTGAAATCAATTAATTTATACTCAACTTAAATGACCACAAGTGCAGCGTACTTCGGCATTTTCCGATATCAATTGCCTTAGTCTATTTAAATTATTTGAAACGTTATCGCTAACACCATATATTTTATATTCCGTTGCGCGTGTGAATGTACATGTGAGTCGTTTTTGCCTTTGTGTACACCACGATAAATTGTTTATACACTTTAATATATGTACATACGTACAATAAATACTTCTTCCATGTATGTATGTACATGTATAGCGTATTGCAACAGTCATTGACTTGCGATAATCAAATACTTTACCACTCAAGTTTTATAAAAGGCTATGAAATATATTTACTCCTCATATACAATAAACATACTCTATATATGTATGTATATATATTTAAAATAGTATCTATAAAAATACTAAGTACAAAGTCCCTCGTATTGTTGTAATAGGGTAAAATTTAAACTTAGACTTCAATCGAATACAGCACTTGCTTGGATTCTTGTAAATTTTAGAACTTTTGCATCGTATATTCATGTGCATTAAATAACTTACACGAGTTTTGTGTGTTGAGAATTCGTCTATTGATGTTCCTCAAAACTTATTTTGCAAATTTAATGAACAAAAAAATATAATTTTCTTATATCTATGCATGTACATCTATTAAATTCGTCTATTATTATTTTCCAAAAATTAAAAAAAAAAATTCTCTACCTATTTTTCTTGCTGTAACGACATATAACATTCCTTAAGTAATTTTCAAGTCCTTGGTCGTTTAAAAATCCGTGTTCTTTCCGTTTACCTTGAGCCAACTGTTGCGGCGACGGTTCTGTAATTTTCTGTAATTTCTAATTATTTATTAACACTTCCTTTTGCTTCTTGTGGATACTTACCGCTTTGCATTATTGAAATTTAGTAAAAACACCTGCAGTTTTTTGGCAATTCATGCATTGTTGTATATTATACAATTTATTCTCATATATATGTATATGTCACAGTATTTTATGCGTCACAAAAAAAAAAGATTGCTGCACTAATTTTTATTAGCAATTTTTTTTTTACTTTTTACTTATTAATTTGCAAAATTTATGGACATCCATTTGCAAAAATTCATACAATGGCATAGCTCAAATAATATTAAATAAATAGTTTTCTTTATGAATTTTTCGTTTATTTTCCTTTTTCTAAATAATACTAGTAATAACAATTTCTTATACATATGTCGAATTTTTCACATTTTTTTATCATTACTGTGTGCTTTGTACATTTTCCAATTTCAACATGCTTTTCTAGCTTTTATATACTTAATTAATTAATTATACACATGTATTTATTATGCTTTATTATAATTAGTATTTTGTGTATATGTATAGGCATGCCTAGAATTGGGTGCCAGCTTAAACGCTGTGCTTATTGATTCTGTTGCTTCACATTGTTGCTTTTTGCATACATACTATGTATATGTATATATATTTCGTTTATTCTATTTCTTAATTCCTTTTTTTCAATTGCATACCGCAATTAAAACTACTTAAATAAAAAATATGTATACGTAATAATTAGTTGACAATTCGCACTGAGGTGAATACCCTTCCGCTCAGGTTGCATTGTACGCTTAAAAAATTCCTCTTTCACATACGTGAAACGATTTTCGATTTGAGCACTTTACAATGTATATCAAAATATAGCTGCGCGTTATGTGAAATTTTAAAAAGAAAGAAAATTATATATTTGTGTCTACGCCTAAGAGCATTAGTAACTAACAGATTATATAGACATATGTAATTATCGTACATATTAATATACAACACATCAAAAATCGTTTGTAACGAGTTAACAGTGTTTTGTTTTATTGTTTCATTGAATCGAAAATATTTACACATTAACGTATAAATATAAATTTTTGAGTTGATTTGTAAACAATACTATATTTTCGCTTCATAATCGCATTCACTCTCGTTTTCTACATATTTTACATATTTAGTATGCCTAGCACTATACACATAAGTTTCAAGTACATTACCGATTAAAAAGGATTTTTTTGCGAGTCACTTGAATTTCCTACAATGCTCGCGTTTCTAATCTCTCTCACACTTTACAAATTGCATGGTTTGCCTTACAAATTCACATTTACATATGCATATAATAATGCAGCATTTTCCTTAATAACAACAAATAATAATTGTTTAACATTTTTCGTTTTGCATTCACATTAAAATCTTGCGTACATTCCAGTACATATCTACAATACATAATAATTTTTTTTTGTTTGCTTGTTGTTTTGGTTCGACTTTTTTGGTACATTTTGCTTAGATTACGAACTCTATACGCGTTTGGGCTTCGATTTATAGGTGTTTACTTATAAGCCAACCCTTTAGCTATATTGCGAGCTTATTGTTTCGTTTAGCTATTTAAATTAGTATTATATAATAATATAAATTATTAATTAGCTAGAAAGCTAGACTTTTAAATTTGTGTGTTTGCGTGTATTGTGTATGTGTGTGTTTGTGTATGCATTTAAAATTAGCTTAAATATTGAATAAGTTCTGCGTTTATTTGTTGTTTTTTTTTTTTATTACTGTTATAATTGATTTTTCACTTTTTAAGCTTAATAATGGTTAGTTAATAAAAAAAATATCGCTCTGGTTTTTTGTAGTCTTGACAGCGCACACACATTCGCAATAGTGTGTGCGTGTATGTGTTACCTCCTGCAACACTTTTTCATTCTTCACTTTATATGGCATTTTCATCTAACCTATTACCGCAAAAGAAAAATTTTAACAAAATATTCTAACGCCCAGCTAGCGTTTGTTTGTATTATTTACCACTTTATAACTTGGATTCGGCGCCACTTTTATTTGTTTCACTTGGAAATCCTCTGTCCGTCTCCTCATGTTGTGGACTGGGTAGAGTTTTCACAATTTTCGGTACAATCGTTATGGGTTGGTCTTCTTCATCTTCCGCCTCTTCACCTTGCTCCTCATCGATTGGTGTAAGCGTATCAATCTGCATTGGTGTTTCATCGGAGGTGGTGCAACGTTTCAGGCATGGCGCCATAAAGCTGGTGATCGTGGATAGCGCAAATAAACCGCCCGCCATATAGAATGGCAGATCGTAGCTTTGGGTTGCATCGTAAACAGCGCCGGCTAGTGGCGATCCAATGATGGCGGCAAAACCTCTGAATAAAATGAGCAAGCCGAAGGCGTTGGTGAGCTTGTCCAGTCCCAATAGATCTACGAGTATAATTGACGTGAGTGAAATGTAACCGGAGATGGCGACACCGAAGAAAATGGACATGGTCACGTAGGCACCGTAGGAAGAGCAAAGCGGTGTTAATGTAACGGCCACCGTGGAAATAAGTAGGCAAATGTTGTTGAGAAACAGTGAGTCGACTTTGGGAAAATCGGCCACATAACCGCAAATTACCCTGCCAAAGGTGTTTGTTATGCCGATAATTGACAGTAGAAATGATGCTGAACTATCCTCGATGCCATCTTTTTTAGCCGCATCCACGAGATACACAAATGGCACGTACAAACCGGCCATACCGAATATATTGGACACGCCGATAAGCATAAAAACTGGATCCTTCAATAAGCTGACGTCCAACATTGTATTGAATACGGATTTAATGGAGTCTGGTATGGTGAGACAGGGACAAAGATCGTATTGTCCACGTCCTTTTTCAGCTTCAGCTAACGGATCATGTACACGTACACTTTGCATGCTCTTTTCATATTTGGTTAACGATAGCACGGAGTTGCGGTAATTCGTGAGTGATTTTTGCGACTGGTATTGTGGCAGATTTGTTACAGATCCGGAGTAGAAGATATCTTTACGCGACATTGGACGTACCATTTTGCCACTGGACTGACTCTGTGAGAGCGATATTTTCGATGAGGTAAATCCCATTTCAACACCATTGCTGTCGAGGTCGCCGCGCGATGATGCACGTATGGCGGCTAAGGATGGCTGGAAACGTTCGCTGGCTGATGTCTTGCGTACACGATTGAAAGAAGGCACCGAACCATTCTTTGGAAGACTTTGATGGTCTGCCATAAAGGCGGGCTGTGAGGCATTTCGTGTCATTGCATCCACCGAGTTGTAAGGGCTGGTCTCGGTTTCCGAATTACGATGTGAACGCCTACCGCTACGCTTCACATCCAATTGTCCATTGCTATCGACAGTTGGTGGACTTTGTGCGCCAGTTTGATATTCGACCACTTTTGCTTCGGTAATAGTTGGTAGGGTTGAGACGGGATGTAATGAACCCTGTTGGGCGAGCAATTCCAAATTGAGACTAGAGTGTACACCGGGATCGGCATTGAGTGGCATTTTCAGCTTACGCTCCATGGTGCCGTCCGGCAGCTGTACCATGAAATGTGAACCAGCAATTGAACCGCGTTCCAATTGCAATTGCTTCTCCTCGTACATACGCTGCATAAGCGGTTTAACCTTCTTCTTTTTGGGGTAGGTGAGTGGACGCATCATAGCGCCAAATATGGCACAATTCAAAATGAGACCCGCGAATATGAGTAGTGCATTCTTCCAGCCATACAACTGCAACAAATACGTCGCTAATGGCGCGAAGGCGAACGTGCCGAATCCAGAGCCACATACCGCAATACCGGTGGCCAGTGAACGTTTGGTTTCAAAATAATAACCGACAGCCACAACTGCAGGAAGGTAAATCATACCGAAGCCGAAACCTCCGATCACACCATATGTTAGCATCAGCATATTAATGGAGGTGCTCATCGTGCTTAGTACGAATGCAATACAACCCACAACACTACCCGCAATGCATACTGCACGGCAACCATATTTATTCGCTAACGCGGACACAATTGGACCAGCGCTCAGATAAACACCACTCAGTAAACTGCCTACCCAGGCCACCTTGCCTTTGCCTTCACCAAAGTAATCGACGAATTCACCAAGGAATATACCGAACGTGTACGCGATACCGTCCACAATCATGTTGCACATAAACGACGCAAAGCAGATGACCCAACCGTAACCGCCGTCTGGCGGTGGTGGCAGCTCGCCGTATTCGCTGAGATCATCCTCATCGTCCGGGCTGACGGTGCCTTCCTGCAGGTCGGCGGTAAGGCGCGCGGCTTCTTCACATGCAACTTCACTGTCTGTACGATCGAATTTACGTAGACGCGTACCGGAACCCAGCGCATTTGTATCACCCATATTTTTATTTTTAATACTATTTTTTCTTATTGCTATAGAGTTAGAGGTTAAGTGGCGTATTCTAACGAAGCTAGGTAGTTGTTTGATGTTCCAAGTATTCTTTGTTCAACACAATAACTTCACTTATGCTTTTTTCTTTTATGTTTTTAAAGTCACTTTTAAGTATTTTATTCGTAGCCGTGTTGCACTTCAGAAGTTATTTATTTTGTTCGCTTGCTTGCTTTCTGCTTGCCGTTCTTCACAACTACATCACGAGCAAAATAATTTTTGGTTTGCTGCCTTTATTTTGTCAACTACCCTACACGTTTTTTCGTCCCTTTTTTCCTTCTACTTTGACTTTCACTTTTTTCTCTACCACGTATGATTTGTTGTTTTTGTTTTTGATGTGCGTGTTGTTTGATTTTATATTTTTTAACTTCTTATTTAATTTTTTTTATTTAATTTTATTTTAATTCTTATTGTAAGTGCGCTCGAGAACTTGCGACCACCGCGATTATTGATGGTCAATTGTCGCGGTTCAGCAAAGTTCAATATTAATTTAAGAATTTCTTCCTTTTGGATTTCGGCACTGTTTAAGCTTTATCTTCGCAAACTGCTGTGCTAACTGCTGACTGCTGGCGGTTGGCTGACTCGCTGTCACACATTAACTCTGCACGTTTGTTCGCTCGCGCTGTTAGTTACTTGTCTGGCTGGTTAGCTTGTCGGCTTGTCGGTCGTTTGATGGGTGGTGGGCCGCTACAACAACACTATGCTCTCTGCTCTCCGTCGATAACGTTGGCAAAGACGACTTCGACCACAACAGCAACAGCAACGACAAAAACGCGCGGTACAACTGCCGTGTGCTCTGATGATGATGAGTAGTCTCAGTGGCAATAGTAGTCGTCGTTATTCGCCTCCAAGGGTGGCTGAGCGGCGAGCGTAATGTGAGCACCGAACGTATGACAGTTTCGTTATAGAATGTGCGCTCTGCTCTTGGTTGCGCTGCTAGCACGCGGCGTGAGTGCGAGAGCGCGTTTGGCTATGAATTTTTGCTTGCTATTGATATTATTTATTTGATAATTTCTTGATATTCTTTTACACTTTGTTTTGTTGACGTTATCGAATGGAATGACACCTTTTCGTGTGTGTGTTTCGTTTTATTTCAATGATGTTTTTGTTTTATACGCTTTGGCTATATGTTCGTATGCTTTTTTTTTTTTTTTTTTTGTTATGCGCTGCAGTAACTATGCAATGCACTTGAGCAAGTTTCTTTTTATTTGTATTTAACAAATCTACACTGTATATGCTACCGGAGAAGCGGAATTTTCAACAATTCAGGTAACACTAAACTACTTAATTTTGTATTTTTATTATTCTCTATTTTTAAATATATATAAACACATGTTTTATAAGTATATAAGTATGCAAAGCAAAGCTAAAGAAAAAACGCGCGCGTTTTTAATGAGAGTGTCACTTTTGTGGCCAAAAATTTGTAATGAAATATTTTCAAAAAATTTGTTTTTACTTGTTACTTTGTATAATCACGTTTACTTGAGTTGGATATTAAGCGAGTAATGCAATTGTTTAACGTTTCACCTATAATTTCTTTTATTTTTGATTTTTGTTTGTTTTAATTGAAATCAGTGCTTTTTGCGGCGCAGTAAATTGTAATATTGCTTTTATATTAATAAATAAATACTCCAAGCGTTTTAACGCCTATAATATATAGCTTATTTTCTACACGTTTTTGTTTATATGCATATATGCAAGAATATATGTGTTCATGAGCATTTTCTTTGTTACACTTTACCGCTTTTCCTCAAAAGCGCTTTTCCTGTATTTTTCCCCTATTCTTTGCTCGCCAATGTGCAGCGCCAGCTGTCATTTGCTGTTTGCTGGTATGCGGTCTTCTTCTATATGATTATATGTAACTTTTTGAGTATTTATTTTTCATTTATCTACGCTTTTGACTCTGCTCAGCTGCTTGCGCGCTGCAACTTGTGTTTATAGTATGCGTTTTGTTATTGTTTTTGTTATTATTGAAATACTTAAACGCTGGGGCGTATCTGCACTTTTGTCTTTGTTGTATTATTTTTTATTTGCATATATTATTTTTTTTAAGTTTTTTTTTTTTTGTTTTTGAATATTCTGCTATTTTTTGTCTTTTTCGCTTTCAATTTGCATTGACAGCAAATGAAAATGCATAGAAGCGTTAACCCCCTTACCTTAGGCTTTCGTGCATTCGACGTGTTGGTATTTTTTCTCTTTGTTACAATAAAATATACAGACTTCCTTTCAACTTTGCTCTTCAATTACTCGAGTTTTGTACTTGCAACGTGTTAACCGTTTGCAATTGAAATTTTAATTCAAGCTTAAATGCGTAATGCGACGAAAATGTTATTGTTGTTGTGTTTCAAGTTGTTGTACCAGCGCTATTACTTTTTGTTTTTTGTTTCAGTGTTGAGTTGTGGACGTGTGTTGTTTTGGTTTGCAGGTGTGCTAGTTGTTTAACATTAATCAAAATGTATTGCATTTACATGCATACATAAATGGCATCACATTAGAAATTTGCCAAATGCATTAATTTGTATATTTCCTTTTGCCTCACGTTGCCTCCTCTCGCTATATGCACTTTAATAGCTCATTTTCCGCTTGTCGAATGTGGTGTGTTAGCGTTTTACACCGTTTTGTTTTTGTGGTATTTGGCTATATTTCGATTTTCCGTTTTGTTCTACACGACCGCAAAGTTTCCGTTTTGCCTTTTGACAATGAATATTTAATTTTCTTTTTTTTTTTAATGTTTGTTTTATACAACCTTATTACATTATACAAATGTGTGTTAGCCGAGCGAGTGCTCCGTTTCGTTCGACGCGTGATCGATAAATGTTTTCAACAAAAACAACAAATCCACGAGCTTGTTACAAAGAACGTTGTCGCCACAGTCACAGCTACGCCGCTACTGCGTTTATGTACGCTGCCACCGTCAACGCCAACGCCACTGAAACTACTGGTACTGGCATAGGCAGTAGCACCGCTGCCAATGTTGCTATTGTTATTGCTTTGGTTGTTACTGTTGCTTTTAGTTTCGTATAGCAGCTAGTCGCAACGTTGCTGTCGTCGTTGTCGTTACTGTTGACTCAGTCGTCGCTGCTGTTGTCGTTGTTAGAGTTGTTGCTTGCCTAACAGCTCCATCACTGCCTCCAACCAACAATAACAACGTACGTCAATTGAATTTCAGTTGAATTTTTATTATATTTCACGCTTTCTTATTATTTTATTGTTGTTGTTTTATTTAGCGCTGTCAATTTAAATTAATTATATTTTCTAAAAAATATTTTTCTACGATTTTCCACATCGCAATTTGGCTAACTGACTGCTTGCCTGCTTGCCTTGCTGGTGGCTGTAAAAGTTCGTTTGTCAACGTCGCCGTCAACGACGCTGGCGTCGTGCGACTCTTCTTTTATTAACACTCGCAAGCAATATTTATATTTGCTTGCTTTTTTCGTCAACTGTAGCTGAATAAAAATATTATGCTAGAAGAAAATATGAATTTTGCTTTAGCTAATTGTGGTCCAACAGTGTTACGCTGCACCACTAGAGAAAAGCACAATTCGCACGGTTGTTTCGCTGCCGACTACCAACTGACCTGGCTGTAAAACTTGCCAATGCATACAGCTACACAGCTGAACAACGAAAATATTCTATGTAGCGCGCGCCGCCCTAAACTGTTATACGAATTTCAAGCGAGATGATTTGTAGCGACGACAGCGGTGTTGGTGGTGGTGCAGGGTACGCATACGTAGTGTTGTACCACCAGCAGCTGTACAAAGCGGTGTGTGTACACATGTCTATGGGAATGCTTTGTATTTAACCGCCGTCATTGTTGCTGCAACGCGCTAAAAAAATATATCCATACATGTGTGTGTGTATATGTGTATACGCTACAGCCATTTTCGCGCTCTCCCAATAGGCGCCCATTAGAGCAAGCAGGCGCAGTAGGCACATCGCCGTGCTCCCAACGAACGAGCGGATAATATTTCGTCGCCACTCTGTTGGCTGGCGCTACTCGCTCATTCATCAACAATGCATTGCCTTCGCGCTGCCGGAAAGGTGCTGCGCTCATTGATAGTTAGACAAACAAAAATTGTTTTGTTTGCATTCAAGTTTATTTAGTTTTTGTTTGGCTGCTTGCTTCGCTTCTACTTTATACTGTGCTTTGTTTTGCGAAAAGCAAATTTTCGCCGAGCGTACAATTTCTGACAATTCACCGTGCAATAACAATAAAACAGCACGTCAGCTGCTGTCACCTGGTCTTCGGCAAAGTTCTATGCACATGTGGAGGTTTTGCGTTGTAAAAGTGGTGTGATTTCAATGGAAACTCGGAGAGAGCCAGAGCGTTTGCTGTGCCAATCATGCTTGGAAATGCGTCAACAAATATGCCTCGCGGTCTGTTAGCAACCGAAAACTCAAAAACAACAACAACAATAACAGCAGCAGCAACAACGCGCATAGGTGACGAAGTCTTTGCTGTCAAAAACAGCAAAATGCTGAGCCAACCAACTAACCAAACGACCGACCATTCATACCCGGCATTATGCTTGCTTACGTAGTGCAGCGCTTTCCGCCAGCAGACAGCTCAAGCATGTGTGTGTATGTATATGTGTGGACCGACCGCCACTTCCTCGAGCGGCGTCGCATTGCAACGCCGTAAGTTACGGCTCTGCTTTATAATCCATTAGCTGAAGCTTTAATTTACTTACGTTGTGACGTTTTTTTTTGTTGCTCTCCATTCGGCGAAGCAAGGGTGGTTTTCTTCGTTCATTCATGCAATCAGTTGTGCGGAAAGTAAAAACCGGGAAGACATTGTTGCCATGCATATACAAACTATATGTAAAAATGTTCCTTTTTCCTACTTGTGTGTGTGTATATATGCTTTGAGCATATGTACATATGTGTGTATTTCTCACTGTTGGCCTGCTTGCTCAGCTGTTTTGTTCCACCCATTTTTGATGACGGTTTAGCGCAAAGAGCAATGTCAGCAGGTGACCGGCCATGCTCTAGTGTATCATGTTTTTATGTGCATATGTATTTGCTAGTTATCGAATTTTATCAAATTGCTAATACACTTTCGCTTTATTTTTATCACTGTTGCATGGCAACGTTGCAGTAGATTAATACCGTTTCACATGTTTGCTGTACTCACATTTGTGCTGACTGTCATTGAACACGTGCTGTTGGGGATAACCAATTTGTCCCCATAGAGTTTGCTGGGTGCCCTCTAGGAAATTGATTCGATTTATTGAATTCTTTACAAACGCTTATTTTATTGGTTCTCAAATTTTGATTTTATTAAGTTTTCAGACATTTTTTTGAAACTTACTTAGAATGTAATACTTTCTTTCCCTTATATACCACTGGCTCTTCTCCCAAGGGACAGCATTACCAAAAGTGTAAACTTCGCAAGGAAGTTCAAGAGTAATGCTGAATGGAACGATTCCATTCTCGAGTTACTGCTTAGGGATAGTTAAATCAGTGAATCAATAGTGGTACACCGACGATTGGCCCAGGGGTCGCAGGAGCACGTACCAAAATTTCCATACCTATGGGTAGTTTTCCGAGCATATTTCAAGCAGAAGTCCCTGCTATAAGTCGGTGCAATGAACGTATAGTTATACTAAGCGATAGTCAAGCGGCATTCAAAACTAGCTCTGCTTACGACATCAAATCGTTATTGGTGTAGCACTGCGCCTAACCGAACAGTCTATCAGATCTTAACTAGGTACGCCTTATCTGGATGCCAGGTCACAAAGGTACAGCCGAGAATGAACTGGTTGATCAGCTGCCCGCTTCGCAGGGTCCACCAACATGATGATACCCGAACCTTGCGGTTGGTCCCCATACCATAAAGGATGAAGCAGCGGGTAGGAGGAGGTATTTACATTTTTTGCAAATGCGTCATTCCAAGTTCATAATGGTTACAACCTTAAAAGTTTAAATATCTAATCAACCTCTCAAGGGATAAACTCTGGCTACTTGTCTGAAGAAGCACTTATATAGTATGGGTCTAGCTTCTTGTGCGAATTGCCGGTTCTGTGACATAGAACCTGAAACTCCAGAACACCTCCTATTGGACTGCATATCAGTGTGTAGACGCAAGGTAAAGGCCCTTGGATCCATGTCTCCAAATAGAGATCACATCGTCTCTATAGCACACAGTAGTATATTATTGGAATTTATCAATATGCTGGGACTAAGCGGGTCGTTGTGACTTAGGGCACAATAAAAAAGGTAAAAAGTGAAAGATGATCTGCGGTTAGGAAGAAGAAGGGGAGGAATTTCGTTGAATTTTTAAGGGTTAAAAAGAGTTCATCTGGATTTCCGGTAAAACTATGAATTCTATAGAAAAGGCTTGTATGGCGAACTCGTCGATAATGAAAAGATCTACAACTTTTGTATCAACACCTTTTGGACATAACCTCAAAGTTTATGTGAAAATTTAAAATAACAAAGTATTTTGGGTTTCTTATTTTGATCTTGTGTAACAAATTATTTCTTTCACGAAACTTGGTGGAAACTTATCTTATGTCCTAAAAAAAAAATCATTTATAAAATTTCATAACTCTGGACGTGCTTTGTTAGTCAGGTTTAAAAGCCTGAGGATGGTTGTGGAATAATTTAGAATCACATTTTGCGAAAAAAGTTCCCCAGACCACTGCTCCGGTTATTATAATGAAGGGGTTCAAAATCCGTCGGTTTCGAAAATATTTCAACTTCTGGCGGAGTAGTCAATCTAAATTTACATTCATTTCACATAATCCGCGCACCTATTACCTAGAGACTACTTCTTAACTAGTTACGTGCACTTAGAAATTTCGTGGGCAGGGCAATATGTGTCACACGCGATTTGGTATATTGTTGCTTGTCTGTCGTCATGGCATACTGAATATTGCTGACCTATAAATTGTAATGCCATCATAGTGGAGGCAATGCATGGTCCGAACAGCAATCTTGACAACAAAATCAGAAAAATATCACAGATCGCTGGCGGTTTACACGTACAACAACAAATAACTGTCATACCAACACACACGCATGCATATTTATAACAGTTTTATTTGCTCATAAATATTGTCGAGTAGCTGAAGGATGCCTCGCTTATGTTGGAAGCCCATTCATTTATCGCATTTATTGTTTCTTTCGCTATAATTATGATCCTTTTATTTTTGCATACACCTTTTTATGGCGAATCAATTTACATACACACACACGAAAGCTTTTGTTCTGGCGAGTATTTGCATTTCGTTGCTTTGTCTTTGTACAAAAATGACTGTGCAGTCGTGCGAATGCTTGTATCTACATATGTATGTATGTATGTAACAAAGAGATGGGATTTATTTTTGTGTAAACACACACCCCTCCTGTGTACTATTGGCATGCAACGCCGACATATGTGCACCTCGGCGATTCACATAAAAATCCACACATTGCACCAAGTATAACAGTAGAGGATACGAGTATACCAGTATTGCATCGTCACGTTCGCCACCTTTCAATCCAACAGAGAGTATTCTCAAGTGCATACAAACGGACATGCACCGTTATAGACAATTCTACATGAGTCCAAAAGAAAGGAAAATCAAGCCAAAGTCAAAGCAAGAACAAAACACACACACGATTACATAGCTTAGGGGGTTTGTCTGACTGCCCTAGTCATTCGGTCAATGTCACTCACACATACATACATACACACACAAACAAAAAATAGCAGAAAAAATATTAGCATTTAACATTTTGCGCTCACTAAAGCCCCAAGCTGAAAAGTGACTTAATCCTATTCAGCGCGAGGAAGCGCTCGTTGTTTCGGTCGTTAACCGTTAAAAGTAAAACATCGCTACCCGAATTTAATTTGAGTTATTTGAATCGTATTGACATGATTTCATCAACAACAACAACAATAATAGCAGCAACAGAAAGAACAGCAACAGCAACAAAAATAGCGCATTTGTCTTTTGTAGTGACATTCTTCCTTATGTTGGCGAGATGTGAGCTTTGGATTTTACTCGCTCGGCATTTTCTTTGCCTTAGTCATGGTTATTAAAAGTAAAAATGGCGTGTAGATTTTGTTGTTTTCAAAATATATGTACATAGAAGTGATGTATAATATAGTAAAGTAAAATATAACATAATACATAATAATATGTATGTTTTTGAAGATATGTTATATCTGCACTTGAACGTACGCAACATTTAACATTACGAGCGTTTGACATTAAAGCGACTGAAAAATGCGTGTTCTGCTGTCAATAATGACGTCATAGTGTTGTTTAAAGTTAGAGCAAAATGTAGATTGCCAAGTTTTCTCTGTGGGTGTGAGACTGTGATTGTTCACTTAAAATCAATCACTTTTCATGTTAATAATAACGGTATAATCTGAGGACGATTTTTGCTTTTAACATTATACTTACTTTTCATATTCTAGACAGCAAATACCTAATAATAATTGCGGCCTCTTAAAGTCCAGAAGAAAACGTTTTTTGAAATTTCAAGCTACAGTTCGGCCTTTAAGCTTTCACCATATCATATCGTTCAATCCGTGAAACCTAATATTGAAAAGCGGAGAGAATTTTTTATGTCAACAGTGGGTAAAATCGGGTCAGTGCTTCCCCTAGCATCAGTTACATAATTTAATTGGTTAATACATAAGTATATGAGTTATCTTAATGTAACGCATAGAACATCTTTTGCTAAGCATCATATGTCGTAGTGCGAAAAATGGATAAAATCAGGTCCACAGTTTTACTAACTCCCACACACTTTAAATTTAAGAATTTCAAACTTCCGGTTGTTTTTTCCCCATAAAAGGAGCTTCAAATTTGAGGGTTGAATGTTTATTTTTCCATTCGAAAGAATATTCTTTGTTTTTTTGAAGGTTATCTCTTTCAAATGTTGGCCACGACTACGTCTCAGATGGTCCATCTGTTGAGTCCAATTTTCGAACAGTCGACTGGTAACTGGCGAGAGACACGCATGATGTTTTGTTCCAAGGCCTGAGTCGAAGCGGTATTGAACTCAAAGTCCTTGGAATTTACATATCCCCAGGTAGAAGTCTAAAGGTGTGACTTCACAAGATTTTTGTGGCCAATTGACCCGCCCAAACTGTGAAATTATTTGCTCACCGAAGTGTTCTCTCAATAAATCCATTGATTGTTGCGATGTGGGGGAAAAGTGGTGTCGTCTTGTTGAAACCAAATGTCGCCGAGATCACGAGCTTCAATTTAAATGTTCTCACCGGCATAATTTTTGAAGAAATATGAACCGATGATTCCACCGGCTCACAAACCACACCAAACTGTTGTTTTTTCTTAATGAAATGGCAGCTCTAGAATCTCTTCAGGTTGCTCTTCGTCCCAAA
The DNA here is from genome assembly GCA_027475135.1 of Bactrocera correcta. Lineage (NCBI taxonomy): Eukaryota > Metazoa > Arthropoda > Insecta > Diptera > Tephritidae > Bactrocera > Bactrocera correcta. The sequence continues at coordinate 19,425,823 of CM050327.1, read as the reverse complement.
TGCGGCATTTTTGCTTGTTTTCATACCCATTGAGACAGAAATTGGCCTCAACGCTGAAAAAGTGTTGACTCGAAAACGTGAGATCCTCTTGGAACTGTCAAGAGCCCATAGAGCGAAGTTTTTCGAGTGTAAATATTCACGAATACGAGTGTGTAAATCCTTATGGTTACACTTTCCAGTTCGGGGGCTATTTACTGTCTTCGATTCGGCAATTGTTCTAGAGTAGCGAATAGAACAAACTACAAGAGAGTAGTGTGCAAAGAGAATGGGCAAGTGTATTTTAGTTGAAATTCAAACTGAATTCCAAAGTAGTAACAGCAAGTCTTAGCATCTGCTTTACCCACTAGGATCGGATGAGTAAGTGTGTGTGCGTCTTTTCAATAGAATTGTCACTTTGCAAATATCCTGAAAACGCCTCGTCAGCAAACACTTTGCCGTTTTAGCACCGTTTTGCAACGCAAACGCATAATTTATATAAATGCTTGAAAGCATTCAACACCAAACTCTGCAGGTCTAACCTTCACTACTCTGTCATTTGCAATTTGCTTTGCATAAGTGCTCGACTGCGCGACGTACTAACGTTGATTACAACCTTAAAGGCGAATACTTAGCTGCACTTTAAATTGCACCAAGTCGCTTATTTATTTACCCTTACAATCTGTTTTATATTTGCGCACGTGTACACATACATACACACACACGTACATACCTAAATAGTCATTAGTAGGCGATTTGTAGCAATTTAAAGTAATTTACACTACGAGCTTATTGTTTGCAAAGACCCGCAAATATCCATCGCAATGCGGTTGATTTTGCATCGATTTTATAGCAATTGCATTGTATGTATGTGTGTATGTCATCAATGGAATTGTTGTGTGTGAAACTTTTGTTGTTTTTGCGTAAACCGACTCGCTTCTCCACAAACAGGAGATTCGTCATTAAGCGGAAGTGTTCGTATTGTTGAAAGTAGTTTGTTGTTGCTATTGTTTTCTCTGTGATCAGTTTTTGTTTATGGCTTACAATTGTTGTATTTACTCGAAGTTTTTCTTGTGTTACATAAAGGTGAAATTAGAATTGTTTTAGCAACAGAGAGGCAAAAATATATTAGAAAAATAGGTGTGTTGGCGAGACAATAAGGCCAATGTCAGTTCGTGATTTTTAGATTTCGATTATGTTTGTTTGACTATTTAATATTCTTCATATTTTTTTGGCTCTACAATCCTTAATCTAACACCGCTGCAAATATATTTAGCCGATACTAAGCTGTAGAAATTACTAAAGCAAAGCAAGAAGCGAGTTCTGGTCTTCGTCGTCTTGCCTCTCTCTCTCACATCCGAATTCGAGGAAACTGTCCCTCAACCAACTTCCTTAATTCGCTCTATCACAGCTTTGGCGAGTTCTATCGTTTCCATGGCTTTAATCTGCAGTCTTTGTTGCTCTCGATAAAGTGGCGGTTAATTGATTGATTGGTAATACATTTCTCTTATTCCAGGGTAATTACTTTTTTTATTTACTTTTCTGTTAAGAGAAAAAAACTAGAAGGTATTGAGTAACTTTTATTCAAATGAAGCTCTTCTCTTTTCTCTTCATTATCTTCATTTTTCTCCACTGAAGCAATATATTTGTTTTCAGTTATCGGAAAATATGTGTTGAATTCCAGAATCCCAGTCAAGTCAAGCATTTGTTTATTAATAAAAAATGTCAATAGTGAGCAACAACTGATAAATGTTGAGTTCACTTGACATATTATCTATTGCATTCTGCAAACATCCACCATCTTTTGTTTGACAGAAAAGAAAACAGGAAACATCAGCTGATAACGTTTTCCACATTCTCTTGTCATAGGGCTCGTTGCACTTAAGTCTAAGAATTCTGATAAGACATAGGAACAGTGGTACAAATAATGTATTTCCATTTTAGATAGCTTTTTATAGAATAATCTCCATAAAAAGTTTATTGTAGCAATTTGAGAGAACTCTGTATAAGTATGATAAGTATCATATCGTCGCCCTATATTTGTTGATCGTCGTGTCTAAACTCGAAAAGAGAGTTACGGTTTATTTTTTCGTTAACGACTATTCCTATAAGTATGTATTTTTTAATAATTGAGCATGCATATATATGAATACATATATATGAATATATATTACTAATTTACAGAGATTTAAGACCCTCATTTTCCAACTTTTGAACTTCTTTACGGAAAATCATCTTCAGAAATTCTGTGGTTTTTTAATTACATTTTATTCAATAATCTTATATATTTACTAATGAAGAGGATTTTTGGTAATATTGTAAAGAAAGTCGCACAATATACTCTTAGCTTAATGGGTTAAAGCCAGTCTAGAACCATCAAAGGAGACCAACTTTGAAAATTTATTCTGTGAGTAAAAGGAGTCAGACTTTTCTTTTTCTGATTTTATTGAAAATTTTATACAATGGCGGTCACTGATAGACTGATTTGAAATATTCAGTTCCACCTAATGAGGCTTATTCCCTTGTTCGTTTTGACACTACAAGTTATCCAATAGAGGGAAGGGGGTAGTTCTTCAATTCATAATCAGTACATATTCAGTTTGCCATGAAATTTTTAACAACCATAAGGAAACGCCAGAGACCTTATAAAATGTATAAATAAATGATCACCGTGACGAGCAGAGCCTGGCCGTCTGTATATACCCGAAATAGTCGCTCAGTTTTTGAGATATCGATTTGAAATTTTGCGTACGTCCCGTCTTTCCAAGAAGCTCCTCATTTGTTTGTGCGGCCGATACAAACTGATCCATTTCCTTGCATAGAAAACTTTTTAGTTCACAATAATCGTAAATATCACGAAATTTGTCACAGATTATTGGTCAAGCAACTGTAAAATCTTCGAATAAATTATTCAGATCGAAGCACTATAATATATACTATACAAAGCTGTCATATAAACTGACTGATCAAACTCAAGTCCTTGACAAGGTATCTTTACAAAATTTGGCACAGATTGTTATCCAAAGCAAAGCTGTCATCTCCGAATATATTGTTCACTTCGGTCCATTACAGCACATAGCTGCCATACAGAAGTAACAATGAAAATCAAGATAAAGATTTTCGGTTATTATAAGAGCTTTGCTGCAGCTCTTCTATGCATTAATCAATTATCAATTTAATACCCTTAATTTGTATAATGTTGAGATTCGACTATAAGTCTCTGACTAGTTGAATTTGAGCCAGAAATCCTAACTATTGTTTCTTAAATTAACTGTTTTTCTTGAAATTATTTGTATTGGGCTTAGTGTATTTGTTTTATAAACTTATTTTTTTAGTCAATATAGCGAATTTGTTACGTTAGAAGAGAGACTTAGATTTCTCTTTTTTTAATTTTTGATGTCAAGATGAGAATTGGATACTTAGAGCAGGAGAGTATTGAGAATTTTTTTTTTTTATTTTTATTTTTATTATTTTTTTTCGATTTTTTTTTTTTTATTTTTATTTTTTTTTTATTTTTTTTTTTTTTATTTTATTTTATTTTTTTTTATTAGCAGTATAGCCGAATTGGTGTCTACGCCAATTAAGAAGAAGAAGAAGTATAGCCGAATTTCCGTCATTTTTTTTAATTTTTAATTTTTGATGTCAAGATGAGAATTTGATACTTAGAGCAAGAGAGTATTGAGATTTTTTTTTTATTATTTTTTTTTTATTTTTATTTTATTTTTTTTTTTTATTTTATTTTTTATTTTATTTTATTTTTTTTATTTTATTTTATTTTTTTTTTTTATTTATTTTTATTTTTTATTATTAATTTTTTTTATTAGCAGATATAGCCGAATTTCCGTCTTTCCGCTAATTTTCCAATAACCTACTAGCGCACCCTCGTATCTGTATACAATTCACATGATTGAAAATTCAACGCATATCTTCGCTTATTTACATTTTCTTGCTTTGTGAGGTACCCCATCATTCTTCATCAATTGAAAAGAAAATGTATAAAAGTTCTTTAAAATGTGTGCATTACTATGCAGGATTGTTGAACTGCTCTGAAATGAGCGAGTTCTTCTCTAAATGCAATTGGTATACACATTTCCTATATATGTAAATTTGTTTATGGCGTATATAGTTACTCAAGGCCATTAACGTGTCTCCTCATTAACATTTTCGTTTCATCAAATTAAGTAATTTGCATTATTCGCACACAAACGATACTTGCACGCCGCAATCAATGCTCCCCAATGAACTTTCGATTTGAGCTTAATGAACCGATAATCCTTACCTTACGGCATCGAATGCTGTCGCCGGTGACCTGATTAATTGTGCATGCAATTTGACAAAAAGGTGAGCAGCGCGAGATGCAGCAAAACACCCAAATTTCGCTTTTCACTTGCAATACTCGCTTTTGGGTCATAAATTTCGAGACAATCGATTTGTGGGCGACGAAAACACAGCAGCAGCGAAATCACACGGTCGGGAGCAAGCCAGACCAACGAGCGTCAAGTGCAAGCGAGTAAAATTATTTGCGCACTTAAATACATATGTGTATGTACGTATGCGTGTGTGTGTGAAAAATTTGTATTTGTTTTTGCAATATTTTACTTGAAGACCACTCGCTTTATTTTAGCCACAACAAAAACGAAATTATTTATATTTTTTTGGCTGAAATCCAAAGTAAGTTTATATCCGTTTTTTCTTTTTTTTTGTTATTTTTTTCTGCTTTGATTGTAATTTTTCCTGATTTTGTTGCTTTTTCTTCTTTTTTTTTATTATATTTTTTGTTTCTGTTTTTGTTTTTCTCATTTATTTTTGTTTTATATGTTATTTTTTTTGTTGCATTACTTTGTTTTTGTTTTTATATAGTATTTTTGTTGTTGTTGTTGTTTTTTTTTTCTCGTGGCAGTGAAATGCGAATGCAATGGTGACGACAGCTTTTGTTGAGAAACTGTTGGCCAGCATTTTCGTTTTTCCGTTTGTGTCTAAAGGTTAATCAGTGTATCGAGTGGGGCCCGCGGAATTCTAGAAATGCATTAGATCTACTGCCACGAATGTGATATACAGCGAATTTCTACATTATATACATACATACTTATATATCTATTTATATGCTTCGCGATACCTGTCTGTATTTCGCTTTTGAACGTATACTATATACATACATATATATACATATATCTATATACAATTGCATACATAGATACTCGTATTTTGCCTCTCTGTGCTATTTGCTTACTTCAAACATTTAATTAATTGCAATTGTTTGCATTGGAAATGGATGTCTATCAAGTTGGAAACACCCACAGCACACACAGCGTCATCTATCATACTTGTAATTCTCTATATACTTCAAAGTATTTGCTTATATATTTAGATTCTTTCAGCACTTTGCTTTGTTTTTTTCCTCTTTTATTTTTTTTTTATTTTTTTCGTGATCATATTTGTAGTTTTGCACTGACGTGCGACCAGTTTTTGTTGTTTTTTTCTGCCGCCAACCGAAGCAAAGCACACAAAGGAGTGTTATATGATCTCGAATTCATGCAGTTGCTTATGTATTATATAATATATGCAAAAGGCACTCGATTCATATATATGTATATGCATAGCTGCATGTATAAACAGGTTCACTTAAATGTGCTCATCATGCATCCCTGGCTGCTAATTGTACGATGTGCCCTCTCAAATAACTCACAAAAAAAGTTGTACAATTGCATTGAGCTGACAAAAGTTGTAGTTTTTCAAGTGAAACGTCTAAAATAACATACATACCTACAGTATATGCATATTTATGTCACGTTTTGTCTAATATAAACAGGGAAATAAAATTAATTTACTTCTAAACTGAAATCATTATAATTTGTGTATACATTGTCGCAAAAAAGTACACAGGAATTGTAAATAAAACGCAAAATAGTTAATTATTCATCAATATTTATCTTGTCACCTTCAAAGTAATCCCCACCACTTATGCTAATAATTTTTTCAGTCCTCAAATCACTTTTTGGCATGGCCTTTAGCTCCTTCAGCGAATTTTGTTTCACCGCTTCGATCGACTGAAAACGGCCTCCACGGAGCGGAAAATATCAGTTTGGGGAACAAGAAAAAATTACACGGAGCCAAATCTGGTAAATACGGTTCTTGATCGATAGTATTCATTGCGTTTTTCGCTGTAAATTCGGTCACAATCGTACTCTTATCGAAAAAAATTAAACTATATCGGGACGAGTCGGGCATGAACAGGTTTCATGCTCAAAATATTACCAAAATCATATGGGTTTCGCAGACTGGCGAGAGATGTCGAGCTCTCTTGCCATTTCTCTAACACTTGCGTGACGATTTTCAAGCACAATATCCTTCATATTTTTAAAATTTTCATTAGTTGAAGAGGTCGAAGGTGCTTTTTTGTCACAATTTCTTTCAAAATATACCCCCTTTGTGGGGATTAAATCGGTAGATTGGAGTGAGTTTTGCGACATTTACATTGAAGCTTTGAAGTGTTCAACATTTATTTATAAAATCTCCGACGTTTCAAGGTGTTACAAACTTCATGGCAAACCTAATATACCCTGTTCCGAGTATAAAATTACAGAATACATTTTTTTTTAATATTAATAGTACCCAGTGTATGTATGTATATAATGACAGGCTTATTTCCACTACTATTAAAATTGTGAATTAAATTTGACAATGAAATGACAAAACCATTTAAAGGGAAAATGTTCTAAAATTTTTTTAAAAATATAGTACATATAATTTATACGTATATATATATATTTATTTACTTATATGCACATGTCAACTGAATTGTGGAATATTAAAAGAAATTTTGTTGTGAAAAAAAAAACGTGAATCATTCACAAAGTCACGTTTAGAAAAAAAAAAATCATTTGGCAATGAAAGAACATAAAACTAAATAATAGTAAAAAAATATAAATATATGATGTACATATGTATAAATTAAAAATATATGTATGTTGGCTCACACGACACTATTGACAGTCATAACTTTAAAGTCGTAGATAATTTAGTCTATCTTGCAACCAGCATCAACACCAACAACAATATTAGTCTGGAAATCCAAACAAAAAACTCCACAAGTCACTCACCATATCCGTCCTGCTGTATGGTGCAGACGCATTGACGCTGACATTATTTGATGAGTCGACGTTACGAGTTTTCGAGAGAAAGGTCCTGTGAAAGGTTTATGCTCCTTAGGTCATTGGCAAAGGCGAATGGGTGAAAACACTCCAGCTCTAAGTGTATTCGACGCAGTACCCGCCGGGGAAACAGAGGAAGACCTCTACTACGTTGGAAAGACCAGCTGGAGAGGGACTTGATTACACTTGGTATCTGGAATAGACGCCACCTTGAGAAAAGTTGTAAATTCGGCTATAGCCGCGTAAGTAGGGTCTACGCCAATAAAGAAGAAGAAGAGCTTATATACATATTGGCCGATATACATATATGCTATAAAGTCACCCGGAAGCTTGAAAATCTTTATATTAGGTATATGGGTGCTATTCAACCCAGTTTTAACACACAAACATACTATTATCAGGAAAGGATTCTCTCCAAATTTCAGTTATACAAGGTGTGTTCAAAAAGTATCGCGAATCGTAACTGACAGTTTTCTTCGATTGCAGGGGCGTGGTGCATCGTGAGTTCTTGCCACAGGGAAGAACTGTCTATAAGGAATATTACCTGCAAGTTATGCGTAATTTGCGCGAAGTAATCCGCCAGAAACGCCTGGATTTGTGGAAGAACAAAAATTGGCTTTTGCACCACGATAACGCCCCTGCTCACACACATCGTTGCGCGACTTTTTGGCCAAAAACAACACACCAATGATGCCGAAGCCACCGTATTCCCCAGATCTGGCCCCCTGTGACTTTTTCTTGTTCCCTAAACTGAAGAGGCCCATGAAAGGACGACGTTACGCTTCTCTTGACGAGATAAAGACGGCACCGAAGGAGGAGCTGAAAAAGATAAAAAAAAAAAATGATTTTTTGAAGTGCTTCGAAGATTGGAAAAACCGTTGGCACTAGTGTATAATATCTCATGGGGATTACTTTGAAGGGGACAAAATAGATATTCATGAATAAATAAATAATTTTTGAAAAAAAAAAAAAACACAAAATTCGCGGTACTTTTTGAACACACCTTGTATATCCTACACATTGACACGGCTTTCGCTAAAAAATCGACTGCAGGCACGATGGTCTACATATTCGGTACCTAGGCGCTTGAATAGTTTCAGTTCGATTTTGAAAATTTTTGGTCATGGTGACATAGTTGAAAGGCGCTGTTCATGAAAAGTTTTATCTCGTTGTCAGAATCAAATTAAGTTTAAAATTGTGTTATATGGGAATTAGGCATGCTTATAGCCGCACTTCGCTAATTTCATACTGTAACATAGCCGAGATTTCTATGTTATATATCGAATTTGGTTGAAATCGGTCGAGCAAGTCCGGAGATATGTGATTTCACGAAAAGGAGGGTGGTGTCATGCCCATTGCCCAATTTTGATCTCGACTCCTTTAAATCCCTCTCATACCAGCTCAAGGGAAAAAAAAGGGTTAATGTCTCTGGCATATTTAGTTATTGATTTATCGCGCTTTTAATAGTTTTTAACAGTGCCGTTATATGGAGAGTGAGCCGCGTTATCATCCGATTGCATCCATTTTCATACCGACGGTAGGAGTTATTGTAATATTTTTTTTAGCACTTACTTCAATAGAAGACGAGCTTGTGTTTAGCTTTATATTCTGCTGAATTTTGCACTTCATTCATATTTTGAGGTTAAAAAAATGTGAATATTTTTTTTATGCAGTATAATAATTATAAGTTTATTCCTTCATGTGAATCACCCTGCACCAATTTTACTCAAAATATAATTAAGAAACTTATAAATGAGTTTCATTTAAATTTCGTATGTTATGACTGTACTTTTAAGTACTTCGGTTCGATAGTTATTTCAAGTAATTCAATATCATAGAATAAAATCAACTCAGCTGTCAGCTACTGCTCTCCAGATGCTCCTGAAAGCACGTCGCCATCAATTATCTGCGTTTTTTCTTATTGAATCAGTGCAATTGCTTAATACGAACTCTAATAATTGGTCAAAAGTGCTCAAGTATAAACACTTGAAACTGAAACCATTTTCAACAAAGATTTCTTCTACATAACTGTTTTGTTGACACACAAATTCATTAAGCCGATTGATGATAACTTCAATGGTGGACATTCTGGAGTGCGTCGGGGTGAAATGCTGCTCTCAGTGGCTGCTAATTTTTTTCATTCTTAAGTGTGTCAATATTTTCGACAACTTTCCAACGCTCAATTGAACTTTTCCAAATTATTTATTAAAAATTAATTTATAGAAAAAAAAGCGCTTGGTTGTTGTCAACAGCTTCACTGTTACTTGAGAGCTCTCTAGTAAATTCCGCATTGCCTCACAGCTGGCGTTGCCGTTGCCAGGTCGTAAATTTAAATCAATTGAGGCAAAATGAAAAAAGATTAGCTATCAATTTGTGGGGAATCGTAAAACTGAACAACAAATAATAACAGTTCTATTCACAATATAGATGTGGACGTACTTATGTTTGAATGTAAACGGCAAATAATCAGAGCCAAAGGAAGTATGGCAAATATTTACGTGGCCAACCATTCACTCTATTCATGCTGTTGCTGTGCCATCGAGTTGTTAAATTTATCAATGATAAATAGGACAAAAACTACAACAACAATAGCAGTAATTACAAGCCGCTACATTGTTTGAATCTGTGACGCCTTTGCGACTCTTGACGCTATTTCCGCTTGTATTGGTGCGCTTGTAGCCAACTGTATTCTGTGTGGAGCGACCACCCATAGCAAAATTTAACAGTATACGCGATTTAAATCCTTTTGTTTGCACACATTCACGCCGTTTTGCGGGCGCTGAGTATACCTTGCGCTGATAACGGAGACTAAACCGTTAGTAATGTGACTTGAGAGTGTGGGAATACGCAAGCCTATCGTCCGTCCAATACATACATACATGCACTGCAAATGATTGTTAATTTGCTCACTGATAGCGGTCTTTAGAGAGCAAACAAGTCTACAAACAACTAGGAAAAACATATTTTTAGAACTGTCAGTAGCTGCTTGAAGATTGTTTTTAGCATTTATTTTATCATTAAGTTGGTAGACAGACAAAATAAACAATAAAATCTTAAATATACAAATAAAAACAAATTAAGTGAAATGATTTTAAGCGAGAAAAGACAAACAATAAAAGCGCGTCGACAAGTGGAAAAAACCGTCAATTCGCTTACATACTCGTACGCATGCACATACAAATATACATATGTATTTACTTATGTACTGGCGTGCGTGTGGGCGTTTTTTTGGTGATCGCTTGGTCAACAAACTTTTAATTTGTTGTTATTGTTATTGATATGTACAAACATCCACCCACTGTATGTTGCTCTGATGTACATATATTTTACACTTTAGTTGTTGTTGCAGCTGGTGCTGGTATTGTCACCAATATTGTCAGTGTCGTTACTAATATTGTTGTTGTTATCACTAATATTGTTTTTGTTATCGCTGTTGTTGTTATCACTGCTATCTTCAGCAGCATTGTTGTTGTTATCACCAAAATTGTTGTTATCACCAATATTATTGTTGTTGTTATCACCAAAATTGTTAGTGTTGGCACTAATATTGCTGTTGTTGTCACCAATATTGTTGTTGTTATCACTAATATTGTTTTTTTGTTGTTATCACTGCTATCTTCAGCAGTATTGTGGTTTTTACCATTGATGTTGTCACCAATATTGTTGTTGTTGTCACCAGTATTGTTGTTATCAGCAATATTGTTGTTATAACTAATATTGTTGTTGTTGCCACCAATTTTATTGTTATTGTTAATATTGTTGTTATTATCACCAATGTTGTTGTTGTTATCACCAAAATTGTTGTAATTATCACCAGTGTTGTTGTTGTTATCACCAAAATTGTTGTTGTTATCACCAATATTGTTGTTATTATCACCAATATTGTTGTTGTTGTCACCAGTATTATTGTTGTTATCACCAATATTGTTGTTGTCACCAATATTGTTGTTGTTATCACCAATATTTTTGCCAAAATTGTTGTTGTAGTGTTTTCTTGTATTATTTTTATTATGCTACAACAATTCGTTTTGCTGTCCTCCAGTGTGCCTTGTTTGCATTTTAGCCGCTTGTTAACTGCTTGCTTGCTCTTTGACCATTGTACATCAGTTTAAACACCGTTTTGTTGTGTTTACCTGCTTACAGTAGTCGAGCTGTTTGTTTAGTATGCATGTCATAAATAAATACTTATTTATTTGTTTAGCTACTAGTTATGAGTTTTTTTCATACGAATTTTTGTTTCGTTTCGTTTCCTTCTCTTCTATTTGAGTACATAATAATGTAGTATTTAAATATAGCAGTACAGTAAACTTTTTTTGTTGTCATATTCCCACAATTTATTTAAGAATGGCTAGAACTAATATGTATATGATCACAGAAGGTCTGGTCGTCCAGAACCTTCAATTCCGAAACCCCTTCATAAAAAACAAAAAGTGGCCTCCCCTTGCATTTGGGTATGCACTTTCCGAGACAATGTGCCTAAAGAAGGAATCTGGGTCGGTTATTACGTCGGCATTTCTTCTTCGCTTGGCTTCTGCCAGAGCTTTCAGGAGATCTGCAAGTGCGGCATATACGTTGAAACAAGCCAGATTTTTCTGGCATTGTCTTCTATAGCACTGACGACATCCTCGTTGCTGAAATTAGGAAAAACATTAAGTTCCTTTTTACGCAATAAACAATCTCTGGTTCTATCTGTATTAATGATCGCTAAAAGCTTGTGGTTCTTTGATCTTAATCCAAAGATGCCATTGCTGCTTAGCCATGGATCATGGATAAGGAGATGTCGTTGGAGGCCGCGTGATAGAGATTAATTTAAACGATCTTTACCGAAATTTCTCGACTAACAATCGCTCCAGTCCTTTCAGCTCTGTCTACACTGACGCCAGCAGGTCATCTGCTCTGACTTACGTCGCGGGTATCCTTAGATCTCACCGCGTCCGAGAGGATAGAGTCGATTTCCATTTTCGAGCCCGAAATATTTTCGAAGGTTAACAGTATTCGAAAAAAAATCTAATGAATAAACTATGTAATCTATCGGTTGCTTCGTTCTTTGCAGTGAACTGAATTTCAAACTCAGTGTAAAAGTCTGTGTTTGTATGAAAGTTTTTTGGCTTTGACATCAAAATTTTGTGGTTATAAATACATATACATACATAAATTTGTATATATCAATGTGGTCTAAAGAAATATAGTTTTTGCTCTGACTCATCCTTGATTAAAGCTCTTCAATAACTATTCCGAGTCTTTGGTTGCCTAGCTTGAACTTAATGTGTAACTACAAATCCATATGCAGGTCCATATACATATGTATGTATGTATGTTTCCATATGTACATAGGTATCTACCACAACTGCATTGTTCTATTTTTGTTATCTGCACTAATGGCATAAACAAACTGCACTTTTATGAAATAAAACAGTTACAAGTGCGTGATAAGTGTTAGTACCCAAGCGGCCATCCATACAAGTATACAAACATACACATGTCTATATGTACTCCTCGCAAATAAATACTTAAATTAGCGCTTCAAAATATACACTTGTTTATTATATTGCCTTAGTAATTAATAAATATTTAATTTATTCACTTCAACAGCGATTGGCTAGAGCATAGTGCGCGTGCTAAATAATTTATTGCGTCCACCTTGGCTATAAGGTTGCATTACACACACCCGCATCCGCTCGTGTTCATAAGCTGACGCGTGTATTTTGAATTTGGTTGCTTCAAAAATGCGCACTCCTGTGAAACGCGAGCTACGAATGAGATCACTTCGAAAACTCGCACTTTATCCAGGCAAAACAAAGTCATAGCTCAGTTGCATAAAAGAAAATCGTTAAACAAAGCAACTAACTACGTACTTACATATGTAAATATGTGCTTAATCACTTCTTATTACATGCTACATCATCGTGGACTCTTCTTTATTTACCCTCTGTTGTGCATTCGTTAATATTGCCGAGTCTTTGTGGTGATGCATTTTCGAAATATGGAGTGTGACTAATAGCCTTCGCATGACAACAAAAGTCATTTTTATTGCTTTATTTCTTTATATCGTAGATATGTAAATATAGTACAATGTATGCGTTTTTTGTTGTCACTATGTGCATTTTAAACTTTGTCAGCTTTTTAATGACATTTTTTATTACAGAAATTATAAATTTCACTATTCGAATGGGAAAAAATTACTTTGTGTGTAAAAAAGTTGACAAATGAAAGTGAAATGTATAAAATATTTGTCGTTTACGTTCATATATCATATGATCAAATTTGACCCACACTGAGAAAAATTTATTTTCACTCTCAAAGCGTCACCTCACCAGTAACGTCCATATGTCATATGATCAAATTTGATCCGGACTGAAAAAAATTTATTATCACACTCAAAATAGATCGTAATGTTTATAAACCCACAACTGCTCTCCAGTAACGTCCACATATCATATGATCAAATTTGAACCGGACTGTGAAAAATTTATTATCACCTTCAAAATAGGGCGTAATGTTTATAAACCCATGTCTCCTCACCAATAATGACGTGTTTGATGACTGTGGGGTTCTTAGCCGCCTTGTTTAGCATATCTTTTGCGACCTCTAACCGACGTCGTTTGTGCAAAAAATTCATGTCTTTTGATACGAGTCTAGCTTCGATCATACCTGACGCTTAAAATATGTTGAGTCGATCCATAGAGATGTGGAATTCCTCTGCTATCTCCCTGGTGAAAAGAGGACGATTTTTAAACAATATTTCTTATACTTTTCGATGTTATTGTCACTATAATAGAGGTAGATGAATGACTCGTACGAGGCAAGTTTCCTTGACTTCGCGCCTTTCACTGAATGCCTTATGCCACTCTAAAACTAGTGTTCGCGATAAAGTAGACTCACTGATGCAAAATTATCAGCTATTCCTTAGTCGTGATTTCATTGGAAACACCAAATTTCAAGCAAATCCACTGTTCAATGTTTTTCTATGATAAAAATCATCAGACAAACTTTTCGTGTTACACTAATTGATCTACGATCTATCGATTCGGTTTGCGCACGCAGTTTAAGTGGACAAGTTCCGGCTAAATTTGTTAATTTGATATGTTTATTTCTAAACGAATATAGGAGTTGTTAGTTTTGCTAAAAGCTGTTTTCCCTATACTTGTTTTTCCTAGAAAGTTTGAGATGTACCAACTGTTTGGTCACATTTGGATATTTCTTTATTCTATCGTCTTCCATGGATAAGTCGTACTTTGTTAGTTGATTCGACCAATCATCGTATTTTGTAAACAGCAGTAAAGTAGCGATGCCCGTCCAGGGTTACAGGAAAACAATTTTTTTTATTCAACATAGATGCCATCAAGGTTCATACACAGCGATCTTCGAACTACATATATAATTATAAGATTGGTATTTCGTTTCAAAAAAGAATTAAGGCTGAGTCCTTTAGTGCCCTTCATTTCCTTTCTTTTCTTTTGACTTCTGAGAACAGGAAAAAATCGTTGGGAGCTAGATCTGAAGACCATGGTCGATGAAATTTCGCCACCGTGTTCAGAGATTTGTAAGACGTTAAATCTGTTGATTGTGAGCTGTCACGGCTTCGTCTTTGTGCAAATCTTTCGCATATCTAATTATTTTTTGAGGATATATTCAACACGTGATATCGTTGATGACGTTGATATCTTCAAAATATCATAGCAATAGTCTTTTTGTAATATAAAAATTTATCTTAATAAATGCTTTTTAAATACCAAGATCTAACTATAAACCATAAGCATTAATTTATAACTACTCTCTCTTATAGAAACAGCACGAGTTTTAAAAAATTTTCCCTTAAAAATTCGACTTTAGCTTCAAATTTTACAGAAATAAATGCATGCAGTCATAAATTAAACCAAAATTTGGAATCTTAGTATTGATTCCGAACATTTTGAAAATTATATATTCGGCACTTTTTAGCTTTCTATATTTGGAAAATGGTATAAACGCTTGCTTTTCTACTTTAATTTGATTACACAAGCTTATGTGATTTATACCAGTGGTTGGTTCGTTTTAGCAAAGCAACTTTTTATGCCAGTTTATGTGTTTTTATACCAGTTGCTTGTTCGATTTACGATTCTTCAAATTTTAGCGAATTTAAATACTACTTTTCTCTCTTGTCACTTTATTTATTCTGAAGAATTTTTTAAAAATATTGTCATTGCCAATTACTTAAGCCTGTTAGCACCGCGTGGGGTTTCAGTTTCAATATTTGAAAAGTATCGCAATTACATGGTGTTATTGGCATATCCAATCGTTGTTCATTTGCGGTCATATGCAAATATTCACGAAGCAACCAGAAATGCTACACTTGCGATCTTTAAATGGAATTGAATATTAATTAAAAAAGAACACTGAATAAATAAGTGTAAATATTATATGCAAATAGATATAGACGTATATTTAAATAGTATGCAAATAGATATATATACATATCTACAATATACTATATATCGAGAGTAAAAAAAATTATAATTTGCGGCTTGTCTGTGGTGAAGCTTGTGGTGTTGTCGGAATATGGCGCACATTACATACATTGGTACATATCTACATACATACATACATACATATGTACATTTGTACATCTACGAAAAGCTAATTGACACTTGGAAACAGAAGATCAATTCGAGCATTGAATTGTTTTTCACAAAAATACCAAATGAAATGAGTCTAAACTCTTACTCAAGCACTTTGCTATACACTCGTCCATTTGTTGTTGTTGCTTTATGACTGCCTGCGCTTGTGGTGCTGATAATAAAACGATATGTTGCAAGCAAATTAATTTCAACTCAGAAATAATAAAGCGACAGTAAGAAAAAAGTTGGCATATTTATATTGAACCACATGCACACATATGTACATATGTATGTATATATAGTTAAAATTATATGTATGTGAATTTGAAATGAACACAAAGTGCCCTAGTGACCAGTGATCACGCAAACGCCTCTCTTTTTTTAATTAAAAATGATATAAATGCTCGTATGCATGTTAATATATCTGTATGTTTATATGTGTGCGCATGTGTGAAAGCACAAAAACAAGTTTGTTGTAATTACAACAAATTTACATGTAATTTATACTTTTTTGTTATTTATATTTCTATACTCATTTCTAACTAAACCACTTATAACTTCAGTAACCCAAATTAACCAAATCGTCATCGTTTGGGTTATTGTGTTCATAATCTCCTAGTGTTAAGCTTTCACTGCCATTCAGCAGGTTGGGGAAGTGTTCCCTTCATAATTTCAGTATGCTCTTGGTATCAGTCAATAGATCACTTCTGGGGGTTCTACAAGAGTATGCTCCAGTCTTGAAACCTTCTGTTAGCTACCACATCTTCTCGCACAATTTTCGAGCCTTACCCTTATCGGCTAGCTTGTCATTGTTCTTCGTACTTACGCATTTCGAGCTCTCTCTTTTTTGTCTGCAAATGCGTCTCGAAGAGGAAATAAAGAAGGAATCTTCGGATCTCGATATCTAATCCATCAACCCGCACGTGTTGTGGTCGATTGTAACATTGCGAGGTAGGCAGTCTGTTTGCTTCCACTGCGACACGGCACTCCTCATCGTACCAGCTGTTCTTTTTCCTTGTCCGAAAACCAATCGTTTGCAGCTGTACGTAAGGAGCTTGAAATAACGTCCCACAGTTTCCTAAAACCAAAATTGCTGACGAGTGCTTTCAGAAAGCAGGACTGAAAGTCAAGTAGAAAATCGTCTGTTGTGATGAAAGCTTCTCGACGTTGAACATTCCTTGTGTTTGCTGACGTGCGTTTTTTTTTGCTGTACAGAAGCGTACGTGACTTGTCTGCGACAAGTGGTCCGGGTCAATGTTAAGACCTCGGAGCATAAGCACGTCGAAAATTCTGGAGACGTGTCTTTCCGTCTATCACAACATGAGCGATCTAATTGGTGGCTTTTCGATCCGGAGACAGTCAGGTAGCTTGATGAATTTTTCTATGCTGGAATCTACTACTACAGATAAGCATTTTTCGGCCTCCGGCGAAGTCGATCAGCCTCGACCCATTTGTGGATGTTTCACTGAGTTTACCGGCCGTTGTGTCAAAGATACCTTCTTTGCCCACCCTGGCGTTAAAAGGCGCTTAGCACGATTTCCACAACATGGCGTGAGCTGCTCTCATAGGTTCGCTCCAAACGCTCACAGAAAACATCTTTGGTCACATCTTCACCTTTTTTTCCATCGGGCGTGGGCGCGAATGTGCGATATGTTGAAGGATTTTAATGTGGATTGTGGCTAGACGTTCAGCCTTCGGGCTGAATGCCAGTACTAAGCGACCGAGTTTCTTCTCCACCACGAATAACACACCGAATTTGCGCTCCTTTATATGACCACTGTAGTAAATGGACCTACTCGTCTCAGTCCTTGTCCCATCCATCGCTTTTCTTGGACGGCGGTGATTAGAGCCTGCCATAAGGACCTATTCGTCTTGGTCCTTGTCCCGTCCGTCGCACTTCTTGGACGGCGGTGATGTAAGCCTTTACTTTTACGACGACATTAACCAGCTCGGCAGCGGCACCTTCCCAATTAATAGACCGGACATTCCAGGTGCATGCATTAAATCGTAATCCTTAATGCATTTGCCGTGGTCGTTATCAAAAGGGGGGTCTCTAGCCTAGGCTGTTGTATCCTTTTCATTGGGGGTATTTTTTTACGTGGCGGGTCCCAAACTTGCACAACCCTGAGAAGTGATGACTCGCCTATCAACGGATGTTTGTTTAGATACTCAGAGGATACTTAGTTTAAGACAGGAAGTCATGAGCTGCTTAGAAGAAAAAACATTAAAAAAAAAAAAATTAAAAAAAAAAAACACAAACAAAAATATAGGTATTAAAGTAATAAAAAATAAAACAAATTTGTAATTATAGAAGTTGAAAATTAACAAATATTAATTGACGTAAACATATACAAATAACAAACAAATCTATAAATATAGGCATTAATAGACTGTGCCACGTGCTCGGTCAATATTTAAAGCAAAACACTTTTAACAGGTCTTCTGAGCGGCTTTCCTGCATTTGCTGCTATAGTTAAAAATTAACACTCTTGTGAAAATCAGCAAATATTTCGCGAACCTATATGTATAGTACATTTACAGTTTCTTTTTGGTTGTTGTTAAACACTTTTACTAAAATTTTGCTCTTTCCTCACACACACACACACCTACCTCCAACTCACGCTTATCGCTAAGCGATTAACGGCAATAGCATTCAGATTTGACTAATTGAAATTTAATTAACATAGAACTAATGTTTAGGGTGGCGTGAGGAGGGGATGTGTGTACATACCTCTACATATAATACATTCATATGACCATATTTAGTATGTGGAAAGTGGGTGTGCCCTGTGGCTCATCATATGACAGTGGTTACTTTTTAATGGATTTTGGATTTCGGTGTTATTTTTGGCAACAAAATCTTAGAAGCTGACAATTTCAATTATGAAGTTGTTATGGACTTTCGAAAATAGAATTAAGCCAAAAATAGATTGTAGATACATTATTTCACTCTTCATTGGGAGTGTGCCAGCTGTGGCTTTGCAGAGTGACACCTGCAGTATCAAGTCAAATTAATAAATAAAATATAGTAATTAATATCAATTGCTTGAAGAAAATGAATTTAATTGGAGATTTTGAGTTTCCTTGATCTTGATCCCTTCGTCGATCTCCACGAGGACCTCCAAAAAAGGTGTCTGACATTAAAGATGACTATTCTGCTTACAATTAACCTAAATTTAAAATCCAAAAAATGGTGTTACTATAGATGGCGCTGAATGCCATTCTATACATTGCACCTACAGACTTGGTAGGTGCTTGGCGGCGAAGCAACTACCCGACTAAAGGAAGCTGGTTAAAAAGGCGTGCCCGGGCATGAACAGAAGGAAATTCTCCACTGTTTTGATTTCATTCCTTCAATCTAGATCATTGCATTGCGGAACCTTCTCCTGGGAGTTCCTTCTCTGCTCACACCCATGCGGAAAATTATAGGTGGGGTGAAGCGTTGGAGTAGAGGTGAAATGAGCGTCTTAATGGATGGATCGTAATTATGAGGAAAAAGGTGGAAGGTGGAGTCTTCTGTCGGGAGCTCTCCATCAAGTATAGTTTTAGGTTATCAGACCACTGTACTGGTAGATATACATATGTACTACTCCGAACATTCACTCCGATGCTCTCAAAAGTAGCCATGAAGTACATGCCCTCATCAGCAATTGATTAAAGCTTTTTCCATATTAGATTTGTATGCTAAGGTGAGCCTGCTAGCACCTTACCCCAATTTTGTTCGCAAACGATTTCTCCGCTGTCCTCTTGTGTTCTAGCACTGAAGCTATGTACCTCCAATGAACTCGGCAAGCGTTGGCCCAAAACAAACCGTAAGATGTCCTCCGACCTATTCGCACTAAGCAAAGTCAAGCTCGCCACAAATGACATGTGTTCTGACTGGACACTGTCCAATAGGTGCACAAGTGATGTGACTAATAATTTTGTCGGTCACTCTTTGATTTAGGACAAAAAGGCGGTTTCCTTAATAAATCGTATTTTCTTTAACAAATTAGCATTTTCACATTTTGAATTAGAGCCAAAGAAATCGTTGGTATCGTTTTGAAAAATATAGTTTCGAGAAAAACGTGTTTAAAGTTTCAGTTCCGGCCGAACCAGTCAGGAAGCCGGATCTGCAAAATATCTATATACATATGTGACCTGGTCTACTAAAAGGGGGCTTAGGTGTCAAAAAACCATTTTTTTTAATTTTTTTTTTTTTTTATTTTGTTTTTTTATTTTATTTTATTTATTTTTTTTATTTTATTTTAGTTTTTTTTTGACACCTAAGCACCCTTTTCGTAGACCAGGTCACATATATTTCCGAAATGAAAAAAATTAAACCAATAAGTTAACAAATTCTTCTAAATACGTTCATATCTCCAAGATATGATTCAACTTTGTTGGGACGTCTCAAACAAGAACGCGTCTCATATCCAAAATGTCCACGAAAATCATTCGAACGGACTCGTGAGAGATGTCGAGCTCTCTTGCATCTCTCTAACACTTGCCTGAAAATTTTCAAGTATCATATCCTACATTTTTTTTTAAATATTTTCATCAGTTGAAGAGGTTGGAGCTCAACCAAAACGAGGCATGACATCAACGATCTCTCGACCGTCTTTGAAGGTCTTGTACTACTCGTTGGCATGTGTTTTTGATTAAAACTGAATCACCTTTTTCAATATTGTAATTTAATTACAATTTCCGCGTGCTTTTTCGTCTCAATCTATAGTCAAAAAATCAAATTTTCCAAATTCACAACTTAATATACATACATACATACATAACTTCATATGAATGTGTATCCATACATACATACATACGAAAATATTGAGTTCGATATATTTGATTTTATTCTGCGCGTATTTTTAAGCACCGAATTTACGATCATCTATAAAAATTCACGTCAAGAAATACTTAAAAAAAAAACAGTTAATAAATATGCTTGAGCAAGGTACGTGCCAAGTGTTGTTAAAATCCAGCGAACACCAACTTATATACATACATACTTACGTATGCGGCCATAAAACCCATATAAATGTTTACAATACCTTGAAATTATCGAAAGAAAAACATTGTCGACGCCACAACTAAGTGAAATTATCGCAAAACCACCAATTTAACTTTAGTTGATAACTAAAATTTGTACAACCATCGACATGTGACACTTGAGAAACACTCCGGATTCTACAACAGTTGCTAATTAACATGCCGACACACAAACATACAAATATATATACATACATATGGGGTTTTTGGGTCTCTGTCCGCAGTGAGTTTTGAATGCCGGCGTCAAGCCACTAGACTCTTGAGAATTGCTGAAAATTTCTTTTTCGTCGACAACTTGTAATTGTTTGGCTACCAGAAATCACTCATAATACGCCCGACGACAGTCAACTGTACCAGGAATTGAGTGAAGCATATCAAAAAGTCATAATTTTATTTAGAGCAATAACAGCAGATTACGTAATAGACTTTGTACACCGCGCTATTGTTGTCGCTTAATTATTGCTGCATGCACGCACACATACATACACCCACAGCACTTGGAACAATGACAGTTCTACGCGTGCTAAAAGGAAAAACATTATAAAGTTTTGTAGAATAGTACAGAGAAGAGAGTGTGTAACTCTTGTTTTTCAATAAAATTATATGGGTGATTAAGTCCAAGTCTCAAGCGTACAGGCGATAATAAATGCATACCAACATATACTATATAAATATATATACATATATACTATTATATCAAGAGCTAGCGGTTATTGGAGCATTGCGTATGTACGAGTATATACATAGTTGGGTTAAAGATAATATTTGTGTAAGAAGTAAATCCTTGATAATAAACTGTCAAGTTTCACAAAGTGGGATTTTCATAATTTAAACTAATGCTGCAAGTCTACATTATTGACAACACATTTTTAATATTAATATATTAATAATAATAACGCTTGTTTAGTTCACTTGAAGATTAATATAACTTAAATCATATTTTTTTTGTTGATAGAAATACCGAGCTTTCAAGTTTCTTAAGTTTACTTTGAGTGATTGAGATCTTCTTTCCACTTGGAACACCTTTTAAAACAAAATTAATAGATAGTTTTCTAAATTGATTACGGGTTACACTGCGACTGTCATATTATCATACAAATATCATTGTTGTTGTTGTTGTTGTAAATGGTACCTAATCCCTGTTAGGATGGTAACGACTAGATAAGTTGTCATCGAAGCCACCCAACGGTTCTGGAAACGTGCTGTTACGACGGGGTCGGACCATAGGGAGAGAAGTGTCAGATGTATGGGGTCAGCAGGGCATGCAAAGAGATGGTTAGCGTAATGCGGGGACTCGTTGCATGCTGGATATATGTATACTTGATATATTCGATTGTGGGCAAGCCTACCTATTACATTATCCAGAATGAAGCTGGGAAAGCGTCATTTTCGATTCTCGCGGCAACTCCAGCTCCTGGTCTGCAATGGCTGGTGGTTTGACTCCAAGCACGCCATTCAATGAGAGGGAGTCGGTGAAGGTGTTGATGGCTCCACAGTGCATGTCTAAAGTTAGTTGCGTCCGAAGTCTGGTCGAGGTATTGTGTTATGTCGTCGAAGTAGTTGAGGAAGGACCTCTTGATGCTGCTAGGAGGCGGTTTCTTTCTGCGAAAGCACCCCAGCAAAAACTGCTTGGACAGAAGTACAATCAACTCCTGTAACTAGGAGCATACGGGCATCACTGTGAAAGTGTTCGATCTTGTTGTAGACCGGAGTGCAGTGTTCTGACAAGACTGTAGCTTCCTCGTCTGAGTTTCACTGCATTCAGACAACCTTATAGGTGCGGTGAAGATACAAATCTTTATTATCGCTTTCAAAATAGGCTTCTTTTGAGCCAATATAAGCAAGCCAGCACTTCATCAAATTTCAGAGTATAAGCCTTGGCTGTCACATTCTTCAGTGCTTTTAGCGAATATTAATTATTTTTTGATTGCGGCCCTTGTTTGGAATATCATTCGAGGATTGTTGGATAGTTTTGACGTCAGATTCATAAACCTACGTCTCGTCACCAGTCATGTGTTGTTAAGCATCTGTGTTGCGACCTTTGCTCGACGTTGGTTTTGTAAAAGATGCAAGTTGTTTGGTACTAGTCCATAAGTGATGTTCATATCATATTGAGATCAAAATTACGATTGTAATCTAGGGAAAGCATTTTTATCGATTTGGTGGATCAGAGACCCTATCAAATTCGTATATAAATTATCAGCATGACTTTCTGAGTCGATTTAGCCATGGCCGTCTGTCTTCAGGTTTTAAGATATCGATCTGAAATTTTGCGAAAGTCCTTCCAAGTCGTTTTCGTCCTTAAATGCTGTTTATTTGTCGGAATCGCTGACTGCCATACAAACTTAACGATCGGAATTAAATGTTTGTATGGAGTACTTTTTTCATTTGATCAGATATATTCACGAATTGTGGCCAGTATTATGCCTAAACCAATGTTCAGATCGGATCACTATAGCTCAAAGCTGTCATTCAAACTAAGCGATCAAAATCAAGTTTTTGTCAGGAATATTTTGTATTTTTGAGGGTATTATAGTTTCGGGCCAAACGAAGTTAAGGGGGTATTATGGTCTAGACGCATGAATTTTAGGCATTTTTTAAACTAATATAAAAAACAATGAAAAACATTTTTACTATCCATTTTTTATATGTTTTTTATTGACACTTTAATAATATAAAAAAATTGTAAAAAAAAAACACCAAAATTCATTGAGATACGGGCCGTTGAAGTGGAGGCTTCAAAAAACACGGTGCGTCCTGGTTGACGTGATTTCAACCCTTATAGAGATTTAAAACACAGAAACAAGTAGATTCTTCATTAGTAAGGATCGTTATCGGGTTGACCATTTTCAAAAAAAAAAAAAATAATAATAATAATAAATAAGTAAATAAATAAAAAAATAACAAAATAACAAAATGGCGTCGACTTGAAAAAAAAAATTTTTTTGACCCAATTTTTTCGACCTTTTCGAATTTTAAAAAAAAAACATAAAGAAGACATATACCAAATTTCAAAGGAATCGGTTCAGTAGAACTTGAGATATCATGTCAACCTTTTCAAAAAAAGTAGTTTCGAGAAAAACGCGTTTAAACGTCACGTCACAAAATCGGCTGTATCTCCGAAAATAAGTCGAATTGTGAAAAATCCTTCCAAGGTCATATACTTGAAAGTCTAAACTTTCAAAATATGCAAAAAAAAATCGATTTTTTTTTCAAAATTCTAGACCAAAAAACCCTCTTAACTTGTTTTCCTGTTTTTTTTTTTTAATTTTATAAAGTAATTTAATTTAAGTTTAAATGAAAACTAACATAATTCATTATAGAATTTTTAGTTTCGACCTCGTAATTCGAAATATGGTACACAAGCACTAAGCTCCAAAATATAATAAAATATTCGAGTGCAAGCCAAATATGCATTCGTCAAAGCCCATATACATATGTATGTACATAAGTATGTACATCCATAAGTGTGCATGTCTGTACATGCATAAGTACTTGCGCCAGTATCAATTTAATAATTGATTTTGCCGATTTTATAGCGAGTAATCAAAAATTTGGTTTGCAGCTACACATATACATGCATACATATGTACATACATGCCAACATGCATGAGAACACATATTTTGCAGTGGAGTACATTTCAAATTAAAATTCATTAGAATTCTGTAGAGAAATCCATACACATATGTATGTATATATGTATAAAATTGATGTGAGTATTTGGTGGTGTTTGTATAAATAACAGATTTCAAATAATTGCATATAATTAACTAATTATTTTCATTTTAAACAATGACATTTTAACTTGCACTGAAACATTTTATTGGCTCTAATAGAATTGCCACATATTTTCTACAATACGACAACAAAAACAACATTAACCTAGTCGGTTAATTAACCTAAATGTTATGTACCTATGTTTACTTATATCGCTGCCTCTTCAGATTAGTCGTATATTTTATCTGTGTTTGTTTGTGCACAGCTGTGTGTGGACTCATTGCCAAATTGCGCTTATCACTCGCTGGTCACACTTTTTCTATGCTAAACAAATACTCGTATTGAAATTTTACTACCTTGAAATTGTGGTAGCTGCCAACTTCCGAAAATGGGTTTACTTTACTTTATATACATATGCATATTATACATACATATATACATGTATATATGTACTGATATGATATATACTACTAATAAATTATAAATATAAACTAATAATTATGATCGTCTTAAATCTATTGCCTCATCATATTATGACAGACTGTCAGCCCATAAGCCATTTGATCCATATGATTTAACCAACTACTATTGCTTATTACCACACATCCGTCGTCGACTCCAAATGCACGCACCAAACGCTCAACCGACCAGATAAGATAGGCGGGAGTGCGCTCAGTGGGCTTTCACATATCAACATATGCACGAATATAAGCATTTTTACAGACATTCTTTATTATACTAACCTTACAAGTCTTACTCTATGTATATATGTACATATGTATGCGTGTGTTTGTTTATACACTCATGTAATTTATCAATTTTGTTCTGAGTGTTATTGCAATAAAGATACAAGAATAACTACATGAATTGCTGCTGATAATCGCTTATCATTAGCCCTAAATATTTATACAAATAGAAAGGTTAATTGAAAAGTTCCCGCTCTGCTATTTAAAAAGAAATTTTTTTGGCATAATTCGGTTTTTTTTTAATCAACTTAGTTCCCTTCAAGGGTGATACACTGATTATATAGCGACCCTGCAACTTTTTAATACCATTTTTGTAGTATGATTTGTACTTTTCTTCTAAATAGGTCTCAGTTTCGGTGATCACCTCTTCATTCCACGAAAATGGGTTACCAGCGCGCATTTTTTTTTAGATCTGAGCTCAAGAATTAGACGCTGGGAGCCGTGTCTCTGGAGAATATGGTGGAAGTAATTAGAAGCCCAATTTTTGCCATCGTTTTCAGTGACTTGTGACACGGTGCATTGTCTTGGTGAAAGTACCTTTTCTTTTTCTTCAAATGCAGCCGTTTTTCGGCGATTTTGACCTTTGAACGGACAAATGACGCGATGTTATAGTCACTGTTGATGGTCCTTCTTTTTAGAAGATAGTCAATAAGCATTATTCAATGCGTATCCCATAATACAGACGCCATAACCTTGCCAGCCGACTGTTGCGTTTTTCCACGTTTTGGGGCGGGTTCATCGTGCGCAGTCCACTCGGATGACATTTCGATTGAACTTCGGGCTGAAACTATGAATCCATGTTTCATCCATTGTCACTTACAGATGCCAAAACTCGGGTTTATTATGATTGAATACCTCCAAACACTGCTCCGAATCATCAACTACTCATTGTTTTGGTCAAAAGTGAGCTGGCGACACCTACATTGCACAAAGCTTTCTCATATCCAAATATTCGTGAATGATGTGATGTACACATTCAATTGATATCTTTAAGAGTGCCTGCTATTTCGAAAAACTTCACTTTACGGTCTTCCAAAATTATTTTGCGGACTTTTTAATTGTTTTCGTCGGTAACAACGTCCACTTTTCGCCGACTTCGGTACTTATTTCACCACTTTTCAAGTTAACATACCAATCCTTGATGGTTGAGATGTCAAATATATAATACACCTTCATTATATTGAAGATTATGACTAACTAAAAGTCATATGTATGTCAGGCCGGTGTCTTTTCAGTTGACCTGTTATATAAATACATACCTACAAACATACATGTACAGTGACTTGTATAAAAAACTAATCAAACTTATTTTCTAGGCATTTACATGTACAAATACATATGTACATATGTATGTACTCCGTATATTACGTTCGTCATCGAAATGCCATAATTGATAAAACGAGTATCCGCCACTGATACGAGTATTGCCTGTTTATCATTTCGCCAGTCAGGCAATATGTTTAATTGATTCAATAATAATTTGCCTTGTCAAATAAATAGCATCATAAAAAATCAATTGCAGTCAACGGGTTAGCTACTAGCCTAGCGGTTATATATCAGTGTGACGTCCAACATGACTGAATGTACTATATGTATACAAAGATCTAAAGTATACTATTGGTTACGTATACCATGACTCACATATCACCAAGTCTTTATGATTTAATTGCATTCTCAACTCAACTTTCTGGTTGTTATGGTTGATTGGGTTGCATCGTTGATTCTAATTTCAAATGGAAACTGTTGATTAGCTGCAGTGTCATTTAATATGTTCGTATATATAGTACATGTATACATAGTTTTGTATATGTTTGTCTGTATTTGTATGGTATCTTCTCGGGGTCTAATATTTTTTTATAATGAAAAAATACCTATTTTAGTCTAGGTTTTGTAGCTGATTTTCGATTAGGAAATCACATTTGAAATTTTGGCTTCACACATATGCGATGTATCAAAAATTTGTTATTGTTCTTATTGTAAGCACACTAAATTTTTATAAAACCGTTTTTTAAAGTACCAGATATGTACAGTGTACATTGTACACCCAACTGTCTTAAGAACATATTCTGATAATTTCTAATATTTTCTATTCTCAAAACTTCATTTACACTCCCGTCGAACAACTTTCAGCTTCACTATTACATATTTGTCTCTCGAAAATTTTATAATGCACTTTTAGCGGATATATCCATTTTTGAATTTCAAAAAATATTTGCTGCATTTGTATAAATCGAATTGAAATATACCTGTGGGTGACATTGTATTTATTTTGAAAATTCTTTATTTATTCTTCCAAATCAATTTCGTCCCCTTCAAAGTAATCCCCTCTCGATGTAATGCACTTATACCAACGGATTTTCCAATCTTCGAAACACTGGTTGTAGTCACTTTCCGGGATGGCCTTCAGTTCCGTCTTCGCTGCGGCTTGAATCTCCTCTATCGTATAAAAACAGTGTCCCCGGAGCGGTCTTTTGAGCTTGGTGAACAGCCAGAAGTCGCACCGCGCCAGATCAGGTGAATACGGTGGTTGCGGAACGATATGGGTTGAGTTTTTGGCGAAATGATCACGAATTACGAGGGCAGTATGTGATGGTGTATTATCGTGGTGTAAAAACCAAGAAATAGTCTTTCCACAATTATGGCCTTTTTAGGCGGATAGCGCTACGCAAACGACCCATAACGTTCAAATAATATTCCTTGTTGACTATTTGACCGGTTGGAAGGAATTCATAATGCACAACACCACCATAATCGAAGAAAACTGTCAACATGACCTTGATTTTTGAGCGACTTTGGCGCGATTTTTTTGGTCTCGGCTCTCTTTTGGCAAGATATTCGCTCGATTGATTGGTTGTTTCGGGGTCGTGAGCATAGATCCAAGTCTCATCGCCAGTTATAACGCATTTCATGACACCCTGGTAGTCGGAAAGCATCCTTTCACACACTTCAACGCGACGCCTTTTTTCCAAAAACTTCAACGTTTCCGGTACCAGTCGAGATTTGACGCGCTTGAGAGCCAAAACATCCTTCAAAATGGTATTGGCTGAGCCTTTCGATATGCCAACTTCATCAGCAAGGTCTCTAATGGTTAATCGACGGCTTTTAAACACCAAATCTTTGATTTGTTGAACGTGAACTTGAGGTTGATGGTCGCCCTGGACACTTTTCGTCTTCGATACGTTCATGGCCGCCTTGGAACTCACTATACCACTTGTAAACATGTTTTTTTAGACATAGCCTCATCACCAAAGGCTTTCCGCACCATCCTCAACGTATCCGCAGCAGAAAATTGTTTCCGTAAACAAAATTTAATGCAAATTCTTTGCTCAACAAATTTCGACATCGCAAAAAACAAAAAACGACACGTATCTCAAACACTAATGAATATTTTGATATTAAATTTGACATAAATCGGACTGACAGTACTGCCAACCTAAAAAAAAATATCTCTCCAATGCCTTCGACGCGCGCAGTTTAAATTCAAATGTCACCTTATTTTTTGGGCATGTTTTGCTCGAAATGCTGTTTTCAAAGTCGTTGAGGAATTTTTCTCCAAATCATCGATCAGCCCGACACGACCTTATTACATATGTACGTATAAAGGTTCTCTTTCGAAGTTCCCTAATTTTTAAGAAAAAAACAGAAATTTAAAATTTTATGGGGAATGTTTATTATCATTCGAATTAACTTTCTTTGGTATTTATTTTTTGAATATTACTTCTTACAAATGTTGGCAGCGCCTACTTC
Source organism: Bactrocera correcta (assembly GCA_027475135.1). Lineage (NCBI taxonomy): Eukaryota > Metazoa > Arthropoda > Insecta > Diptera > Tephritidae > Bactrocera > Bactrocera correcta. The sequence goes on along the minus strand of CM050327.1, from coordinate 19,396,857 downwards.
TCAGATGGTCCATCCATTGAATTCAATTTTTGATGACTCGTTAGAACATTTCGACTGGTAACTGGCGAATGACACACGTGATGTTTTATTCCAAGGTCTGAATCGAAGCGGAATTGTCCGCATATTCTTTACATATTTCTACAGGAAAAAGTCTTAACGGTGTGATATCACAAGATCTTGGGCACCAATCGACCGGCCCAAAATGTGAAATTATCTGCTCACCGAAGTGTTCTCTCAATAAATCCATTGATTGATGCGATGTGTGGGGAATGTGCCGTCTTGTGAAACCAAATGTCGCCGAGATCATGAGCTTCATTTTCAGGCATCAAATAGTCGGTTATAATGGTGGGATAACGGACGCCATAACCGGCTACGTTCTCGCCGCCATCATCAGAAATATGGACTCATGAATCTCTTCAGGTTGCTCTTTATCCCAAATGCGTCAATTTTGCTTGTTTCCATACCTTCTGAGCCAGATATGTGTCTCATCGCTGAACAAATTTTTTATCAAAAACGTCGGATCATTTTGGAACTTCAAGAGCCCAAAAAGCGAAGCGATGTCGCTTGAGAAGGTCGGCTTCTAAATAAACCGCTCTTCTATTTAGGCAAATTTTTTTGGAAATTCAGCACTCACTAAATCTTGGAATACACTTTAATAGTATACTTTTTATTATAATAAAAATTCACTTATGTGGAATTAAATAATCTATGTAAAAACGGACTTATTCGTCCATATGCTGTAATCAAAAACATTAATTTAATTTCACATGTTTCCAGGCTACTTCACATATGTATTGGCTTTATTTATTAACACCTATCCATTTATTTAAATGCTAATCAATCGTCTATTTTTAAAACAAATTATTTAGTGCATTTTCTATTCAAACTTTGTTAGCAATATTCTATCTACCTATTCTATTATCGGTAAAGTAAACAACCGTGAAATAATGCTAGATCAAATGGCGCTAGGTATTTTCCATAAACATAAATGAATTTGTTTGGCATTTTGGTTCCACGCGTTTCATTGATACGAAGAGCCAAATAGAAGTGCCACAGTGCGAATCGCATTGGTTGACTTGGCGTCTTGTGACTACAATGTTGACACTAAAATTGCACGAGTATGCAAAAATTTCAGCGCTGCATGTTTACAGACGCCGCGCTCCGTGTTCGTACACTGTGCACACTTCCCCACCAATTCCGCTCTCAAATCGTTTGCTATTTCATTGAGTTGTGGCGCTGAAAATTTTCACGCCGCCAAAATTGTCGTACTTGTGCTAAAACTCGTTCATTTAACACCTTTAACTGCTCGTTTTCAACGTGAGTTTCAGTGTTATTGCTATTGATTAGAGACCGATCTTTCGATAGTGGGCAAAGGTGTGGGACGAAGTTTGAAATAATAGAAATTTTATTATTTACAAATATAATTTTTACTGTTTTTGTATTTGTTTATTTAATTTTTGTTATTTATATTTTTTAATTATGTATTTTTTTTATTTATTATTTTATTATATTTATTTATTATAATTACATATGCATTATTATTATTATTATTTTTATTAACCTTTTTATTATTTGTTACTTATTATTTTTTATTTATTTATTTAGTATATTAAAATATATATACATATATGTATATAAAAAATGTATTCTACTTATTTGTTATTTTTTTATAATTATTTATGATGTTTCATTTGTTATTCTTTTTTTATTAATTCTTTTTTCCCAATTACGCCTACTATTTTTTATTTATTATTTTTAAATTTTGTTATTTATTATTTTTTAATTATTTTGTTAATTATTATTTTTTTTTATTTTTATTTTTTTTATTTTTATTATTATCTTTTTTATTAATATTTTTAATTATTATTGATATTTTTTTTTATTCATTAATTTTTTTGTAAGTTTTTTCTTATTTTTTTTTCAAACATGCTTAATGTTTTTTTATTTATTTAGTTTTCAATTTTTTTATTTATTATTTTTGTTTTTATTTTTTTATTTGTCATTTTTTAATTTGTTTATTTTTATAATTTTTTTTATGTATTTCTCATTTTTTATTTTTTTTAATTTTTATTATTTTGTTATTTTTATTTTTATTGTTTCAATATCGTTTAATATTTTTAGTGTATTATTTCTATGTTTTTTACATTTTCTTTTATATAGTATATAATTTTTTTTTTAATTTATGTATTTATTAATTTACTATTTTGTTAATATACTACCTTTTGGGAATTTATTTCAATATTTTTTAATTATTCTTTATTTTTTTTTATTTTATCTTACATACATATGTGGTTTTAAAATTATTATTATTTTTTTTAAATATTTTTTAAATTTATTTTTGTTTTTTTATTTACATACATACATATATATAAATGTTTTTAAAATATTTTGCAAATGTTTTTTTGTTAATATTTCTCCATTTGTTTTTTACTTTTATTTTTTTATTTTTGTATGATTTTTATATCATTTGTAATATTTTTTTTTTTATAAAATTTTTTATAATTTTTTTATTTTTTTTATAATTATTGTTTTATTTTTTTTATAATTATTTTTTTATTTTTTTTTTATTTTATTTATTTTTTTTATTTCATTTTATTATTTTTTTTTATATATTTTTTCTTTAATTATCTTTAAATTATTATTTTTTTTTTGTTTTGTTTTTTTTTTATTAATTTATTTTCTCTAATTTGAATGAGAAGCAATTAGTTTGAGGTCACCTACAATAGGCCTAGAATATGGAATTCTGTGCGCTTTTCTGTGAGCATATCAAATTCTCTTGTAAAATAAGAGAACTGTGTCACCAGACATTTCCGCCGCAAGCGAACAGAGATAATAATAGAAAATATTGTATATATACAAACGCAAAACTTAATTTATAACTAGCTCCATATAGATACAAATATATAATTTAATTTTCCTTTTTTTTTACTCTTCCAGAGAGCGAAATTGTCAACGTTGAGAACAGCTGCCCTGATGAGGTTTCCGAATTGCAAGTCGTTGGCTCTGTGACCAGCCTAAATGAAATTCACACACACCAGAGCACCGAAAATATCGTTGCCGAGGACTATCAGGCGCAACAAAAGCAACAACAACTGCCATTACCGCAGCAACAACAGCAAATAACCCAGTCACCGCCAAAGCAGCAGCAACAACAGCAGCCAGCTCAACAACAAGCGTCAGCACATTTCAATTCACAAAATGTTGCTGACATGCAGCCCGTCGTCGTTGCGGCTACTGAAGTTTATCACAACCAGGATGACAATGTGCCAAAGGAGGAGCCGACCGAAGTGCCTGTGGCGACAGTGGCCCCAGCAGCAGCACCGCCACCAGCACCAGCAGCTGTGCACGCGGCACCTCAGCAACAACAGCAGCAGCAACAGGCACCAACAGTGGCCGCTGTAGTGGCTGCACAGCCTGCCGCCACCGCTGTGGCAAGTGTTTCGACTGCTACCAATGTGCCGACACAACAACAACAGATACAGACTTCACCGCCTTTACAGAAGTATCATCATCAGCAACAGCAACAACAACAGCAGCAGCAACCACACCAACAGACACACCCGAAACATCAGCAACAATCGTATAATCGTTATGATCAACAACAACAACATCATAGCCAACAGTATCACCATCAACAGAATCATAGTTATCAATATGAACAACGTAGGCCACAGCAAAATTACAACAATAATCAATCGCGTCGTAAATACGATTACAACAATCAATCGTACACGCCGAACAATAATAACAATAACAATAGCAACAATAACAACGACTCGGCCATTCAGACTACGAAGACAATGTCTTGGACTAATTCGAGTAAAAAGTCCACAGCATCGGTGGCAGTTACCGCTACACCTAACAGCTACAACAACAGCAACAATAGCAACAACCAAAATAGAACATATGGTCATTCCACCAGGACATATACCAATCATGGTCATAACTATCAGCAACAATCGCACTACCATCAACAACATCAGCAGCAACAACAACAACACGGTGGTCACTATAATCAACAGCAGATGCGCAATGCTGGCGGCATGAAAATGCCCCCATCGCCGGTGAGCGGCAACAATGCACCACCACAGTTCGGCAACAACAATGCGAACGAACGCCGCAATAGCCAAGCCGAGCAGCCGAAATATGCGAACCATGGTAATAGTAGCTCATACAACAACTACAACCAATATGCCAGTAACAGCGGCAGCAGTGCGCCGAACAGCAGCAATGTGAACAACGCAGGCGCGTCAACGGCCACATCCACGGCCAGCACTACAGCAGCGCCGCAACATTTCTCACAACAACAACAACATCAAGCACAGCAACAGCAACAAGCACAAGCCACACAACAACATCAGCAACAAACAGCTGCGCAAGTGGGGCAAAACCAGCCACAACAACAACAGCAAGCGTTAGTAATTGACAGCAAACAATATCCCGGCTTTACTAGCAGCAAGAAAGCTGCCGCTGCAGCTGTCGCCGCCACCACTGCCGCTGCCAGCACAACGCCAATTATGAATTTGGCGCCACCAATCACAGCCAACACCAACACTACCGCGCCCAGCACTCAATCCTGGGCCAGTCTATTCAACGACACCAATAACGCTAACGTGCAGTCCACAAGTGCCAGTGGTGCTCAGTCTGGTAGCAGCAGCAGCAACAACAGCAACACAAATGCCAACATACAGAATAGCAACTCCTCACCCGCGCTGCCGCCACCATTTTCATCGAAAAAACCTGTTGCCAAAGTAGCACCTTATGAATGCGTTGTTCCCGCGCCGGTGAATCCCACACCGCCCGTGGTATTGCCAGGCGCCATGTCCTACTCGGCTGCCTCCGCGCAAGGCATACCACCACAAGCAGCCAGCGTAGCGAAGACACTCGTCAAACCCGAACCACCAACGCCGACTGCGCGCGCCAATCTAGACGAATATACGCTGAAATTCGCCGATTTCCTCACAAAGTCTAAAACCGATCTGTCCACGGTTAGCCTGCGTCCACGCGGTCTCACCAATCCCTCGAACTACTGTTACATTAATTCCATTCTGCAAGCGCTGTTAGGTTGCGCGCCATTCTACAATCTGATACGCTCCATACCCAAGCAGGCGGCGGCCTTGTCCGAAGTACGCACGCCCACTGTCAATGCGCTGTAAGTCACATTCCCAATTTTTCCCCCAATCCATTAGTTTATTTGCTTTTAATTATTACAATAATAATAATAATAATTATTATAAGCAATGCCATAAACAGTCAGCGGTTGCGTGCTATTCACGATTGTATGCGATCGCGTTACATTTATGGCAAAGTAATTGTTGACGAAGCGCCATGTGACGACGCGTGAAACCGTTTTGGTGTAGCGCTGCTGTTGCGGGCATTTTGTTGTAGTCTTTGAATCGTATAGTGAAAGCGGCTGCCTGTTGCCGTTAGCACAAGGAACAGAGACGAACAATTAAAAAAAAAAATTATGTTAATTTTTACTGAACCTGTAATAATACTATTTTTGGTTTTAAATTATTTATTTATCGTTTATTTTTATTCTCACCACAGCATTTCCTTTGTATCGCAATTCTCTACACTACCATCTGGTATGCGCTTGCGCACCAATAAGGGTCCCAAAGGCAAAGACGAGTTGGGCAGCGAGCTGCAATGCGATTCGGCCTTTGAACCCAGTGACATTTATCGCTTATGGGTCGATAGCCGTGAGGAGTATGTCGAGGGACGTCAAGAAGACGCTGAGGAGTTCTTGAGCTATGTGCTCAATAAGCTGAATGATGAAATGTTGGAGGTTTGTACTGAGAAAAAGTGATATTCAATTGCAGTTTTTGCAAAGTTTGCTTTTTATATTTTTAAAGGTAATAAAATTAGTTGCCAAACCGAATGCTGAACAAAACGGACGCAATGAAGTTTCAGAAAGTGAGGATGGCGATGAGTGGCAGGTATGTAAATTGATTTTGAATTAAAATTAAAATTTTATCGATTTTTGAAGTCGAAAATTTATGGATAGCACTTTAATTGAAATTAAAGTTCTTTTCCGTAAAGTGTATTAAGTATTCAAGGTAGTTTGTAAAGCCCTGAAGGAAACGTCTGAGACCCTATAAAGTGTATATACCTACAAATGATCAGAGTCACGAGCTGAGTCGATTTAGCCAGTCTATCTGTCCGTCTCCCGGTATATACACAAACTATTCTCTCTATTTTTGAGATATCGATATGAAATTTTGTAAACGTCGTTTTCTGTAAGGATTAAATAAGTTGTCGTCGATGTCATCCAACGGTAGGCCCTGAAAATTTGCTGTTTCGACGGGGTCGGACTAAAGGGAGAAGAGTGTCAGATAGAGAAGTCTGGTTGACTTATTGTTTGGTGCCGTCGACGTAGTTGGGAATTTCTGCGAAAGCTCCCCAGCAAGAACTGCTTAGAGAAGAGCTCATTATGTTTCTTAACTGTGAGCGTACGGGCCTCACTATGCCGGCAAAGGCATCCTGTAGTAGGCCGGAATGTAGTTTTCTGATTAGTTTGCAGCTTCCTCGTCTGCGTTTCATATTAAGGTCAAGTCTGTACTCCGTCGTCCATTTTGTTTATATGGTCGCTGTGGAAAGGTGGGAGAGAGTGATCAAAGTTCCGTGCTGCTGATGCGAGAAAGGTTGGAGTATCCTTTGGATCGTGGAGGTCTTCTGCTGGCCATTTTGGTGGAGTGGCGGCGCAGTACGCGGATTACGTACAGATTGCACAACCCTAGAGGCTAAGGTCGCAGTAGTGGTTTGGTAGCATGAGGCCCTAACTCATGGTCCATCCCTGTGGATCTTAAGGCCTGAGCAGGTCTTAAGATGGCTCCATCCTGACCGAGGTGGAAATTGGATAGAGCCTTTTGGTGCAGACGCAGCAGAAGAATTCCTCCCAGCTGGAGCTGGACTCAATGCTAGCACAAGTCAAAAGGATTCGGAGCAACCATGTTGCAAGGCTTTGCTATAGTGACGACAAACTTATACTAAGATTTACCGATCTAAAGGGGTTAAATCTCAGAAATAACAGTCCTTGGCTGGATAAAATCCGGGTCAATTCTGGTACGTAGAACCGGCTGTTGTGGGAATTGATCTTCATTTGTCGGAACCGATCACTATAGGTAATAGCTTCCATACAAAAAGATCGACCAAAATAAAGTATGGAATTGACCCAGATTTTTATCCGACTGTCAACTTGGCACTGTTCCTCGAAATTACTTCAGGAATATTTTCTGCCACCATTAACAACAACTGCATCGCTGACATTCAAACTATACGATCAAAATCGCGATAAAGATCTTAATGCCACTGTTATTATAGTATAAAGTCTTGTTTCCCATTACTTTTGGTGTAGACAATTTAAAAAGTTTAATTTAAATTAAAAGAAATCACATTTGGCAAAATGCAGCTTTCTATAATCCTAAATATTCACCATAAACAATCATTTCTTTCGCTAGATGATCTGCAATAATCGCAATAAAGGCAGCGTCACACGCCAACAAGATTTCGGACGCACACCACTGAGCGACATTTTCCGTGGTGAGTTGCGTTCGCGTTTGCAACGCGAAGGCGAACACTCCACTGATGATATTCAACCATTCTTCACATTACAACTCAACATTGAGGTTAGTTAAAATCTTACGTTTTTCTTAGATGTAAAATATTTACTCATAACCCTCTCTACTCCTTTATATATTTATATACAGAAAGCCGCATCGGTAAAGGAGGCACTCGAAATACTGGTCGGTCGCGATCAGCTCGAAGGTGTCACCGGCAGCAAGACCAAACAAGAGGTTGTAGCTTGGCAGCAAATGACATTGGAAAAGTTGCCAACAATCTTGATTTTGCACTTGAAATGGTTCGATTACCGCTCGGATGGCTGCACGAAGATACTGAAGAAAGTCGAATTCCCAGTTGACCTGAAGATCGACGCAAGTAAGTGCCACAAGCTTATTTCTCCAGCAAATATAGTTTACTAATTTGATATTACTTTGAATTTTCTCGTCAGAAATACTCGCCTCCAAGAAGTACTCGATGAAACAGCGCGCCTATCGCCTGTTCGCCGTTGTCTACCATGATGGCAAGGAGGCGACCAAGGGCCACTACATCACCGACGTCTATCACACGGGCTACAGCAGCTGGCTGCGTTACAATGATAGCTCCGTGAAACCGGTCAGCGAGAATGAGGTTCTCTACCCGAAAACACCACGCGTGCCTTACCTATTATATTACAGGCGTTGCGACACAATGCCACAGCAGAACAACTCAACGACCGGTGGCCAAGCCAATGCGCACACAAATGCGGCTGGTAATCATGGTGGCCGCGATCGTGATGGCAACAAGTAAATTGGCATGCGTGCAGTGTGTAAGGCGTGTCAAACGCGCCTGCGAGTCAGTACATACTAGGAAGTGACCAAGCCAAAATCCGAGCACGCATGCGTCCGGCGGCAATACGGAGTATACAAACACACAACAACAACAAATATTACAGTAATAGCAACGATCAGTCGCCGGTGGAGAGTATATATACACTATTACGTACAAAAATGCAAGAGGCAACGGTTTATAGCGACAAACCGTTGCAACGTAAGCCAACTGCTAGCAAAAATAGTTCGAAGTAGAACACCATGTAATATACACAATACATATGTAAAGGAATATATATATATTTTTTAAGTTTATGCTAGATATTACGCATGCAGTTAGGGCTAGCACTTGAAAATTTATAAACGCACGTAAATATTAACTTTTTAAGCATTACCCTTATTTGCATTCTATTAAAACAAAACAAAAAAACGATTGTTGCCTTTGAACAAAAATTGTATGGGTGAATGTTGGTGGTATGCGGGATATCGAGAGAGAGAGAGAGAGAAAGAGAGTGTGCGCCTGCGTTACTGCTTTTAGCGAGTTTTGGTTGCTTGCGACGCACGTCTGCAGCCCAGCTCGTGAAGTGTACCCGTAGGAGGCAATGTGGACCATGTGTGGTGGCATATATAATATATATACATATAGTAGTAGTTTAATGTAAACAAAAACTGAGCGCATATAAATCGTGTAAATAAACTAGGATCATGTACAAATTACATATATAAAAAATATTAGTTAAATAAAACCGCTGCACACATGTATACAAAACTGTATAGAAGAAATACAAAAACAAAAAACATTGCAAATAACAAATAATGGTTTTGAAATTGAATTATTTCCATTATGAAATAATAAATGATGAATAGCAAAAAACAAAAACAACAACTGTAACAACAACGAAATAAGTTATAAAACAGTTTGTGAAGTTGAAAATGTAATGAAATGAATTATGTCTGCTTTGTAAATAGAAAATGAATAAATATGCAATAAATGCGGCGGCGCTTTTAGCATCATTGAAATGCTTGAGTGCCAATTGGACCAAGTAAATACGTATGAAATGTATACAACAATGAAGATCAATTTAGTTTAGTTCTGTAGTGTAGCGTGTGGAACTCATTGAGTGGAAGCAAAAATATTAAAGTAGTTAAAATACATTGCCTTTTTTCTACAGAAATTAAAAATGTCAACAAATGAAATTTAAAACAAAAAGTAAAAAAAAAATTGTTTATTAAATTAATATTAATAAAAATATTATTACGACTTATTAAAAACAAATTTAACGAAAAAATATTAATAGTTTTTTTAATATTAATAAAAATAATATTGTTTAAAAATATTAATATATAAAAATATTATAAATTATTAAAAAAAAAAAACATTAATAAAAAAATAATTAAAAATATTAATGAAAAAAAATTATTATTTCCAAAAAAAAAAAATTTTAAAATTTTAATAAAAAAATAATTAAAAATATTAATGAAAAAAATTATTAATACAAAAATAATTAAAAATATAAATGAAAAACATTACTATTTCAAAATATAATGAAAAATATTATTACGAAACACTAAAGAAACAACTATTATAAATTTTAAAAAACAATGTCACCACTAAAAAATATTAACGAAAATAATTTTAATGCTTAAGCTAAAATATGCGTAAAATAATATTTATTAATATATAGCCTCTAATAGTTTTTTTTTTTATTTTTTAGTCGAAATAAAATTATTATTTTTTAAGTAAATCGCATATTTTCTGAAAATCTTTTAAACTCTGTCTTTATGGTATTTGTTTTTTTTTTCACACCAATTGCAATCGTAAGAATAAATGATGTTGTATATGAAACAGCGTTAAATATACACACAAGTTTTAAGAAGTACTGAAAGTAATGAAGTTTGAATATAAAAATTGTTTGCTGGAACACACAAGATAAAAGTAAGAGCGCGTATTCAGTTCGCTAACGTGCCAAAAAAATGTTCTATTTTTGGTGGTACACGTTGTTTTCTTTTTAAATTATTTAAATTAAAAATTAAATATTTTATTTTTGTTTAAGCGAAAGAAATGTTAATGCATTATTTGCTGATTTTTGTTATTATAGAAGAGCTAAAAGTTGCTGATTTGGTGCTTGCACGGTGAAATAATAATAATAATTTCAATATTTGCTTTTAATAGATTTTTTTAATTTTTTTTTATTGTTCTTGTAATTTATTTTTAACTTTTTTTCTTTTTTATTTATTTTTACTTTCTACATTTTTAAAAATTTTTCTAAATTGCTTTAAAATTATTTTTTCTTAATTTTTGTTTTTAAATTATTTATTAATTTGTTTTTTTTTTTAATTCATTTATTTTTTCAAGGTTTAACTTTTTGTTTTAATTTAATTATTTTTTAATGTTTTATTTATCTATTTTTAATTTGAATTTTTTGTTTTAATTAATTTACTTTTAATATATAATTTTTTTCTTGTTTTTATATTTTATTTATGTGTTATTATTGTTTTCTTAAATATTAAAAAAAAAAAAAATAATTTTTTTATATTATTTAGTAATTTTTTTCTTTTATAATTTTAATTTATTTTTCTTCTTTATTTATTGTTTTTACTTCTTTTAAAATTGTTTTAAATTTATTTTTTTTAATTGATTATTATTTATTTTTTCTAAATTTAATTTTTCTATTTTAATTTATTTTTTTATTTATTTCTTTTATTTTTTTTATTTATTTCTTTATTAATTTTTTTTTAATTTTTAGTTTTAGTTTTAATTTCTTTTATTTTTATTCTTTATTAATTTTTTTTATATTTTTTTTTATATTTTTTTTTATTAATTTTTTTTTATTTTTTTTTTTATTAATTTTTTTTTTTTTTTTTACTTACTATGTATAATTCAAACACATCGCCATTTGTTCTTATTATAAACTTGTTACTACGCACTCTTTAAACAAAATAATATAAAGCATTAAATTAAATTTAAGTTAATATACATATACATGCTTTGAATATGCTTTAAAATTGTGCAGACACACAGTTGTGACGAAAGTATACGACTGCTATATAAGTAAGTAGTTCACCAATGTGAATCGTAAAGCTCAACTGTAAATGTTGAATGGCGAAGAAAATGAAAATAACACGCATAACTGATTTATATTTTTAACGTTGGTCTAAGCTATCTGAATATATTGCTGACAGATTATTATTAGTATTGTTATTAAAAGTATAATAATTATAAATATTAGTACTATTATTAAAATTTGCTATTATTAAAATTATAATAATTTTTATGAATATTTTTAAAAGTACGAGCATAATAATTATTATCTTACAATTATAGGCCTTACTTTATAAGCCTGTATCATTACTTTATAAGGCACTGTAATCATTTGACCACAGCACATTAATATTTTATTGGAGTTAATTAACATTTTGCTGCGCAATTAAGAATTTTTAATTTTTGTAGACTTTGTAACATTGCATGAATTGGTTTTATCTATTTTGCTTGAGCTTTAATAACGTTTGTTGTATGCTGAAGTAAAGTAAAAAGGAGCTAAATTATTATTTCTTTTAATTTTGCTGAACAAAAAAAAAATATTTTGACTAAATAAAAAAAAAAAATTTTTTTGCGTTAAAAATAAAAATAAATAAAAATAATAATATTTTTTGCGTTAAAAATTAAAAAACAAATAATAGGTTTTTGCATTAAAAATAAAAATAAATGAAAAAAATAATAGTTTTTTGTATTACAAATAGAACAGCATAATATTAGCAAAAAATATTTCTAACGACTCGTATTTTAAAATTATTTATTTTTCTTTTTCCCTTTACTACGCAGTGCCACAACAGCGCTTCGAAGTAAACAAATTATATACAAAAATTAGTGACAGCTATTTACTTACCTTATGCATATGTAAATATATATCTATATAGACACTTTAGAACTGGTTGTTATATACTAAATATACAAAATCTGAACATGGACAAAATAAGCAACTGAAAAAAAATTACAAATACTAAGTTAAATATGTATGTAATCAGTCGCTGCAATTTTAACTCTAGGGATACAAATACGTACATACATACATAATTAAACATACATAAATAAAGAGAAATAAACAAATAAAAAAATATATGCAAGCTAAACCCTAAATAATAACAGAACTTATTTTTTTGTTGTAGTTGAATGTTAAATTTAGAAATGCAAGTAAGACATAAGCGTGATTTGTGACGGATCTGCACTTATACATATATTATATAAAGCATACATATACATAAATATATATGTAGCGTGAAATGTAGCATTTAACGAAGAAAAAAATATTATAATTATATATTTGCAATAAAATATGCGTAAAGGCGTGCCAACACGAAACATTTTGCAAAAGTTTTCCAAACAAAAACAAAAACAAAAAAAAAAAAAATTAGAAATAAATAAATATATATATTTAGAGAGAAACATGTATGCTGAGCAATAATTGTAACAAATGATAAGAAATGAATGTGGATTTGCATGTCAGAAGTCAGGACTATCTATTATTAGTAAACAATAAGTATAAGCCGTATGGGAAAATAGCAACACCAATTTATCGATAACTACAAAAGCAGACAGTTGAGAGTGCGCAACACAAACAAACATGACTTGTGGCAAACACTTAACTTTTTCTAACTTTATTACAAACTTAAACCTTAATTTTTGCTGCAGTACTGCACACTTTCGGCAAAAACTAACAATTTATCGATTAATTAAAAAAAGTTGTAATCAAATTACATGCAGCAAATATATAGCGACCCTAATATATACAAGCACATACCTAAATATATAAATAAGTAGCAAACAAAAAAACAAATACAAATACAAAAACTGCTGAATATATGCATAAAAAGTATAAATATAATTATCGATAAATATGATAAATATCGTAATGCTAATGCAACTTTAAGCTAGTTAAATAGTTTATATTTTTTTTGTAAACTGCAAAATAAATGCAACAACAAAGTGAGGCCACAAACACCGCAAGGCACGGGAAAGCAACTTTTTACAACAACAACCACAACAAAAGCAGCGAGAAGCGCACTTCTCTCGAAATTATGCGCAGCAACATTCTTTACAACTATTTTGGTTATGCTTAGCAACGCTACAACAACAAGAAAAAAATGAAAATCATATTTTATGTAAAAGTGTTGGCTGCTGGTAGTGCGCTTGCGGTGCGGCTCGCTTTTGTTTGTTCTAAAAATTAGGTTCCTAAATGTAAGCACTGCAAACATATAAATATAGAGTTTTAGAAAACTTAAAAAATACGTTATAGAAATATTTAAAATAAGTAGCTGAAATGTAAAAGCATAAATTATGTTAAATGCGCTATACACACACACACACACGTACACAAGCATGCGATACAAAAATGAATTAAACGTGTTGATAGAGAAACAATATTGTTGAAATAATTTTCGTAAAAATTTAAAAAAAAAAAATGAATTAATTTTGGAAAAATTAAAAGAAAATAATATTTAATAAAATAATATAATTTTTGTTTGGTGCTGAAATTTATTATTTGCACTTTTTTGTTTTTTTTTTTTTACAGAAAATAATTTTTTTTTAATATTTCAGCAAAAAGAGATAAATATTTTATTCAATAATAAAAAAATAATAATTTAATAAAAAATAATAATAACTTAATAATAAAAAATAACAATAATTAAAAAATAATAATTTCACTAACAAAAAAATAATTTAATTAAAGAACATAATTTAATTTAAAAAATATTAATTAAAATAAAAAAATTAATTAATTGAAAAAATGAATTAATTAAAAACTAATAATTTCATTAAAAAGTAATAATTTAATTAAAAAATAATAATTAAATTAAAAAATTATAATTTAATTACAAAATAATAACTTAATTTAAAAATAGTAATTTAGTTAAAAAAACATAATTTAATTAAAAAAAATAATCATTTAATAAAAAAACCAATAATTTAATTAAAAAAAAAACGATTTTTAATGGAAATTTTTGTTTTTATTATATTTTCTCTTAATACTGAAATATTAAAATTTTTAATTTTTTACTTTCATTTTCGCATTACATAATTTTTATTCTATAAATTAAATAAATAGTGTCTAAGGCTGTGTGCATAAATGAATTTCCCATAACATTTATTTAATTTGTTTAATTTTTATTATTGTAATTATTATATTTGTTATTTTGTTTAATGCTTAGAAAATAGCAAAAACAATGGAAATCTGTAAAATTTGTGCTAAATTTATTATTCATGTTATGCAAGTGTTTATGAAGTTATACATATATTAAGGTGGCAATTAGTTGGTTTGAAAATAGTTTATTTAAAAATAATTGTTCAAGTGAATATTTTTTTTATTAATTTCAATATATTTAGAATCTGTTTAGTTACAAAAAACAATAACTAAATTTCATGAATTGAAGTGAAAATGAAAATTCTTAAAAATTGAATAATTTTTCTTTAATAACAAAAGTGAATTAAAGCTTAAAACAAAAAAAGTATATGTATAGAGATTATAAAAATTTATGTGGTTACTCTTAAACACTGCGTGTTATACCTACAACGTTATAAAAAAAATGTTTTTATTTTATTATATTTTATATTACAAAGTTGCAAAGGTATTTGATGAAAAAAAGAAGAAATGAAAGTTTATATTCAGCCCTGTGACATAAAAAAGAATTTTTAAACTTTAATAATCTTTATTTGAAGTTGGTGCGCCCAAATACAGAAGAAGTAAAAAATGCTAACGGCTGTACTAAATTTTGCTAACAAAAGTAGGGTTATGAATTGTATTACAACATCTGGATGAAATAAAATGGGTCTAAAAAACTATTATTCAGCCACAATAAAACTAGAAAGTGCTGTTTATTGTTGAAAAATCATTAAATATGGCAAAAATTGCTACGCAGCGTCATCTAGCGTATGTTTTAATCAAAAATAAGCCGCAAAAACGAATTTCGCGACCCAAAAAAGAGCAATAAATGTATTAATGGTTCGATTCCTT
Organism: Bactrocera correcta; assembly: GCA_027475135.1. Taxonomy (NCBI): domain Eukaryota; kingdom Metazoa; phylum Arthropoda; class Insecta; order Diptera; family Tephritidae; genus Bactrocera; species Bactrocera correcta. The sequence goes on along the minus strand of CM050327.1, from coordinate 19,381,478 downwards.
CTAAATATTTCCTATATACAGGGTCACCAAGTATCAAAACTCTTGAAAAACAGAAAAAATTACACTGCAGCGCCATCTAGCGCATGTTTCAGATAAAAATAAGCCTCGCAAATGAATTTCATGTCCCCCAAAAACAGTAATAACAATATTTATGTTTCGATTTTTTCTAAATTTTTCTTGCATACAGTGTGACCAAATGTTAATGATCCTAAAATACAGAAATATGTGCACCACAGCGCCACCTAGCGTATGTTTTAGATAAATAGCATCAAAGATGAATTTCTTGCTACCAAAATAGTAATAACAATATTTATAGCATAAATTTAAAAAAAAAAAATTGTTGTATGCAGGGTCAACCAAAATATAAACTTTCATTTTTTGTTATCAAATGCCAAGAAGTGAACTTTACTTTTTTAGGAACTAAAAATATAGTTATTTTGGAACTGCCAACAAAGTTTTATCTCTTTTGTTGTAATGAAAATTTTTAATATTTTAATATTTTTTTAAAAAAGGCACAAATACACATATATACTTACTATGTTATATTAGAAGAGTAGTTGTAAAAATTCTCGTATTTGCAAAAATCTCACAAAATACATATTTTGTTCAGTTACAACAACAAATCATTAATTACCGCTGTACAATTTTATATAAACACGTACACACATACAATTTATTTCGTTAGAATTCAGCAAAGCTAACTTAGCTTAGGCAATGCGAACAACAACAAATTGGCAAGTGCACTTATTGAAACGCATTTAAACAAAACAAAAATAAATGCAAACAAAGCAGAAAAAATGCAGAAGTACATACACAACAACAAAATAAATATAAACAAAAATATTAATTAAATATATAAATGAAAAATATTATATACGAAATAGAAATGAAAAATATACGAAATATAATTAAAAAATATATATGAAATATATAAAAAATACTATATACGATTATATACTTATATGTAAGCGAAAAAACATAGTAGAAAACAACAAAAACTAAAAATAAATAATTCTAACAAATTTAGTAAAGTTATATGCAAATTAAAGTATAGATACAGTAAAATTAGTAGAACAAAAATGAAAACAACAACAAGTCAACTTACAAACAGTTTATTACATTTTTCTATAGCAAACAAAAAATATTTAAATACAAACAAAAAATAAATGCATAAAACTAAAGAAGAAGAAAGTAGCTAAACAGCGAGCCAAGTGCGCCAAGCAATAAAAAATTGTAAAAACAAAAAACAAACAAAATTATTAAAATCACAGAGAATGAAATAGTATATGAAATGAATGTGCATATGTGAACCAGTATAAATGTCTGATGAAATGTTAATATTAAAAATACTAAAAAGAGAATAATAATTAATATAAAAAAATATTAAAAAATACAAAAATATTTTAATAATGTGTAATGAGGAATTAGCTTAATATTAAAAATTAATAAATTCAATATAAAAGCATAAAAAATAATGAATATGGAAATGTGTATAACAACAACAGAATTAAATACCTAATAAATATATTTAATATGGATAAATTTAATGAATAAAAATTGCCTTTCAATCTTTTGGTGGGAAAAATTTATTATATTATTTGAAATATGAACTTCGACTAAATTACTTTTTTTTAAGAATTTGTGATGCAGATGGAAACGGAGTCAAATTTCTGATGCCGAAACGTTCAAAATGTTGGAAAAGACCTTCTATGATAGTTTTTGATTGATTGATGGACGCGGAATGCATCGCGACCTTGGGTCTATTGTGCCCTCCCACCCCTCCCGTCACAAAGGCTCCCCTAGCCCCAGCGTATTGATAAAGTCCAATATACTGCTGGGTGCCAGCGAAGTGATGTGATCCCTAGAAGAAATGCATGATTGTTTCCAAAATCACTAAATTTATTTGAAAAACAACGTCACGTTAACATCTGTGAAACAATGCTTTCCGACTATCAGGATGTCAGTAAACGTATTATTACTAGCGATGAGTCTTGGATCTATGCTTACGACCCGGAAACAGACAATCAACGGCCAAATGTCGTGGCAAAAGTGAACAGAATCCGAAAAAAACACTCCAAATCAGGTCAAAAATTAAGGTTATGTCGACAGTTTTCTTCGATTATCGCGTTGTGGTCTGAATTTCTTCCGACCGACCACACTGTAAACAAAGAACACTGCGTTATGCGTCATTTGCATGAAATTCTTCGTAAAAAGAGGCCAGAATTATGGGGTGACAACTCTTGATTTTTGCACCACGATTATGCACCGTCGCGTACTGCATTGATTCTTCGTGATATTTTCGTAAAATTTTCAACCAATATGATATGATTTAGCTCCGTGTGACTTCTGGTTATTCAGCAAATTAAAACGATTTCTCAGGGGAAATCGTTCTGAGGCAACTGAAAGCAATAACCGTGAATCTCTGCGTGGATTGAAGGTTATTCCGGAAATTGACTTTAATAAATGTTTCGAGGATTGAAAAAAAGTTTGGTATAAGTGCATTGTAGCCCATCCCCCTGGGACCTTGAGGGGGACGATATAGATTTTGAAGCTAATTTTTTTATTTTAAAATTATGAACAAAGTCTTACTTACTACTTTTTACTTATAGTAGAAGATGCAATTTCCTCCCTCTAGTTCTGTTTACACAACCAGCACAGATGTTATGCCCATACCAAAATTCTCAAGGATCACACGATGATGTGACTGACCATATAAATGATAATACATTAAAATGCTGCTTCATGTTACTCAGGCTTTCCAGACTTCATATATGACTATGTGTAAATAGATAAGCTTTTTCTAAAATTAGCGGGTATTTTTTAAAATGTAATGTTTTCAATGAAGCAATACTTTCTTCCGGGTTGGTTTTTTTTGACAGCTGTTACCTGATTTATACTCCGATTGATTTGCCATTTCTTAATGAACAGACTTACTTCGGTACAACGTTTGTAAATCGTCTATTAAATTTACTACCAAAATAATGATTCGGTTCGTGCCATGCATAGCGCGTAGCGTCCAATATTCTCTCAACATAATCGCCTAGCAGAGCCGCTAATTCGATCAATCCTAAATTGGTTTTGCCACCATTAATTCTAGTGGATAATGCGCATGCTCAGAGACGTTGTACAGTGTGCACCGAAAAACCGCTATTGCAGCTGTGGAACAGAGTATCGAAGAAGACCGAATGAGACGATCCGCCATAACGCGGTACTATTGGAGCTTTTCCGAAGCAATTTAAGGAAGATTTTGCTGAAGGATCTTGATTTGCGGGCTTATAAAATCCAACTCGTGCAAGTTGAAGCCGAGCGACCAGCAAACGCATCGCACGTTCGGTAAATCGGTCCAAAAGGACTTCATTTTTGAATGGGTACGTTAATAAACAAAATTGTCTCATTCGAAGTGATGACAATCCACAAGCCATTGTTGATACGCCGTTACCTTCTTAAAAAGTCACTGTTTGATGTGCTCTGTGAGCAGAGAGAATTATTGATTAGTATTTCTTCAAAAATGAAACAGGCCATAATGTGACAATTCCACGTCTAAAAAAACGTCCTCTTTCCTCTATATAGGTTTTTTCGGCAGTTTATCTCTTCGGTATTGAAATACAATTTTATTCATTTAGGGCATTTAAACATAAAGTCATGGAAGGGTAAATTTTGACGAGGTTGAATGAGAAAAGAGTAAATCAGTGAGCTTGTGGGAGCATCAGAAGGGGAATTAATATATTACTAAACATATGTTGGCGATTAAAGATCACTCGGGTCTCAACTCGAAGTACTCGCCTGTTTTCGTTTTAGTGTGACTCTGAACGGTAATCATAATCAAATCTAATTTAGGGAGACTTGATACAAACCACATTGATATTATAATGTCGATACCAGCATTGTGCTCGCTGACCGTGAGCTTTAGACTAGTAAAGGAATGTCTCGGCTCCTTATCTCTTGCATGGAGTCATTTCATATTAGATTCATGTAAGTTGCAAGGCTGATGATCTTGGTACTTTAGTCTCACTAGCTGCGAATTATTGACTACGCTGATTTTTTGCGGTTTACTTCAGCACGCTTGGGCTTCAGTCGTAGCATCCGGCAGGTGTATTTAGCATCACTCACCACTTGGGAGATCAGCCACCTAACCAAACCAAAGCTAAGCACTAACAGCAGTGATTTCCGAATTTCCTGGTGATTCTGCTACTTGATAATAACTGCGGTACCATTATTCATTAAAAATATTCATGTGTAGACTGCACTAATCCTTGATAGCAATAAATACAGTTACCATTAATTTAATGAACCTGAATGTTGCCGAGTTAACCGTCTTTCGCTCGATATATTATACTATATAATCGACTATTTTCTTTTCCATTGGGAGTGGTTTCTACGTAGTGGGTCCAAAACCAAGCGAAACTTCTCTAGGCAAGTATTATAAAGCTATAAAGCACATTTATATAGCGAGCCGCTTGTTTCAAGACCGACGCCCGCTCGCAACGGCACCGGCTGTATTTAGACTTCAGCGAAACCTTAAACCGAATAAGTCGGAGTAGCTCCGCTGAAGCTACCTCTCTTTAAGGCGTGACCCCAGCACCCCCTCCACACGATTTGGCTACCGCATCTTGCACAAGGGCTACTCACCTAGAAGCATAACAATACTACACCCCAGCCTTGAAATTCAACGCAGAATTCCACTTACCAACAGTGATATTTTGAATGGAGTAGACAATTGAAATGTAAAATCCTCTCTCAACGAACAGAAACCAAACACTACAAGTCCCTCATCGTTCCCTTCCTGCTATATGGTGGCGAGGCATGGATCACCTGTTGAGTCAGGCCTAGGAGTGTTCGAGAGAAAGGTTTTGCTGCAGATTTATGATCCACTACGCATTGACAACGGCGAATACTGTAGACAATGGAACGATGAGCTGTACGAGATATACGGTGATATTGACATAGTTCAGAGAATCAAGAGACAGCAGCTGCACTGGTGAGGTCATTTTGTGCGGATGGAAGAGAACACTGCAGCTTTGAAGGTTTTCGATTCAGTACCCGCCGTGGAAGCCATTGGAGAGATCAGGTGGAGAAGGACCTGGCAGCACTTGGTATCTCGAATTGGCGCCAAATAGCGAAAAGAAGAAAAGACTGACAGACATGACAAATAGTGTATTTTGATTTATCTTTTTAATTGACGCTGTAATCGTCTTAGCGATTGCGGCCGTGTTCGTAATAGCCGTTAGTCATCAGCTAATATCGCATATTCATTTTTCGTAAAGATTGTTTATGTATTTTAGTCAGAATTCTTTGTATATTTGTTATATGCAACTCATGCTCGTGCTTTGTTATTATTTACATATATTCAAATTCGACACTGAGACGAACCGGTTTTTGGCTCAACGTAGCTTGAAACGCCAAATAAATTTTGCGGGCAAAGCAACGAGTAACGACCAGCGATATGTTATTTGTTTATTATTTGCTTTTGAGCATCACACAGCATTAACGCTTATTCTTCCATGCCATTCCATTTCAAATTCGATAAATTTTGACCAAGTTTTGGTTTGTTTTGGAATGTGACGCGCTGGTATTTTTAGGCCTTTCAAGTTCAAGTACTCCCAGCTCTTGATCACATTGATAGGCTCAGAGAGCGCGGCATGCTGAAGAGCGAACGAAAACTTTAAGACGAAATGCCATACTTGAGATGATCACATACAAATGACTCAGTTGACTTTCAGCTGGACCACAAGTTGGTTCGATCGCATTGGCGCGCTTTGTGGCTCTCAGAGTTACTGTTGTGCGGTTGGTCGGTGAAATAATGTGAATGAATGGTGGCTGGACTTACGTCTTCGCTGCTGCTGTTGTTTACGTAGGTGTTAAACTCAAAAAGATTACGCTGCATTTGAGAGTGAAAGTGAGCATCCAGTTTTTACTCAAATTTTGTGACGATTAATTATTTATATAGTACTTTTAATAATAATTACACTGCAATGGGAAAACAAGTTCCCAAATATGTTCTTTAGAAACGTCGTTTGCTTGCTGATTGGCTTGATTGTTGGCGTACGTCTCACGGACTTCTGGGATTACGTCAAGCTGCAGCAACTGAGCAACAATGCGCGGCTGAATTACACAAATTTCACACAGTCGCTGACGTCGGCGCAGGATGCCGAAGCACTTCCGGAGTTTTTGTTCAATAATACTCGTGTGCTGTGCTGGATTATGACCATGCCGGAGAACCATTTGAAGCGTGCGGTGCATATAAGGAACACGTGGGGTAAACGCTGCAATAAATTGCTCTTCATGAGCACCAAAGCGGATAGTTTCTTGGATACTGTGGTCTTGGATGTGCCCGAGGGTCGTGATTATTTGTGGTACAAGACACGCGCGGCCTTCAAGTATATTTACGAACATCATGCCGATGAGGCGGATTGGTTTCTCAAAGCCGACGATGATAGGTGCGTTGCTCTTTACGCGATCTGCGCTCACTTTGTTTTCGCTTTTTTTACTTTATTGTTGGCTTTCAGTTACTTTATTATGGAGAATTTGCGTGCGTTCCTATATCAATTTTCTCCAGATGCTCCGGTCTATTTCGGCTGTAAATTTCATCCATTTGTTAAGCAGGTAAATCGTTGTGTGTCTAATTTTGTTTCTTCTTTTACAAAAAGGAACTGAAAAGTTTGCGTGGTGAAGCTCACTTTCTTATATGTGATTACAACATTGTTCGACAGCGACGATTCTTAACATATGGTGTAGATCACAAGCTCGGTTAAGCAGACTTTGTGGAAGAAAGATACTGAGGAAGGTTTAAATACCCTAAAACGGTTAATATCTTATAAAATAGAACATTTCACGTAAATTAGTGACGACATTAAAATAGTTCAAGACTTAACCGGATCAATATGGTAGACAGATGTATGGAAATCCATCTAGAGGATCTTAATGGAAAGGGTTCAGAAGCTCGCTGCTTTTTTTTTTAAGAACAACTCCTACGGTGGCCATTGAACTGGAACTAAACCTGTCACCTACCGGAATGACTACTGGATAGAGAGAGAGATTACATATAGAATCTTCGGGCATAGCTCGGTGCCTAATGGCGGTTTAGCAAACACCGACTATATGATCCTACTTTTCAAAGACGCGGAGCTTGCCTCTAATGCACCTGTAGACAATTCCAGAGTCAACATCTAAGCAATCAAGGCAGTAACCTCGTATCGCGGCCATAACGGTTTTATGTAGCAAGACAGCAATAGAAAGTGTGGGCAGAAGCAAGAAACTTCAGTTTTACGGATGCCAGGCTACAAAGGCATCGAGGGCAACGAAATAGTGGACGATATTGCCAAAAATAATATCCGAAAGCGTGATCAACACTGGGTCTGTCTATACAGAAGCATGACAAAAAAAGTCAAAACCCAATAGAATGAGTTACCTGGGTGCAAAACGGTAGACCGGAAGTTCACAAAATTCCTATTGGTATTCAATAGAAGAGATTGTAGGAACATGATTGGAATAATAAGTGGTCAGTGTCTGTTGGTGACACAAGCCCACAGAATGGGGCTGGCATATCGAGAAGACTGCAGGGAATGTCTAGAGCAAGACACCAGAGAAACAATGGAGCATCTCTTGTGCACTTGTACCACATTGGTGAGCCTACGCTCTAAGCATCTGAGGTCCCCACAGTATGATACACTAGAGAAGATATCGATAGTGAGATCATAGAGTCTGTTAAAATGGTAATGGACCTGGTAAATGAACTCCATCTGGTATCGCAAAGTCCTTTTTGGCTTACCAGATAAACCTAACCTAACCGACAGTTAAGTATTGTCTGTAGAAAAACTACCACTCTATTTGAAACTCGTTACCGTACTAAAAGTGGTAATATTAACCACTAGAACACCGGTATTGGAAATGGGATTGTCGAGAGATAGAAAAGATTACGCTATCTGGTATACTTAGAAAAAATAATCTAGGGGCGTTAATCCTCATGATCTTGGCAGCTATTTAAGTGTGCCATTTATCGAAATTGAAGAGTCGCGAAACTCTGCACGCAATGTGTCCATGCTTCGACGTGAATATGAGGCGGCATATCGTATTGCTGGAAATATATGTAGATCGTCCGGGTCTATGAATGACTTGTAGAATTTGGTCTTTGTTCGTCAAGAAAGGAATTTACTTCTCAATTGCCTACTCAGTCCGAAGTAGCACCTATTAGCAAGAGTTATTCTGCGTTAGATTTCAAGGCTGACGTTGATGTTGGTGTTAACGCTGGTTCCAAGAGAGACGATATTATCTTATGAGTTCTCGTCAGAACGGTTCTGCAGATGCAACGGCGAATACCACTGTCGATGGAACGATGAGCTGTACGAAATATACGACGACATTGACATAGTGCAGCGAATTAAAAGACAGCAGTTACTCTGGCTAAGTTATGTCGGCCGAATATATGAAAATACTCATCGGAGTTAGCAGAGGAAAGATCTACATTCTGTTGGAAAAATTAAACGCAGAGGACCTGGCTACACTTGGAATTTCTAAGTGGCGCCGAACAGCGAAAAGGAAAAACGACAGGCGCGCTGTTGTAACCTCGGCTTTAACTGCTTAAGCGGTGTTTACGCCAATAAAGAAGAAGAAGATATACATGCTGTAAGGAAGACACTAAAATGTTGCCGTTTCAAATATGCGATACTTTGACTAATATTTTTGTAAAATGTTTTCAAAGAAAAGTTCTATCTGAGAAGCCACGGACTTGCTTGAAGTTGGTGCTAAATTTCACAAAATTCGAAAATATGAATTGTAATGTGTATTTACCGTATGTTGCTCAGGCGTCTCACGTGCACCACAAATAAAGGAACGTAAAGGATTCGTGTGGTGTTCAAATTGCTCTGTGTACAGCGTGTGACCCAATGGCAAATATTTGCTTGGCAAACGCCATCACACAACCAAGCAACACAATCACACACCAAGACACACACACACACATATTTACTTATTTGTCTAACATAACCAAAATTGCCAGCATAGCGGTACCTGCAGACATTCCCAAAAATCACCGTTGAACGCATACAACATTAACTGCTAGAGCAACGGATTGCCAGCCACCACCCAGCGGCCATTCCCACACTCTCAAGGCACGCGTGAGTCAAGCGCGCGTCCTGACACTAGCGCTACGCATACATGGTTATATTTGGATAGATGTGTGTGTATATATGTATATTTGTATGACTGTATGTAGAGTATGTTAAGCAAATGTATACTCGCGCAATATTTGCTGTCGCGCGCAATATTCACATATTTGCACAAATTTGGCATTTGCTTTTATACTGATTCCTTTATTTCATTTTCATCTGTACTCTATATTTTTGTAATGCCTTGTTGTTGTTGTTGATTTTTATTGTTTTTGTACATTTCTGTTTTTTGGTTGGCGAAATTAGGGTTACATGTCTGGTGGTGCCGGTTACGTGCTCAGCCGTGCCGCGTTGCGTCGCTTCGCCGAGGTCGCTGCCGCCAACAGCACGGCGTGTTCGCAAAATCAACTCTCCGAGGACAAAGAGATGGGCATTTGTTTGCAGAATGCTGGCGTTGTGGCGGGCGATGCGCGTGACGATGAGGGCGCCGAACGCTTCCATCCATTGGCGCCGATACATCTGATACCTGTCGATACGTCGGAATGGTATCCATTATACCTGTTCTACAAACGCGATAAGGTCAGTTGGACACACGAAACATATACATACACAGCGAGTGGGGAGAGAGTGAGTGAGCGGCGTGTGAGTGCGAGCGCGAAAGTGTGCTGGTATAGTTTAGTGTGAGGTTAGGTGTAGTGCAGCTGTTGGGTGGCCGTGTTGGCACGAGTAGTGGAGCAAGAAATTGCAACTGTCGACTGTCGGCTGTCGAATGGAGATTAATTACTTACTCGCTTGTTATTTTTATTGCTCGTTTAATTTTGTTAGATTTGCCAAATTGCTTTTATTTACGCTGCCAAGCTTTATATAAACTTCAACTGCTTAATTTGTCTCTCGGTGTGTGTGTGTGTGTTTATAACAACATTTGAAGGAAGTGCTTTTATCCTTTCTTTTTAATGAGATTTTTTTTCGATTTTATTTTGCTTTCCTTTCGCATTTGAATTTCAGAATTTGCAGTGTTGTTCGCGCAGCGCCATTTCGTTTCATTACATTAAGCCGAAGGAGTTCTACGTTTTGGAATATTTCCTCTATGAACTGCGTCCTTTCGGTGTGGGCAATGTGGCGCATTCACTGCCTGCGAAAGCCAACATGTCGGCGCTGATGAAGAAATGGCAGCACGAATTGTCAAATAACATTTTCAAGGCTGAGGATTAATTGCAAAGTCGTTTAGTTAATCCGAAGTAAAATAGCTATAAGAACAATTAGCAGCTGTCAACTTTGTATACCTTTTTGTACCTTATTATAATCGAGTGAATATGTAAATAATGTATTATTCAAAGGATTGAAGAGTGTTTTAATTTTTTTATTATGAAAAAAAAAAAAAAATTTCGTTGTTTAATTGGGACAAAAATGCACCCGGAAATTGTAATTAATTTCAGCGAGCAAATGTTATTTCAAAAACAATTTATTTGGCTAAGTGTCCTTAATTACTTTGCCAAATATGGGCGCGGTTTGTCAAACAGTTTGTTTACAGCAGCTGCTTAAGTCGGTACACTTCCAGTACAATTTTTTTTTTTTTTCAATAGAAAAAAAAAATCGAGTAAAGGTATTTGTCTCAAGTTTTGTATTTCTAAAAAAAGTTTGTGTGTGAAATCATTGCGAATGTTGGAAAAAACTTACGATGATTCCGTTTTATCAAAAAACACAAGCCTAGAGTGGTAAAAAGCCTTTAAAGACGCTCGAGAAATCGTTAAAGACAAGCCTCGTTCTGGACGACCTTCGACAACTTTAACTGATAAAAAATATTAAAAAAGTGAAAGATATGGTGCTTGAAAATCGTTCGGCAAGCGTTTGAGGGATAGAAAGAGAGCTCGACATCTCTCGTGAGTCCATTTGAATGCTTTTTGGTGGATATTTTTGGTGTGAGACTTGTTCTTGCTCAATTCGTTCCGAAAAAGCTGACTCCCCAAAGTCGCTCAAAACTGAAGATGGTGCTTATTGTTTTTTCGATATTCGTGGTTTGGTTCCGGAGAGACAGACGGTCAATAAGGAGATCTATTTGGCCGTATTGAGCCGTTTGCGTGTGACATTTATCTACCTAAGCTACCGGTTGTCTCCGGATTGAAAAGCCACCAACCAGACCGATCATGTTGTGGTAGACGGAAGACGTGCTTCTCCGAACCGTTCGATACCAAACTAGGTTTCAGATAATGCGACTCTCTATCGTACGACTTCTTCAATCTACTATTGGAGAAAATAATTCGAAATGAAGAGTTGAATAGAGAAAGTACAATATTCTACAAGATCTTACAACTGTCTGCTACAAACCTTGTACGTGTTTGTCCGGAAAGTAATAGGACTGAGTCGATTTAAATAAAAATTTTTGAACCAATCATTACAATTCTTTAAAAATTTTCAAAATAGTCTCCTTCTGCGTCGATGCAGCGCTGCCAGTGCGATTTCCAAGCCTTGTTGTCTCGAAATGCTTGCCTTTCATCTCGGAATCAAACTCAAGGATGAAATCATGACTCGTCAGCTGTGATTACATTAATCAAAAATTGGGGGCCAGTTTTACACATGCTGAAATTTTCTGGGCACACTTCCACTCGCCGCAATTTCGTCAGTGAGCACTTTTGGGACCATCTTCGCGCACACCTTACGCATGTTTAAGTGCTCCGTCACAATGTCATGAACCACAGATTTTGATAAATTTAATATTTGGGCACATAAACGAATACTTAGTCTATGGTCTGAGTTCAAAACTTTGCGCACATGAGACACATTGTCGGTGTTTGTCGCAGTCGCTGGTCTCCCAGCATGGTCTTCATCAGCAACTTCTTCCCGGCCCTCCAAAAAAGGCCTAGTGCCACCGAAACACACCACTTTTAGCTAAAGCAACATCTGGGTAAACCTGCTTGATCATATAAAATATCTCTGTCGCAGATTTACCGAGTTTCAGACAGAATTTAAACGCATACGTCTGCTATAACGAATACTGCATTTTCGGCTTGCACCACTCACAGAAACACGTCGCGCGAAAATGTTTGTCCTGACTCTCCAGGTGCTCGGAGGCTCGGAACGCCCTCTGCTGAATCCAGGCGGTGCAAAATATATCCTGTCATCAAATAGACAGTCGTCACACTCTCGACTTGGCTCCCACGTAGCTGTTAACAGTCATAACTTCGAAGTCGTAGATAATTTCGTTTGACAAAATCTAATGAGTCGACGTTACACGTTTTCGAGAGAAAGGTTCTGCGGAAGATTCATGGTCCCTTCCGCATTGTCAATGGCATACGACGGCATTGAAGAAGTTCATCGAATTAAGAGACAGCAGCTATGTTGGTGACCTAGTCTGCCGTCTGAATGGATGAAAACATATCAGTTCTGAGATTATTTGTCTCAGTACCGCCGGGAGAAGCAAAGGAAGAGTAAGACGTCGACTCCGTTGAAAATACCTGATTGCACTCGCTATCTCCAATTGCCGTCAATCAGCGAAACGAAAGAACGACAGGCATGCTGTTAAAAACTCAGCTATAACCACGTAAGCGGTGTATACGCCAATAAAGAGAAAAAAGATGTTTGAACTGCGACATCTTCTCAGAAGTGTTGATTAGTCATTTACCATAGAAGGGCTTAAACATTTAGAGACTTAAACTTTTTGGATAAAATCGTTGCTTCCATTATCAGCAGGAAAGGAATCTCGATCGAACATTTAAACGTGTTTATATATACTATACATAGGTATATACTTATGTACAGAATCTGTAAACTTTGTCGTAAATTTCAGAGAAACCCATTTTATATAAGTTTCCATAAGTGATAAAATTATTTCATATAATTGTAAATTGCAAAAGAAAAAAATATTTTTAATACTCAACACAAAATCATTTCGTTTTCAATGCTGATGGAAGGGGTTTCCATTTATTTATCACTAACCCTTAAGCGGGTACAGCATAATATATACATATTATACAATCAAATTTCTGATTGATTGATTATATATAATTAGAAGCAAATTTAAAATTGTTTGACATAAGAAGTCATGCCAAGTTACTGAGGTATGAAACTCACCCTTTTTCGCATACTCAAAACTCCCCTTAACTCCTGTAAAGTCTTGTCATTTGAGATTTCCTGGCAAATACGTCATTTGAATTGCTTGCCGCGTAGCAAAAACGGACGACGAGTCTGCACATGGAAAATCACCCACTGAACGAGGCAATTTTTCATGATTCTTCTCCCGCGGATGTGTGTGCAAAATCCATCTTTTCGATTATCACTTAAGTATGCAGCCGGTATGAAGGGGGCGCTGGATGTGCGGTCGTCGGACGCACCAGAGGACGGACGGACGGACGTTGAACGCCTGTACCGATATCCAATTACAAAGTTGAACTCTGCAGTGTGCAACGTTAACTCTTAATCCACGGCGACTTGAGAAATGCGAGCACATACCTTCATATTAAAGCGAAGAGGAACTGCAAAAAAAAAAGATGGCAGAATGGCAACAGAGCAATCGTGCAACTACTGCATGCAATAAAAAGAACAAACACTTAAGAGTGCGCCCTTCGTTCGTGTGCCCGTCCGTAATAGTGGCTGTGTGGCATTGGCAGTAGCGGCATTGCATGTCTTTGTGTGCTGCGAGTGGCATGTGGCAATTTATCATGTGGCGCGTGGTTCAAACACACATTTTTCGCCTTCGATCACAGTAGCGCGGCGCGGCGCATTGCGTTTGCATTGACGTTCGCCAATTTATCATTGTTGCGGCGCGTCCGCGTTTGCATTTTGCGGCGGTCGGTCGCATTGCGGTGCCGCGCTGTACGAGTAGTGGTGGCACGCGTCGCCAAGCGCCCGATATACACACGCACACAGTTGTAGCGCCAAAGATTATGAGTGAACCGGAAAATCACATAAAACGTGACGCACACGTGAAAATTACCTGGGGAGATTCCAAACGCTCATGCATGCGCGTATATTTATATGTGTTTGTGTGCCTGTATCAAGGGTGCGCGTAAGTGTATTGTACTCTACTTAATTTTCAGCGCATTTTTCGTGCACTTTTTGTTATTTATGGACATGAAATGTGAAAATGAAGCAGCGGCGCTATGCGAGGCGCTCTTCGCCAGTTAGAAGAAGAAGCTAAGGGTCGCTCGTTTGTACGCCGCTGTTCCAACATTGAATGCAGAATCCGCAGTGGTGGCATGGCACGCGTTGCGCCTTCATGTTGACTGCAGGATTTACGAGCTCTTTACTATGCGCGCGCGTCAGAAATGCCAGCCAGGCTACACAGCTGACGTTGCTACTAGCACTGTGGTATTGAAAAAAGGCAGGAAAATTCGACACAATAAGCAGTCCGCATTGAAATTTCCACCTTTGCTGGCGCGCGTCATGCCGCGGCGTATCGCTTGGTAATTAAAGCAAATAAAAGTTTTAATTTTTGTTTATTTTCACTCGAAAGAGTTGAGCGCACACACAAAAACATACGCACACACATAACAGCACACCTATAAGTTTAATTTCAAAGGTGTCTGCATTGCTGTCATACATATTTATAGCGCGTCGACGCGCCGGCGTGTTCGCAAGTTCATTACAACGAGTTTTTTTCAACAGCACAACAAAAAAGCTGGAAAAAATTTCAGCGCTTTCTAAGCGCTCATTAGGTTGGCACGTAATTGCATTTCGTTACAAGTCTTGGCGTTTTTTTTTTCCGGAACGTGCCTGCGTAACCGGTTCGTTAAGCATGCGTAATGTCTGTTGTTAAGGGTTGGACACACTTCGCTCGTTTCCAATTGGAATTTCGTGTGCGCGAAGGGTTTGCGCTTAATCTCTACACAATTTGCATATCTTTTTCGTTACGCGCTTTTGTTATTAGAAAGCTGCGTTGGTTATGTGTGCGCGCGCGCTGGCAATCATAGATCTGCACATGTGTTAGCATACTCACAGGCGCGCTTGCCTGCTGTGTTACAAAACACTACGCGCACAAACTCCTTATGCAGGCAAACACTCATTTGCCGAAGGTTTGTGATTTCCATTAGAAATATTTTTACATATTTCATTTACTAGTTTTACAACAGCTTGATAGCGTCGTTGATGCTTTTCAATTCGTACATATGTTCTCTGAGTTTTAACTTACCACATGTCAGTGTAGCTTGTATAATGCGCAGGGTTGCTGCTGCAAGGGGCATAATATGCAGACTAGAAACTGGTTTCACAAACCTATTTTTTGTTTATTTGACGCTCAGTTTGTATTTCCCATTTGACAACCTTGTAAGTGATTAAAATGCAAATCACGATTTCGTTTGACTCGCGTACTTTTTGGTGGCTTTTGTTTGAGCGTGTGTTCGAGATTTGCATTACAATACTTTTACAGGCGCACGACTGGTTTGGGCATTGAAATGGTGAGCAAAGGTTTTGAAATAATTAAATAAATAATATGCGAATAGAGAAAAGTATTCGCTCAGCAAATGCACTAAAACTGCCGCGTTCTGAGTTGTCAGCCCTCGGGTTGTGTTTTAAAATCGATTTAGAAATATTGTTTAGATCATAATTTGCTTTTATAGTAAGAAAGGAACAAACAAACTTATTGCGGAACTTATCGCAATATATTTTCTTTATCTTTATTGGCTTAGATGGTATTTGTAAGAGCTTTAAATGAAGGGGTTTTGACGAGAATGGTCTAAAGTAGTTCTGACCAATTAGTAGACCAATATTAAAACACGAACTTCCAGATAGGGCTTCAAAGTCATAGGGTAACAGGTCAATTGAAAAGTAATAATAAAAACCCTTTTTTTTTTAAATTTGCTTTTCTTTATTCAACATAGTTTCCTTCACGGGTGATACACGGGTTAAAGTGACCCTCCAACTTTTCGATACGCTTTTTGTAGTAGGATTTGTCTTTTGCTTCAAAATAGGTCTCAGTTTCGGGTCTCAACTCTTCATTCGACGACATTTTCTTTCCAGTGAGAATTCCTGTAAAATGTGAAATCAGAAAGTAGTTGCTGGGAGCTAGATCTAGATAATACGGTGGGTGCGGAAGGAGAAGGAAGCACAACTAATGGATTTTCCCATCGTTTTCACTGAGTTGTCACACGGTGCTTTGACTTGGTGTAACAGCACTTTCTTCTTCTATAAATGTGGCCGTTTTTCGACGACTTCGTCCTATAAGCCGTCCACTTACATTATATAATAGTCACTATTGACGGTTCTTCATTTTTCATTATACTCAATAAAAGTTATTCCATGCGCAACTCAAAATACAGACACCATAATTTTGAATGTCGGGTGTTTCGGTTTTCCACGCTTTGGAGCGGGCTCATCGTATACAGTCCACTTGGATGACTGCCGATTGAACTTTTGGGTGAAATGATGGAACCATGTTTTATTTATTGTCACATAACGTTACAAAAACTCGGCTTTGTTACGCTTGAGCATCTCCCAAACACTGCTCCGAATCATAAACTCCTCGTTGTGTTTGATCAAAAGTGTGCTCGCACAGCACTAACATTGCCCAGAGTTTTCTCATACCCAAATATTCGTGAATGATGTGATGTACAGATTCAGTTGATATCTCGAGAGTGTCTGCTATCTCGAACAACTTCGCTTCATACAAACTTTTTTTGTGGACTTTTTTGATATTTTCGTGGGTAACAACCTCTTTTGGGCGCCCACTGTGTTCACGATCTTCGATGCTCATTTCACCACGTCTAAACTTAGCATACCAATATTTTATGGTTGATTTTCCTGGGGCAATGTTGGGAAACTCGTCATCAAGCCAAGTTTTGGCTTCAACTGTGTTTATTCCTTCCGAAAAGCAATATTTTTTTTTAACATGTAAAACCCGCTTTATCAATTTTTTTTCATAACAACAAAAGTTGTTTCACTTAAAATGATATAATTCTCAAACTAATGATCGGACAGCTGCCAAATTTGTAGTACACGCGCTTTTGGGAAGTTAGAGCTAACAAAAAATCATATGCGTGCTGTCTTCTGTCTGTCCGGGGACTTTTCAATTGATCTGTTATGTGTCAACTAAATATTAGTTGTTTTTACTACTCCCCTCTTCATCTTCTGTACGCTTCTCTGGCGGTATCACAGTGAGTTACTTTCAGCATCGAAATTATTTTATGACAGTTCTCTTGAACCTATAATTGTTCTGTACCAAAAGAAAAGAAAATATCTATGATGTTCAGCATTTATCAGAGTAAAGAATATTATTCCCTAAACATCTTGGGTTCTGAGTGCTGGTTCAAACCACGTCAAGTGGTCCATGAAAATTTCGGAAAATCACAGATTTTGAAAATTATCAGTTCATTAGGAAGGGGACTAGATGCATACCCCGTGGTATAGCTTGCATATTCCAGTAGTCAGCAGCAACAAAATTCTTTCTTATTCTTTTCATCACTGCTTTCACCTTAAAATATGGGTTTAAGCCAAAAGGAAAGGCGCAAGATCTGTAAACAGAGATATAGTGGCATAATATTCATATTTACATATGAGTTGATATACTTCCAATCTGTTAAACGATATTCTACAGTTTCTAAAATAATTAATCACAACTGTAGTAGTATAGAGTAAGTAAGTGAAGTTGCTTCATACCTTAACATATTCATATGGCAAGGATTCTCGCAGTCGCACTCTAAGGGAACTACAGAAGCAATTACTGTTCCAAAGGTCAAGAACTACTAGGTGATTTGAAGTCTGTAACTCCGTAAATGTACATTGGTTAGAGCGGGTCCATTTTTTTTTTATAAAATCGCGTTTGTGGGATATACGGATCACAACTTTTCATAAGAGAATATGGGTCTAAAACCGGTTTCGAGCAACCAACCGAAAAAATTTCAGTCGAGAGGCCCAAGTTTCGATCACCTTTGGCAGCAATTAGTGTTATATGTCAGCATATAACACCGAATATTTCCTTTCAAGGCATCAATCGTCTTTGGCCTAACAGTGTAAACAAGCAACTTCATATAATTTCACTAAAAGAAGTCCAGGAGGAGTGTTAAACCACACGGTCTTATAGCTCACGCCAAGGACAACGATGCGAGATAACGCACTCAACAAAAGTTTCCTTTAACAAATGCATTGTTTCTTGTTTGTGAGTAATGTAGCGCCGTTTGGTTGAAACCAAAGATCGTCCACATCAACATCCTCCAATTCAGGCAAAAAAATAAAAAATGTTATTCAAAATATACTTTCTATTATTGCAATGGTAATTCAAATATCTTACCCATGAGTGACTTCTTCACGATTTTAATTATTATTATTAAATTATTCTGAATATTTTTTTATTAAGTAAGCTTAGTGAACGATTTTTTCCTTTCTATATTATCCAACACTAATTTTAATTGTCGCGCCTGGATAATCAATGAGAGGAAAGCCTTTTACGATATTCAGATTATATTTAAAGAATTTCTCAAAGCGACGCTATACAAGTAGACCGTTAGGGACAGCAAACGACGCCATATTTTTCCCCGCTATTTTGACATTTAAGTTTAGTAAGGTTTGGCATTTCATAACGAAAGGATATACGATCCAACAACGAGTCGCAACTAATGAAATTTACTGCCGAAATTCGGAGTCATTGCCTCAACTTTAAGAGCGCTACGTCCAATTTATGGTCGTCATAATCGTTTTGCAGATCAACAATTGAATTGATTGTCTAGTGGAAAAATTTGAATCCACAGGCACAGTATAAAATGTTCCCGTGCCAGTGAGATAAAGAAGTGCCCGTAGTGTCGAGAATATTGCTGCCGCTAGCGCATCAATTGAGGAAGACTCAAATCAGTCTTTCACACGTCGTTCTCAAGCGTTGGGCATCTCTGTGACGTCATTGTGGCGAATTTTGCGAAAAGAACTTGGCCTAAATCCTTACAAGATCAAATTGAGACAAGCACTGAAGCCGCTTGACCGCCAAAATCCTAGTATGTTCGTGAATTGGGCTCAGCAAAAACTTGAAAATGATCCGTATTTTCATCGAAAAATCATCTTCAGCTCATTTGTGTCTAAATGGCTTCGTCAATAAGCAAAACGTGCGTTATTGGCCAGGCAGCAATCCACACGTACTCCACGAGTTACCATTGCATCCAGAAAAAATTTCGGCTTGGTGCAGTTTAAGGACCGGTGGCGTCATTGGGCCGTACTTCTTCCGTGATGATCAAGAACGGTACGTTACTGTGAATGGGAATCGCTATCGTTCAATGATAACCGAATATTTTTTGCCCGAATTGGATTATATGGACTTGGACAATACGTGGTTTCAACAGGATGGCGCCACAAGCCACACATCGAATGTCACTATCGATTTATTGAAAACCAAGCTTGGTAAACGTGTTGTCTCACGAAATTGCCCAGTCCATTTGCTGCCTCGGTCGTGCGATCTGATGTCGTTAGAATATTTCCAGTGGGGCTACGTCAAGTCCATGGTCTATGCCAACAAGCCAACGGCCGATTTATGCTTTAAAACCGTCGAAAGTAGGGTTCAGCGTCTGGACTTCTGCAAGCGTGCCCGTGGTGGCTATGCAAGAGAGATCAAGTTACATACATAATGACGTCAAATGAACTTTCAACAGAAAAAAAAGAATTTTATTGATATCCCAAACCGTTTTTGTTTTATTTGAAACTTTTGTAGTGCTCTAATTGAAAAATCCGTTACATGAGCTCTCTAGTTTTTAATATGTGCTTGTATGCACGATTGTCAGGCACAAGGAACCAAAGGTTACATTATTATCAATCAAATTTTGATCAAATTCGAAGAAATAGTTGACACTCATCCAGTTTAGGCTAGTCGTTCTCTGCTGTTTTGTAACTTTTGCTGTTCCAGAAATTTAAGTATGTTTTTTCTTGGAAGCAGCTACTGTGGGGATCTGGTATGTAGGTTTTTCCTTTCAAGACTTAAAAGGTCTTACATTAATACCTCGTGTCGATGTGTGTATTGAATGGTTTATAGCCTTTTAAAAATAGTTTTCAAGCCTTTCTCACTCACTCTTTCCTCGAGTATTAAATAAGTCATGTGACCTAAAGCCGCCGGGTCATAATAAAAAAAAAAAACACTTGCATTATAAATTCCTGAAATAAGGTATTTTTCTTTAGTTATTTTCACAGATGGGTATTTCTTTATGAGTGCGGATATTTGCCTACACAAATACGAGTGTGTATGGATATGTGAGTGTGTATGATTTTCACTCACCTTGTATGGAAGAATGTGGGTAAATAAGGAACTGGACATTCAAAAGCATTCCATTGTCGCATTGCATTGGCTTCCCTATGAGATTCCTATAAGAATGTGGACAAAAACACACACATGTACATACATTCATACATGTACATATACACACTTGGAAAGCCAAAACACTCATACCCATATCCTCAACAATGTCTTAAACGTGTTGCTGGCGCGCAAAACCGAAGGAATTTCGAATAAGTCATATTTCCTCAAACCACTCAAAACCACCACAAGTGCACAGAAGACAAATATATGTGTACAAAACACAACAAAGACAGTAGGCAATAACACGAAGAGGGTTTGTAAGTCGCTCGTTTCATTTTGAGAACGACTTTTTATGGCCGACGCTGCTCAAGAGTGAGTGGAAGGGAGCATACAAATCTTAAGCGACTGTTGCTCAGAATACACACATACATCACACACATACATGCAGCGTTTGTAGTACACGCAAGAGTGCCATAAACAGTCTCAAGACAGCGTCAGGGGTTGCACGAATGACACGTTTTATGGATGGAGAAGCGGAGGTCACGTAAGAAAAAGGTAAGAAAGTGAGCGCCGGCTGTGAAGGAATGAGTGAGCGCGTAGGGGTAGTGTGTTGTCGCACGCCGCAGAGAGGGACCTGTAGCATGCCAAGCTCAAGACGAACGACCGACCGGCTAGGCCAAAGGCGGTGCGCACCTTGACGGCGATCCTCAAACGTTTCGCAGACGGTGACGGGTGTGCGTTGTGTCGTGCCGCGGCGCGCGTGCCTTAAGAAATCAAAGGCGATTTGTACGAAGTCATGGCGGCAGGAAATTGGCATGTTATTTTAGTTGCGGTCGTCGCGAACTTTGGCTGATTAGCTCAGCTACAAGCCGGTGAATAAGTAATTGCTAGTGAGTCACTTGTCGCAGCAGTGGCATGCTACATTTGCAGTTTAAAGCAAAAACGCGCACTTATATATGAACAAAATGTGACAGTAGTGGGTGGCGCGTTGGCAAAACAGCATGAAGTGAGTACTGCATGTGGCAAGACATATCCTTGCAACCGCATACGAATGCGCTGTATAGTGGAAAGTAGCCGCAATGAACTTGCAACGGAAGTGGCAACATTGTGCGAGTGGTATTTGGCCAATTTTATTGTTGTTTCGTAATTAATATGTGTTATTGTTTTACGTTGTGACGTTGCTATGCGGCAGCAAGTGTGTCTAAACTGCATGCAACAACTGCAGCAAAGGTGCATGCATACACGGCGTACCGGATTTTTTCGTGTGTGGCACAAAGGCACATTAAAAATTTAAGTAAAAATAGAAATAAATATATATAGAAAACTGAAAATAGTGCGCGCAGCGGTGAAGGTGCAAGCAGCGAAGCGGAAAATTGAAAATTTCAACAACAACAACAAATGCGATAAATTTACTTGAAAATAAGGGAAACGCAAGGCATATAATTATGCTTAAATACAGGCGCACGTGCATAAATCCGCACATGCAACGCGCGCTGAGTAGTTAACAAATATTCATATGTGTATGTGTGTGTGTATATGCCGTTAGCAGTGCAAAGCAGTTACTTTGCCGCGACATGTACATATTTATATGCACTTTATTGAATTACTAACGAATAATTTCGTTCGCAAATAAGCGCGCTTGCGATTGACGCCTCTAAATACACAAAAACGCGCGCGCATACAAATGCACACGCGCGCTTACACACATAACTGCACATACAAACAAAAAACTGCGCTGTATTTGTGAAAATAACGCCTAAAAGTTTTCATCATTTGATTTGATAGCGAAATGTATATCATAACGCGCGCGCGCTCTGCCAACGCCCTGCGCCTTCGCAGCACATCCGCGCTGTTCATTGAACTCCAGGCGCGCGCAACGCGCGGCACTGAAATCAAAATACCGCCGCATGTGCCGCGCGCTACCCCCATACAACACCGATGCAATCCATTTTAGGTGTAGAGTGGTTCACCGTGGCGCTTGCTCCTGTATGTGTGCTCTTATTTGCTTTGTCTTGTTTGTCTTTGCGGCGGCCGCGGTTGTGCAAATGCAGCTGCACGCGCTCACAAAAAGTCCTGCCGTAGCGACGATCGATCGAGCGTGTTATCGCGTTTGTTTTGTTGTGTTGCGTTGTGTGTTGCGCCGTGTAGTTCCTGTATTTCTGCTTGTTCCTGCTGCTGCTCCTATTTCCTGCCTTCTAGTCTAGTACCCATTGCGCTTGTCATGCACAATTACAATAAAAATAATATTTCAACCCTATTTCGCCGCCCTTGCGCGTGCGCTTTACGTTTAACATTTATTGTTCTTGTTGTTTGTTTGTGTATGTGTATGTGTGATAATGAAATTTATTAGCGACATTACAGCTTAGCACCACACCCGTGATAAAGCTGACGGCTGGCTGCGCATGTGTGCTCGCAGACCTTAACTATCGCCAGCCAGCAAAGGTGTGTTACAATCAGCTACAACAATAATAAAAATAAATGTGTTAAATCAAATTTTTATATATACGTCCATCTGTGTCGTTCATATGTGTATGTAGTGGCTTGACTAGTATATGTAAAGGATCTCACATTTTTAGGGAATTTATTCATGATTTGTGATAAAATAATTTTGTATGGTAATTAAGGAAAAAGTGGACAGCTGGTCCTAATGCCCACCGGAGTAATGGTATTCGAACCCACTTTATATTCATACATACATATTTCTTTACGTCACACTGCGCTGCGCTACTTTGTTGCTTATCTGATCTACACCCCTGGTCTTAATTAATTTGGTAATCAAAATATGTCAGCGACACACTTATGCACTTAGTATCGCTAGTATCGCTAACCTAAAGCCCAAACTTGATCGAATGTTTCGAAATAATCTTGCTACCATTGCTAATGTTCTGAAGATTAAATATATCGATCAAGGTTTTTACTAGGTGATTGGAGAAGAGATTTACTAGAAAAAGTTTCTATAAAGGAACGTGATTGTGATCGGTCAGTTTATATGACAGCTATATGCTGCAATAGTTCGATATCGGCGGTTGTGGCAAATGAGCACCTTCTTGAGGAGAAAGAAACGTCTGATAAATTTCAGACCAATATCTCATAAACTGATTGACTAATTCGTGTAAATACAGTCGGACGATTGTACGGACATATTTAAGCTTCTTAAGCTCGTTATTATAATCATTAATAGATACATTTCAAGGGTCTCCAACGCTTTCTTCTAGGTGTTATACTCGTACACTTCGTGTTAAATTAAATATACCCCCTTCATGATATGAAGAGATGAAGAGACCCAGCAGATAGCAGAATATAAAGGCATGAAATATTTGTATGTATCTAGACCAACTTGATTTGTTTGAAAATCTTGCAGAATATTTGGTGGTTACTCAACTAGCAATTTCAAGACTATTTTGCATGTCAAAAATTATGGATTATAACTAGTGATGAAAATGGATTCATGATGAAAATCAATATGGTCAAAACAAGAGTGATGGTGTCATAAGAGCATGTTATGAGTCTCTAAAACTGAGCTAATTAACGTTAGAAGCATTAACGGAGAAGCTATCGAAAAACGCCCCGAAATTGAGATTAGACACGAAGCAATAATTTATCATTATTGCATCCGCCCTCATGTTTCAAAACCTTTTAAAAACAGCTGCTGGAAGTTTTTGCCTTACCCGCCTATACACCGAACCTTGACGTTTTTCGCTATACTTTCTTTCGGTTGATGCGGTACGTCCTGACTGGACATTTCAGAACAGCGTATCAAAAACTGACTTAATTCATTCTTGGACGTCAATCTGGGAATTTATTTTGGGATCGAACAGCCAAATGGCTTGAAAGATTCGCCACTGTTAAAGACTTGGATGGGCAAACCTTTGAATAATTCTTCACATTTCAGACCCGAAGGAAAAGCTATTTTGCCATGCAATAGTGATATTAAAAAGTAGTTTGATGAGTTATTCGGGCTCTTTGTCATGCGAGAATACCATTCTGAAGTGGTTCGCTAAATTCCGAACGGAATATATGCGCACCGAAGATAACCAATGAGGATGCCAGAGAGATGCTGTTGCAAAAAATTACCAATGATGACGAAATTGTATGAACTATGACTTCAATTTTCTTAAGTATTCATCGAATTCTCTGGGCTGTTCCCCAGCGGCGATTGCCTATTTCCAGAGCTCAAGAGAAAAGTTTGTGTGTGGAAATTTAGTCCCGATTAAGAGATAATTCCCAAGACAGAAGTCAATTTTGAAGAAAAATACCACTACTATATTCTAAACATTTAACAAAAAGTTGGAAGAGGGCGTGTTGAACGAAATGGTTGAAAAAAAGTAAAAATTGGAAGAAATGTGATTTTCTTTAAAACAATGTGAACTTTTTCTGCAGCTTTTAAGGTAGGGTTCGATAACTGTCTATTTAAGTTTTGAGGACGAAGTTCTTCGGTGAAGGAAACTTTAAAATACTTATTGTAGTCTTGCCCTATAAATTTTTTGACAGTTTCGACGGCTCACCAAGTGACAGAGGTAAACTAAAAAAAGGTAAAAACGTTAACTTCGGCTGCACCGAAGTCACCTGAGAAGTGCCTTAAATAGCATAAAATAATATCTTGGATTTGATCGATCAGTTTGCATCACAGCATATGCATAAGAGGCACGATTTAAATTTTTTCCAAGATTGCACTGCTTTTTTACATAATCCCAAATTTTGTGAAGATATTGCTAATAACAAAATTCTACGAGTAAGAACATGATTTCGATCGTTCAGTTTGAATGGAAGCTTAGGATTATTGATTCCTGAGCAGATTCTAGGCGAGAGAAGAACATATGCAACGATTCCTATTGATAACTGAAAAACTGAGGGACCAGTCCGCCTATATACAGGCAGACAGTGCTAAGTCGACTCAGCTCGTCAAGCTGATTATTTAGATATATATTCATATATAATCAAAAAAGTCATTTCGTATTTTGTCAATAGATGTCGTTGCAGTTGTATATCTGTATGTAGCCTTGGAAAGGTGAGATTTTAAGCTTCATTTAACAAAAATAATTAAATTCGGGAAAGTTAGAAAAAAGTTACAGCTGTTCAAAAATGAGTCAAAATAATGAAGAAATTTGCTATATTTTGAAATTTTTGTAAAAAAGGGGAAGAATGCCCCGCAAGCCATCAGTATCAGTTCGTGTAGTACAACAATGGTTCGCTTGCTTCCGTTCTGGAGATATGAATGACACACCTCCTACTGGTCGACCAATCGTTGGAAAAGTCGATGAAATTATGAAAAAGATTGACCAGGACCAACACATAAGTAACCATGGCATCGCTAAGGAAATTGATATTCATCTTAAAACAGTTTTGAACTATTTAAAAAAATTTGGCTACAAAAAGATGCTCGATGGTTGACTACTACATGAATTGTCTGTGAAAAATTTTATGAACCAAATTGACATCTGCGATTCTTAGCTGAAACGAAATGAAACCGAATCATTTCTGAAGCGAATGAAAACAGGAGATGAAAAGTGGATCAAATGCGACAATAATGTGCGAAAAAGACCATGTTCCAAGCGTGGTGAAGCTCAACAAATGGTCGCAAAGCAAGGATTGACACCTTGAAAGGTTATGCTGAGTGTTTGGTGGTATTTGGAAAAGAATCATCTACTATAATTAGCTCCTGCCTGGTCGAATGATTGATTCTACATTTACTGTCAAAAAGTGATGAGATTGAAGCCAGCAATCGTAAAAACGGCCAGAACTTATCAACAGAAACGGCTTCGCCTTCCTTCAGGACAACGCTTGACCACACACATTGTTACATTGATGTCTCGGCAAAAACTGAGAGAGCTTGCCTGGGAAGTTTTGATGAATTTACCATATTGCACTGAGCCTGCACCGTCGGACTACCATTTGTTTCGATCAATGCAGAACTCTCTTAATGGTGTAAAGTTGGCTTCAAGGGAAGCCTGTGAAAATTACTTGCCACAGTTTTTTGCTGAGAAACCAACTTACACTGATGAAATAATGTCGCTAGAAGAAAAATGGCAAGAAGTGGTCGACCAAAATGGTATATTTGGCTTATTAAAGTTCATTATAAATATAAAAAAAGATAAGTTGAAGTTTGATTAGAAATACAAAAAGATTACTTTTTCGACTTCTTCTTCTCCTTTACTGGCGTAGGCACCGCTTACGCGATTATAGCCAAGTCAACAACAGCGCGCCACTCCTTTCTTCTCTTCGCTACGTGGCGCTAATTGGATATTCCAAGCGAAGTCAGGTCCTTCTCCACTTGGTCCTTCCAACGGAGTGGAGGTCCTCCTCTTCCTCTGCTTCCCGCGGCGGGTACTGCGTCGAATACTTTCAGAGCTGGAGTGTTTTCATCCATCCGGACAACATAACCTAGCCAGCGTAGCCGCTGTCTTTTAATTCGCTGAACTATGTCAATGTCGTCGTGTATCTCGTACAGCTCATCGTTCCATCGAATGCGATATTCGCTGTAGCCAATGCCCAAAGGACCATAAATCTTTCGCAGAACCTTTCTCTCGAAAACTCGTAACGTCGACTTTTTCGACTACCCAATATTTAATCCTTCTGGGTGTGGCAAAGTTATGATACCCTGCCCATTTGGTATTGTAAAGAGGGTCTTGAATAGTGTACAACTTAGTTACAATGAAAGATTGTTTGAGATTATAAAATTTCCCGAGTTACCCACCTTTAACGAGCGGTTCAGCGGTTTCACTAAAAACAAAACCCACAATCTACAATTTTTTAGCTTTGTACAGATTTTCTACATAAATGGTAAATCAAAACGTGTACGCACTAAAGTAAAGCATATTAGCCTAGGCAACATTACCTTACTTTTTGAATTGAAAATAAAAAAAGAAAAAAACGGTGAAAAAATCAAAGATGCATAGCCAATCGTATCGAACGCCACAAATCATACTCTAATCACATTTGCCGTGCTGCCAAGCGTGGAAATTATCGAATCTTGAAACGCCTCATAAAATCGGCACAAAGCGCAAACGAGCGAGTGCTCGGTAGGGGTGGTCGGCCCTCAGACGAACTCTCCCTCCAAGGTTTGTCGCTTGCATAGACTACTTGACTGCTGCTGGGCAGGCGATACAGGATAGCTAACATCGTGATCTACCTTTCCTCTTAGGCGCATATGTACCGTACGCCTTGTGTGGCAGCCAGAGCAAAAGTGAAAGCAACTCCCGTTATTTGATAAGAATATTATTAAATGCATTTCATATGTACGAATATGTAGCAGTCATGTATGCATATAAATGCTAAATTTATTGCTTTCATATTGCTCGGGTGATGTGTGTGTCTGTACATGTGTGTGTGTGTGATCTACATAAGAATGCTAAAGTATCTGTGATGCGCTTGACTGCCCAGCGACAGGATAACAAAAGGAAATAAAAATTTTCTACAAGCATAAATAAAATGTATACATTGAGACACAAGCAGACAGACATGAATATGTAAATATATACATACATGCATATATGCATACATACATAAGTAAATACACTTCGACTTGCCAACTTATAATAAAAAGTTCGAAGGAAAGGCGAAGCAAAAAAAATACAAAAATAAAATAAAAGTACAATAACAATAACAACAACAAAAACATCAAAAAAATACTCAATCTCATTCAGTCGGGTGTCGCGAAGCACTTCGGGCACGCGACCAGCCAGCCGCTAATGCCAGTAGCGAACGCACTCACCGTGCTCGATATATGCTTGTTGCCACCTTTCGCACACCGTACACCGCTGCCGCATGCCGCTTGGCGCTTTGTGCCGATGCCAATGCGTAGCTAACTGTCTAAGTTGCCTCACTAGGCGGATTGGTGTCGCTGTTGTCACAATTGTTGCCGATACCGTTACCGTTGCCGTTGCCGTTGATGGTGGTGATTGCTTTTTGCTGCCTGGAACTCGAAGCTGTTGTTACTGGAGTTACAACCTCCTGCAATGGTGGTGGTGGCGGTTCGGTGCAGCGCCACAGCGTTGCAACACGCCAGAAATAGCGACAGCCGCAGGCAATTTTCGAAAACCTTTCTGCACAATGGCATGTGTGGCGTGTGCGACGCGGTGCGGCTTCGGTGGCCTTCGTTGCCATACGACCAACCAAAGCAAAAAAAAAAACAAAAAATCACAATAACAATGTAATTCTGCCAGGTGCATTGCTCGACACGAAATCGGTGGAGGGTGCACACAGCGCCGTGTGTTCGGGGTGCACTCGCGTACGGTACAGCAACGGTGCTGGCGCGCGCTTCATTGGGTTCGTTGGGTTTTGTCGTCGGTCGGCTTTGTCGCGCCCGGCCGCATGCCAGCGGCTCAGTGCACTGCTCGAGCGTTGCGATTTCTGGCCCTGATTGATGGTTGCCGGTGCAGCCGCTCGCAGGCTGATCCTGCCTGCCTGCCTGTATGCCTGTTTGTCTGGCGTTGTGGCAAGTATATTATTTTGTTGCACGGAATAATAACGAGCGTGAGTGTGTAAAAATGTGAAATGTAGGGGAGCACAGTGGTTGCGAATTCGTTCAGGGCGCACAAAGCCGCCTGGCTTTAGAACAATGCAT
Organism: Bactrocera correcta; assembly: GCA_027475135.1. Taxonomy (NCBI): domain Eukaryota; kingdom Metazoa; phylum Arthropoda; class Insecta; order Diptera; family Tephritidae; genus Bactrocera; species Bactrocera correcta. Next base: position 19,352,614 of record CM050327.1, on the reverse strand, counting down.
TAAGGGTGGTTGGTTGGTTGGTTGTTTTGCGGCTGTGGCATGTGCAGCAGGGGTTTGCAAAGACAATAACAACAAAAATCAAATACAAAAAAATCGTTTCTCCTCCACTTTTATCCGCACTTTGTTTTTCGTAAACATACAAAAGTGCTATTCCAATTGGAAAATAATAGCAACAACAACAACAACAGTCTGAGGTGGTGTCGCGGGGTAAGTGAAATTTTTGTATAATCATTTTCACAGAATTCGTCAGCAAAGATCCTGTCAAAGATTTCTCAACTCATTGCATGTCGGCTGCTGGGCGTTGCTATTAATGTGGCTGCGGCTGTACGTCACACACATGTACATACAAGTGTTGTTTGTGAATCGGACTTTCAGGCTGCTGGACGAAAGCGGGTTATTAAGTTGAGCGCAATAAAAATTACTTGACATTACCGTCCCCTTTCGTGTTCTGCCTCATACGTGCCACACACACACACACACACACATACATATCGATAGCACTAAAGTACACATATACTCAGTTTTGGTTTATTTAATGAGTAACGGCGTTTGTCGAAAAGTTCATTACAATATCCACCCCCGGGATTTCCTACACTCAATCTCACCTCTCTGCACCGCTCCCCGCGGCACCACACCGCCCTCTATGCATCACCGTGCCGCCGCTTGTATCGCCTTGAATCGCACTTTGTGCACTCGGTCAAATTAATTTACACATACTGTTAGGCGTAGCACCCAATTTTGTTCGGGCATATGCTGTGCAGCGCATCTCCTTTGAGCAGCGACAATCTACCGTTTCAGGCACGAACCAAGCAATTCTTCGCTAGGTTGTTGTAATATAATTCGAAGTTTGCTCAATTCATTTATCATGTGTGGCTTGTATGTAGTATTCCGGTTACCGTTAGCGTTTGTCCAGCGGGAGCACTCAATTTTAATCAAAGCATGAAAATTACCTCCATAACACGCTAATTTCATTTGATTGACCTCAGAATTATCTCATATGACTAAGTTACCACATTTTGTTGCACTAACGAAGTACAAACATGTAAGGAATAAAATTCGAACATGAGCTGCTTTAAGTAACACTGCAGTAATTTAGAGCAACTCTTATCATTGGAACTTGCAAATTTGTTTAATAATACTTGTATAGGGTACGGAAAAAAAATATGACTCGTATTTTTTTGGACATATAACGCATGATCCACGTAGAGGTAACTTTTTCAATAGCCCTTTTTTGACAGATCACGCGTGAGTCGTGCAAAGCTTGGTACAATATTGTTTGGCCATTCATCAAGGAAAGACATTTACAAGTCGTTTATCTTTATTATGAACGTTCTGTAAAGAATGTGATTCACTCACTTCGCTCAATTTATGGTCAACATAATCGGCTTACTGAGCAAGCTATTAGCAACACTTACATCCACCTTGAGACCCAGTGTTCATTATTGAATGATATTCGACCCAATAGACCATGTTCAGCAAGCATTGAAGAAAATATAGCAGCCGCATTGTGTTCCGGCTAGTGGAAAAGTAACTTTTCTTCGATTATTTTTTTCAGTGTTTTTAATGATGCGATTTTGTCACAGACATGCCAAGTAAACAAAAAACACATAAAGCTTATTTTTATGTTGGGCCGTTGATTTTTAATTGATTTTAGAAGTCAAATATACAAAATTTTCACGAAAAGAGGGGATTTCAGGGCTGTATTCAAAATGATCTCATTTGATTTTGGTGACAAATATTTTGATTCGGAAAAAAGATCTGCCTTCGGACAAATATTCATTTCATATGCACCTTTTTTAGAGCGAAAACCCGACTAAAGGTCCATTTTTCCTTTAGATTTGGGTTAGCAATATCTAAAAAGTCCCAGAGAGTCCCAGTTCCAAACCACTACAGAAATGTTACATAATTTGTTTTCAACGAACTGTGAAAAAATCAGCTGCCCACACCTGCCCTCCTGGGAGTTATAGCGATTTTAGTATATCACTCTCAGTATTTATTTCATATAAATAGAACGGAAATTCACGGAATCACTTATTGAATAATTTAATCATATTTGTTTTCGGGTGACTTTCCGTCATCCCACGTCAAATTTTTATTATTTTCTATGAACTTATTGGTAGATGACTGATACTTCGTAATTTTTCTGTAGAATGCAATAAAATATGCCTGTGTTATCAAATAGTATCTTCAAATTTTTTTTTTATTCTACATCTATTCTAGCACTCCAAAAAAATGAGCATAAGTCTCTTAAAACTGAAGCTGTTGACTTCAAACCGGTATCAACTTAAAGCTTTTATTGACATCTTTCAAATAAGAAATGAATAGATTTTGGTTTTATATAAAATTTCAGAATTTTTCAACAAGTATCGACAAATCATGAAAATTTAACGTTTATAATTCTTGTTCGGACCACCCTATACTTTATTTAAAAAACTAATCATAGGGTATTTATCAGAAATAAAAAAAGAATTAAAATAAATTTTTTTTGTAAATTTTTCGAACAACTTTTTTTTTTTGACTTTTGTTGAAAATTTGACCCAACAATTTTTTTCGGTGTAAATTTTTTTTTACTTCTTCTGTTTGGGATTTCATTCTGGCCAATGTGTAGAAGTTTCTCATCGATACAATTAAAATTACAGTTTAGGCAATATGATTTCCAAAAAATTCCGGTTTCGCAACACTGTGAGCCGCAGCTGAGCTGTTCACTACACCAATAACGTGAAGAGACGATTCGGCGCCGGTCGTAGCAACTCGGACTGACGTATGGAACGACGAGGCGCATCTTACGTCGAGATCCTAAACTGGAAGCGAACAAAATACCGCTCGATTGACCACCAAGATCGTTAGAAAATTTTCTGTGGGAATATGCTAATTCCAAAGTCTAAAGTCTATCTCCCTTCGATTCTGGATTTGGAGTAAAACATCTCGTGTGTCAGTTCCCAGTCAGTATGATTGAATGCGTCATTGAAAATTGGACTGAACGGATGGATCATTTGAGACGCAGCCGCGGCCGACAGCCAACCAAGAGGTAATCTTCAAAAAATAAATGCTAAAGAATGTTCTTTCGAATGATAACAAATATTCCCCATTAAATGTTGAAGTGGATCATCCCAAGTTACCAAATACGTGGCGTACAAAATAACGTAGCTACCTGCCATACAGCCAATAAAACAATTCATTTATGGAAGGAAACTTTAGGTGAACGCATTATCTCGCGTCCTGAGTATGGTCACACAAAATCGTGTGATTTAGCACCGGTGGAGTATTTTTTATGAGGAATGTTTGGGGCGTTATTGCTGACGTCTGGCCTTAATTGCAAAAAAAGTGATTGAAAATTGTGCCACTCGCTTGGAATTTGTTTAAGTCAGTCAATGAGGTCATCCTTATCTTTTGAATAAAGTTAAATTTCTTAAACTCTTGAAAACCCACGTTTAAAAAAAAAAATCCTTTACAAAATTATTTTCCTAGTAGAATACTTTAATAACACAATCTGTATTCGCAGTACAAAAATTATATAGTTACCCTGATTTTCCATCTACGAACCATTATTGAATCGCAACAAAATCGATCTATTTCTGAAGCTGATAGTCGTTGGTGATGAGAAGGGGGGCCGCAGACGTGAAGCTTTTGCTATGAGTTTGGTGGGACTGATAGGTAATCAACTATGGCCAAACTCTTAATTAGAGTCTGTACTGTGAACAATTGGAACGTATTAAGGAAGCAACTGAATTCAGTTCCTTCAGGCTAATGTCGGACCACCCATTTTCATAGTGCCTCGGCAAAAGTTAGTTCCAAGATTTTAGGTGCCTTCTTATGCATTAATCTTATATTCTGGACCTGGTACCAAGTGATTACTACCGATTACATTCTTAGGCGCATTCTTTTACTGGTTAAAAAGTGGACCCTAGAGAAGTTTATAAAAATCAGCTGACCCTAATTTTTGCTAATAGCAACGATGGTTTCTATGATAGTGGTTTTATAAAATTGTCTTCAAAACAGCAATAATTTATTGAGCAAAATGGTGTATATTGGACCTAAAACGGATCTAACTATGTTAGATAAAACCTGAAACTTTAGTAAAAAATTATGGATTCTTGTTTACCTATATCAAGTATATTTTCAGTTATCTTCAAAATTTACTGTACCATGTTTATTGATCTTTTATTATTCTGCTTCAAATTGGACTTAATTATCGAGAATGGCGATGACATTTGAATTTCCCAATTCAGATGCTCTTCATACCTAAATATCCGTGAACCATCCAACACATATCCAACAGTTTTCTTTCTTCAGTGATAGGATAAACGAGGAATCCGGATGACACTCGGTAAACTACTTTAGGGTATCGAATGAATTTGTTTATTGCAAAAAATTGATAGATCTTGCAAAAATATTGAGAGAATTCTGTTTCACCATTTTACAACCTACTTCTCTACCACTATCATCCGATAAAATGTTTAATATTAAAAATGACGACTATAAACCTATAACTATTTTTCATCTGGTAGCAGTTATTTTGGGATTAGCTGAAGGTCAACCATGCTTTAGTGAATCGCTAGAGGATGGTAGAGCTCCGCCATGCAAGTTCTGCAGCCTTATGAAGTAGCTCGACATTATTGATAGTGAGGCTTTATAGTTCTTGATTAGTCAAGACCAGTATGAATTTCAGTCAGACTAAAGTTAGGATCCTTTTTTTTTGGTTAGATGGTTCAATGGGTACTTCCCATAGTTGTGTGTCTATTTGATCCCAATTTAAAGGTGTTGTAAAAGCCAAATAAAAATACTTATAATGATATGTAAGATTCAATGCAAAGCTTTATTGATTTGCAAATCAAAATCTAAAATTTAGAACGCAGATAAAAATTTCTTACGACCACAACCAAATCGATCATCATAACAGTGGGACCAGCAAGAAGTTCCGTTTCATTCTGACGTTATCATGGCCTCGTATCGAATACAAGAAACGAAATCAAGAATTGAGATTTCTCTCAGATAGCTAGGCGTCTTTTTTTAGTAGTCCACAGTTTTTGTAAACAATTGCTAATGGACCTGAAAGGTGTTAATAGTTCTTGAAGTGATATATGAAACCAGATTTTTTTCAGATCTTCAAAAGTTTTTGTTCGATTATTTGGAATATTTGAGATTATGTTATCTGAGGTTTAGCAAAAGAATGTCACTGCCGGGTTTTGGGCGCTTATATCTTGGCAGCAGAGAGTTACATATGACTTAAGTAGTTAAATATGTGAGTTTCTCTTTGGTTTGCATTCTTGGGCGGAATGGTCATGAAAAATCCACACCCACACCGTTCCTCCTTGTAATCAATCAAACAGCTAAATATGCATTGCTTCAAATGACAGTAGGAGAGTTTTCGAAAGAGAAGATAACCTTATCCAAAAAAATGGAGACTTAAGTGATGAAACACTGTTGGCTCTTCTCCCAAAGGACAGCATCACCAAAACCTAAACCTCACAAAGAAGTTTTAAGTTACTATCGGGTGTTAAGCTGAATAGACTGAGTTCCCGTTTAACCTACTGCAAAGGGGTCGCACTATTAAGTAGTACACTGACGGCTCGGAAACTTCGGAATCAATTGAAGCAGGACGTTTTCCGAGAATTTTAAATGCAGAAGTCATTACTAAAAGTTGGTATGTAGGATTAAACCTTCAACTCAACGATCGCAGTGAAAGTATTGCCAAACTCAGTGATAGTCAAGCGGCACTTAAGGCGATCTCAGCTTACGAAATCAAATCGCTATTGGCACTGAAGTTCATAGAACGGTTGAATAGCTTATCGGGTCGCAATCATGTGCACCTTATTTCAGTACCTTATTTCAGTACTAGGTTACAACGGCCTGACGAGCTTACTCTGCAGCTGCCATTCTTTGTTGTGTTTGATCCCACTACCTTAAGGGGTTACGGGTAGTCAGAGGCACGAAAATGAGAAAATTCAGTATTTTTTTTGCTATTAAATTGTGTTATTTTACAAAAGTAGTAATATGGGATTATTATAGAATGTGTTGACTTGAAGTCACGAAATTTTCAAAAAAAAAAATTTTAATTTTCAAAGTTGTAGTTGTTTGCGTTGACCCAGTTCCAAAAAGGTACTTGCGGTGACAACCATAAGTCTTTAGAGATTCATCTAAAATCAATGGGACAAAAAGACAAAAAAAAAACAAAAAATAGTCTTATAAATGGATAACCCTGGGCCTGATCGAAGGATTTAATTTTTTTTTTCAAGATTAACAAAATGGCCGCCTCAGGAAACTTTTTTCTAAATTTTTGGGAAAAATTAATTGGTCTTAAAAAATCGAAATTTTTGAAAAAAAAAATCCTTCGATCAAGCCCGAGTTTATTATGTATCCTAAAAGCTGTATAAATTTCATTAAAATCTATTGAGCGGTTTGCGAGTTACAGTTGTCACCAGTTCAAAAAACATAGTTTTGACAAAAACGAGTTCAAAGTTTGCCTTTTTGCTTTGAAGTGGCCGAGCTCTCTTTGTTCTTTGTCGAATAACTCAAAAGCTAATTATCGGATCAACGTGAAATTTTCAGAGAATATTTGTAAGATATTACACTTAACGAAAATTCAAAGAATAATTTTTTGAAAATTCTAACTACCCCTAACCCCTTAAAAGAGCTGCTCCGCAAGGAGGAAAGAGTGGACAGGGAAAGGTATTGGCAATAACGGAAAGGGAAAAGTTGTCAATGGGAACGTAATCATCCTCCCGACAGACAAGTTCTGGTTACTTGCCGCATTTTACACTGATCACTGCAAGCTCGTAAATCACTTATTCAATATAAGTCTAACCTCTTGAGCAAACTGCAACATGGAGCCAGAAACTTTCGAACACTTATGGATAGGAATCACTTCGTCTCAAAACTGGAATGTTTTAGTGTGAACGGCCCATATGAGCCCTATGTATTCTTTGACGAAAATTGTTTCTTATGTCTTGAAGTTATGAAGAGGGTTAAGAAATCACTGAAATTTGAAGCAAATTGACGTCTGTCAACCCTGTCGTCCGCCTTTAACCCATTAATATATTAAATTTTAATATTTTGCTTAAGTATTAAATCCATTACTGAAATTGTCATTAATTAATATTCCGTTTTTATTTCACAGACCCTCAACCCATCGTTGTGGAGGCGACCATTCACAGCAGCTGCCATCTCATAAAAGTCTGAAGGGCAGACTCGAGTCTCAATTGCTGTTACCTTGAAATTTGGCGAATTTTTTTTAACATAACGAGCAAAACTGTGAAATTAAATGTAATTAATGCAAATAAATACAATAAAAGCTGGTATTTCGAAATAAATGTGAGCAAAATTGAGCGACTTTCATTTTCAAAAAGCTTCAGGGCGTACAAGTGAAGAATTTAATTGTGTTGCATCCTGAGGGTGTGTTTAACGCCTAATATCTTTATGTGTGTCGCGCGCGCTAGGAAATGGGTTTATGCGCTAAAGGCGTCGGAGTCTAGGGGTTGCAAAGCAATGCCGGTTGGGAGGGAAGGAAGACTTGTTAAAAGCATTTTGAGACATGAAAATGCATTATGCCACATAAACGGTGCGTAATGCAACATTTCGAACGTTAATTATTTTTTGTCGTTGCTGCTCGAAGTCCACACGCGCGCAAACAAACACATGATGCACTTGCGCTTGCACTTGTGCGCGGTGCAGACACAGACACCGACACAGACGCCGACACAAAGCGAGTAGGTGAAAGCCAAGTGGCGCATGGTGAAGGACAAACGGCGACAATTGCGCGTCGGTGGGCTAAGCAAAGCATGCAAGCAAGCGCATAGGTGGGCAGAGCGCGCGGTCGGCGGAGAGGGCAGCGGCACTCGAGATTACCATAAAAGGATGCACTTAGGGGTTAGCACAAGTGCCATATTCGGCGATAAGCACCAGGTTGTAGCCACAAGGCGACTGTCATAGCGGCGCGACACACCGAAGTCGCCGTCGACGCAAAAGGCAGAGAGGCGTGCAATTTATGTTAAGAATATCTTTGGGCGGAATTCACACACAAACTTGTGGCAACGGGATGCTCTAAGTAAATTACAACGCATTAAACAGAACCCGAATGGCGAACGAAGACAGCGCGAAGGACACATGAAGCGTTTGGGTGGGAGGACAGCATGTTGCATGCGCGAGAGCATGTATTTATTTATGCCAAAGTGTGGGCGCTTGCCATAGCGAGGCAGGGTTGGAAATTGTTGCGAATATGCTGTTTGTTTATTGAAAGCGGCGACTAGGTATTTGGAATTTGCTGGAATTATCTACGACGTATTTAAAGGCTAAAGCACAGCACACTGATATACCCATAATGGACGCGCGCGCGGTGGGTGGGTGCAGTGCGGGGGTAAGCGCAACAGCAAACACTTAAGTGTGTATGAAGATTTGCATGTGCGCGTTGGTGTTGGTGGTGGTTGCGGGTGTCGGTTGGCAGGCAGCTACCTTTTGTAATATGCGGAGACGTAGCGTAGCAACCCCCACTTGACTACGCACGCTCGGCGAGCTTCCGCATACGCGTATGCTACCGATGTAGCCGCGCAAAGACGCATCGTACACATAGAACTGTTCTGTAGGGAATTCGTTCGTGGGAAGCGTACACAGAAGACAGCTTAAAGTCGCACATGCACTGACATTACGCTGAGCATTGCGCTTCCTTTGCGTTGCACGGCAGGTCGCGCTTGTGGGAAAACAACCGAAAATCAGCGTATAGGGTGGCAACTTGACGACGTTACCGGCGACCGTTGCTACGCATGCACGTGCCAACCGTAATGCACTGTGCCACCAAACAATGCAAAGCAATAACAGCGCTTACTAAGCGCGCATAATGCAAGCAAAGTGGAGACAAAAGAAATCGAAAATACTTGTAATAACACATAAATCCGTAGAATTTGTTTGCCCAAAAGACAAGCCATGCAAGCGCTAGCTTTTGTAGACGCGGCAACAACGCGCTGGCAGTGGTGGTGGTGGTGCATCAAGCCGCGACGGCTCTATTAGTAGCCACCAAGCATTGGTAGCGCCTATGTGGCACATTTTTTGTGCCCGCAAACCACCACAGCGTTGCATTAGAGCCAGCGCTTACCTACCCCACCAAGAAAAAGCTGCAACGCCAGCCAGCGCGCGGCAGCGCTTAGAAGCTAAACAACGAAAATGCAACACAGCAAAACAAGCCAAGTGGCCTGCTAAGCAAAGGACTTTCACTGATGCCGCCATTGGCGCTACGGCGCTGCTGCAAAGCACAATCAACGGCGCTAAGCTTCGTCAGCATTGTGGCCATGCCGGTGCAGTAGTGGCGCTATGCGCTAGGGTTGGTGCGTCCACAGCAGTGTGTGTGCGCGTGTGTGTTGCGGAAAAAAGGGTGACTAATGTGTGTGATTGCTAACAAAAGATTCCGGCTTTCCTGTGAAGCGTCGCGCCACGCGCTGTCGCTAAGGCTGCCGACGTTCGCTGCCAACGTGTCGTTGGCTGTCTGACGCAGCCGCGCGCACATTGGTGTGTTGTGTGTGCGCGCACGCAAGGGGCTAAAAGGACAACGACTTCGGGGGATGAAATTTACAATATGCGCGAAGTGTAGCCACGACATAGCACAACACAACAACAATAGTAGATTGACAACAATGCGCTCGAGTACGATTTCAATTTCGCTTTCAGTGGCGCTGCGTTACGGTGCGATATCCTTTTGACTGGGGCGACGTTTGCGTTAACGCTGGCAAACGCGCGCGTTGACTGCTACGGCGACAGCGCTGCTGCCGGTGACGTTGCATAAATAGCCGCGCCAGGATGTGTTGTTAGTCATTCGCAGTATAGACGTCGGCCCAGACAGGAGGAAACAAAAGGCGCACAGCAACATCGCAACAGATACACTCAGTTCAGTTAAATTCTGTTTGTTTTGTTCGGTTTAATTTGTTTTTGACTACATACATAACTACAATATATAATTTCTTTGATTGTTTGCAACGCATCGATAACTCATACTCACACACACATCGTTCAAACATTGCTTAAATGGTTGTTAAATCGGTTTTATTACTATTTATTGTTGTTGTGTTAAAACATAGTTAAGTTAAGAAGACATTCAAGTGCAAAAATAGAAAAAAGAAAAACTATTTCAATATATACCAACAAGTGCAATGGCTACGTTTACGACTACGACCACGGCTGGCGCACAACACAGCATCGTACAAATGGCCAGCCGACAGATGCCGCACGGGCTGGGTCTGCTCACGACGGTTGCCTCGTTGCCGCCAAAGTATCGCAGTCGTTACCTGAATCTTAAAGCTAAATGTGAAACACCGTTAGATCTCTCGGTGAAACCAAACTCACCTGTACCTACTAACAACAATAACAGCGACGAGTTAGCCAACGATGTACCTATGGCCGCCACATTCACCGAGGTCTACACGGAGCCCAGTGAGGAGGTGGTGGCGTCGCAAGTGTTTAGTGAAAGCGGCGAGGTCTCATTAGTACCCATTAGTAATGAAGTTTATGTCGTGCAAGATAGCGCACCACAAACGGAGGAGGCTGTTGTCACCATAACACAAATCGTCAAACCCATAACACCACCGCTAACGCCCACCAAACGCAGCCACGCAGTTATGCTCGACGAAGAGGCTACGGAGCAAGTGTTTACAGTTTTGGAGCCGCAAAAAACTTTGCAGGCACGCGAGAATCCCGCTAAACTGGCAAAACTGCCACGCATCCGACTACCAAGCGCGACTGCACGCCCCACTAAACCCATTAAAGCCACCGACACAGCACCGAAGACCGTTAAAGCACAACCGCCTGCGACTAAAAGCACCAAAAATAAAGCGACGCGTAAACTAAAGTTTGACGAAGAGACGAGTTCGCCTGTCTCGGGCACAATTATACGTCCGCTAGAGGACATCACCGATGGCACAGTGCAGTACAGCAATGGCGATATTGATCCCAAATACAATATAGTCGAGATCACTGAGGAGACCAAGGCCGAATTGGCGGCCATTAAAAATGTAATCGGCGATTATATCTGCAAGTTGTGTCGCATCAAGTTCGATGACGCATTCGGTTTGGCACGTCATCGTTGCGCCTGCATTGTGCTGCTCGAGTATCGTTGCCCGGAGTGTGGTAAACAGTTTAACTGTCCCGCAAACTTGGCTTCACATCGTCGTTGGCATAAACCGAAGAAAACCGATACAAATAATGCCGGTGTTTCGCGTAAAGAGAACCGTAACACTACAAATAACGCCTCACAAACCAGCAACACAGCCGGGCTTAACGAACAATCCGCGGACTTGCCTTATCCCTGCGATATCTGTGGCAAGCGTTTCAAGCGTGCCGCCTATTTACGTAAACACCAACAGACCCACAATAAGAAACGTACGACGAGCACGACAAGTGTCGGCGGCGCGTTGCAGGAGACGCCAGCGCTCGTAGCCGATGGTGGGCTCTCTACAGCATCCACTGCAGTTATGGGCAGTTCCTATCCATCATACGCCGGCTCGACCGCATCTTCGTCAGCTTCGAGCCTGCATTCATATAATGGTGCTATCGTCGAAGAAGAGGTGATCAGTTATGCCACCACCAATGGCGGCTACATCGAATATGTGGACGATGAAGAGGACGTGCGGTCCAACACAAGCAGCTCTAGCTCGACGGCGGGTTATGGCCGCCTGCAAATAGTCGAGACCGGCTTGACGGAGGAGGAGAATATAGCAGCTGCCGCATTGACAAACTTACGGAACTGTGCCTCGGTGATTCAGCACACCACACTAGCGCACTGATTGCCGGGTTTCGCTGATTGCTAGATCGAGGGGTCGTTGCCCGCCGCTCATCGCACAGTCGGTCGGTGGTCGTTTGGTTGATTAGTGTCCTTGTTCGTGCGCATAGTGTGTAGTGCAAGTGTGCGTGGGTAAGGTGGTTCTAGCGTAAATAGTGTAGTGCGGTGTTGTTTCTTGGTAATGAGCCGACGATGGCGAGGGTGGCCGAACATGCAACGAATATGACGAGTGTTAGCAGTGTGTACGTGAGTGGGCTGGGGTTGGGGTGTTGGTGTTTGGGTGGCGGTTTGTAAATACTTTTAGTGTTGCCATTAAGGGTTGATTTGTATGTTTTCATTTATGAAAGTTATGTTTAAGTTCTACGCCATTCGTTTCAAAATGCTTAAATGCTTAGGATTTTTTTCGTGTTTTGTTTTCTTGTTTTGTTTTGTTTTGCTTCGTTTGGCTCTGCAGCTAAGTATACTAAAGATTAGTTTTAAAGCGTTGGCTTGGCATTTTCGCGCATCACAAACGAAATTTGCCAAACGCCATTTTATGTTTTCTCAATCATTAGGCTTCTTCGGTTAGGCTTACTTTATGCTTAGCTTAGTTTTTAGGTTAACTTTTGTAGTAGGCGCAAATAAGACGAGCAATTCTAGTCATTGAAACGCAAAGAGCTAGTCACTAATTTAGTTAAAACATTTTTTACAAATATCTCTCAGGATTTTGTAGAGTCAGCTCCATACAGATCTCATCTCAGTTAGTTTTATTGTAATGCAGATAATCTAATTTGCTGCTTAGTTTATAATTTAACGCAAGTTCGTGAAAAGTCAGGCGAAATAGTGCAGTAAAAATTTAGTTTAGTTTAATGTTAAAAATTCTCTCTCTCTCTCTCCGAGGAGTACCAAAGAAATGAGTGTGAACTCTAGTCAACTAAATACGTAAGAGAAAGTTTAGTTCTTCTGTAGGACTTTTAGGTTAGGTTAGGTTAATTTTCATATAATTTTTAGGGATTTAGTTATACAAAAAGCAACAACAAATAACTTTTTGTGTTGTTGTAAACTATGAAGACCAGCAAATCACTACCAAAACTAAATACAAACTACGAAGTACAATAATAACTAATTTCTAAATGTATATTATATAAAGCTAAGCGGTTGTATACTTAAAAATATTTATGAATAAATTGAAAATTGTGAAAGAAACGAAATTCAAACAAATAACGAAATATCACAACGTTATTGTTCCTTAAAACAGAATTTTAAGACAAAGAGCTAGATTCAACTATAAAAAATGAATTGTAAATAGAAAAGTAACTTTTAAAAAAATTATAAAAATGTGTTTTTATAAAAACAAATAATTCAAAAAACTAATAATTGCAATAACAAAAAATAATAAAAATAATAATTTTATATAAAATAAATTTTATGAAAAAATTTTTTTTGAATATTTGTTTCTATAAAAGCAAGGAGTTTAAAAAAATAATTATATTCATTAAAAAATAAGTTATTTGTATATAAAAACAATAATTTTTATTTAAAAAACTAAATTTTATACGAAAAAATTATTAAAATGTGTTTTTTATAAAACAAATAATTTAAAATATAATAAACATCATCACAATCAGTTTATATAAAATAATACCTTTTTAAATACAATAATAATATAAAATAATATTAGATATTATTTTTATAAAAGCAAATAATTAAAAAAAATAATAATTTTCAATAAAAAAAAATAAGTTCTATGAAAAAATTTAATTTATTATAAAAAATTATAAACTAACTAACAAATATAAAAATAAATTAAAAAAATTATTTTTATGAAAGCAACTAATCTAAAAAAATTAATAATTGCCATAAAAACAATTTTTCAGACATAAATTTAATTGTATGAAAAATTATTTTTATTAAAATTTGTTTTCATAAAAGCAAAGAATTTAAAAAAGTAATATTTCGTAAAAAAAAAATAATAAAACAAATAATAAATAATATTTTTTTTTAAATGCATAATTGTTTATTAAAAATTGTTTTGTAAAAGCAAATAAGTAAAAAATAACATTTTCATAAAAAATATTTTTTATAAAAATAGGAATGAAAACACAGTTTTTGATTTAATAAAATAATATAAAAATTTGTTTTTATAAAAGCAAATAAGGAAAAAATATTTTTTATAAAAATAAAAACACAATTTTTGTTTTAATAAAATAATATTAAAATTTGTTTCTATAAAAGCAAATAAGTAAAAAAATAATTTTTTCATAAAAAATAATTTTTATAAAAGATAAAATAATTTTTGTAAGGAAAACAAAAATATTTTTATAAGAAAAGTATATAAAAAATTCTAAAAAATTACTTTAAAAAAATTATCAAAAAAGTATTTTTGTTCGAAGGCTAGTTTTATTGAAAATATTTCTAAAATATATTAACAATAGCAACGTGGTTGTATGTGTCTAACAAGAGTACAATGCAACGAAAACTCAAAGCAAAGAATGACATTAAAACAAAATGAAAGCAAAAAATAAAAAAAACAAAAAAATATTCAACAAAATGTTATAAAATGGTAAACAAGCAAACAAAACACATTTAAAAAATTAAATTATTAAATAATAAAAAAGTGACGCAAGCAAATTAAATATATTTATACTCAAATATTTACAATTAGTATAAGAAAGCAATAACAATAATAACTAAAACAAGACTAAATGCTGAAATTTCAAAATTCATATCTAAAACAAAATTATTAAATAGTTTTGAACGCAAACAAAAGTTCTAAGTTGCTAAAACAAACTATATCAACATCAAATGACTTTAAACTAAGAAAAAAAAAAAAAGAAAAATTTTATAAAATACTTTATAAAAAAACTTTTCTAAACAAATTTTAGAAAACAACTTTTATAAAAGAAACACAAACACCAAAAGGAACATATTTTTATACCTAATAATAAGTTGTATAACATAGAATTTTAAATCTCTACATACATAATAGTTAAGTTTTTCTTATAAGATTGTGATATTAAATATTAGCTGTAATAGCCGAAGAGTATTTGGGAAAACATAAGATATTTATTTTTATATGAAAATGCGCAAAGTGTAACTAGTTAAGTATTTTTCTACACATTTTCTAGTAATTAATATGAAACTTGCTCAAACCGACATGAAATGTGTACGATAAGTATTAATTGAAAATAAAGTTTATAAAAATCGAAAGAAATGTATTTTTTTTGAAGAAACAATAGATGACTGTTAATAGTTGGTGAATTTTTTTTTGGAAACTTCTAATAGTACCAATAATGCTCCAGAAGGCGAATTTACTCACGAAAACCTAAAATCGGCCAAAACATCGAAAACTCTTCGAATTACTAAATACAGAGCTACGAGTTAACTATCTTTCAACCAGAAAACGATATTCCTTTAAGATAAAAATCTGAACATATATAAGTCCGGCATAACCCGTATCGAACATATATTATTTTGTGATCCCCCATAAGCATGAGAGCTTTCTAAAGTTAAAAAAACAGGACGAGTAAAATGCAAATAATCTACAATTATGTAATGAGACTGATTTTATTGCCGCGCTTGTGGTAAACCTGTGACCTTGAAATTCCTTTCTCTTTTTCTATGCATGAGCAAGTCGAAGGTAAAAAAGATGATTATTGCCTTTTTTAAAAGCCGTGGAATCGTCTACAAAGAATTCGTTCCACCGGGAAAAACTGTGAATCAAGTCTACTATTGCCAAGTACTCGAATGATTGCGAAAAACTAGTCAACAGGGTGCGCCCAGACATCGCTCGTAAATGGGTCCTTCAATACGACAACGCGCCGCGCCACACCGCCCTCAGCGTGTCCCAGTATTTGGCTTCTAAAGGGATCGCCATGTTGCAACAGCCGCCTTATTCGCCCGACTTGTCACCCTATGACTTTTTTGTTTCCTAAAACAAAATCGGTGGTCAAAGGAACCCATTTTGAGTCGATTACGGACATCCAGGCAGCCGTGACGAGGGTACTTGCGGACATCCCAGTCGAAGCCTTCCAGAAATGTTACGAAGCATGGAAAATGCGCTGAAATACCTGTAAAGCTGTCCAAGGGGACTACTTTGAAGGGAATGGCAGAGTTGC
Organism: Bactrocera correcta; assembly: GCA_027475135.1. Classification (NCBI taxonomy): domain Eukaryota; kingdom Metazoa; phylum Arthropoda; class Insecta; order Diptera; family Tephritidae; genus Bactrocera; species Bactrocera correcta. The sequence goes on along the minus strand of CM050327.1, from coordinate 19,336,759 downwards.
AGAATAAGTTTCAAATATATGGTTTTTAAGGAATCAGTCTCATTACTTAATTGTCATACCTCGTAGAATACTACTGTGGGCAAAAAATAGTAAGACTTTTTAATTTAAATATCAAGGCAATCCATTCGTCGATATATTTTTTTTATAGGTTGAAATGACTGTCAGTGACATCTTTGCCAAATGCCACATCAAAATAACAATTGTATTTAGTATACACTTGTCTTTCTGAAGTACATAAAGTGCATTCGGCGATTTTTACGATGGGTAAAATTATCCAACAAATATTCATTTCGTTTCTGGTGGTTGTAGCGAGCAAGTTTTTTCGATTGGTAAAAATTTTTCAAAAAGGGTCGAGAACGCGTTGACGACGAATCACGTCCAGTTCGGCCATTAACTGATGATCAACAAATCAATTAAATAAATGACTTGGTGCTTGAGAATCGACAATTAACAGTCAGAGATCTTACTAACGTAGTTGGAGTAAGATCAGTGAAAACCATTTTGAAAGATCATTTGAAATTGACTTGAACACATGTTTTGAAGATTTGAAAAAAAAAACGTCTTACTATTTTTTGGTTATAGTAGTAAGTGCAAACAACATTTTTCCTAGTAGATCCACTAGACATTGGGTAAATTTCCGTGGTTACAGATATCCTCCAATTCTTGCGGATAACGAAAAGCAAAGTTACCTTTCGCTTTATACATAATAAAGGATTTTTTTCTCTAAAAGAATGTATGAGCTGATCCACCTAAAATTTACAAGTCCTTACTTGTTTATGATTATGATTAGTTTTTGGTAGTTGACAACTGCTGGTTCATAAAATGATCGGTAATTTTTCTTAACTAGGTCCATTCAACGCAGAGTTGTTCGATCACGAACTTACAATGACTCTGGTTTCAATAAAAGAACGATTAGGAAAATTCTTCAAAAATGTTCAGAATGCAGCATTGAAATAGAGAGTTCACAAAGAAGATAATTGTTTCGTTAATTTCCAAAAAGCTTTCGCAGTAACGACTTTGAAGTTAATACAAAGATTATTTTTAATTATTTTCTTGTTTCTTAGAATAGCTTTGATAAGCTTAAGCCGTTCCTTTATCTTGCTGAAAAGCACATAACTGATTTTCAGAGAACGTTAACGTTAAAAAAGCTCTTATGAGCTCTTATGTCCGAGGAGATCGTATGAAAGTTTCAAGTCTATTGCTTCTGCCATTTCGGAAAAAATGCTTCTTATCGACTTTGAAAACAACGTTTTGAGAAAAACGTATTTACGCATTAAAAGTTTTGAGAGTAGATTACACTAAGTTGAAAAATTCGTACAATAACCCTTACAGCTCCATCGCTGAAGAATTCTCAATAATCTTGGGAAAGCTCTCAAATATACATATGTATGTATGTATGTACATTTGATATTCGTGCAAAATAAATAAAGTAGTCAGCGTAGAGCCTAGTTCAGAGTTCGATACCTTCCATCCCATTCCATGCTCTTGATTAAATCTTGCACATGTTTCTAGTTATGTCTAAGTTATGAGAAGTTTTTCTGAAGCAATACTTAGTGCATATATTCAGACAAAAAAGCATCCGGAAATTGTTTTTAAATTCCCCGGGGAAATAATATTTCAAAAAAATTTATTTTGCTTCATTGGTGGGAGAATCTGCTCAAGTCGGTACATCTTAAGAGTACGTTGCGATTTTTATAATGAATAAAAATATCGAAAAAATAATTTGTTTAAAATTTTGAATGTCTAATCAAATTTCGTGTGCGGAATCATCGCGAATGTTGGAAAAGGCTTACGGTGATTCAGTTTTATCAAAAACCCAAACCTAGGAGTGGTACACATCGACGCGCAACTGTAATTTTCAATACACTATAAAGAAAAATCAACGTATATTTGTATATATGCATATTTTTATTTTGTATGCTAGAGAGAAAAATATTTAAAGTCAGTGCGAATTTAATCCGTAACCTTGTAAAAAATTCAGTAATAATTTTTGGATTAATTGATGTCGCAGCATCGCAGACATTAATCGTTGCATAGCTATGCTTTGAACAAATTAGATTTAAGATTACTCTTGAAATCCTTGAACTGAATACCCAAAAATGCATTAGTTTCAGTAGCTATTTAAGCGTAAATCCACGATTCATCATTTGTCACAACTATACGTTTGTGCAAGTATTTCGAGCACCGCAATTGTTTATTTGTTAACATTTCTTCCGACCTTTCAACCCGAGCTTTCTTTGAGCGATTTTCAAATTGTGTGTGATTCAACGTGATCAAATTTTTCTGCATTTAAATATTCATTCAATATTAAATGTATGTTGGTCCCAATAATACCCATAGTTTTCTCAATCTTACGATAAGTCTTGCAATATCAGACTGCGCTTCCCATCAATAGTTGCCGGAAAAATAACTGATTTTGGACGAGCTTTATGAAATTCATCTTGGAGTGATCCATCTTGATTGAATCAACCACACCATTGATAAACACTGGTTCTCCAGGTGCTTAATAGCAAAAAATTCAAATTAAGGTCTATATACTTTTGCATGCGTTTGAACCAATTGTCGATGCATTGGTTTCCAAATCAGAACTGTATGCTGGATGACTCATCAAATTGATATTTTGAGTACTAAAAAATGCAGTTGTTTCAGTCGATGTGGGAGAGTTTGCGCGATTCATCACCTGTCCTGAAGCCACAGACGTGTTTCGAAGCACCGCTATCATATTTTTTTATATTTCTTTCAACCAATCGACATACATACATAATTCTTTTTCTGTGGGGAAAAAAATTGTCTGCATTCAAATGTTCGTGCAATATTGAATCTATGTTGGTCCCACTCATACCTACAGTTGTTTTAATATCACGATAGGTTACATGACGATCTCGCAATATCATATCAATAGTTGTCAAAACAACAGCTGATTTTGTGGGAATTCAGGAAATTCGTCTTAAACTCGATTTAATTAATCATACCATCGATAAACACTGGTCTTTCAAGAAGCTTCATCGCCAGAAAATTCAACTAAGCTCATCAATACACTGTTGTTGAGTTAATCTTGGTTGAAATTTGTTGTTTGTTCGAGATGAATGTTTTAACTTACTGTTAACAACACTAATAGCCCTTGTTTGTCAAAATTTTCTGAGTTTGTATAACTTCAAAATACAGAACTTTGCGTTAAAGTTGTGAGTTGCGAGGTTGCAACACTCCGGTTGACAAATACCGAAATAAAAAGTCAACCTAGGTATTAATGAGTTGAAAAATTTATGACAGATTGCTGAAGTTTAAGTAAGTTAATGTGACTATTTATTAAATACCTTTATGTAACTACTAAACAAAAAATTACAAACTGGCTTATGGGTATGCATACATATACATATAAATACCGACATCATACGTTTATAAAGACATCTGTTACATCACCGTTTTTAGAGCTTAATACCGCCGCCCACATGTTTAATTATGACAAGGCTATGAGCATGAAGGATAACGGCGCATAAACGCGTACCTTTCGTGTGTGGCAGCGATATGGTCCGTTGATAGAGTACTTAACCAGTAATGCACACTTAACTAATAGCCAAAATATTTACGTTCTTATGCATTGCCGTGCGGCGGCAATACATCAACGTGGTGTCTAATTTCTTAAAAGTGGGTAAACATAAATGAATTGTAAAATGCCAAACCACAAACAGTTGTACACAAACATACACACAGACACATGTGCGCGCTGTGGTCGTAAAAACGCATGTTGTTGTGTAAATAATCGTCTTTTAATTGCATCAAATGCGCACTTAAAAGGCCGGAACAACTGAGTTCTTCGAGCGCGTAAGGAGTTAGCGCCAAGGTTGCGGGGATGAAATGAAGCGTACAAGCGATTGATGGACACATCTCACATATATTTATATATATATAGATATAAATATGTATGCATGTAGACAAAGAAACAATATGTCAGTACTTCAAATGCTGCATGCGAAGATACTTAGAGATAGCTGCAAATAGGCTTGTAAACGCGCGCATGTGTGCGGGCGAGTGTTAGCCGAATGCGAGCGCTAAACACAAAAGTGTTGTTTTTTCGGCTGTCTTAAATTGCACTTAATGAGCGGCGTTTTCCGTGTATAATTTTCACAGTTTTCCAATTTTTTCCAACCATCCGCAACGCTTTTCACGCTGTTGCCGTGGCAATGTCGAGCTGTGAGCGCAATTAAAAAATGAAAATACAAATATAAGCGCGTGTGAGTCCAGCAGCGTAAAAGCACCGCCGCTCAAAGGACATTGACTGACGTGGATCGATGATAGTGCGGCGCTGTTTAGCCGAAGGGAGTGGGACACCCTCGCCGCGCGGCAAAGAGCTAAGGTATGCGTTTGCTTTCGACAAAGCGGATAAGCGGATGTGGACAGTTGCAGCTGAATGCTGAACGCACAGACACACACTTACAGCATACACGCACCCACACGTGCGCGGGGACGCACCAGTGTAAGGTATGTCTGATGAGTGCTTGCCGCAAATGAACAACTGCCGCTATTATGATCCTGTCGGCTGGAATGCGTGCGCGCAACGAATCTACGAATAACTAAGCGCTGCAGCACTGCTTGGCCGTAATCAGGGGTAGCGCTGTTGGTGGTGGTGGTGGTGGTGGTGTTGGTGGACCAACTCATGCTGTTTGCCGCACAAATGCTGATGCCGTCTAAACATGCAGTGCGGCAAGGGGTGTGGGGCGAATGTTGCACGGCATGCCGTACCGAACGGGTGGTTGTGGAAACTTAATGCAGCAGCACGAAAATTAAAACGGAAACCCATAAAAAACGCTGTATCGAATACGTTCACATTGCCATGGACAGACGCAGCGCAACAATAATAGCGGCGGCAATAACCAGAAAAGGCTGTAAAAAAAAAAACAAAACCAACCAAACAAATATGGCAACAAAAGCGCGTACAGGAGTGTGAATCAGTTGCAATCGTCGCAACTGCCGCCAGAGACGAAGCATCAGCACTAGTAATCGTAACCGACAGCCGCGCAGCACTAATGCCCTTGAAACGAGAGGCTGCACTGTGGTTTAGTAGTAGCGAAGAAGTGCTCAGAAAGTTATCCGGCATGCTATGGAAAGTTTGCTGAACTCTCGATTGGCTTCTTCTTCTTTATTGGCGTAGACACTGCTTACGCGATTATAGCCGAGTTATCAACAGTGTGTTGTTTCTTCTTTTCACTACGTGGCACCAATTGGAGATTCCAAATTCAGCTAAGTCCTTCTTCACCTGGTCTTTCCAACCGAGTGGAGGTCTTCTTCTCGCACAGCTCATCATTCCATCGAATTTGGCATTTGACAATGCGCAAAGGTTCATAAATTTTCCGCAGAACCTTTCTCTCCAAAACTCGTAACGTCGACTCATCAGTTGTTGTCATCATCCATGCCTCTGCACTACATAGCAGGAGGGGAATAATGAGTAACTCATAGAGTTTGGTCTTTGTTCGTCCAGAGAGAACTTTATTTTTTAATTGCTTACTTAGTAGCACCTGTTGGTAAGAGTTATTCTGCATTGGATTTCGAGGCTGTTGTTGGTGTTTATTGCCGAGATCAACGACCCTTTTGTTTATATTTTTCCACGTTATTGGCTCTCGGGTTTATATTTAGTCATGTTCGCAACTTTGGTTTACGTTTATCCAAGTCAACAGCCTTTGTTTGCATTTGGGGTCAATGACAATATTGTTAATATTTTATGAGGTCAGTGACCCCTTTGTTTACACTTTGCAGGGGTTAATGACCGTGTTGTTTACATTTAGCTAAGTCCAAAACCATTTCAAGTAAGTATTTAGGTTTTATTTATATTTATTATAAAGTCAAAAATATTTGTTTACACTGTGAGGCTATTGAACTTTATGTTTACGTTTTGCCAAGGTCAATTCTTACCATTTATGTGGAAAATTACCCTTTTGTTTACAATTAGCCAATTCTAAAACCCTACCTTTATATTTAGCCAAGTCAACAGCCTTTGCTTACATTTTAGGGGTTTTGTGAAGTCTTTCTACATTTTGCCGAGTTTTTGTTAAGATTTTGAAGAGAACCCTACAATAGAGATAGAGAGCTAATTCTTCAGTTTTAATTGTACGGTTGAGAAAGCCTCAGAAAAGCTTCAATGATCTATGTATATGCGTTTGGACAGATGCTCGAAACAAAAAAGTTTTTGCTAAACTGCAAGAGCCCTGTGTAAAATGGTAGATCGAAAGTACACAAAATTTTTATTCGCACTTGATAGAAGAGAATGTAGGAACACAATGGGAATACTCTTGTCACTCTCTGGTGGCGACACACGCCTGCAGGATGTAGCTGACAGATCGAGAAGATTGCAGGAAATGTCGAGAGCAAAACACCATGGAAACAATGGAGTGTCTTTTGCTTTACTTGTTCCGCATTGGCAAGATTACGTTGTAAGCATCTGGGGTCCACGCGATATGATACATAGGAAGAGGTATTGTTAGTGAGGCCACAGAATGTGTTGAAATTCGCGTCAAAAGCAGGCATCCTAAAGGATGACTACTCCTCATAGACCTAGTAACTAAACGCCTCCGTCTGCTATCGCAAAGGACAAAAACTGGCTAATGCGTGGCTTCTTGGCTTACCAGATTAACATAACCTAACTTAATAATCTGATTTGTTTTATCACAGAATCTTCTAGAGTGTCGGAATCTATTTCCCTATTCCTTTCGTAGTATCAGTTCTACACTTGTATGCCTGGGCTTGAACTGAATGCTGATTGAAAGCTCTAATCTCTAAGGTTCCCTATAGTTCTTATGTAACTGCATGAAACAGAGTAAAGCTGAATGCCACCAGAAAAAGCTCTCACGATATGTTGATACGATAAAGATAATATCATGTTTTTGGTGTTTGCATGTTTCCTGACAGACATACATACCAAAGGTTATACCAGCTTTAACCCACCTTCGAATGGAATAGAAATACCTTCGAAGCTAAGAAAATGTTACACATTGGCGAAGATTGGATTGGAAGATCTGTCGAAACGAAACACTGTCACAAGCAGCTTTTTATTTCTTAGGCGTGGTAATACTACCATACAACTGCTCGTAGGCAGTGCACACATGCATAAGGTATAATTGTGTGTCAGCATGAATCGCAGGATTTCCGTGCAAGTTCAAAAAAGTGGAAAAACTAACACCGAAATGAAAGTTATGCACTCCGTTGAAGGGTGTAAATGGGCAAGCTGCGAAGGGTGAGAGTGAAAGTGCCACAAGCGGAAATCGAAGGAGTGACATATCTGGACAGACGGGCGGACAGCAGCGGCGACGGCGGCACATATGTCACCAACAACTCAAACAATGCCAAAGCTATTGTTGATGCCAGCAACAGTGTGTCTGAGAATGTAAACGTCAACATCAGCTGCAGCAGCAACAGCAGCGACCATCAGTGATGGCTAGCCGACGCACAGCGATGCTGCCAGCAGCCGCACAATGGCCTGGGCAAAAGCCACCCCCAAAACCAAATGAAATCGTAAATATGCACAAATACAATGCAGGCAAAAATACGAACATATGAGCAATGAGCAGACACACACACACAAACGCGCGCAAGCAGATTCAACGTTCAATGGCTGAATGTTGGTGAATCCCTTCGTTGCATAAATGTGTCTGTGGCAGCATCGTAATGTGCAACTGGCGTACTTTTATGACAATACAGTTAGATAGTGTATATGTGTATATATATTGGCAAATAGAGCATGCATGATTGTAGTTGAATTTTGTTTTTGTTTTTGCTATTGGTTTTGTTTGTTTTATTGAAATATTTATATCAACACACATCAAGCGCAAAGGCAGAAAGACTGTTGTGTTGTTGTTGCTATTGGTTTTGTTGTTGCCATTGTTTTTGTTGTTGTTCCTGTAGTTGCTGTTGCTTTTGTCTTTTTTGTTGGTATTTCTTCTTCTTCTTTGGTTGTTATTGATATTGCTTGTTGTTGTTGTTATTATTATTGTTGTTATTATTATTGTTGTTATTATTGTTGTTGTTATTAATTTTGTTGTTTTGCAAATTTTGCTGTTGATTACATATTTGCTGGCTCTGTTGTTGCTATTCTGGTTGTTGTTTTTGTTGTTGTTGTGCTGGTTGTTGTTGCTATTAGTGTTGTTGTAAAATTATGCTGTGGATGTCATTATTGTCTAATTTTTTGTTATTAGGTTGGTATGTTTTTGTTGTTGTGGTTGTTGTTTCTTCTTCTTCGTTATTTCCATTGCCTTTGCTTTTGTTGCTATTTTTGCTATGTAACTATTCTCTGTTTGCCGTTATTATGATTATTCTTGTTATTATTGTTGTTGTTGTTGTTGTTACTGTTGAAAGGCGTTATCAGAAATTGATATGGACACTGACGTCGCGCAATGCTGCTGGGGAGCATCATTTCGTTGATGTCACCGAGGGTGCGGGTGTGGTTGAGCCGGCTGATGGCATGCGCTCATGTTATGCAACAACCCATACACACACACACACACACACATGCATATGTGATTCTATTGTATGCATCTGCGCTATTAAATTACCAATTGAATCAAGCAAATAACCAACCGAGAAGCCAAAGGACGAAATTTTTTTCTGCCTCCTCTTCTTCTTCTATACTTTGTTTTTTTGCTGTAAAAAGAAATGCAGCACAATTAAAATAGGAAGAAGCTAAAAGGCAAATGAGAAAGGCGAAATTTGATAGCCGAAGATGTGCATTTGAATGCCGCTTCTTTTGTATACGCCCTTACTCCATTAACGGCTTTTTGTCGCCAATGCCACACCGTGAGGTCGGAGCACACACACACACAGTACATACGGGGTACAGCATTTTGCATAAAGGTTAAGCATATGCGAAGGCGCAGCGGTCGAGTTGAGATAATGCAGACATTTGCACCTTTAACCAGCGCTCATACAGCCGTACACACACACACACACACAAATGATAGTGCGCGTGTGTCAATGCATTCCGTTAGTGTGTAAACGCACACGCCTCAAAAAGGCACCCGCATGCGAGTGTGCGAGTATGTACAGCGATTGCATTGCAGCCGGCCGCTGGAAGCGTCAAATGTGCAGTGCGCATGCGCATCGAAAAATGCCAACCCGTAAGGGACGACGACTGGCTATGCGTCTGCCACAAAAAAGGTTCGAAATAAGCAACCTTTATCGCCAACTGTGCGGGCATCATCGATATGTGTCTGTATGTAAGCAAATAGTTAACGCTATTCATTTGTGTACATGTGTGTGCGCACAAGAGTGCAGCAGTCAAAGTTCCCTTTGTGCTCCTTGCAGGCAAAGCAGTTTCGTGCGCAAATCGGCGCATACGCTTGAGTAAACGCTCAAGTGGCTGCCTGAAGTGCTAATTTTGGTGTCGCAATTTGCACAGTGAAAGCCAAAAAACTAGAAATTCGGCAACAATTGCTACCCTATGTGGCGAAAAATGATTCCGCACGAAATTTTTGCATGCTTGAGCTATGAGTGCCAGTGTTTGCAAGTTGCAGCTTCATCAGCACGTAAAATTCCTCAGCAGATACGCCGAATATGTTTTGATAGTCTAATCATTTTGTTTCTTAAATGTTTGTTGAAAATTTTGAGGATTTATGCAGGGTTTGGCCGGAAAGTAGTAGGACTGGGTCGATTTAAAAAAAATTTGTGGAACCAATCGTTACAATTCTTTAAAAACTTTCAAAATTGGCTCCTTCTGCGTCGATGCAGCGTCATTTCCAAGCATTAATGGCGTCACGGAAGGCATTCTCAGGAATAGCCTTGAGAGCCGAGAGCATGCTGCTTGGATCCTTTCTGCCAGCGTGTGCCACTCGATAAATTTCCTCTTTGTCTCGGCATCATACTCAAAGCTCCATGACTCGTCACCTGTGATTACGTTGTTTAAAAATTGGGGATTACTTTCACACACACACATCCACTCGCCACAATTTCTGGTCGTCAGTGAGAACTTTTGTGACCATCTTCGCACGCACGGAGCATGTTCAAGTGCTCCATCACAATGTCATGAACCACAGATTTTGATAAATTTAACATTTGGGCAATTAAACGAATACTTAGTCAACGGTCTGAGTTCAAAACTTTGCGCACACGAGTCACATTGTCGGTGTTTACCGAAGTCGCAGGTCACCCAGCACGGTCTTCATAAACGACTTCTTCCCGGTCCTCCAAAAAGTCCTGGTGCCACTGAAACACACCACTTCTTGCTAAAGCAACATCTGGGTAAGCCTGATTGGTCATATCAAACGTCTCTATCGCAGAGTAGTCGGGTTGGTAGCCATTTGCCAGTTAAGTTCTGGTTAGCTTAACCAAGACTGCCTTATCGGTAAAGAATCCTTTTAAGTTTTGGTTAACTGAACGAATACTCCTTTCAGTACAGAATCTTGGTTTTAACCAGAACTTAACTGATTGCTGGCTGCTAACTAGTCCTTGAGAAAACGGCGCTTTGACTTTTATGAAATCAATCTATAAGGCCCTCCATTCAACTTGTTCGTCATAAAAAGCTCACTTCAAGAAGCTAATGAATATTCATGCTTGCTAAGAAAACAAACTGGAGGAGAAAGCTGCATATAAATTCACCCAGTTTGGTTGGTAGGAACATAAGCTATGATCAAGTTTAACCTGGACTAGTCCATTTAAGTTAGTGCGAGCAAATTGAATCGATCAATAATATTTCCTAGATAAATAAAGTTTTTTATGTTGATCTGAAGTTTGAACGCCATGTGTCAGTGATTGTAAGTTTGGTAATCGTCGTGTTTTCGACGCGAAATATTGGTCTTAAAATTGAAAAATATTTTATTTTTTTGTTTTCAATGGGATCGCCTCCCCGGAAACATTGAAGTCGTTTACAGAAGTTAAAACATATTTTACCTCAACGCAAGTATTTGAGCGGCACAAAAGCATTCAGTGAAGGTCGTGAAGTCCATCCTCTGCTGTTAATGACGATAACAGCGAGAAAGTTAAGCAAACAGTGCTACAAATCTGTGTGTTGGCATCAGAGAGATTGCAGAGAATCTCAACATCTCTTATGATTGATTAAACCAATTTTGTATATATTTTCGGTATGAAGCACGTCAATCTTAAGCTCGTACCAAAATACTAGTGGACCTGGTTTTATGAATTTGATGTTGAAACTGTCCAAGCAACTGTCGAATGGCGCTTAAGAAATGAGCCGAAATTCAAAACACTGAGTGTAAGAAATTCGCTAATATGTGGTACAATGAAGATAAAAACATATTCCATGAGTTAAAAAAACGTATTCGAATCATTGAAAAAGCCGAAGGGTGTCAAATCTGACCTATAAGAAACCAATAAGCCACCGAAATCCTTTTTTACCCTGAATGGATGTCGTCGAATTATGTAAATTTTCGTGTTATTGGTATATTACAACAAGATTAAAATTCAATTTATTGCCCATGTAAAACAGTTTTTGTATAATCTTATGGACCCGTATATAAAAACTAGGAACACTGAGGTCAAGTGATAGCTTAATAAAAGTGACTATGGATTAGGTTGCCTCAAGAATGCCTCAAGAATTGAACAGCTAAGGACCCTTGTCCGTTGTGATGCCCAGAACTGAAAAATGTGGATCGAAAAGAATGACGCATATCGACAAAGTAACTTGAGTCAACCATACTTTTATTGAGGTGCAAAATATCAAATCAAACAGTTCGCTTGATTTGTAGAAGGTATGATAACTGAGAAGATTTAATCTTAGTCAAGACAGTGGAGGAGAAGGTATCTAGAAAATGCCTTTCTACTTCATCTTCTTCCTATCAACATCGACAAGTTGTGTGCGTGAGTGCTGGTGGAACAATCGCCAATCGGGACAATCCATCATTCCTATTTTTTTTTTTTTTGATTTTAGCTACTATAAATAGCTGTAATTCAGATCTCCTATGTTCTTGCAAATGTACTGATTGTCGACCAATGCTCGTTAAACTCGCTCGAGTCCATACATCTAGTGTCAAAACGCAGGAGTATTAATCTCCATAAGTTAATTGGTGGGTACTTGGTAGCTGTTTGCTTACGGCGTGAACAGTTTGTCTGACGACTTTTATATATTGAGTAAATGAACTCATGACGCTTTTCTGAAGCCGATTATCCAGTTTTGAACACAGCCAAAAAAGTTTAGTCAATACTGTGGCTATGGGACGACTGTCGTCTCGTTTTTGACCAAAAAGTCTCAATCATGCCAGAATATGACGGCGTATTCAATCCCTTTGGTGCGAGTCTGGAACTGACACGCTTCGGGTGATCCAAACAGCGGTATTTTTTTCAATAGCCCTTTTTTGACAGATCACGCGTGAGTTTCAAGCTTTAACGTTATTTTTGCTCAGTTTTGTTTGGCATTTCATAATGGAAAGACTGACGGCTCAACAAGGTTTACAAATCGTTCAACTTTATTATGAAAATTGAATGTGTTTCGTGCGCTTCGCTCAACTTATGGTCAACATAATCTGCTTACTGAGCGTACTATTCGCAACACTATCATACATTTTGAGATCCAGCATTCATTATTGGATAATATTGGACGGAATAGATCACGTCCAGCACGCGGTGAAGAAATTATAGCACCCGTAGCTGAGAGTGTACATGAAGATCGTGGAGAGTCGATTCGACGCCTTTCGCAGCAACTCGGACTGACGCATGGAACAACTTGGCGTATTCTACGTTGAGATCTTAAATTGAAAACGTCAAGAATCCAGCTTTTGCAAGAACTGAAGCTACACGACCTTCTCAAGCGACATGGCTTCGCTCTATGAGCTCTTGAGAAGTTACAAGAAGTTTTGAGGTTTCCGAGCCAAATGTTGTTTAGCGATGAGGCCTATTTCTGGCTCAATGGAAGAACAGATCCAAGAGCTGCCATTTCATCCAGAAAAGCAATGGTTTGGTGTGGTTTTTGTATTTTTTGTTTAAGTAGGGATTCTCGAAATGAATCCCCCTTTATTATATATAACAGAAGCATTAAATTAAAAATCAGAACAGCCATATTTTAAATCTTGTAACTGTACTACACCACATTATTAACCTCCTTCTCCTTCTGCGCTCAAAGTCATTCCGTAAAACGCATGAAAGCGATTCCCTCTAATTTTGCATATGAGCTTATTAAAGCGCACAGTTAGACAGTTGAATGCTTATGCGCCTCCGTACTTATGCCGAGATGTATGTATATTTAAGTGCTTTTATGTAAATGCATGCATAATACCTATAATTTGTGCAACAAAGTGTCAAACCAACTTTGAATCGAGAAGAAAAGCTTTTTGTTCCGTTTTTGTATTGAAATAAAGCAAAGAACCCACTCGAAGCCCAAAAACGACACACAAACAAAAACGAAACCGAATCAACGCCATAAGATGCGTGTAACCCGCTGCTTAAGGGGTTAATTTGCCTAGGCACCACTTCCGCAGCAAACCTTCTTAGCTAAATATTTAACGTACTCGCATTTGCTTACTCGCTTTCTTGCTTACCTGGGCGTCTGTTGCGCGGCGTTGCGACGCCGAGTTCCTGCACTGCAAGCCGCCGATAAGTGGCCGCATAATTTTCCTTTCGACAATCTTTATCAATCTTTTCATGCTGCTTGCTTAGCTATTGTTACATTTAAGTGCCAATTGAAAGTTCATTAAAGACTCAATTTCAAGTGTTGCAAGTAGGCGCTGCATAAAAGGTGCGCCACAATGCTCTGACGCAACAACTCAAGATGCTTTTCTTACTATTTACTTATAATTTCTCTGTGTTTTTGTGTGTGTGTATAGCGCATGCTGCACCATAATTAGGGCGGGTAATGTTAAATTATCGCCTGCGGCGAGTGATCGCACACTCTGCTGTGCTCGCTTGTGGGTTCTTAAGTGTTAGGCGTGTTTTGTTCACACATTATACGCCACATTATCCGTGCTTAGTTTGCGTTTATCGGTTCTTCTTTTTTGCGCACTCGGTGTTTCCCTGCTGTTCACAGTTCTTTTGTCGACTCTTTTGGATGGAATTATGTTGTGTACCTTTGTTAAGATGACTGGAAAGATTTCGTTCGATTTTGTTTCTTATCCGAGCTGTGAGAAAGATTGAACGCGCTGATTATGTTTTGAGTAATGATACTGTTACTTAACGCTGGACATACATAGACGGAAGGCTGGAAGATTTTTGTACTTTTTATACTGTAAATTACCTTCACTATGAATTCATATCCTTTAATTACTACTCAGTGATCTCACAGGCTAAACCAGTTTGAAATTAAATATACAGAACTTTCTCACATCGTAATATAAGGTATTGTAAAAATAAGTCAATTATATTATGTTTTATTTAGCAAAGTTAGACTGATCCAATTAAGATCAACTATGCACCATTTTGTTTGATAAAAGTAAATTCATAATGCCGCTCCCATAAAATTAGGTCTCAATATACAAAACTGTCAATGATTTTTAAAAGCTTTACTTTAGGTGAATTTGTTATCAGCAAAATCATTAGCTCTAGACAGGTCCGGATTATAAGATGGAATATGGCCAATAAAGCTTTTTGCCTGGCGTTGTCCTGAAGGAATACAATTCTCTTCTTATTGACAAATCCGATTGATTTTGAGCTATTGCTTCTTTCAGACAATCCAATTATTAACAGTACGATTTAGAAGTAGGCAGTAGAGAAACATAGTGGGCGATGTCCTGAAAATCCCATCAAACACATAGCAAATTCTTTCTTGGCCGTTAATCCGGTTTTGGCTATGGTTTGCTCTGGCTCACCACGATTCTATCACGACCATTTCTGCTTGACTTTCTCATTAGAGACAATAAGTGACATCTACAGGAGAAATTAATCCATTTTGTTGCGATTTATTAGCAATTTGCAGTTGAAACTCGAACCACAAGGTGGAATCCAGGTTTCCATAAAAAGCGTGGTGTATCGGTCTTGGTTAGGTAGCTGTTCACAAGAAAGGCGGTGTCAGTTGGGGCGTTGTCGTGGTGCAACTTCCAATCGGCAGCGTTGTCTTGTCGGACCGGATTGACCCTTCGTCTGAGTCTCTTGAGGACTTCTCTCTCTCTTGAGAAATTCATGATGGACGATGTCTTTAATGTCAAAAAACAACAATATTGCATCGTTTTCACTTTGGAGCTGCTTTCCCCGAAAGGTCTTCATTAGCGACCTCTTCCTGGCCCCCTAAAAAGGCCGAATGCCTCCGAAGCACACCACTTCTTGCTAAAAAACATCTGGGTAAACCTTCTTGATCATATCAAACATCTTTGTCGCAGATTTACCGAGTTTCACATAGAATGCTGCATTTTCGGCTTTCAAATGTTTGTCCTGATTCTCCAGATACTCGATGGCAACTGACCAGCCACTTGTTCGTTAGCTAGGAACGCCCTCCACCTAATCCAGTCGGTGCGCGCACGCTCCGAAGTATAGTCGCGGTGGAAGAAAATCAGTCCTATTACTTTCCGGACAAACCCTGTATACAATATGGCATATTTTTTCTTTACTAGTGATCGTCTTTGACGGCTGGTTCTACGAAATTATGCCAAGAACTGACTGAGAAAGTTTGGCAGTATGAAATCTTGTCTTTTATCACCATACAGCGTTCCTGTTCGCTTTTGTACATACTACTGAAGCCATATACGAGTATAGGAAAAATAATTATTGTCTGTTTACTAAATCTAATATAATTTAGTTGACTTCGATTTGCTACGAGTTAAAGAGTAATGAATTGAAAAAACTATGTGTAGCAGCTGTTCAAACAATTTGACGGCTTGTCTTTAAGCCAAACAACAAACTTTCTGGTTTCGAGCAGAGTCGAGCAGTTTGAGTCACTAAATTGCATCTAGTGCTGTACCAAGTTCAACAAAATTTGTATTGTTCTAAGAATTATCGACAAAAAAGTGAATCATCATTCATAGCCTGATGAGTTTTGATTTAACTGCTTTAATGGATACTATCAACTGTAATTTTATAATGAAATCTTCGACTATGAAAGGATTATATGGTGATGCATACATATATACCTATAGTATTCCAATTTTTTCGAGTACTTTTTCTGCTAAATAAAGTAGTTTGTCAAGAATAGTACGTTCAATATTTACTTCTAAAGCTTAAAGAGAGTCTGATTTATTGCTAAAGACCGATGACGTAAAATAACCATACAAGAAGTAGTCTTATAATGTCAAATCAAAACTTCTTGGAGAACATTCAATGTCACAATTTCTTGAAATTATCGAATCTTCAAACTTTTTTCGCAATAATTCGGTTGTTGCTCGTGTGGTGTGGCACGTAACCACGTCTTGTTGGAACTATATCTTGTCAAGATCAACTCTTCCAATTGCCGTCATAAAAAGTTGGTTATCATCGATCTACGAGGTGTGTCCAAAAACTATCGCGAATCGTAACTGACAGTTTTCTTCGATTGCAGGGGCGTGGTGCATCATGAGTTCTTGTCACAGAGAAGAACGGTTAATAAGGAACGCCCGGATTTGTGGAAGAACAAAAATTGGCTTTTGCACCACGATAACGCCCCTGCTCACACACATCGTTGCTTGTGCGCGACTTTTTGGCCAAAAACAACACACTAATGATGCCGCAGCCACCGTATTCCCCAGATATGGCCCCCCGTGACTTTTTCTTGTTCCCAAAACTGAAGAGGCCCATGAAAGGACGACGTTACGCTTCTCTTGACGAGATAAAGACGACATCGAAGGAGGAGCTGAAGAAGATAAAAAAAAAATGTTTTTTTTGAAGTGCTTCGAAGATTGGAAAAACCGTTGGCACAAGTGTATAACATCTCATGGGGATTACTTTGAAGGCGACAAAATAGATATTCATGAATAAATAAATAATTTTTGAAAAAACATAAAATTCGCGATACTTTTTGAACACACCTCCTATACTGCCCTCTATTGACAGTAATGGTTTCAGTAGCCTCATTTCGAAAGAAGTAAGGATCGATGATTCCACCAGACCTAAAGCCACTGTCAAACTGTCAATTTAGGTGCTTGCAATGGTTGTTCATGAATAATCTAGGATTTTCTTCACACCAGAATCGACAGTTTTGTTTATTTAGCGTATCATTCAAGTTTTTCCCAAAGGGCAAAATCAGCAAAATTCACAAGGTTTATAGCACTCCAACGACTTCAGTTCTCGAGTGGGAACAATTTTATACGAACGCAAGGCTAAATCATTTTTCAAAATCCGCCAGGTTGTGGTTTGAGACAGTCCCAGTTCTTGAGAACGTCTTGAAATCGAAAAATTGTGGTCTTCAACAATACTTGCCTGAACAACAGCAATATATTCATTACTTCTCTTACAATATGTGAAGAAAATATACCCTCGACGCATAGCGAGCACAGATGCATGATTATGACGACAATGGCAAAGGCACGAAAACGACACTCAGAAATCATATCAGCCCTAATGGAAATCGTATCATGGAATCGAATCATATTTATTTCTAAGTTATTATAATTATAGGTACTTTTTCGACGACTACAGAAAACCTTTTGCCTACACCGGATAATATTTAACTCTAAGCTACATCTACTAAATGAAAATGTTTGGAGGAAAGAATTGGTAAAAGCGAGGTTAGTTTGAAAATATATTTTTTTCGAATATCTTTCGATATGCAGAGTCAGATCACAGAGTCCTTGATAAGACCTTTTTGAAGATTTAATTCGCAGTTATATGATTTCATGCGATAATTTTTCAAGAACAGATCAATTTAGTTATTGTCATATACAAATATCTGAATCATCATTTCCATTCTCTCATTATTTTTCTAAGAAGTTCCCCAGTTTGATGTAAAGATATGTGTTGTGATTTGGAAGTAATTTATTTCGAATGGGTCTGATGAAGAGGATTGCATAAATGTTTGGTGATTGATATGATTGCTCTATATCAGCCGAAATTGCGAAGGCAAAACGTTTTGTGGATGAAGAGAAAATACGAAGTCCTTAAGTAAATCATTCTCGGAATACTGTTTGCAGTTACAACCCCAAAAATCGTCATTTAAAACAGAGTAAACTGTATGATTTCATAGTCTTCATACCTTTTAAATATTTCTTCTTCAAGATAATTTCGATTCGATTTGTGAAGGACTGACCCAAGTCAGAGTAAGCCACAGCCGTGGTCCAAGTGAAGAATAAATTTCTCAATTTTAATTTTTTTTTTGTAATTTTCTAGTAATCTGTTTAAAGTCTACCTAGAAATTGCTGAACATTTTATTGAATCAATAAAAATATTTTATGTTAACTTCCTTAAACACTCACCCAAAATTTCATCGAAGGAGCAACACTTTTTCCCATTTTCACCACAAGTCAACGCGAATGACATTTGTGAATGCCGTGTCTACAATACAAATATCCTTTAACCAAAGCGAAGTTGGTAGCACTGTTCCGAAAATAACGGTTACTTCGGACAAATGTCTACAAAGCAAATTGCTGCTTACACCGAATAGCGTAACACAACGAGCGGCACGTTCTACAAGACAATAGAGGGGTAGAGAGAGAGAGAGAGAGAGTGTGAGTGTGAGCGAGAGAAATGGAGATTGGCGAAGAGCGTGAGTGGTGAAAGTGGATGCCACGCGCCATACGTGCGATTAGCAGCCCCAACAAGCGCTGACAGTTGGACAATTGGCAGGGCTATGCAACGAGCGCAAACACCTGACATTAACCGTTGTGACGACGACGCAGCCAGACGTGCCGTGCCGAGTTGGAGCCGTGCGAAGTAGCAGCTGAACCAAGAAGCTGAAGTAGAACGAAAAGCGCTTTGGGGGTAAAAAGAAAAAGAAACAGAAATAGAAAAAACGCAAACGTAAAGCAGTAGCAGAAGTCGAGCCAAAAATACGAATGACGAAAAGATTTGTGTAGGTAAAATAACGGACTCAAAACGAAGTTGAAAATTAAAGGAAAAAGCAACAAAAACAACACGAGAAGCTCGCGAGAAAACGAGCGAAGAACAAAGTGTGTGGCAAGAAAGCAATGTGAAAAAGAACAAAATTAGATTGTGGCTCGCTGGCAGCTGTATGACAAGTGTATCGAGTGTAAGGTAATAAATTTGGAGGCGTGGTCGCAAATGCAGAAATTGCCAAAATTTTGCTGCGAAATAGAAGTGTTTGATTAAATCAGAGAATTTTTTTTGAAATTGTGCTGAATTTGTACTTCTTGTGGCAATAATTTTGCAGTGAAATAGCTGACAACAGCGCCAGATAATAACAATAAAAGAACACATACACACATGCATACATACATATACATACATACAAACTCATGCAGCAATAGAAAAAGCAAAAACAAAGGGAGACATTGAAGTTCAGACTTGCGGGCAGCAAGCAGCGCATGCATAAATATTACTCTTGGCAAACTCACCACAGCATTCCTCACCAAATACACCACAGCGATGCGCGTGTACGTACTCGTCGTGAATGCGTCGCATACGCTCGCTACTCGTTCGAGGCGAGCGTGCGAGCTCGTCCGTCTTAACCAAAGGATTGGACTCTGTCAGCAGACCGCAGCTGGAGCAGCCAACTTGGGCGTATGGCGCTAACGCTATTGCTACAGTGGCGGCGAAGTTTGCAAAATTGGCTGCTGGCGCTACAATTGTGCCTGCGCCACCGCTCTTCTTCTTCCACTTCTTCTACTCACAGTTTGCTTTGTGCGTTTCGCCGCCTCAGAATCCTTGCCTGTGTTCGCTGTCGTCATTCTCGTCGCTTTCTTCGTCTTGTTCGCCGCCGTTACGCTGCTCGGCTGTGTAGACTTATTGATTGTGATAGTTTCAGCGTGTGCGAGCATTGTGGCGTTGTGTGTATTAGCGCCCCCGTTACGTTTCTGCGCTGGCTCGGCTCTCGTTCGTGCGCATGCACAGGCATTGTTTTTGCAAAAGAAAATAACGGTATGTTGCCGTGAAGCTGCCACGGCTACTGTCAATGCTGTTCGAGGTGAAGTTCGCTGTGGGTGGTCGGGCGCGCTGCCTTTGACTAACGGCAGTTTAGTGTTGTAGTGTTAGCGTTGCAGTCTCCATTACGTTTTTCGGTGTTGTGTGGGGTTTATGGTGAATTATTGCTGTACATATGTACGCTGCGCATTGTTTGTGTGTCGTACGTTGTACGACGTTGTCGTTGTGTCTTTTTCGCCCGACATTTAACTGTTTATGTTCGCTTTGCCGTCAGCTCTCAGCGTAATCATCGTTGCACTGCCTCGTGCTGCTTTCGTTTTTACCGTTATTTTTGGGTTTTTTTTTTGTTGTATATGTGTAAGTGTGTGTGGTGCGCCTTGACGCTAGCTGTGCGCTTCGGCATTCACCGTATTTTTGTACCGTTATTTTGCATTTGTTGGAACGCAAGGCTCGTGCGCTCGTGGAAAATTCACCAAAATTTTCATTTTCAGTTTTTCTCCGACTGTTTAGGGCGGTTCCGCAGGCAGCAGGCTGAAGAAAAGTGTGTGCAGTGCAGTGTGCAAAAAAGAAAAAAACCCAAAAAAATAATGTGTAAGCAATGAAGAAAGGGAAAAAAAATTTTGCAAAATTTACAAAAAGTGCAAAGTGTGCGAAAAGTGTGTGAATTCCGTGCAAAATGTGTTTGCTCCAGCGCTGCGTGCAATAATATTTACAAAGTTAACCAACGTTGAACGGCAGTGCCGTGGCAAAGCACATCGGCTGGCTGGCGTGGAAGTTGGTGCGTGCGAAAAGCCAATAAAACGGATTCAAGGTGCCTGCACTGACACTGTTTTGCTGCGGCTGGAAAATTTGTCGAAGCAAATCTCGAAAGCAGCTATAATTTGTGGCAAAACTGGAGACTGTAGCACGGCTCCATGGTTTTGTGGCAGCTCGGAGGGGATTTGGAAATATTTCAATTAAAAACAGTAGCGACGAGAAAGGGAAATTTGTCAAAAAAGTGCCCTTATACATACAAATCCAAAAATTATAAATGAAATTTACTGTTAGACTGCGTGCCCAGCAGCCAGCCAGGCAGCCAACCAGTCAGCCATTTAGTCCTCCCGTTCTACATAATTAGTCAATCTTTTAGTCAGTGTGTCAATAAAGCAATCGTGCAGTGTCCGGACACGCGTCACAATGACAGCCAGCAAGTGTGTAGCGCGAGCGTGTATCTGTATAAACGCGTATGTGTGTGTATGTGCGAGTTTACTGTGTCTGTCAGCCCACCGACCCGTCCTGGCAGACAAATTGTCGTGAGCGTGTTATTGGCAGTCAGGTGGCCTTTGGCTGACGCTTGCTGGCGAGCAGCGGAATTGTGTCCTTCGCTAAATCTCGCCATTACAAAAAAAAAAGGGGGGAAAAAATCAAAACTCACACATACAAAGCTACGCGTCTAACTCAAAGCATGTCTACTCGCTACTTCTGGCCAAGCGTCTGCCAGCTTGCCATTCCATTTCGCTTGCCGTCTTACATTGTATGTAATGTGAATTCAATGAGTTGTAAACTTCGTCTCGTACAATTTGAGATTACCGTCGCTCCCCCTCTGTGTTGCCCACCACGTTTGCTGCCTCATCTGCTCTCCAACATGCTTTTGACGTTTGGCCTCTGCGCTGCCACTACTGCTGCGCTGCTGCTGCTATTGCCGTTGCTGCGCTACATTTAACAGTTACTCGCCGCTCCTTCGCCTTCGCCGCGTCCTTCTTCGCGCTGGTGCGCTCCGCAGCAATTTGGCGTGTACAACTTAGCTTTTCATGGCTTTCAATGCGAAATTGCCCATTCACCACACGTCACGGCGCGCCTTCGTCCGCTTATCCGCCCCTCGCATAGCCTTCGTCCACCCCATAGTCAGCGTCGAGCATAGAAAATCGCATTTGTCTACCACAGCCGAGTTGATTACTTTTATGTTTTTTTTTCGCCTTCTTTTCGTCGGATATGTTGAGCTGTTTTGTGTTTAAAAGTGCACGTTTAATGTGTTTTTGTTGTTATGCGCATGTGTGTGTGTATGTGTCTTTGACATTTAAAAATGTCCTGGCTAAGGTAATATATTCGCTGGTTTTTTTGATCTTCTTTAAATGGTCGCTACCTCCCCATCTCGCTGTGGCATCAACAGGAAACATGAAATAGGAGAATCCTTTCACTATAAACAACAACAATATAAACAAGTTTTACATACATAGCTATTTGCAGTTATTTACCAGCAATTTCTTGTCTAGTTGGATAACGGTGCAGAAAGTAGTGATTGAGGAATTCTGGCAAATTAAGATATTGAATTTGTTTTTGTACGCAAATCGGCATTTTTTCATTTCTTAAAATTTATTTCGAATTAATTGACTGAAATTTGGTAAATTAACTAATTAACTCGTTATAAATTAATTAAATTTAAATTAACTTAACCGAAATATGGTAATTTTACGTAAAGTCATATCAATTTTCCGATTTACTTTGTACCACAGTCAGAAAATTTAAATTATTACTTTTAATTTATGTAAATTTTCAAGCTTTACAGTACATCTCTATTACCTAGTTACTTATATGTAGGTACTCAAGCTTTTCAAGAGACCTCTATTGATATTTTTTTATTTTTTTTTTTATTTTTTATTTTTTTTTTTTATAAATTATTTGTACAATACTTAATATTCTACAAATAAATATCTAGCAGCACTGGCAGCAGAGGCCTTCGGCTGTATTTTTCGAAATCATATTCATACCAGTATATCAGTGACAAGTGTAACATGGCTACGAGCTTAGCAATTCGACTCCAACGCATTCCATTGCATACTTTTAGGATGCATATTTCATTCGCTTATCCTTTGTAATTCTCAACTGAGCTATGCTTGTCATCAAAATCAATATTTTTTGCAATAATTCGGATACTGGTTTATGTAGCGTCTCCAATCCTATGAAATATGCTTAAGTATAATAATTATTATAATTATTTTATAATTTTAATTATTTCTAAAAGAAAGTCACCCAGAAGCTTGCATGCAAATTTTTTTTTTGAATAGAGCAATCATCCTCCATTAAATATCCTTCATTCACATATTGTCAAACTCATTTTTAGCTAAATTGGCATCCCAAAGAATTGAATTCAGGAAGAAGTTTTAGTTTCTCCCAAACCAACCCAAAAAAATTTGTTTCCGAAATTCAAGTAAACGATTTTTGTGTTCTAAACTATAAAAATTATAAATTTTCCGCTCTGTAAATGCGGGGAAAAGATAGGGATAGCGACTATTGCCAAAATCGGAAGCATTGAAAAACAAGAGAGTCCAAATTTGCTCAAACTATAACTATAGTTGCCCGCGTTGTCAGAGTGATTCTCGTGGAATTAGATGCTATATATTTTAGTTTTGTAAACTTCCACTAATCTAAATTTAACACTAACACACCCAACATATTTTCTATGAATATTATTTACCAAGCCATCTAACACGGCCTTCCTTATGGCCTTATGGTGTTTTTTGAGTCTGCTTTTTAAAAACCCATGCTGTCCAATGATTCATGAAAACGATTGTGGTTTGATATTGCGGTTTCCAAGTCAGATCATTGGCTGGAACCCTAATGGTGAGTGAAAGCTTCTTCACAGTTCAAGTTATGTCTCATTTGGTCCGTGTTAACTAACGTGATTAGTTTAATGTCTAGATCATATGTCCTTATGCGCTCCGCAGTATTATGGTATTATTATTCTTTTTATAGTAGGAGAAACCCGGACTTGCGGGACTTTAATCCGCTAAACCTAACCTATACACTCTGTACACGTCAGACAATATGGACTTAAGTCATGATGATTTTTGTATAGGTAGCTTCTAAAGTACTAATGCCTACAGATTATTTGGGTTAGGTGGAATTCCAGGTCGCCATGTTGTCTATCAATCCACGAATGTATGTCTGGAATCAATCTGTGTGTCCATCGTCTTTTGCATGAAGTTTGTCACCTTTGCTGCCACATTGTGATGCTTTTGATTCTATCTTCTCTCTTTGCTGCGATAGACGTCTCTGACAAGTTATATATTCGCGCGAATTCGTCTCTATAGTATAAGATGCAAATATCTGAAGTTAAAAAAATAGTCCACCTCCTAGAACTCTTTTTTTTTTACTGCAGATGTTTGATACTAGATGAATGAGGTATACAATTCGACTTGTGATTGAAATTAATTCTAAAATCTATTAAGTACCTAAGATGTATCTACTTGTGTTTAGATTACACTACAGAGCCCACAACGTTCGTCATCCAAGGATTTTATAGAAATTTGTACAGGATTTGTACCTCTTAAAAACAATATTTCGATATTTCAATATGCAGCTGATCTTCACTGGGTTTTCTCGTAAGATCGGTGATTGAACCAACATTATATGATAATCTTACACAACTCTAGGTCAAAATGCTTAAATAATATGCTTCCACTTTAGGGATGTCATCAAAACTTCCGCTCTACTTCGGTTGTGTTTTTAAAACATTTTCTCCAGCTCAAAACATTTCACTCAAAGTCTAACTAAATTACATTTGCACTTTTTTTCTTACAGTGTAGCATAATTTTAGATGCCGACGCATTGAAAAAATTAGAAAACACTATAGTGATCACTAAAACAATAAGAAATTAGATAAAAATTTGAAAAAATAAATAAAAATAAGACAAGTAAATAATACAAAGAACAAATTAAAACTATTTAGCAATTCCGATCATAAATAAAACAGTGTTAAAACATATACAAAACAATAAAAAGCAACCCTGCGTATCCGAACGAATAACCAATGTTAAAAATTTTAAAAATAAACCACAACGAAATGACGAATAAAAAATTTAAATAATAGCAAAAAAAAAAAGCAAAATTTAAAACAAAAACAACATTAGCTAAAATTCAGTGAATGCACTTTTAACCGTTATCAATGCTTAAACGTTGTAAAAAGCTAAAAATCTCAAAAATTTGTAATACCAAAAGTTTCAAGTGATCGTAGCTGAAACCCCGAGAATTATTCAGATTTATTCGTGAATACCGTTACAATTTTATAATACACGTAAATGTCCACGCGTTTGCATTTGGTGCCTTCCTATTGTTATCAATGTGTTTGTGCGTGTTGGTATGACACTAAGAAAATATCTATTCAATAACAAAAGGAAGTAATGAATAAAACATAATTGTTGTGTGCGGAAAGTGAACGAAAATTGTTAAATAACATAATCGAAGCAGTGTCAAATTTATGACAAATTACAACCGAAAATTTCAACTAGTGAAACAACGGCGAAGTATTGCTGAAGATGTGGTGAAGAGTGTGCAGCTGGACTTTCAAAACGGTGAGTTGCAATATTTTAAAATTTTTGGGAAATAATATAGTGTTTTTCATTTTACATAATGTGGGATTTTCTGGCGATTAGAATACACATATTAGGTGGTCGACAAAGTCTTTTTGTATTTTTAATCAAACATCAACTTATTTTTTTTATATTTATAATGAATTTTAATGAATCAATTATATATTATTTTGGTCCAGCACTATTCATAATTTTTCTGCTCGAGACATTATTCCATCAATATAAAAATTTTCTGGTTTTTCGCCGAAAAAATGCGGCAAGTAATTATCGCAGGCTTTTCTTGAAGCCAACTTTACTCCATTGACGGAGTTCTGCATTGACCAAAACAAACGGTAGTCCGTTGTTGCAAAGTCACGGCTATATGGTGGATGCATGAAAAGTTTCCAGTCAAGCTCTCCCAGTTTCTGCCGAGTAATCAAAGATGTGTGTGGTCTAGCGTTGTCCTGATGGAAAACGAAACCCTTTCTGTTGATCAGTTCTGGCCGGTTTTTTCGATTGCTTGCTTCAAAATCATCACTGTTGACAATCACTGTTAACAATAAAATGTAGAATCGACCAGGCTGGAGCAGCTCATAGTGCATAAGTCCTTTCCAATCCCACCAAACACTTAGCATCACCTTTCGAGGGGTCAACTTGGCTTTGCTACCAATTGTTCAGCTTCACCACGCTTGGACCATGATCCTTTTCGCTCATTATTGTCATATTTGATTCACTTTTCGTCTCCTGTTACCATTTACTTCAGAAATGGTTCGATTTCATTTCGTTTCAGCAAAGAATCGCAGATGTTTATTCAGTTAATTAAATTTTTCACAGACAATTCATGTGGTACCCAAATATCGAGCTTCTTTTTGTAGCCAGTCTTTTTTAAATGGTTCAAAACGGTTTAATGATGAATGTTAAGTTCCTTAGCGATGTCATGGCTGCTTATGTGATGGTCCTGGTCAATCTTTTCCATAATTTCATCGACTTTTTCAACTATAGATCGGCCAGAGCGAGGTACATCTTTTACATCAAAATTTCCAGAACAGAAGCGAATGAACCATTGTTGTGCTACACGAACTCATAGAGCATCGTCTCCGTAACTCTCACAAATTTCATTGGTGGATTGCGTGGTATTCTTCCCTTTTTTATACAAAAATTTTTAAAAAATAGCGAATTCCTTCATTATTTTCACTCATTTTTTAACAGCTTTTTTGGGTTTAAAGAAGGTTAAAATCTCACCTTTCCCAAAACTATGTGTAATGTGATTGTTAGCACTGGAGATATACGACTGCAACGACGTCTATTGACAAAATACGAAAAGACTTTTTCGACAACTCAATATTTAGAACATCGACTTTTTACGTTTAATTGTATGAACCTATACCGCATCATAGCTAATGCTTAAGACCATGCTTCATTGTTGATAAAAATATTAAATATAAAATGAAGAGATTAAGATCTGGTAGAAAGTTTTTTTTCATTAAAGCAAATTACTGTAGTTATATTGCTATAAATAAATATATTTTTTTATGATTGCATTAATGAAATTTGGGAAAAAAATGCAAAATTTCTTAAGTTGACGCAATCGACTTATTTTGATGAATCACCATACATTAAAAAAGTTATCTATACAAATACAAGTACAAAATAAAAACTTTCCACTTCCTGCCAGGATTCAGCAGTTACTTAAAACCGAAAGCGATCACATACATATAAAATTACTATTTTCACCCTCAACTTTCGAAGAACACTTTATAAAAATTTTCGACGTCAACAAATCTAACATAGCAAAGGTGATGAGGAGAAATATATTCCTATTTACTTTTTTCCGCTTGGCATCACGCTCACCCCTCAAGTGGTATTCCCCAAAACGCATTTGTTTGTTTATCATCACTCAGGTTTGAGTCGTGGATTTCCTTATTTATTTTATGTATTTATTTTTATTTTTTTTGTTGCTGCGTCAGAGTTGATGTGATGAATGGTAGATCAAGGGAAATATTTGCCATAAGACGAAAATAGATCCATCGTTTACTGCTGCTAAGCAACAAAATTATTGCCAAGTAACATAACCTAAAAGCGGAAAATGGAATTGTGTGGCATTGCGGGCGGTTGCAGAGCTCTAAATTTATATATATATACAATACAGATAAAAGATATTTTTAGTTGTAATGGCTTAAGCTACTTAAAAATAAGTCAAAGACAATGGCTAAAAGACTCTACTGAGTTCCGCATGGCAGTTTCGTTTTTTTTTATTTTGCTCAAGTGTTCGAAGAAGTCATAAGCATAAATTTAAATCTCCTTTGAAATTTCTACGAAAATTTAAATGCATATAAATTATATATTTTTGTTATCCGATGAGTTAAAAGAGAAAAAATACAATTCTAAAGAAATAAAAAGCCAAGCCGTCAAATCCGAAATTAAATATTAGTCAGGTTATCGGCGTGGCTTTAATAAAATTACCTATGTGAAGAGTTGAAGGTCTTTCATAATAATTTTGGAGAATACACGATAGAATTCCAATGAATGGCTTGCTCTTATCTTTATTTCGATATTTCTTTTCTAAGAATTCTCAGGGTCATGGAAGCTTTTGAAGTAAATCAGAAAAAACTGAAGCAGACAGAACAAGCAAAAATCGCTTCATGAGAACAGTACCTCAAGAGAATATGACTCGTATTGCAATTCGATAAAATTTTTGTTCTTTGAAAAAAAAGGCATATTATTAACGGGGGGGTCATTAAACGTTTTAAATTTGAATTATCTATATTTCGACATTGGAAACGTCAAATACCATTCGGAAAGTGAGATTAATTCAGTAAAAAGTCTAAAATTAACGAAATGGGGCGCAATTCACTAGAAGAAAAAAGCCATCTTTTCAGACGAGGCTCATTTCCACCTCGATGGTTACGTTAACAAGCAGAATTGTCGCATTTGGGGCACAGGACGGCGCTACGTGCCATACAGTAAACGTTACACTCAATCTTTTACGCTCTTTCTTCGAAAATCGCATAATCAGGAAAAGCGGTGATGTGAATTGGCCTCCCAGAAGCTGCGATTTAGCTCCGTTGGACTATTTTATGTGGGGAGCTGTTAAAGATAAATGTTACGCCAACCATCCAGAAACAATTCAAGATCTAAAGTACGAGATTCAAGTTGTTGTAGCTGCCCTAAGGCCGGAAACCATCGAGAAAGTACTCCAAAATTGGGTGGATCGGATAAGCTACTGTAAACTCAGCCGTGGTGGTCATTTGTCCGAAATTGTTTTCCCCAAAAAAATTCCATAAAACATCCTTTTAAATAAATGTTAGACCTTTTAAAAAAATCAAGCCGCTTTTTTTTATTGACTTTTTAAATTTAAAATTTTATATGGCCCACCCTTACTTCCATACTAATTTGGTGCTCAATCATGATTCCCGTCGAA
The DNA here is from genome assembly GCA_027475135.1 of Bactrocera correcta. Taxonomy (NCBI): domain Eukaryota; kingdom Metazoa; phylum Arthropoda; class Insecta; order Diptera; family Tephritidae; genus Bactrocera; species Bactrocera correcta. The sequence continues at coordinate 19,308,148 of CM050327.1, read as the reverse complement.
AAAAAAAAAAAACACACACACATAGGGAAAAAATGTTGTCTGTACTTGACCCTACTTTGCTGAAATTCAAGCAATGTTTGTTTTTGGATTTGTGTCAAATTTTGTTCATGTATTCTGTAAGGATTGCCATTTCATCACGTCACGTCAGCTTGAAAGCTGTCCAAGTCTATTTTGCAAATTCATGTTCGAAACAATCATCAATTCATGTTCATCGCAAAATCACATTCTCAGACGTGGCCCATTCCTGGCTTAGTGGCTTCATCAACATAAAATAACCGATATTGAGGTGTTTCAAATCCTCGTATTATTCGGAAAATGCATTTGCTTTCACAAAAATTTACCATTTGTTGGGGGTTATCGGATTCTATTTCTTTCGGAAAGAGACAAGAAATGCCGTTACTATCAATAGACATGTTGTTCGGCTTTCTTCCCGGAAATTTGATGAAATCGACACGAAGATGATGCGCGGCCTCATGCTTCGCCTCAATCATGGGTACCTTGTGTGATTTTGGCAACTTGTTAATTTCGAGAAATGGCTCAATAAAATGACCGCTAAAATCTCTAGATTATTTTCTCTGTGGATGAGTTAAATCAAACTCGGGGAGCTCGAATTTATATGCGTAAAGTTATATCCATTTTGACATAGTTCGCATAGTACTCGTCGCTCAAAAGGCGGGCTCCAAAGATCTTGCGCAGGACAGAAAAGAGTTGTTCTACGCTTGATATCCATTGTTGTATTCTAGTTTCGAGATAGAGACTATTATTCACTCTTTGTGTGGCCTCTTGATACATTGTCTTACTTTCGTTCACAAAAAGACCAACTTCTTTAGCTTCTTTTTCTAGGCTCAAAAAAGGCTGCGCTAACGAATCCGCCGTCTATCTTCTGAATGTCATCTGTGGACCGTGGTAACATTGCTCTTTTTAAGCAGAGAGCTTCACTGCGGTTCTAAGTAGCTCAGAGTAGAAACACGCTTTTGCTGAATATGTACTCGTTATATGTATCTGTAGTTCCAGGCGAATTTTTAACGTATTGTTATTTCAGAGTTGTCTAATTAAATCCCACACAAGAGCCATTGTGGATAAATCGTTGAACTTGTAATCTTCTTCTCTATTGGCGAAGATACCGCTTACGCGGCTAAATCGAGTTTACAACAGTGCGCCAATCGTTGTTTTTCACTGTTTGCCGCCAATTTAAGATTCCAAGTATAGCCAGGTCCTTCTCTCACTGGTTTTTCCAATAGATTGGGGGTCTTCTTCTTCCTCTGCTTCCACCGGCGGGTACTGCGTCGAATACCCACAGAGATGGAATGTTTTCATTCATTTGGACGACATGACCTAGCCAACGTAGCCGATATCTCTTAATACGCTGAACTATGTCAATGCCATCGTATATCTCGTACAGCTCAACGTTCCTTCGACTGCCGTTGAAATTGCGTAAAGGATCTCAAATCTTTCTCTCGAAAACTCGGTACGCCGACTTAAAAGATGATGTCTTTGTTCATGCCTTTGCAACATATACAGGGTAGGCCATTTAAAGTTGACCCATCTGGCAACGCTGTAACTTTTAACAGCGCTGACAAATCGGCTAATGTCATACCGCGTTAGAAGCGTCATTCGAAGACAATTTATACCATGGAACAGTACACTCCAAAAGAACGCGCTGAAATTGTTCAGCTTTATATTCAAAATAACTTTTCAATTTTGTTAACTCAACGTTCGTTTCGCAAAAAAAATAAAGTGAAAAGTGCTTCAGTTAAGAACACAATTAAGTCTTTATACGCAAAATTTGTGAACACCGGTAATCTCAGTAATGCCAGTCATGCATCCAGACAACGCACAAGACGTTCTGATGAAAATATCGAAGCTGTACGAGCCAGTATTGAGGAGACTCCATCGACATCGAGTTATCGCCGCTCTCAGGAATTAGACATCTCTCGCACCACTCTCCGACGCATAATTCATAAAGATTTGAAGATTTTTCCATATAAAATTCAAATGGCACAAAAACTAAACCCAGCTGATTATCCGCGACGCCTTAATTTTGGCAAACAAACAAATGGGTCAACTTTAAATGGCCTACCCTGTAGCAGGATAGGGATGATAAGTGACTTGTCAAATTTGGTCTTTGATAGTCGAGAGAAGACTTTTCTTCTTAATTGTCTACTAAGTCCGAAGTAGTACTTGTTGGTAATGGTTATTTTGCATTGGATTTCGAATCTGACGTTATGGTTGGGTGTTAATGCTGGTTCAAAGACAGACGACATCTACAGACATCTACGAGTTCGAAGTTATGACTCTCAACAGTGACGTGGGAGACAAGTGCGTCGACTGTCTGTTTGATGACAGGAGATATTTCGTCTTGCCCTCGTTCACTAACAGACCCCTTTGCTTCCGGACCTGATATTTTTTGGCTATCCAGAGGATACTTGTTCTTAAACCGAAAGTCGTAATTTTCTTGATTAATTTGTATGTAAAAATCGTTTCTGGCCAGAGAACTTTCCTCACTTGCGTGAACCTCTATACGAGTACATGGCTCCATCATCCGTATGCACACTTACTCTTGTTATTTTGAGCATCAGCGCCTTCGAAAAGCCGCTAATATGCAAACAAAAATCGGGCAGAGATAGTTATTTAGGTAAATATTTATCTCAAATGCTATAAATAGAATTGATGGTTCTTCTCGGTGGTGCAATTCAGCGCGTTACAACGCCATTCAGCTGGATATTCAGCACAGTTTCTTCATTTCAAATAAAAGCACAAGCACAGCTCGTTTGATTTACAGCGTTGACTTTTGCGCGCGATGTGTGCAAATATATTGCGCCTAACGAACTGTGCCATTTACACTTGGCTTTGCTATTATTGTTGTACACACACACACACACACACACACCTATCTACTTTCTATTTGTATTTGTTGTGGTGGCTTAATGGTGGCCTTTTGCAGGCAATATTCAATATTTGCAATATTTTGTTGCTCGTACACACATTCTTTTTTGGCATGTCTTTATTGATACACACACGCACACATATACACAAACACCTAGAATATTTGCATTTGTATTAGTGGTGAGCCACCGAAGCCCTACACCCACGTTGGCCGCGCCAGATCAGCGCGCGTATGAAGTGCCTGTTTCGCATGTGTGTGTGTGTGTGTATTAGAGTGGCGGCGGTGAAGGTGTTGAGGTGTGAGGTGTTTGGATTCTATACGCAAAACCAATAATGACATGACTTTTAGGTTTGATTGGTACATAAATGCTCGTGCACACTGTGCAAATACGCATATGTGTTGGTAAATACTCGCTGACACTCACACACACACATACACACGCAAATAATATTCGTTATTTATGGCCGCCGTAGCTCTTTGTTTGTTTGTGTGCGTGTGTGTTTTGTGGCTTCAAAAGCATTCTCTATAAATGTATGCTCTATTAATCGCGCTTACCGCGCTAAAAGGATAATGTCAACAATTGGATTGAGTCGAGTTGCGCAAAAACAAGTCAAAAAGCAAACACATGCGTACATAGGATACATAACATAGCATTACAGACATAGCATAGGCAGTGATAATCCAATCGCTTTAAAATATGTGCCACTTACTGGGATTTTGGAGCAAATGTTTACACATACATACATATATATACAAGTACATGCATTTATATAAAAATTTATAGTCAAAGGTACATAGGCCTGGTTACATGCTAGTTTAGACACATCGGTATGGTGAGAATCGCTTGGGCTTAGTGCTGAGCTAATTGTTAGAGATTAAAAAAAAAAAACAAGAAAAACGTTAACTTCGATTACATAGAACCTATAATAATCCTCATAAATACAAAATATTCCATATGCGAACTTTGTTTCCATCCGAGAGTTTGTATAGCAGCTAAAATGTACCACTGTGCCGAAAAATAAGGTGACATTGTATTTATTTTGAAAATTCTTTATTTATTTTTCCAAATCAATTTCATCCCCTTCAAAGTAATCTCCTCCCGATGCAATGCACTTATGCCAACGGATTTTCCAATCTTCGAAAAACTGGTTGTAGTCACTTTCCGGGATGCCTTCAGTTCCGTCTTCGCTGCGACTTGAATCTCCTCTATCGTATAAAAACAGTGTCCCCGGAGCGGTCTTTTGAGCTTGGTGAGCAGCCAGAAGTCGCACGACGCCAGATCAGGTGAATACGGTGGTTGCGGAACGATATGGGTTGAGTTTTTGGCGAAATGATCACGAACCACGAGGGCAGTATGTAAAAACCAAGAATTGTCTTTCCACAATTCCGGCCTTTTTAGGCGGAACGTTCAAATAATAATCCTTGTTGACTGCTTCAACGGTTGGAAGGAACTCATAATGCACAACTCCAAGATAATCGAAGAAAACAGCCAACATGACCTTGATTTTTGAGCGACTTTGGTGCGATTGTTTTGGATTTTTTTGGTATCGGCTCTCTTTTGGCACGATATTCGCTCGATTGATCGGTTGTTTCGGGGTCGTAAGCATAGATCTAAATCTCATCGCCAGTTCTAATGCATTTTATAACACCCTGGTAGTCGGAAAGCATCGTTTCACACTCTTCAACGCGACGCCTTTTTTCCAAAAACTTCAATGTTTTCGGTACCAGTCGAGATTTGACGCGCTTGAGGTCCAAAACATCCTTCAAAATGGTATTGGCTGAGCAGAAAATTGATTCCGTAAACAAAATGTAATGCAAATTCTTTGCTCAACAAATTTCAAACATCAAAAAAAACGAAAAACTCACTTTTAGCAGCTCAGAAAACGACACGTATCTCAAACACTAATGAATATTTTGATACGAAATTTTACATAAATATGACTGACAGTACTACCAACCTAACAAAAAAAATAATTCTCCAAATCCTTCGACGCGCGCAGTTTAAATACAAGTTTTTTGGACATAGGAGTATGCTCTGATATCGAAGATTTCAACAAATGAGCAGCTTCCTGGAGAGAATAATCTAACAGACTTCCTGACTATTGCAAAGTTTTTCAAGCCGTGGTTGCTTACACTAAGCTAGCAGTAAATTTACTGATCTAAGGTTCAGTCTACTTCAGAGAAGTGACTATCCTCTCTGAAAGCAGGGCGGCGATACTACATTTGAACTCACTAACCGTGGTTTCACGGCTGGATAAGAAATGCCTAACCTCGTAAAAAATGATAGCGCATGACTTTGTGATAAGACTTGTATGGATGCCTGTCTAGAGCGGAATCGCAGATAACTGTAAAGCTGATGAGCTAGCAAGGAAAGGTACCCTGGTTCCCGTTATCAGTAGAATGAGAACGAGTCGGTGCGCAAATTTCCTCCTGTGTTCTTCCACTAGATAGTTGGCTTGAGTTTAGACAGCGCTAGATTACCATCCGTTCATGCGCTGTCGAAAGATCCTTTTGGCCCAAGGTAGATCGCAAGAGATCTAATAAACTGTTGTTGTTGTAGCGGAAGAAAACATTTTTGAAGTAATTTCGAGGCATGGCATTAAATTGACAGTCCTGGGCTGGCTAAAGATCCGTTTCCGTTTCGCTTACATAGATACCACTGTCGTAGGAATGGATCTCTAGTGAGCACTTTGTTCTCAGTAAGGCTATACTCTCCGTAATTGCCCTATCGGCGTTGAAGCCGTAAGGTGGCAGTTTTACCGGATATCAGCTGCGGTAATTGTAAGGAAAAGGTGGAAACATTTCAACATTTCCTTCTTGATTGTCTCGCGTTGGAGAGGTCAAGGCTTAAACGATTGAAGCGCATACATTCCACCGGACTGGTGGAAATGGAAGTTAAATGCCAGTGCAAATTTGTGCTACTAGCTTTGCTAACGTATAAGATAAAAACCAGGAGTTCTATTTTTCTATGGCTTCACAAAGTACTGTCAGTAATCCAGAAATATCAACGATCTAACCCAGTTTAACTTCAGAAAAGAGGACATGTGAAAAAGTACTATCGATATGTCAAAAGCTATGACGCTAGGTGGACAGACAGGCGGATATACTAATGTGCCCAAAAGTATATTGACTCAGCTTGTCGCGCTAATTATGTATAATTATTTATAATATAGCCTGTCCAGAGTATAGAAAAATATTTTCTAAGTTTTGCAAAAAATCCGCTAAGGATACTATATATAATCCAATAAACTCATATAACCCTTTCACTGACGTCCTAACCGCATTAGAACAATGGGGAGAGTTTAGAAATAGGCCTGTAATTGAAGACCATAATACTTCTAATGAATGTAAATTTCCTGTCTGAAGTACTAAAGCCAGATGACAGCGATTTATTGAAGAGAAGCTTGAGAGGATAAACGACAAGAGACAGGAAAATTATTTATAAGTACAGGCGGCAGCCCATCCAGTTCAATTTTGAAAGAAGGCTTGAAATGACAAATAACGTTGGCAATATCTTCCTGTGAAAGACAGAATAGAAAAGTTAACTATCAAGCTGAAACGTTAAAAAAAGTGATAAATGGCAGCTGGAGTAATGGAAGAAAAACCATCAAGGAACCTAAAGTTCAAATTAATGAAAGACTAAGTCAAGAAATCGAACAAGACTATTTGATAAGAATTAATTTTTAATCATCGAGACTAAGCAGGCTATCAATAAGATATAGCTCGTGAGAAGACGAAACATTGCTGAGGACTCTTAATGCAAATCTAAAGAAGACTATAACGACGTATTTGTTACAAACATTTCAAGCTTAAAACTGATAAGAGTATTTTATTTCACTTTATTACATTATTATAGACGCTACTTTAATAATGACCTAATATTCAGTAATTTATAGCAGACCTTTTGTGTGTGATATGAGTATAAAGATGACCGAAATGTTCACTAATTTGTTTACTAATTTATACATATTTATACCCAGAAGATACACAAATTACACTCTTAATCAATAAATAACTGGCGAATAGAGTTATAAAGCACAGTTTTATTAGTGTCTGTAGCTATTAAGCTTTTATCTAACTGCCGCTTGTCGTCGGCTGTGCTTTCACTCGCTGGAAGCGTTGTAACTACTACACTATATTTTATTAGTGCCAAGGATGCGCAAAGCAGATAAGAAACATATTTATGGGGCGAAAACTGCGACACAGAACACAAAGAGAATATATAATATAATATGAGCGCAGAGTGGACCATTGTTTAAGAAAGGTAAAAGCTGATGGGGTTATATTTTGCGTACTAAATTTACGTACTTAGTGCTAACTGATTAAATCAAGATGCAATCAGATAACGTAGATACCAATTTAGATCATATCGTCTTTTTCTAATAGGGTCGAATGTAATTCCGTTTTCAGCAAAAACTGCTCTTAGAGATATTGAGATAACGCTTCTTATAAGTCATACATGTTTTAACAGTTTGAAGTTAAAAAACAGGTGGAAACATATCGACACTTTCTCCTTGACTGAGATTAGAATAAATTGAATATTACACTTTCGAAATTCAAAAGACTTTAATCACGCTCTATTGATCCATAGCTAGTGATTTTTGGTACTACAAAGAACCAGTGTTTTAATTGTTCAAATGAGACCGCCGTAATCTCGGTCGCCGGAATCTGCGCCGAAATTTAATATAACTTAGGAAGTACTGAAGATTATTTCGAACGTCGAGTTCTCTACTACTTTTTCTAACCACCTAAGCTTGGATCTTAATACCAGGGAAGTACGCATCCAGACGATGAAACTAGTGGACGTCTAAATGAGGGTGTTACCAAAGGACGCATAAAAATTTCAGAAGTCCATTTTAGTGTAATGAAGTTAGGTGACCCTGCGGTATCAAGATGGATATCGAAGAAACATTTTGGGTATCGATTGATTATAGATATTTGAGAATGCAGAAGCTCTGTTAGACTGGGAATCACAATCTACAAAAAATAACAGCAAATTAATGAGCGCCTTTTGTCGGCGAATTTTTATGTCTGTGTGTGACAATTGATAATGAAAATGGTCTTAATAATGGCATACTGAGCATATTATTCGCAACACCATCACCGATATTGATATCCAGTCTTCATTATAGAATAATATTCGACCAAATAGATCATATTCAGCACACGGTGAAGAAAATATATCAACCGTAGTTGAGAGTGTACACGAAGATCCTGGAGAGTTGATTCGGTGCTGTCTGCAGCAACTTGGACTGACGTACGGAACGACTGGACGCACCTAGATAGTGTGATATCACACCATTAGACTTTTCCCTATGGAGATATGGAAAGTCTAAAGTCTATGCGGACAATCCCGCTTCGATTCAGGACTTGAAAAAAAATATTATGCATGTCATTCGCCAGTTACCAGTCGAAATGCTCGAAGGAGTAATCGAAAATCGGACTTAACGGATGGACCATTTGAGACGGTACCGCGGCCAATATTTAAAGGGATAATCTTAAAAAAATAAATGCCAAGTATTGTTTTTTCTAATGATCTCCACATTAAATGTGAAGTTTTTGTGTCTTTTCCTCTAAAAAAGTAGGGAATCTTCAGATGGATTACTCTTTAGATACGAAGTCAACTATTGAGTTCCACATCAGAATCCTCAGTACCAGAACGATTAACGGGGTAGAGTTTAGAACTGAATTTAACGTTGGACAAAGAAGACTACATAACCGTTATAATTAGAAAAGAGGTGTCGCATATCACGAAGGTTCAGCGGCTTCATACTTCTTCTTATTTACTGGCGTATACACCCCTTAGCCGTTTTTTGTCGAGTTAACAAAAGCGCGTCAGTCGTTCTTCTATTTCGCTGTTTGGCATCAATTGGAGATTCCAAGCGAAGCCAGGTCCTTTTTCACCTGGTTTTTCCAGCGGAGTGGAGGTCTTCCTCTTTTTTTGCTTCCTCCGGCGGCTCCTGCGCCGAAAACTTTCAGAGCTGGAATGTTTTCGTCCATTCGGACGACATGACTTACCCAACTGTCTATTAATTCGCTGAACAATGTCAATGTCGTCGTATTCGCCGTGACCTATGCGTAAAATCTTCCGCAGAACATTTCTCTCGGAGAATGGAGTCATGTGTATAAGTTCGTGCACATGAGTAAGTGCGCTGGGTTTGGGACACGCTACGGAAAAAAATGACAAAATGAAAAATTTATGACAGCTTCGTATAAGAGACCCCCCAGCGGCTTCTTTGGATCCTTTTTAGTGGTCTGTAGAAGTGAATACGTCCTCCACATACTATAATATAAACTTTGTAATGAACTACTTTGCTCACTTGCCTTTCATTTTCGTTAATCTCTGATACAAAAGACCAAAGAACCATAACCGGATATGCGATAAGTAAAATTTTCTCTTATCCACACTGCCTTTGCTGTTCATCTTCGATTATTTTATGCACAAATAACTTCACATATTTCCACGCATCACAAATTGTTACACATCAACTATTGTCGAGTTTGAGCGCTTTCAACTTCCCCTTCCAACGCAACACTTTCAACCGACGGTGCCACGTACACTGTGTCTATGTGTCTTATCAACCCCTCAAATCTTATCAATCGTATGAATTGTCAGCGCTTTGTTTAAAAATATGAAGGTCCCTGCTTTATTATTAAGTATTCTTCAAGCGTAACGGAATATTACACACTTGACCACTTTACCGCTATCACCGTTATGAAAATGTGTGTAAACGTGAGCTTATTGTATTCTTCGTTCAAGCAACACACTTCCTACTTAAGTTAGCTTCCATTTTCGGTTTCACAAAAACTTATTTATTTGGTTGTGTGCACACGAGGATATACACACGAATGCGTTCGTATCTATAGTTCTTCGTGCAATAGTTGCTTAGTTGCCGCACTTGAACAATTCACGAAGTGTTCGAATTTTCAATTCGGCAAATGTGCTGGAAAACCCAACTATTGGCATGCTGACAGGCGGTCAGACACACAGATGAACAGACAGATGGCCATATTGACGAACTCTTCACTGTCATTTATGCAATCAAGCGAAGCTTTCGACGCGCCCACAACTGTACAGTGGACCTATCGACTAATCGACACAGTAGTCGTGAGCGTGCGATCCAATGCTCGTCAGCACGAAGCACTAAACGAGTGTGTATGTATGTATATGCTACATCCATTTGTGGTTATCCAACTAGCCTTTTTGGCACATTGGTCCGTCGAAGGCAGTGACTTGAATACTGTCATTGAATCATAATTTGTGACAAGTATTCGGGCAGCAGTGGATTTGGGTTGAAGTTGTTTGATGGCCGTTGGCAAATGTTGATGGGCTGTCACTTTTTCGCTGTGTATATGAGTGTGTGTGTGTATTTCAGTTTTTTTCTTTCTTTGCTGCTTGCGGTGGCTTGTGGGTGGGAAGGTCCTTTGCTGTCGTCATCGTTTCTAACCTTAATCAAAAGTCAATCTCGGTCAATGCTGAAGCTTCATTAAGTTTTCGTAGTTGACCGTAAAGCCATTGTATGTCCAAAAAAATATACATATATACATACATATGTGTATATAAATAAATAAATATAATGCAACGGAAGACAAAAACAAAAGCTGCTTTAGATTGTAATTACGATAAAATAAATGAGAGTGCACTCGTGAATATGCAAGCAGATTTTGAAGCTACAATAGAAAACATACATATAAACGTACATTACATTATGGGTTCGCAAACGTTCGTCCAGCTGAGGTCGCAAATAATGTCAAGTTTATTTATCCGAAAATTGTTTTTTATAATGGCCTCAAGATTAAGAGAAGTCAATGGTTATCCGCTGAGAAGTTTAAGACTGTTTTCTGAGCATTACATCAATGAATCTTTCTACTTTGAAGCAATAATATTCCAAAAGAAGGAATCGTTTTTAAGAAATTCAGATCCTATTAAGAGTCTATAAAAAAAGCTCTACCCTTGCCAAATTATTCTGTGAGTAAGGGAATAGGATTCGAACTCTTCGCTTTGGCCTTTTTATAGTCTTGAAACATGTTGCTTCAGAGTTAACCATTGTGTTCAACAAACAGCTGTTTTTATCCCCTCAAATAATCGAGTTAGATATAGAGATATAGGGTTGTATTTAAATGATCAGAATGACGAGACCAATTGAATTCCGAGTGTCTGTCTGTATGTCTTTTCTTCTGTATTTCCATCCGTCTATCAGTGCAATGAAACTTGGTATACATATTCCTTGGGACGAAAAGGGGATTGGTGTTGCAGGTGGGCGGAATAGAACCATTATTCGAAACATTATAAATCGAATCGAGGCGCATTTGCATACAAAAAAAGAGAGAGACCGAAATGCTTGAATATAAAGAGCTTAATAAGCTGGCTGACAGGGGTAATATTCTAAAGCTCTACGAAGACAGAACGACTAACAGAAAGCGTCAAACAGAAGGTGTGAAGACTAATGTTCAGGCCTTGAGATCTTCTGTAAAGTGTTTTAGGCACTGATGCCCAGAGCATACTGAAATTATGGAGGGAACACTTCTCCACCTTGCTGAATGGCAGTGAAACCATAATACCAGGCGAGCCCGATTCCCCAATCGATGACGATGGAGCAGACGTTCCATTGCTCGACCATGACGAAATCGGCGGGTGCCTATGTATTTCTGGCCGAGAAGAATATTTTTTGTAGAATATGGTCGGACGAGAGCTTGCCCGACGATTGATAATAAACGTGCTTTATCTAATCCACACAACGGGAGACCAATCTGTGCCAATTACCATGGGATAAGCCTCCCCAGCATTGTATATAAGGTTCTATCGAAAGTACTGTGTGAAACATTAAGGTTCGCCGTCAACAAACTGATTGCACCTTAATTGTGACCAGATAATCATCACGGGTCAAGTGTTAGAAAAGTCCCGTGGAAAGAGGATCAACAATTATCGATTTTCAAGCTGCTTTTGACGTCCCCTAAAAAGAACTGCTTTTATGCAGTTATGTCGGAATTTGGTGTCCCCGCAAAACTAACACGGCTTTATAAACTGACGTTGAGTAATACCAAAAGCTCCGTTAGTATGAAAAATTACTTCTTCGAGCCGCTCAATATCAAACGAGGTTTCAGACAAGGTTACTACCTGTCGTGCGACTTCTTCAATCTTCTGTTGGAGAAAATAGTTCGAGCTGCAGAGCTGATGGATAGGATAAAATATTGTTCAACTGCTGTCGTACGCGCAGAACAAATCTTTTCGGAAGCTCTTGCTACAGTGGTTAAATAAATGAATCGACTTTCAACCACGTCTACTCTCCGTAGAACGGATATCTTAAAAACTATAAAAAGTGCGAAAAATCGATAACTAGGTCCATTAGGGATATTAATTTTTATCTCCAAGATGGTACAAGAGGGTTTTATAGAAGCTGGTGTCAAAATTATTCATTTTGAACGAGGCTCTGACGAACGAACAAATGCGATAAAACCTTATAATCGGCGCGTAGGAAACTTCTTCACTTCTGTCAGCCAAAAATCAACACCAGCAGGCGCCGAACCAGGTTCGGGTATACATAGAATCTTCCACTCATTTGAAACCTCATGATATATATACGAGTATAAACATATATAGATATAAGTAATGGTACATGCTATGATATTAAAATTTTTATGATGAGGTTCTTTCATTCGACTTCTTCTCAAATTCACAAAAATTACTGATATTTTAAAACGCATTTGTCATAAAACTAATTTCATTTAGCATATCATATGAAAGCAAAACTTCCTTTATGTTTTATAGCTGGGGAAAACGACTCCTGAATTCGAAATGCTATGATCTGGCTGACCTTTTACATGAAAATGTATTTTAGAGAACAACGCTATAGTTAGAAAATTTGAGGAAAAGGTATTTTATAAGGGTTGCAGAGATTCGTTTGTAGATAATTTAAGAAAATATTGTTAAAGTCTTGATTAGATTAAGAATTATGGGACTGGAAGGGATATTAAATAGTTGGTTTTATATATTTTTGAAAATACTCTAAATTCCTCTTGGTATGAGGTTTACTAAATATATTTAATTTCACAAAATTCTAAAACGGTATAAAAAAATTTCGCATTATTTGGCTACCAGATCCCTCAAAAACACTGAGGCAAAGCTAGTGAAGGAAATTTATTTTATTTATGCAATCAGATACTACAAGGTGCGTTCCAAATCATACAGGACTTCAAAAAAGAAAAAAAAAACAGAAAAAATTGTTTCTTTGTCAAAATTAATTTATTTTATTCAAAACAGTATCTTACTGCTTAAAACTGATTTTTACAGGGTCCAAAAGCATGTCGAAGGGGTGTTTTAGCTCGTTGGGCGGTATGGCCGCCAGTATGCCGGTGCAAGCCTTTTGAATGGCCACCACGTCTGCATAACGCTTTCCTTTGATGGGCAAATGCATTTATGCGAAAAGGAAGAGTCCCACAGTGCCATATTCGATGAATAAGGGGAGTGGTTAATGGTTAAAATGTGATTTTTGGTCAAATAATCGCTCACAAGCGTCGACCGATGAGACGATTCTGAGCAATTTTTGATCGTCAGTCAATTTGTGCGCAACAAACCGTGCACAGACCTTCCGCAAGTCCAAATGTTCAGTAAAAATGCGATAAACCGATGTTTTAAAGATGTTCAATTCCATTTCCGCGAATTTCAATGAAGATTTCGACTGATTTGTGATGAACTGAAACTGTGCGTAAATTTCGATGGAATTTCCAGTGATTACGGATTTTGATTGGCCCACTGTTGATCGTCATTTATGTCCTCACGACCACTTCGAAAACGTTGAAACCACACGTGCACTCTGGTACTGGATAGGCAATCTTCGCCATAAACTTGTTTCATCAATTGAAACGTTTCGGTAGAAGTTTTACCAATTTTAAAACAAAATTTAATGCTGGCTCTTTGTTCGAAGCTCATTTTCGCACCGATAACGCAAGCATACTGACACTTAAACGCAATAATTTTACTTCCAATCTATGAAATGTCATGAAATTATCACTGGAAAATCGATAAAGATATCAAATTCTAACGCACCAGTCGACATATAGATGGCGCCACCAGGGGGCGCTAGATTCAAAAAGTCCTGTTTACTTTGGAACGCACCTTGTATAGTCTATGCGGACAATCAGCCTATCATTTGAGCTAGTTATCAGCCGAAATGCTGGAACGTGTCAACGAAAATTGAACTCAACGTATGCATCATCTGAAACGTAGCCATAAATTTCATACTAAAAAACGTTTGCACTTCTGTCATGCTTTATGAAGAGATCCTAAAATGTAGTTAATTATTATTTAACCTTTTCTAAATATGAAATAGTTGAGATAAAGATTTTTGGAATCGGCTTTTCTAAGAATTTCATTAATATTACCTTGGAATCGATGGTATAAACGAAGATAGTCAATTAAAGTCCTTGCTCAACACTTTGGAAAATATTCTTTTGACAGCTGTCATAAGCTAGATGTCAATATTATTTCCCTAAAAATATTATTTCTATAATTATGCAAGGTTACTGAAATGAAGGATTGTCAAGGAGAAAATTCCTTGAGCTCTTAAATCATTTACTCGCATATCAGTTACTTATGGCTCGGAGACTTAATAATAATGTGTGTAAGTAAGTGTGTTTTTCTAGCCGTTTATTGTGCTGACGTTCCACGGCTTGGCCTCTTAATTTACCAACAAAAATCTCATAAATCATTGATTAAGTTCTTTTTTCCATTTCCGGCTGAGATGTCATAAATTTTTTGTTGTCAGTTTGATAAGGAAATGTCATTTTTGTTTTGAAAATTGCGCACACGTACACAAACACAACAACAATAACAACAACTTGCATTCGTGCAAACTTATTTAAAGTGCATTTGCTGCTTTAGCCGACTAGTTATTTGCTTTAGCCACCAGGTAGGAGGCGAGTGGTGGCAGCGAGGCGCCGCCCAATCGTCCACCTGTCAAGTTGCGCTATTTTTTGAGTTGTTTGTTATTTTGTTATTGGTTATTTTGCTCATTTCACTTTATTTTATTTCCATTTTCTGTTTTGATGTTCGATTCGTATTTCTTGATTTTTATATTTGCCCCGCATAGAGCGCAGAAATAAAAAACCAAAAACAAAATAAATAGCGAAAAAAGTAAAGAAATAATAAATAAGCGAGCAGCGCGGAGCAAGTTGCCGTGACGTTCAGCGGGCTATGTGGATTATGTGCCATGTTTTCCGCTTCCTCTGTACAAGTGTGCACATACTTTTCGTACCGAGTGTATGTGTGTGTATCTGAGTGTGTGCGCAGTGCCTCCATTGCAGCTAACTCCTGCATCGAGCTCGTTCGCTTGCTTGCTATCGTTGCATCACAACACATCAACATCAGGCGATTATGTAAACAAATACCAGTGAATATAGTGAAAAATAATACTCTAACGGTATATACGTGTATTCACGCGGTACATGGTTATATGCCGTTGCATATCCACTAAATGAAAGCTGATAAATTTGTTCGAATTTCTTTTATTTTAACGAGTTTGTCGATATATACTCAGATATATTTTATTGAAGTCTAATTAAAGTGGATTTTAAGGCACAGAAAATGTAGAAAATATATTGCAGGTAATGAAAAGGAAGGCGAGCTGACTTGCTCGTGGGCAACTGGTAACAAAATTCCTCTAAGCCGCCCATAACCATACAGCCCCCTCAAGGTTAGTTTGAAGAATGGATCTTAAAGGAAAATTTCAGGTTTTGGAACACTGCCAATATGGGGCATTCTACAAAGTTACTTTGGGTTGATGAGGAACAGGCCAAAAAGCTTTTACTTCTAGGCAAAAGAGCACACTTAGTAACGTTGCAAGAGCTTCACGGAGTACCTATCCTTAAGATCTCATCTTCAGAAACTGGAAAAATAGTGTTTTGTGAAATACAGAGTATGTACATATATGCGGAGGTAGAAAGTAGATTTTGTAGAAGATGTCATGAAAAAACTTCTGCAATAACTCTGTGACTGGCGTCCGATGCTGATTAAGGATCTCCGATCAGTACGATATGAAAGTAATTCTAATTGATAGCCTCTCGTCAAGCAGTGTCAAATTTCTAAACATAATTCTAGCATGAGCAAGTGTTGGTGTTAAAATTATCTAGGCGCTTTGTGTTGGCTGAAAGTTTGCAGTTTCTTTTACTTTCTTTGTTGACGTAGACGTCTATAGCCAAGTTTACAAAAGCGCGTCAGTCTTTCTTGGCTCCAATTGGAGATTTCAAGTATAGCCAGGTCTTTCTTTACCTGATCTTGCCAACGGAGTAAAAGTTTTTCTTTTCCTCTGCTTCCTCTGGTGGATACTGCGTTGAATACTCTCATAGCTGGAGTATTTAAATCGATTCGTACGACATCACCTAACCAGCGCCATTCACTTGTAAGTGGCCGGAAACGACTCTTTTGCATATGTCTCAAGCAGCTCACGACTTCCGGTCTTAAACCATGTATCCTTTGGACAGGCAAAAGACATCCGTTTGAAGGCGAGCTAAAGTGAGAAGGCGAAACATTCCTCCCCAGGATTGTGCACTAGGTTGGGAAACCGCTACGTGAAAAACACCCACATTGAAAAGAAGAAATCTTGTAATTTCTTAGTTTGTCGAATAACTCCTCAGCTCTCAGTACAAACATTTTTTAACTCAAAACAAAATTTTCAATGACAAAGAATCATAACACTATTGGGAATGCATTAGAATAGCTATTAGTGCAGCATCACAAGTGTTTGAGCATCTGGTACGGTTGCTTCGTTTCGGTGGAGAGTAACTCTTGGCGATTTTTCAAAAGACCACAGGACAACCAGTAGATTTGATCTGAATGTAATGATCAACAATTCTTTTTAAATAGTATATTTTGGTTTTCTACCAGAACCTTGCCTCAAAAGCCGCATTATGCTTATTTAAGAAAAAGGTATCGAAAATGCCACTACTACTTCTTTTATGAAAAATGTTCTTCGTAATGTGAAGAAATATTTCAAATTTAATTTCTCTGTTGGTGCCCAACACAAGTATGGAATTTGGTCCAGAGTTCTTGAATAGTGAAATTGATAGTTCCGTTGGTCATTTCAAAACATAAATTGTGCCCAAAGTTACATATAATCATGCTGTTTATCACAAGATGACGTAACTAGATTATTATTCCATTGTCTTAATATTCCGAACATGAATTGGAAAGCTGTTCTCTCACGTATGTTTTTCAGAATATGTGACCTGGTCTACGAAAAGGGGGCTTAGGTGTCAAAAAGCCTCCTCTCTCTACAAAGTTTAGTCTTAGAACTACAATATAATAAGTACCTGACTGAAAAATAGGAAAAATGCGTCTATGTGGAATATGTATGTCATTTCTCTTGTCCTAGTAGTTCTAGGACAGCTTCATTAAAATTTTCGAATTAGAAAGTTCTTAGAAGAATTTGAAAGAAAGCGGAGCTAAGAAACTCGATCCCAAATCGATCATTGTTAGAAAATTGCTAGAAATGTGAAGATTTAAATTGTACAGTCAGTTCATGAATTTGCGAGAGAGTCACATACATATGTATGAAGTTATATATGTACATATATTAAACCAAAAATTAGATTAATACTGCATCGGCAGTTATACAAACCGTTAACTCAGTGCTCAGTGGGTCGTGAGCTTTTTCCGCGTAGAAGCATAGTTTTGTGAAAATGTATATTTATGTATGTATATAACTTTGATTTTATATATATGTACTTGTAGAATAGGTATAGGCAATGTCTATATATCGACACTTGTATGCTTATTTGCATGCGATATGTTATTTATTAAAATAGCAAAATCAAATGCAAAATTAAGTAACCTAACAAACAACGAATCAAGACAACAATGCCAACAAAACTAGCAATAAATTGAGCGGTGCAGTGCGCTGAGCAGTCGATGCAACCAGAAATTGGGAGCACAATAGTGAATTTAGTTGCATGTATTTCATTGCACAAACCAAACCACGCATACAAGCACAGAAATATATATTCCTCGTATATATTCCGCGAATATTGGCAAATTTACTTCGATGAGATTACAGCTATTTTCGCAACAACGAGTCGAAACCGCCAACTCAGCTTGCTGTGGAAAACATTAAAATTTGCGCGAATCAAAATAAATTCGATAAAAAATATGCAAAAATAACAACGAATATGTTGAATAGATTACGGATTTGTTATTTTGGAAAAACACAATCAAAACCCGAAAATAATAAAATTTTGCAGCAAAATAAAGTGTGTGGTAAAATTTAATTACCAAAATAACATCAAATTGCGGTTATGGAAATAAATTCAATTCTGGGTTAAGCACAATTGTGTATCGATACACAAATGAGGGTTTGCGCTAAATTTTGTTGGTTTTATTAGTGCGTGGTATTAGTATAATAGTTAACCTGGCGGTTTTCGATGGAGAGTGAGTAAAACCTTTATGATTTTGTAATATAGAATTTTCAGAAAGCTAAGCTTAGGGCTGTGTTGGTGGACTTAAATACAGGTATACTGTCTCGATTAATTTTAGGTGATACGCACAACCTTTAGGTGAACAAAACTATTATACTCTGTAGCAACTTGCTGCAAGAGCATAAAAACAAAGCAGTCACTCTTTATTAGCATTGATGTTAATAAATTATTTTATTTAGAATTGCTGTTATGATTGCGGGCAAACAACAAAGCAATGTAACTTGTTCGTTTTATGTTGCTGCAAATCCGCCGAGTGATCCTCTGTAATGTCGTTACAGCATGTATAATAGTGTAGGAATGTTACATATTACAAACGCAGTTGTCTCGTCATCACGAAGCAGGTAAGCAGCACTGCAGAAAATTATTAATGCAACCGAATAACCGAATGTTAATGCAATTTCATTCATGTTCGTTAACATTCTCTGCTTGATAGTCGTGTGTCTGTAAGTTCGCGTCGGTACGTAATCGTGATCAAAGCTTGTGAAAAATTAATAAATTAATCATTTAGTGCAGTGTTCTTTAGTATCATTTAAAAATTATTTTAATTTGTGAGTGCAAAGTGGTAAGTTTGTGTTAATTAATTGAAATGAAAGTTGCAAATGCAATTTAGCAAAGCAGTGCAGAATCTGTTGGTTTATCAAACATGTTACAGCATGCTCGTTTGAAACATGTGCTGTTACTCGAAGATACCCAAGGGCGCGTTACAAATGCAGCTGATATGTAAGTACATACATTTTTTTCCTTTTCGTTATTTTTGGGTACGTAACTTGTCAATTTTCGCACTCTTGCTCTTCTTAATAGCTAGCAGCTACTAACAGTTCTGAAATAAACTTTACGAGTTTACTTTGAAAGTCCGTTTGACAACTATCCTCATGGGAAATTCTATACCACGACTATATTTCAAAAATTCTTTGAAGAAGAAGTGGAAATAAGATTAAGATTTCCAAAAATTCTTCAAATTCTAAGTTTAATTATTAACACAGAATCTTTTTCTCTAATCTTTTTCTCTAAATACCTACTAATACTTCAATATTTTGATGTAATATTTGACAACGATGTCGCCGACGCCGGGTTTTGCGCGAAATTTAAATTAAAAAGTCTTACTATTTTTCGCCCACATCAGTATATGCTTCCATACACATTTCCATGTTTGCTCATAAACTTCGTTGTTTTTTTACTTTCAGAGTAATCTATGCATTTATATTAAAATTAAAATATCTCTGTTTGCTTATAAATTTTCCACACAAACACACTTATACAATGACACGTATGTGCAAGTCACACAGAAAGGCACAAGTAAAACGATTTTCATAGCTTCCCATATTTTATGCTGTTTGATTAAGTGATAGAGCAGATTTGAAAGTTTGGCTTAGCCGCAATGGCTAAATGACATTTGCGTATGTTCGCGCCAACAATAGCAACAACAGTGCAGGAAAAAGAACAATAAACTAAAAAACTAAACAATAAAAATATATAAACAACAACAATAACTCACGCCCACTGACCGATTTGCCCGCTAATGCATTGATATATAGTATGTGCATTCGCCAAAGCTTTGCTGTTGCGGAACTGCGCTAACCATGACACACAGTCACACACACATGCACGCGCGCAGCAGCTCTGCAATCTCGCATGTGCGATAGCCGATGTGTCCATTTCGCCGTTATTTATTGCAGTTGTCTTTACGTTGAAATATATATTTGCTCACACAACTTTTAATTAATATTTTCTTGTTATTTTTCATTGCAATAATTTAAGTGTGGGTGTGTGCGTACGCCTCGTTTGGTTTTAGCTGTGAAGTGTTTACAATAAATTAAGTACTTTGGTTTTGGTTAGACAAGTAGTTATAAAACTGTTATAAATGAGTATTTTATTCATGTGGTTAGTGTGGTGCACGTTGTGGTGTCTCCAGCGGGATGAAGACGTGTTGGTGATTGGATTATACAAAAAAAATGTGTTCACAAGTAGTTAGGGCTGGTTTAGGATGAAACCAGAATATTAATGGCAGGGTACTTATATCGTTGATATTGAGTTAGACTTTCGTAAGAGGTTCTGTGAAAAAAATACAGGTTCTTCGTCTTCTTCATTACTGGCGTAGACACCGCTTATGCGGTTATAGCCGAGTTAACAACAACGTGCTAGTCGTTTCTTCTTTTCACTATTTGGCGCTAATTCGAGATACCAAGTGCAGCCAGGTCCTTCTCCACGTAATCTCTCCAACGGAGTAGAAGCCTCTTTCTTTCTCTGCTTCCACCGGCGGGTCTAGAATCGAAAACTTTCAAAGCCGGAGTGTTCTGTTGCATCCGGACAACGTAACCTAGCCACCTTTCGCACCATATAGCAGGACGGAAATGAGGAGAGACTTTTAGAGTTTGGTCTTTGTTCGTCGGGCTTTACTTTTCAATTGCCTACTCAGTCCAAAGTAGCACCTGTTGGCAAGATTGATTCCACGTTGATAGTGGATCCAAGGTAAATCATCGTATCTAAGGAAGTTTGTCCCATGATAATTGGCGCAAATTGTAGGTTCCTCTTTTCTGTGAATTAAGCAGAGAGTATTTATATTCCAATTGTCGGCCATGCTTTCATCCGACCATTTCTTGCAAAGAAGCGGATGCAAGCTCCTTATCAGTTCTTCGCCGCTAAATTTGATTAGCTCAACCGGTTCATCGTCCCTTGTCGCTTAGTTGTGCTTCAGGCGGGTAATTGCTATTCGAACCTCATCATAACCGGATAATGGAACATCTATTCCATCGTTATCGATTGGGGAATCGGAATCGCTTTTTCCAGATGCTACACTATCAGATAGGGATGTGTGCCTTCCATAACTTCGGTGTACTCTGAACATTAGCCACTAGATCCCGTACTACAGGGGTATAGGGTCCTACTATTTTTGAATTGCCACTAAAGGCCAAATGGACCATACGAAAAGCTTTCTTCTGAGCGATATCCTATCTCTCGACCATTAGCATTTATTTTCCTTAAAGTGTTTCTTAATTAATCAATGGAATCAATCATTTGTCGATTGGATAAAAAGGCGAAGCGGTAAGAGTTGAGATACGTTGAAAGAATCTGCTGGTGGAGAAGGATGATGTCAAGTTTCTTCTTCCCTTAAGGAAATAGTCTGCCACATCAACGTTGACCTCTTTTCTGGTAGTACACAGTAATCATCTGCCTTATAGACATCGAGAACAATATCAGCCGTTGAACTTTTCGTTGTCTTTGAACATTCGGATTTAGACTCACCGCCCCATAACGGCATTATCGCAAGATAAATTTACTGTCATGTCAAAATCGGGCTCCTTATGCTGTTTTTTTAGCCTGTGGAAACCGAAACAGTTTCTTGAAATGAAAGTGTGAAGTTTGGCGAAGTACGGAGACTATTCGCTTTCGATAGTATACGTAGTTATCAAAAATTAGTTTATTAACATTTGAAGTGACTTTTTTTAATGAACCGAAAATGAAGAACAACGTGAGGAATTCCATGTTCTTGTAAGCTTTTGAGTTGCTTGAATTTTTGGGAATGAGAACGTAATTGGTGCGTAGGATGTCGCTTTTGCTCCGGAACGTACTTGGAGCTAAGGAACAGTCCTGAGTACTGAAGAACTAGAAAAAAACAAAAACTGTCCGGTCGGTCGGATAATTGATGGCCACATTTTTCTATGATTTGCAGGCAGTGATCCACATCGAGATTCTTTAATTTGGTTATAGATCTCTTCTATGCCAGATTAGTGGGCCCAATTCGTAGCCGTATGTCAAAAAAAAAAAAAAACACCGTCGTTACAGACAAATTGGCTGAAGTATGTAGCCTACGAACTGCGAACGTACTGTTGCAACATTCACCGTATATTCCAGATTTGTTCCTCGTACGACTTCTCTGTGCTTTAAAACCTAAATATTGCTTGAAAAAGTCACTGGCCGCATGAGGAGGAAACTGTATTTTTCAGACTTTTTCAGACGAATTAAGAAAGTGGGAAATCGCTGGGTGAAGAGTTTTGAGTTCAAGATTGACTATTTTGAAAAATTGTAGAATGAGAGAAAGAATGGAAATATATTTTAAATTTATTTGTACTCGTGGTTATTTAGGGTTATTGCTGATGGCTAAATAGAAGGGATCGCATGCCGACTTGGGGTTCCACTGATCGTCGGTCAGCTTTTTTAAGTGAACAATATGGCTTTTAGTGAGAAATTTCAAATCAAGTCAGCTAAGCGTAAATGTAAAAAAAGGGATTTGAAGTTTTTGTTTGAATCTATTAAATTTCCAAAATCTTTGTTTTAAATTTGGCGAATAATATTCGTGTCTAGTGAGCTTAAAAGCTTCCTTAATATGTACAGTATTTGTGCTACATAAAAAAGTGAGAGCTTTTTATTGTTTTATTTGGACTATACTCAAACTATGGCTTACTTTAAGTTATTTAAAACTGATTTCCTTTGCCGATTAATGCAAGGAAAATCATCTTCAAAATACCTAAATATTGCCATCCCTAAAAAAGCAAATATTCCATTGGATTTTTACTTAACATCAAAGGCAGAAAAAGCTTGAAAAAAAAATCGACCGTCATTTTCCCCTGGAAATATTGCAGGTAACCAACACTATTTTTCTGACAGCGTTAAAAATTATAAATGATAGAAATAAATGAATTTTTCAAGAATAAAGTATGCTCATAAAGACTTCACCGTTATTGTATCTCGCATTCTTTTATGTTGCCATCAACTTTTTTCATGCGAAATAAAGCAGCGTCTTTACAAACCTCTTCTATGAATTGCAGTCAATCAAATGCACACATACATACACAAGCTCATAACTGTATATGTGTGCTTGCGTTATTTACTACTAGCTGCTGTTTTTGTTGTTGCCATGTAAGCAGCACTACGCCTGCATTTGAGCTGTGAGCAGCGCGCGTTGAGCGTTGAATAGAGAGTGAAGCAAAAAAAGAAATGGCTAACAACAGTCAAAGAAAAAGCGCAAGCACAATCTCAAGAGGAAGATGGAATATTATGAACGCTTAGCCGACTGCAGGATATCAGTCAGTTTCCGTAAATATACTGCCAGCACAAATACACGCGCAAACTGCACTTATGAAGGGAAACGCATGCTTATGCGGGTGTGGTTGTGTGCAAAAAATGCGCTGAGCTGCTCATGTGAGACTCTAGTCTTTTTTTTTTTTTGGGTTTTTTTCTCTTAAATTACCTGTAGGAAAAATAGGTTTATATGCAGGTTACGTACAAAGGCATAAGTATTTCTAATCTAATATTGTATAAGAAATGAGAGGCTATTTAGTATCAAAAGCTGCGGATAGGTGGCGCAGTGATAGTTGTTTCGTATGCAAGCTATTCTCTGAGTGAGGTTTAGTCTTGTCTGACGAGGAGCGATCGCTATTAAAAAAATTGTATTGCTGTTCTTCCCTAGATTTATGATAGGCTTTTTTTCTCTTAGTTAGGATTAGTGGTCGATCCTAACAAGGATTTCACTTGTACAACTCAGAAAGTAGATCCCTTGTGGTATCCAAAAGCTCTGTTATAATAGATCATAAGATCATTACAATTCGACGAAACGCTTTGAGCCCCTCACAAATTTGTTGCGACGACTAATACTAGTTTCCGCTACGTCTTCTGATTTGCCGAAGATAATACAACCGAGATATTTCAGCCTCAGTCGTAGAAAGGCTGGACAAAAGAGGAGAAAGTGCCTATATGTTTCCCCGCACACTCTTAGCTTAATATTTTAATGGTTTCGGAAGAGATCAACCAAGTTTCTGACCAATTAACAATACGTAGATCACAGTTTACATACGGAAAGTTTGAAAAAAGCTTTAGAGCTTATATCTTTCAGAAAACAGCTTTAAGCTCCCCACTTATCATCCAATTACTTAAAGATTAAAAATAATATTTGAATTCTTAAGACAGCATTTTAAAAGTTGCACCTGTGCAGCTGAATTGTACAGCAACTTTTCTTTCTCATCGAATGGTATATATAACCTGTAGCCAATTTCCGGCAACCTCAGGCAAGTTAGGAGTGCTTTTAAATACGAGTCACTAAAACTTTGTAAAGTTTAAGCAAATATCTAAAGCATTAATACATTAATTATTACTAAACTAAATCTGTTAAAGCAAGCTTAAATGCCAACATAATTTTTTTTAAATAAATAGAGTTGCCACCTATCTTATATATCGAATTTGTGAGAGTAAACGCAATAAGTACCTTACAAAATCAAAAATATGAAAATAAAGTTCTGTTATTTAAATCTCAACATTTGTTTAAATAGGGTTGCCACCTTGTGTGAAAATCAAAATAGTTATTAAAATAAATATAACTCGTATAAATAAAAAATAAAATATTATTTGAGATGACAAAAGTTACATCAAATAAAAAAATGGTTCACTTAATTTTGAACTGGGTTGCCATGTGTCTAAATTAATATTAAACTAAATATACCCTCATTCATACATTTGTATACGGATGAATAAAATGATAAAAGTTGTATTAAATAAAATTTTTTCGAGTATATTTTTTAACTGGCTTGCCGTATATACATATGTATGTACATATGTATGTATGTATGTAAAATTAGTTTTAAAATAAATATATGTACATGCATATCTTTCGAATGCATGAAATACTTTATATAAAATGTTAGTAATGTTAGCTGATATGTGTAAGAGCCAATTAAAAAAAAAAAAATTTTAAACAGAGTTACCATACATTTGAATAATTTAAATTTTTTAAATATTTTAAGTGTATAAAATAATACTGTAGTTCAATATTTAGTGCTTATTTATTATTTATATATTACACACATTTATAAAAATATTTATTTAGATATTTAAGGTAGAAGTTGCCACCTAGAAATATATTATTGTATTTTTTTCACTTCAGTGCTTGCAAAATTATACCTATTTAAAGTATTTTTGGTAATTTATGAGCTATTCTTACATGAATAGAGTGTATTTCATGACTAGGGTTGCCAGCTATGAATAATTTACTGTATAGAAAGCACCAATTTTGGTTTTTTCGGTCCAAAGCTGAAGTGGGAATCGTGTTTGATAGCAAATTTTTTTGTGTCAATTAAATTTTTTTTGAAAGTTCTGGTGAAGCCATTCCGAAACCTCTCAATGAACAGTTGCCGTTGGAAATAGTCTATAGGAGTGCATTAGAACGCATAAAAATAGTTGTAATCCTGCTTATCTGAAAATCAAGTGGAATTTTAATGCACTACAGGATTGCCAGATAATTAAAATTAAAAAAAAAAAAAAAATTATATAAAAAATTTCTCGCTGGGTTTCTGATGGTCCGCATCGTCAATTTAGGATACCGATAATTATGAATTTTATCGTGATCTACAGGATTGCCAGATAATTAAAATTTCTTAAAATGAAATTATATAAAAAATTTCTTGCTGTGTTTCTGATGGTTCGCACCGTAAATTTAAGATACCGGTAAATTATGAATTTTATCGAGCTCTACAGGGTTGCCAGATAATTAAAAAATTTTAAAATGAAATTATATAAAAAATTTCTTGCTGGGTTTCTGATGGTCCGCACCGAAAATATAAGAGAGTATAAAATTGTGAAAATTTCATAGCGTAGATTAACGGCAAACACAAAAATTCCACATACGCCATGGCGTAGCGGCCATAGGGTGTGTGTGTGTTGCACGCTTGCTGCTGTTGCATGGCGACTTGGTGGATGCCTTGCTTGCAACTTACTTTCGTTTGTGTTGCTGAGCTGACTAGTTTGTGGTTTAAATTTCAAAGTGAGCGATGTGTTGCCGCTGCTGCGCTGCCGTTGTTGCCGCTGCGCCACGAAATGGCTGAGGCATGAGCGCGCGAGTTATCACCAACGGCAACCGCGGGCCAGGGCGACATTGCCACTGAAGTGTCGCCGTTCAGCGTGTTGTTGAAAAACTTCCAGCGTATAAAAGCGCACTCGCACACAAACACCCTTGGCTATATGTATGTATATAAGCACATATGTATGTGTATGTGTGTAATTTCATCTTCATCTAACTGCTGCGTTGTTGTGATAAAATATTTTATAACGGTTGCCAGCATTGACGGCCGCAGCTGGCAGCAGAGCAGCAGCAACAACAACAACAACGACAATGCAGTCAACTAAATTGGGCACAGAGCTGGCAATTGCAGCAAGTTTTATGTCACTACTCCCTGTTTATTCTTCCGGTTGTTGTTGTTGCTGTCGCTTGTTGCCATATAAGAGTATTCTAACAAAGGCTTAGTGGCGGAAAAATGGCAATAAAACACTTGACATGCTTCAGACCAACCCTAATGCTGCGGAAATTGGTAGGGTGCACATGACACACACACACACTCGCACACATATATACTCGTCAGCGCACAAAAGAAAAGCGGCAAATAGAGCGTCGAAAAGGGGCAAAAGTTGAGAACGCAAACAAGCGTTGCAGGCAAAAGTTTTGTAAACAAGACAGCATAAATTAAAAATATCAAAAAAGCAAGAAAAAATCAACACCAACAACAACAACATAAGCGTACAAACTAACCTGAAATATTTGCGCATTTGCAGTGCATGAACGAGCGGGGCTACAGTTTAGAGGGAGGAGAGAGAATTTAGCTTGCGATGACTTTATTTAGTAAATACTCGCAAGAGTAGCGTAGAGTTAAAGGTGGAGAGTTGGGTAAACACTCGCCGGAGTCAAGTCAAAGAGCAGCAGGCGTTGACCGGCAGTTGAAGTTTTCAAAAGAATTCAAAGAGATTAAATAAATAAATATTTTTTAAATACAAATTTTGCTGAACTTTGAAAACAAGATTTGCTTTGAGCTAAACAAACGCGGTGAGGTAGGGTGCGCGAGAGCTGCGAGGGTCACTAGGTATTATGTGTTATGGGCACCTAAAGATGGGGAGGAGCTTAATTCCGATTGATTAATTTGTATGACAGTTACATATATGCTATAGTGATCCGATAACGGGGATTCCGACAAATGAGTAATTTCTTTGAGAGAAAAGTACCTGTGCGAAATTTCAGAACAATATCTCAAAAACTGAAGGTCTACTTCGAGTCTATACATACGTAGCTTATTTGACTCAGCCCGTCATGTTGATCATATATAAAGGGTGATCCATTTCGAGGTTTCCTACTTTTTTTTGAAGAAAAACCACAGAAAATTGAAATTTAATACGAAATGTTTATTATCATTCGGAAGAACATTCTTTGGCCTTGGCTAAGTCTTAAGGCCCATCCGTTGAGTCCAATTTTCGATGAGTCGTTCGAGCATTTCGAGTGGTAATTGGCGAATGACATGCGTCTTGTTTCGCTTGAAGGCCCGATTCTCTTTAAGAAAAAGGCTAACAGTGTGATATCACACGATCTTGGTGGCCAATTGACCGTCGCAAAACGTGAATTTGTCTGCTTACGCTACGTTCTCACCATGGAAGCTCTTGAATCTCTTCAGGTTGCTCTTTGTCCCAAATGCCGCAACTTTGCTTATTTACTTACCCATTGAGCCAGAAATGAGTCTCATCGCTGTATTCTGTATTTTGTCAATTGAAATGATTGAGATCTTCAACGTAAAATGCGTTAAGTCGTACCATACGTCAGTCTGAGTTGCTGCGAACGGCGTCAAACCGGCACTCTACTGTCTTCGCGTATACTCTCAGTTACGGCTGCTATACAAGGTTTGTTCGGAAAGTAATAGGACTGATTTTCTTCCACCGCGACTGTACTTTAAGGCGTGCGCGCATCAACTGGATGCGGTAGAGGGCTTTCCTAGCTAACGAACGAGCGGCTGGACAATTGTCTCCGAGCAAGCCCAAATCAGCGGCAGAGACATTTGCTGGTTTACCCAGATATTGCTTTTGGATGATGTGGTGTGTTTCGGTGGCACCAGGCCTTTTTGGAGGGATGTGATCTAAAGACAGTAAGGATCATCCTAAAGGCCTGTTCTAAACGTATTGTAAGATAATACTCTTTGAGTTTACTAAAATAAACAAAGTTCGCTAATAATCACTTTTAATGCTCATTCCACTGAGTAAATCAAAAGGAAGAGCCTGAAAGTCTTTCGAGGAACATTTTCTTTGGAAGTAGATAATGAGAACTAAATATTTAGAAGGAAACGTGAGAGAGAAGAAAGGTGGATAAAAATTAATAGAGGACATTTTTTAGATTTAGGAAATAATTGTGCAAAATCGTTATATAATAATTATAGAGATAATAGAATAGATAGATAATAGATATGCCTCTGAACTTTACAAAATATTTGTCCTCCATAAGGTAATCTGGGAAATTAAAGGGTTGCTGCGGAAACAGCGCCGATTTTTCGATTTTTCAAAAGCAACTGGGAGTGAAATGTGATGGAGATTATTTCTAAATGGGACTCTCTATAGATAAATAAATATGAAATATAGAGTAGTTTTTATGGGGTTACATGGGTTTACTCGGATAAAAAAATATTTTAAACTCGCCATTGCTAAGTCATTTCCGACGACCCCTCGGAACAAAGATATGCCAGCACTTAATAGTAAAGAAAACACGTGTTTTTGTTAAAACCTTTACTTAGAACTTGGGCGAAGAAAAAAAACTAAAAATTGGATTTTTGGCAGACATTTTTACAAAAAAAAAATATGAAAATTGCGCGATCTTTTTTTTTCAAATATTTGTAATCGAAAAAAATCCTTCATCCAATCTTTAAGAATTGTACCTCAACGATATGTGTAAAATTTCATAAAAATTGGTCGAGTAGTTTTCGAGAAATCTTTCCAACCGACTTCAAAAACACGGTTCGAGAAAAACGTATTTAACCTAACTTGCCTCGATTAAAAAAATAAAAATAAAAAATCTTAATTCTTTAAAACCCCTAAACCCATGTAACCCCTTAAAGAAGTTTGTTTGGTCTGCAAGATAACAGAATGTACCTAAAAATTGGATTCGTTAACTTTTCCGTTATAACCCGAAAAGATAGACTTACAACGGTAGTGTTGTTAGCTCGAAGCAAATTGTTCGTTGTCACTCCCAACGAACAAATATTTATTAAAAACTACTACCTGTACAAAATATTTTCGAATATGTCCTAAGGAGAAGATTGAAATAAGTTTGTCTCGATCAAATCATTGAGAAACGGAAGCATGGTTTGATATCTATATGTATACCCTCCTTAATTTTTCAACTTTTCACTAAATGGCTAGCTTTTGATGCATGTCTTTATCATTCGCTTTTCAGTGGCTTGAACGCTTCCAAAGTGATTTCTTGTTTTATTTTTTTTTTTTTTTTTTTTTTTAATTCCAACGCATCTTTGGCATCATTGCTTTGCGTGCAACCGCCGCTGCCGCTCGAGCTGCTGCTGAGTCAGCTGAAAGGCGTGTGAAAAGGCTTTAAATCTCATCGACCTACTGACCGTTTGGACTTTTGCTTGCGTTGCTCATGCGGTCATTTGATAATCCATTCATTGCTTTTCACTTCTTTTCACTGCTTCCAATATAAATTATGCTGCATAAATGCTGAACAAAGCAATTTCTCTACGAGCATACTACATATATGCACAAATTGCACACATAGATAAGAGCGTAGCGTATGTATACCATAAATATATTTATTTATACAGATACATATATAAATACATATGCATGTATGGGCTATCAACATATCCTTATGAAATGCGCTTTTAACATTAAAATTTTATGGAGTTATTTTTATCGGCCATAGAGTATGCAAAGTTCAGCTCAAGGCAAATAAATTCGCATAGATATTGAATTTGAAAGCTATCTAAAGAAAGCGAAGGAAGCTACCTGGTTGATGAAGAGCTCTATTTTATAATAATAATTTATTGAATTTTCTAACGTCTAATTGAAATTCCTCACAATCGTGTGCATGTATGTTGGTGATCTTCTAAATATACACATCTTGAATAATGAGAGAACTTAACATGGCAATTGAAAAGGCCCCGGCCTACCATAGGAAGCATATTTTGTGATAAAACTAATTTTTTATATTCAACATAGCCCTCTTCAAAACTGATACACATATTAAAGCGACCCTCCAACTTTTTCATACCATTCTTGTAGTAAGGTTTGCCCTTTGCTTCAAAATAATACTCAGTTTCTGCGATCGCCTCTTCATGCGATGAAAATCTCTTCCCATCACATATTCTGTTAAGATCTGAAAACAAGAAGTAATTGCTGAGGGCCAGATCTGGAGAATACTGTAGATGTGGAAGCAATTCATAGCCCAATTCATAGCTTTTTGCCATCGTTTTTTACTGACTTGCAACACGATGCATTGTCTTGGTTTCTAATAAGACTATGTAATAGTCGCTCTTGATGGTGCTTCCTTTTTCAAGGTTGTCAATAACAATTGTTCTATGCACATCTCAAAATATAGACGCCATAACCTCGCCAGTCGACTGTTGCGTTTGTCCACGCTTTGGTGCGAGTTCATCGTGCGCAGTTCACTCGGATGACAGTCGATTGAACTTAGGTTTATTACGCTTGAACATCTCCTAAATATTGCTTCGAAACATCAACTCGTCATTGTTTTTGGTCAAGGAAATGATATGATTTACACGCTCAGTTGATATTCTTACAGTGTCTCATATCTCGAGCAACTTCATTTTACGCTCATACAAAATTATTTTGGGAACTTTTTTGATGTTTTCGTCCATAGCAACTTTCTGTTTACCAGAGGCGGATTAACGATGGTTCCGATGAGGATAGTTTTTGATATGCTTTGTGTGACTCCAATGCTTATGTATTTGTGAAATGTTAGACTCTGCAAAAGGTTTCTGCAATATTTTCAATAAGCTGTAGCCGAATTGCGTTGGAAACACTAAACGAAATCAGCTCAGGCTCACTCCTAACTTCAATATACCATAGTTATATATAAATATCGCGGAATTTCCACTAGACTTAATATAGTCTATCTTCGTTCATATGTGTGATATTTTAATGAAACTAAGTAGACAAGTTATTCAGAGTGCGAAGGAGCGTCAAAATTATTGAAATCGGTTCAAACCCTAGTCTAGACGTTTAATGCTTAACATATTGTTTTGTTTTCTATTCCCTTATTTTTTATTCTTCTAATTTAAATAAGAGTGAATATCCTTACGTTATCCATTAGAAAGTGCGAACAATCATTACATTGACTTTTTTTCTTAGTTCCTGAGGCAATTTCAGCTAAGACCTTAATATGTCTCGGTTTGTTTTGTTCCAAAGAGTACGAGTGTGATTACTTGTATAAACAGTTATTGGTGCACCAGTTTTTTGACGGGTTCAAAAATCGAATTTCCTGCCAAGTACGACCATCGTGTCAGTTATTGATTGTTTTTGGCTATGAGTATATGTAGGTATTGTATGGACAATATTCATGGTTTCGTCGACGGAAAAGCGCGAAAACAGTTTTGAGAACCCACCTTTTTTTTGTTATTTAAATTTTATACTATCTGTATTTATATATGAGAACTAATCTTTCAATTTTTGAGGTATCGATTTGAAATAATGTATACGTTCTGTTTTCCACAAGAAGCTGCTTTCCACTGAGTTGTCGGAATCAAGCTGTTGTATGGAAAACTTTTTTAGCAAGGCACCGCTTCAATTCCATTTAAAAAATGTCAACAAATTTCCAGATCGGACCACTACATCATTTATTTAAGTTCTTGTTGACGTACGTACGTAGCTTCATACTAGACTCGTCAGGAGAGGTTGAGCTCCACCCACCACTCCTGTGTAGAGCTTGGTGAGGTAGAGTTGGTGTCCATGACAGTTACATGCAAGTTACCTCTGCCAATCTCGTTGAAGTGTTTTGCTGCTACTGCGCTATGCTCTTGTTTTGCGTTTTTGGTCAGTATTTCTGTGGCTTCGTTCTGAGATGTTACGTTCTCTTCGTCAATTGAGATACTAAGCCTGATCCTTGCTAATCTTACCTAGAAAAAACTACCTTGGTAGCGGTTTTTCTTCACTTTATTCAAGGATTTCTTTCTTTTCTTTTCCGACAACCGGGAGGGTGGATACTGGAGTCCTATATTTTATTGTCAGTTGTCTTTTCCTTAATTCTTTTTTTCTTACGACTGTTAGGAGCCATGATCCTTGCTTTCTATGTGAAACGACTTTATCTCTATTAATTTGGTATTTCAATTATCAACCATAATTTTTCATTCATCTGCAGCGACTATCACCAAACCGATCTCAGCGCTCTTACTCCAAAACTATTACTGCAGTCCAATATTGTTGAAAATGTACTGCCATTCATGCAAAACAACCAAATTTTAATTCCTGCTTGCTCTACAATTACACCTATTAACACTCACGGATTGATTTCAATAAACGAATTTATGCCACCAGCCAGCCAACCAATCACATGAGCACACTTAATATTTGCGCCGAAAATTAACTAACCAACTGTTATGTGCGCCTTAGCGTGCCCGATAACGGGTTAATATGTCCACAAAAGGTGCGCCGGATGAATTTCGCGGAACGCGACAAATATTATTTTTAGCGCAAAGCAAAGATACGCGCTGCGGCCATGGCTTGCATGGATAATTTTCATAATTAAATATCAATTAACGTGAAGTGAATTATGAACTGAGTGAGCGCACCGATCGGGTGGGCCGAACAAACAACTAATGAAGCAGCCAATGAGCAAGCGAGGCGCTGAAATCATATGTATGTATGTGAGAGTTGTGTGTGTGAGCATGTGTGGCGGTATGTTTGTATGTGTTAGTGTGCCACATGCTCGCTTACAGTTTGTTGCTGTTGGTTTGGCGACCGCTGGCTGCGATAACAAAATTGATATTCCGCGTAGCAGCAACGCCGGCTAAGGAGTTGGGGGCGTGGGGGAGCGGTGCAGCACACCGGACGGCGCCAATTTTGCAAATTTTATGAAAGTCAGAACCAGCGCGCGGAAATACGCGCCGACACACACATTTATACTCAGCTTTTATATTTATGCGCGCGTGCGCCTGTAAATATGCAATGCTAAATTTACTGTTTACCTCAAAAACCGCAAATTTGTCGATGTAATAAATTTTTCGTAAATTAAATCAAGCTTTTAAATCATTCCTTTTGCAACTTTTTTCGCCCCGAAACTCAATACACACTCACATTCTTTTATTTGCAAATTTAAATCTATATAGCTGTGTGTGTGCTTGTGTGCGTATGCAGTTAACGAATAACGGCAAATAACAACCCGACCGCAAAAATAACAGTTTTAATAAATTTATTTGTTGTCTAAAAACCGCACTGACATAACGGTAACCGCAAACGCATGGAATGTCGGCACAAACTGAATGTGTAAGTGCTCGCTGTGTGTTCGTTTCGGCATTTTAATTAAAGCTAACGCATAAACAAATGGCGCGTGGGCGCGTGCCATTGGGTGGTTAGCTGCAAAGGAGAGAGAAAGAGTGGGTGAGATAGTGAGAGCGAGAGATATGCTCATTGATTGTTTTCTTTTGGTGGCTTTCGGTTTGGGTTTTTGTTGTTGGCAAATTGAAATTAATTCTCGGCACTTACTGCGGTGAGGTGCGTTGGATTGAGCTAAGGTGAGTTGGGTTGAGGTGAGGTGCCTTTGGTTTGAGCTGAGGTGAGTTGTGTGCAGGTGGGGCCATTTAGTAGTTGCATGAATTCTATACTTTTTACCGTGAAATATGCGGCTAATAGCTGTGAATTCCTATTTCAATAACAATGTGGCTTTTGAGTTTATTTTAGAAATCCTTCTCGGAATAGAGTCAATAGTTGTTAAAAAGCATTGGAAGTGGGCAGGTTGTAAGATTACTAATAAATGGAGCTTAAAAGATTAAAACAAAATAATAAAATGTTCGAAAACTTACAAGGAAATGGTGGAGGTGGTACCAAGAATCAAAGGGCTTTTAAAAAATACTGTTAAAACCCTATTAATTTGATAGCGACAGCGCTAGCCATAAAGGATGCCTAAATCCTAAGTCCTACCTACCTCTTTAAAATTTCAATTTTCAGTACAAGAAGAGTCAGCTAAGAATTTATTTGATTAGTCGTATATACTTATAATACTGGCAACGTATAATATTGAAAACACTTTTTCGGCTACCTAATACGGCCATCATTGTAAATGACGATGACGGTCGCCATTGACGGACCCGGACCAATGATTCCAACGGAATACAAACCACACCAAATCGTTGCTTTTTTGGATGTAATGGGAGCTCTCGAATCTCTTCAGGTTGCTCTTCGCCTCAATAATGGCAATTTTGCTTGTTTATATACCCTCTGAGTGAGGAATGGTCCTATGGCTACACAAAATTTTGCTCGAAAACATCGAGTTTTCTTGGAACTTTTTAAGCGCCCATAGAATAAAGAGATGTCGCTAGAGATTGTCGAGAGGCTTCAGCTTTTTAAAAAGCTATATTTTGTACAATTTCAATTTAGATATCGACGTCAAATGCGCCGAGTCGTTCCACATGTCAGTCTGAGTTGCTGCAAATGACGCCGAATCGACTCTCCAGTGGTGATGGTGTTGCGAATGGTACGCTCAGTAGGCCGATTTACAGAACGAGAATTTTCGTAATAAAGTTGAACGATTTGTAAACGTTGTTCAGGTGCCAGTCTTTCCATAGTGAAATGCTAAACAATTTTAAAGGAAAATAACATTGCAGCTTGACACGAATCACGTTTGATCTGTCAAAAAATCGCTTTGAAAAAAATACCTCAACTCGGATTACCCATTATTCGATAGAGAAACAGATCTGGAAACTGGTAGGTTTAGTCGATAAGCAAATGAACCTGGTGTGAAGTTTTAGAAACGACAGTTCAAAGTGCTTTCAAGAAATCAAAGCAGATGGCGCAACAGTATAAAACCCGCTTGATATTTATTGAAAAGAAGGACACCTTTTTTCCCTTTCCTTTTTTCTCATAATAAGGTTAGGTTATATTAGAAATGGCCACGTGCAACCAAGACCACAGGATCAAAATTGGACAGCAGAAACCCGATCCTTTGTGATGCCAAGAGTTTTAGGAAAAGATGAAGAGCTAAAACCTAGTTATGGT
Source organism: Bactrocera correcta (assembly GCA_027475135.1). NCBI lineage: Eukaryota > Metazoa > Arthropoda > Insecta > Diptera > Tephritidae > Bactrocera > Bactrocera correcta. The sequence goes on along the minus strand of CM050327.1, from coordinate 19,272,819 downwards.
TGAAGACGACAATGTACTTTAAGCCAAACATAATTTCGTTAAAACAGTTAAAATCGTATCCAATTAGTTCGAGGTTATGTCATTCGAGATGTTTTAACCTCAGTCTAGCAAACTCTGATCTGAACCGAGGAGTGTGTGTAGTGCAGATTCCACATCAGTTTCCTCCAGACAAAGTTGGCATTTGGCGTCCGTCAAAATTACTAGCCACGCATGACAGCGCCTAGTTTAAATGTATAAAATCTTGCAAAACGAACCACCCTAGGAGTAAGTCACTCAATAAACTTCTTGTGTTCCACTCTTGGCTAAATGAAACTCGCAGCTAAGCAAGTGCAAATCGCTGATCTGCACACTCCGAGCTGACGCCAGGCCCAGATATTTAGTACGTGACCGCAAAAGAACAACGGAGCTTCGACTTTAAAATGTAACAATTTGATGCAATGGAAGACGCTGTTTTCGTCTCATAATTAAAACAATGTTGCTGGAAGTTTACTTATAGCTTTCTGGTATATTCCAAAGAAAGCCGGGTCTACGTATCCCGAACGGACCGGGATTTATATCCGACAGAGAGTTCTCAACTCGGCAGCAATTCTTTTAAACAATTTAGCGAGAGAAATCTATAATAATAGCAACTGGTGAATTCAATGTGTATGTACACTGACAGGTTACTAACTTGAAATAAAGACTGGTTATCTTTAAGAGAACCTTTAATGGAACAGGCCTCAGTTTTTTAATGAAAGTGAAGAATCTTACTTGCCTTGAAGACTGCATTTTTATCTCTGCAAATGTTAAGAACTTTGCAATGTAGCCTCTAGTTACAGCTCTCTCTCTCTCTCTACCAATGAACTTGCTTTTCTTGCATGAACTCTGCAGGAGGCTACCTTGTTGTTTGCTCGCACGCTTTGTCTTGTAGCATTCTTTGGATGCTCATGCTATCGTTAGTTTTTTCGAGAATAGCGTGGTGAGGGTAGGTGCCCCTTAACAGATTGGATATGTCGGAGCTACACTTTTAGCTAAAAGCTCTAGGTACACCTCTTATTATTGGTATTAAAACGGATCGGAGCACACTTAGACGCGATCGGGCTACATATCTTGTTAACGCCGTCTAACCCCGATGTTATAATATTGACGGATTACTTTTTGTCACCATTGGTTTTTGGTTGAGGAAGTCAGTAAGCTGGACAAAGCCGGCTAATGCAATGAATGATGGTACGTTTCAGAAACAGACTACCAACTAGAAGGTTCATAGAATAACATAAGATAAATAGATGAGAATTGCATCGCTACCTTCTATTGTGCCCTCTCCTAAGTCACAACGACCCACTTAGCCACATCATAGTGATAAATTCCAATAAGGCGATGTGATCTCACTCTCTGCAATTACACATGAAGCTAGGCTCATGCATATATAAGTACTTTTTGAGCTTACAGGGACGCTGGCTCTCTGCCTTTTACTTCTTTCTTGCGGAGTAGCTCCTTTATTATATGAGGACCCAACGCGATGAAAGGTTCAGGCCCTATCATGTTAGTGGATGCTGCGGAGCGGAAGAGCTCACCAGCCAGTTCATTCCCGACTAAACCTTTGTGACCAGGCATCTATATGTGGTGCACTTGGTTACGTTCCGATGGTTAGAAGATTCATCATGTCTCTCTTGGTTACGCTCAAATGGGAATATACTCAGTCTAGATGCGGTTCCATGCCCCACTGTAAATACCTCACCATAGAGAGAAAAAAATACTGATAATATAAACTCGTCTTGGGGTTTTCAGACGACCTTAAAGGCCTCTTCATCTTTGAAAGGACTCGAAGTAGCACCTGAAGTATAATTATAGCCGAAACTGTATTGTTTCGTATGCATTTGCTTCAGCAGCAGTTTAACCGTTATTATTTGCATGCCACCAGTAACGACTGTCTGCCGGACGATTAATACAAGCATAGCATAACCACATAACCTGCAGCAATTCAAACACAGCTATCATAATAATAATAATAATAGCAACAACAACAACACCAAGAATATTAACGACCACAATTCCAAGTAAACCCGAAGCAGTTATGGCAAAATCTCATCACCATCAACACAATATCAGCAAAGCAATCATAACAGTAACCGAATTACAACAACCACAGACAGCGGACGAACAATAGCGAATGCCACACGCACACATACATACATAACATAAATAGGTTTGTTTGTATGCATTTGGATGTGGCATAAATACTTGCTGTTGTTGCAACAACGGCAACACACATTAATTGCAGGAATGAAATGCTGCAACAACACGAACAACAATACCAACAAATAGTGCTGCCAAACGGAGTGTCAGTGGCGGCGGCAACATCATTTGGCAAACAAAATCTAATTTGCAGTTGCAAGCTAGCGCTAATACCCATTTGTTAACCGGACCGTTATGTTACACCGCCGTGCCGTGGAGTGTGGCGCAACCACCAAGCTACGGTGGAAACTGTAAAATTCCAAAACACGAGTGCTTGGCGGTGTGTGTGCTCGCTACTTACCGCTCAGCAGCGCTTTGTTGTTGTTGTTTTTGTTTCGTGGTGGGTGAGTGCGCGTAGCCCAGCCGCCGTTGGTAATAGCAATAACAAGTGACGCCACAAATCCTTGCAATTTTTTGGGCTACCGTTTTTGTTGCATGCGGCAACCAACAACAACAAAACCAAAACAACAACTACCTAGCAATATATGAGTGTGTATATGTGCCTGAGTGATATTAGATGCTGCTACAAGTATTATAAATTGATGCTAATGTTGTTGTTGGTTGGTTGGTTGTTGTTGTTGTTGTTGTGGTTGCGATTTTCATTGATGTTGTTACATTGGACAACCGTAATTAACTCAAAACGGAACAATGCCAACCATAGCAATGTGATGCAGCGAAAACAAGCGGTTGCAACAACACCAACAACAAACACACACACCACTTTCATACAGCAGGCAAACCATTGATAGTTGTGGGCGGTGAAGTAAATAGTAATCTGCATACATTTGTATCATCACGCATGCACACATACATACACACACACCTAGCTAATGTAGATAATGTGGCGCGTTTTTGATGTTTGAGGCACGCAAGTGCAGGTTCATGTAATTAGTGGACACGGCTAATAACATCGTAGTTCCAATCCGCAAATACACCTCACGTACTCTCACTTACGCACACTCGCACAAACATATGCCTGTGTTAGTGCACACGTATATGTAATTACTGTTGTATCTGTGCATGTGTGTGTGTGTTTGCATGCGTCTAGCAGTGAAATTACATTTGTTGTACTCGGTTTCAACGGTAAATGAAACATATTCCACTGGCATCCCATTTTGGGCACTGAGCCTTTTAATCTAACGGGTGATTTTTTAAGAGCTTGATAACTTTTTTAAAAAAAAAAACGCATAAAATTTGCAAAATCTCATCGGTTCTTTATTTGAAACGTTAGATTGGTTCATGACATTTACTTTTTGAAGATAATTTCATTTAAATGTTGACCGCGGCTGCGTCTTAGGTGGTCCATTCGGAAAGTCCAATTTTGGGCAACTTTTTCGAGCATTTCGGCCGGAATAGCCCGAATTTCTTCGGAAATGTTGTCTTCCAAAGCTGGAATAGTTGCTGGCTTATTTCTGTAGACTTTAGACTTGACGTAGCCCCACAAAAAATAGTCTAAAGGCGTTAAATCGCATGATCTTGGTGGCCAACTTACGGGTCCATTTCTTGAGATGAATTGTTGTCCGAAGTTTTCCCTCAAAATGGCCATAGAATCGCGAGCTGTGTGGCATGTAGCGCCATCTTGTTGAAACCACATGTCAACCAAGTTCAGTTCTTCCATTTTTGGCAACAAAAAGTTTGTTAGCATCGAACGATAGCGATCGCCATTCACCGTAACGTTGCGTCCAACAGCATCTTTGAAAAAATACGGTCCAATGATTCCACCAGCGTACAAACCACACCAAACAGTGCATTTTTCGGGATGCATGGGCAGTTCTTGAACGGCTTCTGGTTGCTCTTCACCCCAAATGCGGCAATTTTGCTTATTTACGTAGCCATTCAACCAGAAATGAGCCTCATCGCTCATCGGACACGGACGCGAAACACATTTCGAACCGAACACTGATTTTGGTAATAAAATTCAATGATTTGCAAGCGTTGCTCGTTAGTAAGTCTATTCATGATGAAATGTCAAAGCATACTGAGCATCTTTCTCTTTGACACCATGTCTGACATCCCACGTGATCTGTCAAATACTACTGCATGAAAATCCTAACCTCAAAAAAATCACCCGTTAATTTTAAACCAATTTCGAAATGACATTTTCCCAAAATGACTCAAATGTTTGAAATTAAAATGAGACTTAAGTACGTAACGGAATGTGTGGGACATGTAGTCGTAAATGTAGGAATCGAACTGTGGGTGTACTCACATCTTGCTGAAATGTAAAACAAAAATATTAAAATAATTAAAAAGTCTGCTCAAAATAAAGAAGTTTGGTGGTTAGGTTATCACTCAAGGGTCCGGCTCAAAAACGGAAGAATAATCTGCAAATAGTTTTTTTTTGTCAGTAGTCAATGGCAATCAGATTATATGTCTTAAATAGAAAAGTTTTTCATAGCGTTTAAGACAAGAAAGTAAAGGGTGATCCATTTCGAGGTTACCTACTTTTTTAAAGAAAAAACCCAGAAACTACAAATTTAATGGAGAATATTTATTGTCATTCGAAAAACATTATTTGGCATTTATTTGATGAAGATATTCTCTTTCAAACGTTGGCTTCGGCTACGTCTCAGATGCTTCATCTGTTGAATTAAATTTTCAATGACTCGTTCGAGCATTTTGACTGGCCCGATGTTTCATTCCAATTCCAATAAACTTCAGACTTTACATATAGCCATAGAAAAAGGGCTACCCTTGCGATATCAGACGATCTTGATGGGCAATTGACCGGCATAAAACGTGAAATTATCTGCTCACCAAAAAGTTCTCTTAATAAATCCATTGACGTGATGCGATGTGCGGGAAGTGGCGCCATCTTGTTAAAATCAAATGCAAGGTTCTCATCGACATCACTTTTGAACAAATATGTACCGATGATTCCACCGGTCCACAAACCTTTGATTTTTCTGCATAAATGGCAGCTCTTGAATCTCTTCGGGTTACTCTTCGTCCAAAATGCGACAATTTGCTTGTTTAGATACCCTTTGAGATAGAAATGGGTCTCATCGCTGAACAGAATTTTGTTCGAAAACATCAGATCTTCTTGAAACTTCTCCAAAGACCTTATAGCAAAGCCTATAATTGAATTGAAAAGATCGAAAACAGCATTTTCGGCATATCTTACCTTCATAAGGATAAGAATGCAGTTCAAGTTAGATGAATTGTTGTGATGTGTATGAAGAAGATATGTTGACGGAGCACCTAAATGCTAAAGTTAGTTTGGCAAAATTCGTTCGGGCAATTTCGATCTTGAGGTTGCAGTCTTTGATTTATTTTCCAAACCCGAACGTTCTCAAGCACATGAACTGTCTAGAAGTTTTTTCTAAGCTTCACAAAAAGATTCCTCAGGTTCCTACAGAACGAAATTTGCTACGTCGCATTAACGACTGTGATTTGCTCACAAACGTCAAAAAAGTTATCCATTTTTGAAAAGCCATTTGTTAATGACTAAGAAAGTGGGTGGCTTACAAAATGTAAACCGCAAAAGATCGTGGTTAGACCAAGATAAACTAGCTTAAGCCACTTCGAAGACCGATGTTCACTAAAAAAGATTAGCTTGTCTGTTTGGTGAGCTTTCAAAGTAATCGCTTATTTTGAGATTTTGCGCGACAATACCACGATTAATTTTACAGTGTGTTGTGAACAGATGGATTGAGTGATGCATTCATACCGAAGAGGCCAGGATTGATCATTTGAAAAGGGGTAGTGTTGCACTAGACTGAAACGAGACGTCATACAAGTTTGATGACTCGACAAACGCTTTAGAAACTGAATTAGATTTGCTAACCCACCCATCATATTCTCCAGACTAGGTACGTTCGGCCTCTTACTTCCTATTACTTCCGGTATATGCAACATTTTTTGAATGGGAAAACCTTCTGCTCAACTCATGATGTCCAAAACCATTTGAAACAGCTTTTGTCTGAAAGCATCAACAATTTTATGAAAGTGGAATCAAAATCTTGCCGAAAGATGGCAAAAAGTACTGGATCAAAATTGAGCATGCCGTACCTAAAGACCTGATTCGTTTGCAAAAACGAAGTCGTCGACTAGCCAAAGAGTGCTGCATGTAGCTTCTTTCTTAAGCATCGATTGTGCTGAAAAACTTGATAGAATCACAATAACTCTACGAAACTGCGAAGTAGAAATTGACGATGTTTTTGTTGGCTTGAAATGTTTTTGATAACTTATCATAAATGCTCAATCGGAATGAGTTCTGGACTAGACTAGAGAGTGCTTATTGATACTCCCGAATCAGCTTATTCCAAAATTTCCCTCTGGATGTCGACAGAACTCTTACGCGGTTCGCGTTGTGACATGATGATCCGATGATTCTACACGGATTGTATTTTTGGTGTTATCTCTTTACGAGGCACATTTTCCTCATGCCTGATGAGTCATAACAGCGTTTCGTAGGCGGATAAAAATACATACATTTTTCCATTATCAGAGCAGATAAAAAATACTTTTCGCCATTCTCAAGGTCTAGGCGACAGGAAGAAATGTCGAATACTTATTTAGATGAAAGCTCGGTCTATAGTGGTTGCCTCAGAAGCTCACAATCCAATTAATTCAATTGCAATAAACTCGAAATTTCTGTATCGAATATTTGTTGTAGGAAAAATATGCCTTCAACATTTAAAGCTGGAGCTCAATCGATAGTCATTAGTTTGGACCGATTGCCAAGCATGAAAAGATGTCATGAGCAAGAGTCAGCTTACAAAGAAATGGTGTCTATATTTGAGAGCATATAATAATTTCCATCGATTATCTTGAAACAAGAGTTATAAGGATTTTTGAAGGACAGAACCTTTCGAGAGCAAGAAAATGCGAAGATGAAGATGTAATATCCGAGAGTGGAGCATAATTTAAAGGAAAAAACAAATCGAGTTGCAAAAATGTTATGGAAAAGCTGGAAGATCGCTGCTTTTGGTAAAGCTTTATTGAGCTCGAGACTATAGGGAAATTGTTTTTGACTAAAAATATAATTTTATAAGACTTTAGCTTGCCAGGACTGAGTAAAATTACTAATAACTATTAGAAGAAGCTTTCTAGGATTGAAATTAAAATGAGTAAAAATTATTACAAAGCGCTTTCTAGGACTAAAATTAATAATTTTGACCCAGCCTTAAGGACTCTCCTAGGGGAGAAGAGGAGTGAATGCAATCTGTTAATATATTTCATTTAAATTGTTCGAAAACTAAAATAATTTGATCTTGAATAAAAAAAGATTGAAATATAATTTTATCTAATAATTGGTAAGTCTGCAAAGCCCCCGAAGATGACACTCAATATTGTTCAACTAAGTCACCATGTCAGCCATAATGAATCTGATTTGCCACGGGCTCACATGTGCGCACACTGCAACACTTACATACGTCATTAAACTATTTTAATAGAATCACTTGATTAGAATCAACAAGGAACCAACGAACGAAGTGATAACTAATCAACCTCAACCAGCCATTCAGGCCAATGAGTGCTGTTATATTAGCATAAAATCACAAAATGGCAAAGTGAGAGAGCAAAAAACCACAAAAACGCTGCACGTGCTTTTATATATTGGAGCGCAATTGCATTGAGTGATGGCAGAGGCGAGCTGATGACTTGCAACGAGCGTGTGGCATCTTCTAAATAATTATGGAAATTGGCTATTAAACACGAGCACAAGTTAAGTAGTTAAGCTGCACTTTTGATGAAATTTTAATTGCGATATTAATGAGTATAAGCAAATTATATTTGTTGTTATTATTGTTAAATCTATAAGTGGCTGTACTTGAGAGCAAGATATGCAAGCGCCAACATGGTGCAACGCGGTGCTGCAATCGCACTTGATTGGGGAGGTATGTGAGAAAGAGAGAGTGAATGTGTTTATGTGTGTGTTGATGCTTTTTACAATTATGGATTATTGTTGCGGCGTTGACTGTCAGTTGAGCACCTTTTGAATATTGATGACCGTTGAAGGCAGTGCTGATCGAAAGATAAATTTACAATTGTTATATATAATACATATATAGAATTGCACAGACTTTTTGTTAGGGGTGGAATTTTTTGGAATTTGAGGAGATTGCTTGAAGATTGTTTAAATATAAACCTTGTA